>CM070491.1:31871651-32471651 GCA_036324585.1 Champsocephalus esox | reverse complement strand
CTAACCCCCCAGTGTCAGTAGCCTCTGAATTTCTATCCACCAGGGCGTGCAATGATTTTGCCTTCTTCACTGACAACATTCAGAAAATCAGACAAGCAGTCAGTGCCTCTGCATCAGGTACAGCAAATGTGTTGTCTCTGTGTCCAGTTAACATCAAGTCAAACACCATGACACAATTCCATCAGATTAATGATAAAAACCTGGAGGACATTATACAACTTCTGAAGTCCTCCTCCTGCTGCCTTGATATTATTCCAACGGGATTTTTCAAAGAAGGCCTTGCATGGCCTCAGATCTACTTCATATAGTAAACAAATCTCTTCACTCAGGTATTTTTCCACAGGCCCTGAAAACTGCAGTCATCAAACCGCTCTTAAAAAAGAATAATCTAGATGCTTCAGTAATGAACAATTACAGGCCCATATCAAACCTCCCATTTCTAGGTAAAATCATTGAAAAAGTTGTTTTTCAACAGTTGAGTAATTTCTTGCATTTAAATAACTGTTTCGATGTGTTCCAGTCAGGCTTTCGTCCAAACCACAGCACTGAGACTGCTCTTGTAAAGGTCTTTAATGACATCCACTTAAACACAGACAGTGGCAGAACTTCAGTGTTAGTATTATTAGATCTCAGTGCTGCGTTTGACACTGTTGACCACAGCATATTACTAGACCGACTGGAAAACTGGGTGGGACTTTCAGAAACAGTTCTAAATTGGTTTGAATCCTACTTAAAGGACAGAAACAACTTTGTTTCTATAGGTAAATACAAATCTGAGTTGACAAATATGACATGTGGGGTACCTCAAGGCTCCATCTCGGGACCTCTTCTTTTTAACGTCTACATGCTACCACTGGCTCAGATAATGAAAAACAACAAAATAAGTTACCATAGCTATGCGGATGACACACACATTTTTGCGTAACAATTTCACCAGGAGACTATGCTCCAATTCAAACACTGAGTAAGTGCATTGAACAAATCAATGACTGGATGTGCCAGAACTTTCTCCAATTAAACAAAGATAAAACTGAGGTAATGGTTTTTGGAGCCAAGGCAGAACGTATAAAAGTTAGCGCTGAGCTTCAGCCTGCAATGTTCAAAACAACAGATAAAGCCAGAAATCTAGGTGTAGTCATGGACTCTGACCTGAGTTTCAACAGTCACATTAAAACAGTTACTAAATCAGCCTACTATCACCTAAAGAACATATCTAGGATTAAAAGACTAATGTCACAGCAGGATTTGGAAAAACTTGTCCATGCTTTTATCCTCAGTAGACTGGACTACTGCAATTGAACTATTTATATCTTAGACTGCACTTTAACTTTTATCCATGTATTTTTTCTTTTTATGTTTATTTTATTAGCTTTTATTTTTAATGACTGATTTTAAATGCCATTTTCTTAATGTCTTCCGTTTTTTGTAAAGCACTTTGTATTGCCTTGTGTTGAAAAGTGCTATATAAATAAACTTGCCTTGCCTTGCCTTTTAATAATTCTTAGTTACTCAATTAACTATCAACATGCCGTCTTAAACAAAAACAAAAAAAAGTATTTCTGAAATATGGATTTGTATACATACACATGGCAATAGATTACTTCTGTATATCTGTTGGAAAGTCTTTGTTGTGTTTGTGTATTTACTGAATTTATTCCAAGTAAAATTTCATTGGAAGAAAATCTATCAAACAAGAAAAAAACACCCAACACATCAAATATATGATCTCTTTTTAAAAGATTATAAAAATCTCTGCCTTCCATTGGCATTTCAATCAAAGTCAGATCACTGAACCTTGAAAGAGATAAGGGACATTTGAGTCCTTTTCCTTTGACCTGTAAAACGTCTTTCCAGAGGTGGAAACTTTACTTGAGTATTTCTATTTAATTGTTCTTTAAACTTCTACTCCACTACAGTTATTTCAAACCGGAGAGACGTGATGTAAGAATTACATATTTATTGTTTACACGTCATATGAATGAAATGATTGCCATGATAATACAACAGGAGAATGTAATGGTGTTTTGGCGATTAGGCCCCGGTTTGCAGGATAATCATTTAGGAGGGAAAGCACCGCTCCAATGAAATCCCCGGGGTCTAGACACTGGTGGTGGTGCTGAGTAGGTGAGACCGGTCTGAAGAGGGAAGGTTTAGCTTTGTCCTGGAGGAGACTGGAGGCGAGAGGGGTGGAGGCGGGTTGCGGTCATCTGCAAATGACAACTGACAGGGAGGAAGAGCAGGCATTTAAGGAATTTAGCATGTGCAGCTATTGGCTGCTGAAGGGTGACGCCCTCATATTTAATGAGGGGGGAAGGGAGCCATCGAGTGACGTGTAAGTGACTCGTGTTAGGTCTTCCTTATTGAACTTGCGCTAAGCTTCATTAGTCATCTTTAGCTGCTTTTAACAAAATGCATCTGTACAAAATAAACTAGCGGACTAACTCTTTAAGCCACATTCGAGTCCAATTATTTAAATATTTTACAGAAAGTCAAACAGAACTTTGTTTGTCTACAATAGTAAAATGCTTTTTAAATATGTAAGTCTATTCTCCTCACTTTACCTGCACTATCTGATGTTGTTAAATGTAATTTTCCCCGTTGCGGACAAATAAAGGATTTTTGATTCTTATTAATTATGCTGATACTACTTTTGTACTTTTTCTTAAGTAAGATTTTGAATGCAGGACTTTCACTTGTAATTAAGTATTTTGACAATAATGTACTTTTACTTAAAGGTGAGGTAGGTAAGTTTGAGAAACCGGCTCGAGATACACTTTTTGTTATATTCCATGGAATGCTCTTAACATCCCGATAGCAATGAATATCTTAAGTGCTTTAACAAAAAATCATAGACTGTATATATAAATGGACGTAGGGTCCGTGACGTCACCCATAGGATTCTGCAGAGTTGCCGAGAAGCCCTTAGTAGGCGGAGTCGGCCACTAACGGCTCGACAGTGACGTCAGAGTTCAACTCCCGCCTGTTCCAGCCTGCTCCAAATAAGGGCAAAGAGGCGGAGGCGGGACCTACTGCCACCGAGCTGGAAGTTCCAGAGCTAGCTGAAGCTACCAAGCTAAGCTAACAAGCTCCCCATCTGCACACTGCTGTCGGATTTTACGTTTGTGGGGTAAGCGGACATGAAACTATTCAGCAAAACTATAAATAATAATCTAAGTTATTGAGTTTTTAGCATAATACTTCAGAATCTTAAAACCCCTTAATGTTTGTATGCAATTGTGCTAAATTCAACACTGGAATCAAGTAAATATTAATATGTTTGCATGACATTAGTTATTTATATTTTGATAACACTTAATTACACGTTTAATACATTTAAGTCAAGCTAAGGTACATGTGATGGTAGCTAGTTAGTGCTCTTACCTGTGAGGCCTCCTCCAAACAGCATAATAACCAGACTGTATCATTACAACTAAGTACCAGTTCTAGATCCTTGACTTTGGACAAACAATTCAAAAGACAACATTTATTTAAAGACCAATCTTTATTTGAATGTGCCTCTTAACCTGAGATATTAGTTATACAGTAATAGTATTGACAATCTAAAAAAACTGAGCAACTCAACAGTCAACTTTATGTTTCTTATTGTCCAAAGCATTTATTATTTTCATTTTTCCCCTCTCATATTCAGTGTGGACGGATTGAGACAGCGTGGTGTCCAGAGAGCTGCAGAGACTTCAGGGAGAAACCTCCGTGTGATGGATGTCCAGTCTGTTGGTTTGGAGAGGACTGAGGGTCTTTCCTCAGCGAGGAGGACCAGGCCTGATGGAGGAGCCCATGCTGGGCACAGCTGATACCAACTGCAGAGGCCTAGTCTGTCACTTTATTTGACTAAATGTGTTTATTTATACATTGAATAGGTTTACACCTTCTGTCCATATGTGCTTTTTATTTAAAACATGTTTGATTATATTTTGGTTCACATTTCAATAAATTGTATTTGTATTTGCACTCCTTATGTCCATTATTAGGGTCTGAGACCTAGGTTGGTGAAGACCCTATTGAAATCGGTCACGCAGCGACCGATAAACCTGCGAAAAACACCCAAAACAGGGAAAACGACCGGCAAAAGCACAGAAAAGGTTCGGAAATCATGACGGCTGATAGGCCGCGCGAGCCCAGTCACGTTGGAGAAACCAGCTCGAGTGTGCTAGAATTTGAAAGTACACGAGATGTCCTATACATCCATGCCTTCAACATGGCACGCTGAAATCCATTTCCGGGTCACTACTACCCAGGATTCGAGGAGTCGAGGAGGGGAAATTAGTGAAATGAGAAAGGGCCTCAGCTCACAGGGAGGGGCAGGAGCTCCAACAAGCCGTTTAGGACATAACAGAAATGCTTTATGAGAAACCAATGTGAGTTTGGAAAATTGCACAATTTAAATATATTCTAGTAGACCTCAACAATGGAATTATGATCAGTAGAAATGGCCATGACATGGGACCTTTAAAGCACTTTGGAATACATGTTTAGTTTAAGTACAGTAGCAGCTGCTATTGGTAAAAGATTTCTGTCTATTTTCTAAATAAGAACCCTAAAACCAACCAATGAACTTTATACTAGGGTTTGGTATCGTTTGGATTTTAACGATTCCGGTTCTGATTCAGGTTCTCGATTCCCGTTCTTTGAGAGGATAAAAATAAGTCCCATGCCAATTTCACTGGCAGAAAAATATATTTATGAAAACATGAAGTCAAATCTGTATTCCTATTTACAAATCTCTTCATTACATTTCCAAAACCTTGAGAACAATATTGTTTTCCATAACTTTTCCAGCGTCTGGAATTAGCTTTTTGAATTTCCATGACTTTTCCAGGTTTTTAATGACCGTAAGAACCCTGTGTTAAGGCTTGCCCTTAACTCACTAAATAAGTAATGTATGGTGCAGCAAACAAAGCTCTTGTGTAAGCATGTGACTTTAACTGCTACACAAAGCCCTTGCAGGGTTGCATCCAGGAGACATTCATTAATACGTTTTTAAATATTAAGAAGCCCTGAGACACAGTTTCGGGGGCTCTCGGGCTTAACAGGTAGGGATACAAAACAACAATTGATTCGTAGTCAAGAATCTTTCAACTGAAGATTTTTTACAAGATTACCGCTACAAACAAACAACTCAACATCTTTAATATTGAACCATCACCATTATGTAGATTCTGTGATGAGGAACCACCAGATGCATTTATTATTTTATTGTCCACATGTTGCAAGTCTGTCGTCTAAGATTCGAAATTGGCTGAAGACACTCAATATTGAATTTACATTTACACCCTTTAATATTTTATTGGGGCTCTTAGATGAAGACCGCACACAGTTAATAAATAAAACTATTCTTCTGGCTAAAATAAAAAAATACTAAGTATGCACACGTTATTAATAACGAGATTAAATTACATTAAACAACATACATCAGATAGTGCAGGTAAAGTGAGGAGAATAGACTAAAAAACATATTAAGTATGCACACGTTATTAATAGCACAATAAGAAGAAAACTAAAACAAATAGCAGATAATTACACCATGGTCAAAAGTAGCAGTATATTTGTTTTAATGAAAAAGTGACAATCTTGAATTAAAGAGGCCAAATGTAAATAAACAATTATTACATTTACGTGAATTGCAGGAGGGTACTTAAAGTGTAAAAAGTGAAAGTAATTATATTGCAGAAAATGGCTTTTATGTCTCTATATAATTATATTTAATTCAGTCAGACAACTCACGTGTTCCTTTAACATGTTTATTAGGAGCAGCATATAGTTGAGTTTGGCGACTAGGCTCGGGCATCATCACTCCATAGATATAAATAGCACGATGAGTGATGATTAAATAACTAACCCCCGAGCCTACAGGTGGAAGCTGGGGTGGTGGTGGGGCAGGCAAGCAGCAGCAACATGAAACACAGCAGCACGAACATGAACGCAGCAATAGCAAATGAATGCAGCAATAGCAAATGAACGCAGCAAGCAGCAGCGACGTAGCTGCATCAATAGCAGCAGCAAGCAATGCATGGTGAGCGATCTGGCAGATTAAATAGAGCGGCATATTAAGGAGACTCTGTTTGGTTGGTTGTAGAGCGGCAAGGGGGCGTTATGTATGAATGCAGCATAAGTGCTCGAGTTGACTGCCTGAACTAGCTCGCAGGCTTCGCCTCATTAATGTGACATTACTAGATAATACGGTCGCATCAAGTAGCATTTCACTGTTATAGACAAACAAAGTTCTGTTTGACTTTCTGTAAAATATTTAAATAATTGGACTCTTATGTGGCTTAAAGAGTTAGTCCGCTAGTTTATTTTGTAGGGATGCATTTTGTTAAAAGCAGCTAAAGATGACTAATAAATGTAGTGGAGTAGAAGTTTAAAGAACAATTAAATGGAAATACTCAAGTAAAGTTTCCACCTCTGGAAAGACGTTTTACAGGTCAAAGGAAAAGGACTCAAATGTCCCTTATCTCTTTCAAGGTTCAGTGATCTGACTTTGATTGAAATGCCAATGGAAGGCAGAGATTTTTATAATATTTTAAAAAGAGATGATACATTTGATGTGTTGGGTGTTTTTTCATGTTTGATAGATTTTCTTTTCCAGAATTTGGCTTTTCTTTTTAAATCATTTTGTGACATTCTCACTGAAGAGACTTCTGCTTTCAGATGTAGTTAATTATGAAGTTATTACCCTATCCGATAATCATCCAATGCAGAGGTAATAATGTAATATAATACATTATTTTATATATTAAATATTTATATATGTATTTTTATATAGTCTTATATATAAAACTGGCCCTTTTTTTTGTGCTAATGTGGCCCGAGATGAAATTGAGTTTGACACACCTGGTCTAAATGGACTTCCTGTTCTCAACGTGGCGTGGCGATGATCTCGGAGGAGCGAGGCAGATTGCCGAAGCTGCTGAACTCTGGATTGAGGTTGATAGTGTCGGGGCCTCCAGTGCAGGAAAAAGTGAAATTCTGCAGCAGTGACACTAGGAAGATAAAAAGCTCCATACGAGCCAGAGACTCGCCAGCACAGGCTCTCTTCCCTGTGAAGAGATAAAACCACAAACTTCAAAATGAAAATACAATTGCGGTTACGATTGTTACTGGGCAATGAGTCAAACACACTCACACAGAAAACTACTAATATTAATATTCCTCAGCATGCTAAGGGTTGATGTATCAACTGGCGGAATGCCGCATTTTACCTGCAGAAAAAGGCATGAAAGAAGGATTTTTCTTAAAGTTGTCATTCTGGTCCAGGAAGTGCTTAGGATTGAAGGTCCAGGGAGTCTCCCAATGCTTTTCCTCTTTCAGCACAGAGTGAAGCAAAGGAATAATCACAGTGTCCTATTAAGACATGTGAGAGATGTGTTAGTGTAATAAGGATTTGTCTCTGTCATTGGATATGATATATTGGGATGGACAATACCTTGGGGATTGTGTAACCCCTGAAAGAGATGTCATGGAGAGCATAGTGAGGGAGGCTGAATGGGACAATGTCCAGAAAGCGCTGCACCTCATGGATGACTGCATCAGTAAAGGGGAGGGACTTCCTGTTCTCCATGCGAGGACAACTTTGTCCAATCACAGTGTCAATCTCATGCTGCATTTTCTCTGTACGGGAGCAAGCAAAACATTAAAGGTATACAGGATTATAGATGTTTGTAGAACTGGTCAAAAAGGGCTGTGTTTCCTGTTGGGGGACTTACTCTGTATGTCTGGGTATTTTATGAACAAACTGAGGGCATATCTAATGGTTGAGCTGGTTGTTTCTGTTCCTGCCAGGAAGAGATTCAGCACAGTCGAGACCAAGTTTTCATGGTGGAACTCCGTTGAAGGAGTGTCCTTTTCCTGAGATGTTATATTGGTATAAATAATACAAAATGCACAGCAAACAGCAAATATATTTGTTTCCTGATGACATCTGCCATAGTACATCAGGGAAACCTTTCTTAGCATCCAAATTAATGTGAAGGAATGTCTAATTGGATACAGAGGAATTTTAATAAATTCCAGGATCAAAGTTATACTGCAGTGTGGTCTCGGGTTTCTTAAAGGTCCCATGTCATAGCCATTTCTACTGATCATAATTCCATTGATGAGGTCTACTATAATAGATTTACATTGTTCAATGTTCCAAAATCACATTGGTTTCTCATACAGCATCTCTGTATAGTATGTGTATTCACTCTCTGTCCTACACGCCTTGTTGGAGCTCCTGCCCCTCCCTATGAGCCCTCTCTGTTCTGATTAGTCAACCACTGTTACAGCTGAATATCAGTATTTATCTGTTACAATGGCGTTTGTTAGCAACCAGAAAATGACACCAGTAATGACAAACAGATGAGAATGCTGTGTGGGGTCTGGGTGCCGTGTTGGCGGTTTGTTGCGGCGCTCGCTGCTCCGCCCTTTGAGGCTCGAGGAGCGGACAGTGTGAGCTGGGTTACTGGTGTCGTTTCCTGGTTGCTGCGCGGGGTCTGCAAGACAGCGAGGAACTCAGGCTGAGCACACACACACAGCCTGGCTGTGTGCGGAGATCCGCGGAGCCGCGGCTCAGAAAAGATAAGGCTGTGTGTGTGTGTGTGTGTGTGTGTGTGTGTGTGTGTGTGTGTGTGTGTGTGTGTGTGTGTGTGTGTGTGGGTCCATTTGGACCTGGGTATCGTTACGTTTTTTCTTAATGTCTGTCATTTTTGTAAAGCACTTTGAATTGTGTAACCCAGTGTATTAATAAGTGATCACTACACAAGCCCCCCCAGAATTCAAACATGGCACAATCCTCGCGTCCGGGAGGAAGCACCACAGGGGCCGAGGAGGGTGAGGTTGCAGGTGAGGGCCGGCCCACGGAACGGGCCGTCGTAAAGGTGGCCGCAGGAACGGGCCGTCGTAAGGGGGCCACAGGGGGCCTCGGTATGCGTTGAGGCGAACGAAGAACACAAAGCCCTCGGCAGGCGTTGAGGTATCCCCAGGAGGCAGGAGCAGTCTCCCGGCCGCAGGCAAACGCGCAGCAGCGACGGGCACGAAGTCCTCGGCAGGCGTTGAGGTATCCCCGGGAGGCAGGAGCAGTCTCACCGGGAGGAAGGAGCCGTGGACAGAGGAGAAGCCAGATAGGGTCCCGAAGCGTGCCACCCATGGGGCGATGAAAGCATGGGCGACGTCCGAAACTGGCGAGGCGAACCGTGAGAAGAGAGGCCAGGCAGGGTCCAGTAGTGTGCCACCCAGGCGCCGATGAAAACGAGGGCAACGTCCGTTGTGTTAGCTGTTAGCTGGTGTCGACGGCCGCTAGCCGGAAGCTAGTCGATGTCGTCAGCCCCGGAGCCTCTGCGAGGCGGCGTGCCCCGGGAACAATACCCCCAACCTGTAGTTCCACGATTGAATTATGTAACCCAGTGTATTAATAAGTGATCACTACACTATATAAATAAACTTGCCTTGCCTTGCCTACGTCACTATACTCAGGAAGAAAAAAATGGAAAAATAAAAATCTCCAACGGGGCATTCTGGGGCAGCATCTTTTCTGTGTTAAGAGTTTTACTCGCTACAGGCTGTACTTTGAGGGTTTGTGACTTTGCAGACCGTTTACATGCAGAAAAAGCTACATAACACACAAGGGGACGGGTAATAACCGGAAAAGCATGACATGGGACCCTTAAACAAAGCAAATGGTCCAGTCCTACCTTATTGCTTCGGATGAGAAAGCTGTCAATAAAGTCCCTCGGTGAGCTTGGGTCCATTGTCTCTTTGTGCTCTTGGATCTGCATGGACACAAACCCTTTTATCTCCTCAATCTCGGCAAAAACAGTGTTATGGCTGCCGGGAAGATGCTCCACGATGCGGGGAAAGATGTTGTACATCTGTATCAGGGAGGCAGACAGTACACTCAAGCTTTGTTCCACAGGAGTTCATAATGTATTCAGTGTGTTGCGGCTATCGTTGCAAAATGCTGTATATTATTGTTAAGCTGCATTCACATGAAACGCAATGTGAATTTTGTAAATAATTTAAACTTTGAGCGCAGCGCTTGGAGACAATTTTGAGCGATTGTGCTAAAGCGTCAGCAGAGGCACATACAGTATGATGTGAATGCATCTTTACAGTATTCTCTCTGAATATTTCCACCATTACCTGTCCCAACTTCTATTTAACTTAAAAATTCATAGACATGAATCATTCGGGCCTCCCCTTACCTGACCCCAGGGACTACTAGCAAATCTCAAGGTGTTTGTTATTATCTGCAGAAGAGACAGGAACTTCTCATCTTCATATTTGAAGCGCTGGCCAAACACCAGGCAGCAGATCACGTTGGACACGCTGAGACTCAACAAGAATGAGGGGTCAAATGGCTTGGCTGGAAGGGAAGAGGGAAACACAGTTGGACTCATCTTACAAACGTTCTGATCAGAAGAAAAAATGTGGTATTGGCAGGTCACAACATCGCTGAAATGAGAATTAATCTTATCTGCCATACAACTGCTAACTTTGCTGGGGTTTGAACATATTTAAGCTCACTTTGGATGTGTTAGAACCAGCGTTTTAGTTTAATTGAAATACTATATAAAAAAGGTGGTATCTATTGATGTCACAACACTGTAAGAAGTCAATCTGTGTATCTACCGTCCAATTGTTTTTCTTTATTAAACACGTAAACGGAAGAGCGTCTGAGAGGCGTTTTTGCTTTTTGCTTTTTACCTGACTAAATGGTCAAATGGTCCTTGGAGCGAGGGGCGGGGTGAAACTCACGGAAGTGATTTCAAAACAAAAGCACACGTTTGCTAAAATCACACTTTGAATCACGACAGTATCCTGCTGAAGGAACGGCGATTACTATAAACAAGGGGAATTTAGCGATCACAACGAAAACGGCCAAGACACATATTGAGCCCAGAAAATGGATGTTATTAAGGGCTGTAAATATAATATAATACGCCTATGTCTAAAATGGACAATATTGTTAGGAGATTTAAACTACACAGCGATTCTGCACTGCAGTCAACTCAGCTGCCTCTCCAGTTTGTTTTTTTCAAATCAGCTGCTCTTCATTATTCCTGATATATTTGACGAATGATACAAATATTTTTTACCACAAGTTCTGTTGAACCCCATCCCTGTTTTTCAGGTCTCAGGCTCGAAAATGACATTTCCAGAACAAATAACCATAACTACACTTCTAAAAGGGGAACATTAATAATCATTTTTCTCAAAGTAATGATAAGCCTGTGAGTTGGATGTAGAAAAGTCAGAATCAATATAGATGTTTTTTATGTTAAAGAAAATTCAGATTGAACATAGTAAAAAGCTGTAAATGTTAGTGTCCGTCCAAAAACTATTTTTTACTTATAGTGAAAACCACCCTTGAATGATGGGATGGTAGACTAAAAGCTTTAGGAATCCAAAGTACAACATATAATAAGTACCCTGTATCAAGATTGATGCAAAACAAGTGACATTTGACTTTTTGAGAGATATTTAGAAACATAAACTCCACCTCTGGGGTGATTTGGGTGGAAATGGGCGTTTTTGCCGTTTCTCTGGAACCCATTGGTCGATTTTGGTGATTGACATCTCTTTTTAACCGTTAGAGCCAATAGAATCGAAGTGGCATTTTCACATACACACCAACGTTAACAAAAAAAAGTGGGGGCTTCGCGCATGCAGTTTTGGCCAGAGCGAACCTATCTCTCACTCTGACATCTGAAAATGGAAAAGTCGGTTTATTGCTTATGGATTATCAGAAATAATTTCAAAGGGACACAGACACATTGGATTAACCTATGGATTAACCTTCAGCAGCGTTTTTATCGTTTTAAGGCCATTCAAGGCCACTTTTGACCAGACAACGACAAAGGTAAGCCATTTTGCTGTTTTAGCTACCTTGCGCCACATGTTTTGATGTCTGTTTTTGTTTATAAAGTTGCGAGTTCTTATCATGGAGTGATAATGTAGATACCGATCGATTCTGTGTCTTCTCACGATGCTAATCGATGGGTTGCAAGTGCAGCTACGATAAGTAATAAGGGTGTTATGAGGGAGTTTCTGTGCAGTAATGCGTTAGCATTTCTTGGCTCGTGGCTAATTTAGAGGCTCAGCGCTAGCTTTGTGTTTTTAAAAAAATTAAAATAAATGATCAGTTAGCTGAGTTTCTTCTCGTTACATAGATATAAAACATTCATAGTTTATTCAATATTAAGAAGCCCTCAGCTCAGACGCTGTTTCCTGCAGATTATGCGTTTTCCGCCCAGGGACGGGGGGGATGGGGTTCAACGGACACTGTTGGACTCAGTTTGACTTCTACCAGAAATAAAATGAAGTACTTTTACTGTGTACTTTGTGAGTAATCCTCTGTCAAAGTCCCCTCCATAATGCATGTGTTTCTGCTATCTTTGATGAATGATACAAATATAATTTTACCATTAGTTCTTAATTAAATTGATACTATTTTACTTTGTATTAGTTAGCCTACTACTTACAATACATTGAAGTACTTTTACTGTGTATTTTTTGAGAAATACTCTGTCAAAGTCCCCTGCTGAGAATAAAATCAAGCCACCTCTGCTAAATTTGATGAGGGAATTATTTTTTGTTGCCATCATCTTCGTGAGATTGATCCTGTTGGACTCAGTAGTGAAACTGCATTATGGAGGGGACTTTGACAGAGGATTACTCACAAAGTACACAGTAAAAGTACTTAATTTTATTTCTGGTGAAAGTCAAACTAGTGCCGAGTCCAACAGTATCAGTTTCCTTAAGAACTTGTGGTAAAAAATATGTGTATCACTCGTCATATATAGACGGTAAATAAAAAATAAACTCGAGAGGCGGCAGAGTTGACAGCCGCAGTGCAGAATCTTGTTATAGCTTGAAATCTCCTAACAATGTTGTCCATTTTAGACATAGGCTTATTATATTTACAGCCCTTAATAACATAAGCAACTAGAAAGACTGCAAATCCAGAGTCGCGCAAGTGATGTCATTAATAAACTCGTGTTACTCACCGAAACCTTGTAAAGCCGGTCCCGCATGCTGGCTCTTACGGAACCGACTAACTCCCCTTGTGCTCTCAACATGCCAAAACTTGTAGTGATTTTCACCTCTTTTAATACATTTCACCTCATTCTGGAAGAAATAGGTGAAATGTGCCAACGTGACGGCCATCTTGGTGTGTGGTGCGAGACCAGAGATGTAGGCCATTGAGCGTTTCACACAAAAAAATGTGTTACTTCGCAGTTTTACGGCACATTTTTTTTTGACTTGCAAAATTATCTTTTAAATTGATAAGCATAATATGTGTAATTCGTGGCACAATTCAAACGGGATTGAAAGATAATCTTTCTCTCGCCATTGACTTCAATACATAATTTTTCCGAAATAAGGTCCCATGGAGCTCCCCCGGAAAGGGAGGGAATTCGCCTCTCTATTAGACTAGTTAGTAAGGTAAAGAGCAAAAAGCAAAAACGCCACTCAGGCGCTCTTCCGTTTACTTTTTTTGTTAATAAAGAAAAACAAATGGACGGTGGATACACGGATTGAAGTCCAACAGCCATTCAACCTTGCGTGGGTTTTAGTTGAAGATATCAATATCCACCAAACTCTTGCTAGCTTAAGCCTTAATGTAGGTCATTACCTGTTAATGATCAACATATCATTTGAAAATATTCACAGTTTGTGGCTTGCCAATTGTTCAGATTTAAATAAAGTTTAAAATGCTTCATATGCTTTCTTAGTCAATCAAGGCTTTAAATGAAGGTTCACTGTTTTAGCCGATTGTGTAGTAGGCCTATGTTTACTTTGAACCAACTGCCATCAAAAAGAGATAAGGCTTAAAGAGTGCAGCTCAAGCAAGAGAGATGCAAACATCCGAGCAATGCTTCCAGTCTCCCACAACAGCTGAAAACACACCTTTGAACGTTTTTACGCGATCCCTCAAATGTTGGCTCTCTTCTTGGATCCACTGTTCCATGCCTTTGCGTCCCATCCCAAAGTCTCGTAAGGTTGTCAGTGTGAACCGTCGAAGTTGGCGCCAGCGTTCCCCGTTACTGATCCCCAAACCTGACAAAAGGAAATGGTTGTTTTGTGACGATCTGAGGTCTTATAGATACATGTAAACACAGAGACATGCAGACCTAAACCCATTAGGAAATCACTTGTCCCTGACAAAGAAACATTATTTGTGCTGTTGTTACCGTAGCCACTGGTCGCTCTCATCAGAAACGGCAGTGGACCTCTGCCAATGAAGTCATCTGCATGGTCCACCAGAGCCTCTTTCACGGCATCGTATCCTACCAGAACAACCACCCGCTGCCAGCCCAGGTACACTGTTATCACAGGACCGTAGGTTTCACTGAACTAGAAAACACATTGGGGAAATTAAAGGCTGCAAATTAACTATTGTTTCTTTAGAGCAAATGTTTCCTTGTGATCAAAAACATCTGTTTGACTGAGGTTATGCAGAGACGTCGTCTCTCATTATTCTTGTCCGATTACATTTAGTCTTACCTTGAGAAAGGTTTTAAAAGGTGCATTTTTGTCAAGCTGTGGCAGGTTTCCTACTAGAGGAAGCGCATAGGGTCCTGGAGGCAGGCGATACTTTCTTCTGTTTTTGACACTGCACAGCCACAACAGAGCTACGATCAGCCCTGCCAAGATCACTGTTGTTGAAAAGTCCATAATGCTCTTAACACTTCGTCCTCTTGAATCTCTGCTGCTCAACCGATATCTAAATGCTTGAATCTTTTCATCGGAGCTTATATTTAAATGGGTGTGTATCTTTTACAGCATGTTGGCAGGAGCGCTGCATTAGGACACAGGTCAGCCATGTGACACTCCTTGCTAATTTCCTACCATAACTCCACAAACAAACTAAACAAGTTTTACAAGTGCCTTATGATTCACTAACAAACACAGTGTGGTTAGCAACTACAAACTAATGCATTTAGTTTTGCAAATAAAAAACTCATCTATCAAACAAACACATTACATTTTTCTAATAAATCATGTTTCAGAGACAAATTCAGTATAGGTTTTACAAGTACAACACTTTTTTTTCACGGAATATTACTGCCAAAAGTCACGTGACTTTTGGCAGTAATATTCCGTGAAAAAAGGCTTGTTTGAGATGAGCTGCGGCTCGCCTTGAAATTCGACGAGAATAGCCGATTGCAGCTGGGGGAGGTCTCAACAAGCTCGCCTGAAGTCGGACAGCTCGGAGTCGGCTTGACTCGGTTTGCAATGGCGGAAATTGCACTGCAACCCAGCGGACCAGGCCTGCCCAACTGAGGAGGGTAACCTATATACATGTTGAATTATATTTTCCTTTTTAACACTTACATGAATTGATATTTTAAACTGTTTCCAACACTTAAATAAAGCTGCCTTATATTTTTCGAATTCATGCCTCTGTCATAATTGAACCTATTAAGGGAAGCTTTAAAATCGGTCCACGACATACACTTACATTTAGGGTCCACGGGTTCCTCCTGCCTCTTAGCAGGAGGTGGCGTTGTCAGTGACTAGATTTAAATATGGTAACCTCAGTCACGGTTACAATACTGGTTATTGATTTTCATTTAATAAAAGCCAGTGTGAAGCCTGCTGATAACATCTGAGTTGACTAATAAGGACAAATCATGGAATCATCATTTCAGGAATACCTCGCTCATTCGCTGCACTTCTGGATGTTCACTATAAAAGTTATTCTCAAATTTGGGAAGCTCATCCAGGTCCCATCTCTTCTTCCGTAAACGGTCCACTCCCCGGGGTTCCCAGACTTTCTACCCGAGGGTTGGCCGCCTCTGCTGGACCCGAAACGAGGGCTGCTGTTCAATGACGACATACAAACACCAGACGTGGGAGGATTATGGGAGTGGGAAAGCGACAAGTGGAAAAGGTGCATTTTTGTCAAGCTGTGGCAGGTTTCCTATAGGAAGCGCGTCCTGGAGGCAGATGATACTTTCTGCTGTTTTTGACACTGAACAGCCACAAGTTCCACAACAGAGCTATGATCAGCCCTGCCAAGATCACTGTTGAAAAGTCCATAATGCTCTTAACACTTGAATCTCTGCTGCTCAACAGATCTCTAAATGCTTGAATCCTTTCATTGGAGCTTATATTTAAATCAGTGGCGTTTTCTCCTGGAGGCCAAGGGAAGCCAGGCTTCCCCTGTTTTTAGGATTGTAGTTATAATTTTAATAAATAAATAAAAACACTTCGTTTAGTTTCGGAAAGTCTTTAGACTGCAACCCAATACTCAAATGAATTTCAGCGCGCCATTTTGAAGGACGTCTCATTTCTCTAAATGCACACCGAGGACCGAGGATCGAGCGTCGAGGAGGCTCTCTGGAGGAGCTATAACCGAGGATACACTGATGGTTCCTCCATGGCTCCTCCGCGGATGCATTTCTGGGAACGGTGGAGGCGTGACGCACGGCCGGACTTATCTCAGCCAATGACAGCTCTGCATGCATCCCCTGGATATTATATTAGAAACTGCTTTCATCGTGACACGATGTTTACAGTGAGAACAGCTGTGAGGTCCGTGCAGAAAGCAGAGCAGTGTGTAAAATATATATCACTCAGTATAACAGTATAACAGGCCTATTCTCTTTATTTGCTTTAGTTTAGTAGATATCTACAAACAAAGAGTCGATATTTTTCTAAAACCATTTAGTGCTTCACATAATAAAATACACAACGGCTGTAGCCTGATTATGCTTTAGGAGCTGTAGGTGTGTGTGGTACAGTGTGTAGGTGTGTGTTGTACAGTGTGTAGGTGCGTGTTGTACAGTGTGTAGGTGTGTGTGGTACAGTGTGTGCGCAGATGCTGCGGAGAGACAGGTCTCAGTTGGTTTGGTGTCCTCTGCTTACTTGTAATACTTGCAAATACAACTTTTGGCCCGTAATTTCAATTCCCCATTTCAGTGACCAGAGAGAGAGATATATCCAGTCTCTGATTGTGTTACGTTATTATGAGAGTGCTCTCATACTTTAAATTGCATATATTTATATAAAAATATTTTTGTGTGTGTCGGCATCTGTAGCCTGTTATTGTCTCATTATACCACACTCTCAATGAATTCAAAGTAAATATGTGGGGGAACAATGTTCAGCTGATCTAACAGAGATTATAAAATATGACACATAACACTCGACAGCTGATGCAGCTGTTGCCAGGTAATAATGAATGGACGTCGCTTTAATATGACCGCTCAGAGGAGAGGAGTTCTCATTTCTTTAAACGTCTGCTGCTTCCCCTCCTCTCTCCTCGGTTCCCCTCCTCGGTCCTCCGCTCGCATCTCCTGTGGGCGGGACTAAGTCTCGAGGAGGGGAGTCGAGGAGGGGAGTCGAGGAGGAGAAATTTAAGAATTGAGAAGCCTCTTTTGTTGCTGCCGGCCCGTCTCTCCCCCATTCTCATTGAATATTTTACAAAGAGTGAAACAGCGCCCCTCTAGATGTTATGGTGAAACAGTAGATTGCACTCTCTGTTGCGAGAGGAGGCCAGCCGAAATTGGCTTCCCTTGGTGAAAAAAAATGGAGGGATTGACCAATCAGACATGACATCACGTCATGCCCCTGCCAACCTGTGATTGGTCAGGGCCATGCCAGGGAAGCCAGAACCTGTTAGATAAATGCACGTTTTGTTCAGCCGGATAATATCCACATGTCTATACCCTACTTTTATAATTTTCAAATCATAAATCTAATCGATAGAAGATAGATAGTGTCACTGCGCCACTCTCACCGCCATTAGAAAGTAGCAAGCAACTGAAGCAAGTGCAATTATGGAGGGTGGAGATTTGGAGTGTTTAATAAAAAATAATTCTACTAAACTTCCGCTACAGCAGCAACTAAAATACAATCTGATGACAGGCCAATGCCCAAACTGGAGCTGTGTACAGCGAGGAAAAAAGGAGCGAGTCGGACGTAAAAACGTTAAAGGTCTCCTGATTTAGTTTGTGAATGAATGCTTATTAGAGTTTGGGCTGGAGAGTGCGTGCGGACCTGTCGGTTAGAATAGATAACAGGCGTGTGTAAGTCCTGCATCTGTATGATACAAATGTGCTTAAAATGATACCGGGTAACTCATCTGGTTACGTTATTATATTGACCACCACACCCCCGACCCAAAAGAAAGGAGGTATTATTGGCTTCCCCTATTTTTTCCCCACGCCACGCTACCAATTTAAATGGGTGTTTATCTTTTACAGCATGTTGGCAGGAGCGCTGCATTAGGACACATGCAGGTCAGCCATGTGACACTCCTTTATGGCACTAAGTTCCTGCCATAACTCCACAAACAAACTAAACAAGTTTTACAAATGCCCAGGGCCGTCCCTCCCTACAGGCCGAATGGGGCCTCACATTGCGCAGGGGGCCTCGGCTTGTGCGCAGTTCTCCGCGCAGTTCCCCCTCCCCTGGATTGAGAAACACCCTCTGTCTCCATAGGAACCTCTCATTTTGAGGACACTTTTATAACAAGTGAAGACGTTTTTAATGTTGTCTTTAAGTCAGTAAATCCTTTTCTCTGTGAGGTTTCCGAGCTTCACTTGTCGTTACTGGCCGTTTCTCAGTCTCGAGGATGCTGGCTTGGTAGTGTACTTCCAAGTCACTTCCTTCAGAAACGAAGCAAGTATACTTCCAAGCCACGGTTTCGGAAAACGAAGAAGAATGGAACAGGCTAACAGGTGTGCCACTCTCTCTAACGGTTTCAACATAAACTGTACCGAAAATAAATACCTCACGATGTCTATCTAATTATGAACTTATGAACTCATTTACTTTCACGGAACACATTTTTGGTGATAACAAATGTAACAAAGTAACATATTTACCAACACATGTTCTACGCCACGACATACTTACATTTAAATGTGTGCTGCGTCGGTTCAGCCATTCTACGTAACGCAAGGGTTTTTGAAATTGGTCCGTGTGCAAAGCATTGTGGGGATTTTAAGGAAGCGAAGTCTACCCATGTGCAACCTCGAAATTTCTCCCAAACCAAGGACTCGGCCTCGGTGGAATTCCAAGTATACTGGACATTGGCACGGTCCTGCTGCGCCACTTGATGACGTAGCATCCTTGAAATATTGGCTTGGAAGCCAGTATCCTCGAGATTGAGAAACAGCCACTGTCTGAGGCCTAACTTGTTGTATTCGACGCAACCTCTTTTCAGTCAAATGCTAACGTTCACTTTGTATGTTGACTGAATGAAGAAACTGTCGCTTTCATATAGAGTTTTTGATACGTCAGAAATCACAGCAAATCACGTTTTTCAAGTGAAAAGCTCAATTGACACAAAAAGGAGTCGCAGCAAAGCAGTTGGTGAGCGTAAACTGTGATTGGCTGGATTCTTGGGTAGCCCCGCCCCTCCACGTGTGATTGACATGTGTCTGTTGCTGCAAACATATCTGCGTTCTATATCACGTTGCCCTTGTTTTCATTCGAAAGGAATATCAGAGATTAAATAGGGTAATTTATATTGTATAATTTCATAATGGTGCCCCTTGTTTTGTTTTATTGACTGGAATACCCATTGGTAGGCAATTATAATATGTGGATGCTCCTCGCAATTCCTAAAGTTTATTTCATAAAAGGAGAATCATTGTATGTCACAAAATACAACACATTGTAACAAAAACCGAGACACAATTATGATTTTACTTTATTTTCAACACCAACAGAAACCATTTAAGCATCAAAACAAGAGATCATATCACCAATATACATATTAAAAAAAGATACAACAGAAATAAAACGGGAGAATATATGAAAATTAAAATATCAAACTAAAGCACTACACCAAGCAATGCCATTACACCCATAATCATGAACGTTTCGCAGTGCTTAGTCTACCTATTTACAACAATCCTTCCTTTCTGGTATACTATATCCTGCTTTAATATATTTAGCGTTGTGATTAAACATCCAGCTTTTAAATCACGTAGTATCAAAAGTATCATTTGATAGGGTTTTGAATAAAGTTTGATATGCTGTTAACTTGGGGCAGAGTAAAAGGCAGTGAATGTCACTTTTCTTTCAATACTACTAAGTTAGTGGTATATTAAAAAAACCAATGACCTCAAGTCAACCTTGCCTTCAACTGAAGCTGTTTGGTTGAAAGTCGGATAAAAAAGTGAGTGTATAATTGAAAGTCAGTCACAGCAGGAATCCAACACCTTCTTCTCCTGCTTAATTAGGGTTATTTTATCTTTAGGAAGTAAATATTCACATCTATTTGGCTGTTCATGTTTAACCCGGACTACATTCATTACTCACAAGGACTTCACGGTTTGTTTACCTGCACTCAAAAGACACTAGTCTGGACTCTGCACTCGACATGTCAAGAGGAAAACGATGGTCGCACATTGAGAGGCCTAACGTCACCCGTCGAGAGGTTTTTACTTAGCTGTGCTCTGCCATCAAACATTTACGATCACGACCACAAGCAGCTTCGATACACGCCCCTGCTAGAACTCATATTAAACTATTCACTCTAAAACAGGAAACGGAGGATAAAAGCAGAATATTCAGACTCACTCGAGGATGTTGTCTACCATGCATCACTGCTATAGTGTCCCTGGACACAACTACCTGCTGCACATCCAGTCGAGCTCACTATAGCAGTAATACCGCTATAAACAATACCGGCAGGTCTGGTCTGTGCGTAATGCCCCTAATTATGGGATTACAACCCGCAACACATCACAGCTGTGTTGCTCCGTAATCTGCGTGGGCGTCGTACTTCCGTCTCCCTGCCCACGCAAAAACAAATCTCTCCTACAGCTGTTCCCGACACAAATCAGGCCAACAGCTGCCGAGTCACACAGTTGTACTTCCGAGTCGCCTCACACGAACAGAGTGAAAACACACACGGAATGACAATTTTCCAACACACGAGCGATACCTTCAATACAACTTTTAAATAAAAAAAAAGCGTTATTATATATATATATTAAAAAGAAGCCTGGGAATTCGAAGGCTCTTTAGTTTTGCTTGACTATAAACTCTAAATCTTTAGACGGTGTCCCGCAGGGTACTCCTTCTATTTGGCAATGTTTCGGTAAGAGTTGGCAGAGAAGTGAGGACTAAGGGAGAAAAACGAGAAAGATAAAAGAGGCCGTTTGTTTTAAGATGAAGATGGCACTTTTCTCTCTGTTATTCACCTCTTATATATTTATTTAAAGTGCAGCATTAGGGCGCTTAATGCAGGCACGCTTATTTGTACCCATGTGTGGCGTTGGAGGAGCCTGTGACCTAAGAATTTCATTGTCATAACTACACTGTAGCTATGACAACAAACGCCTTGAACCTTGTGATATATAGTTCTGTCAGGGATGGCCTCGATGACAGCATCTGTAATAAACCTCGACTCATAACAACGTCTCCCTCCTCTTTACCTACTGTAAAAATACTTCCCACAGTCTGTTAACGATAGCCTGCCGTGAATCTGATCTTTGTAGTGTTGTCTTAAAAAGTGAATCTGAACTTTGTAGTGTTGTCTTAAAAAGTGAATCTGAACTTTGTAGTGTTGTCTTAAAAAGTGAATCTGAACTTTGTAGTGTTGTCTTAAAAAGTGAATCTGACCTTCCCTGTTAAGGAAAAGATCTGATTTGTCTCTCTAGCTCAGTGGTTCCCAACCTTTTGGTCCCGTGTCCCCCTTGAGCTGGTCGCCGCGCTATGAGTACCCCCTCGCTCATCTGTGATGACTTGCAACCTGTATTAAACCCTTTGTAATAATGTTCAACCCTCCTCAGATGAAAATCACTTGCATAACTCACCCTTAATACAAATGCATTTAAACTTGACATTGATACTTACTGTCAGCGAAAATAAGAATATTAAGACTCACTTCTAGCAGCTTCCACATCTTTCGTTAAGACTAGAGCTTGTAGTGACACACTTGAGCGTGTCTCCCCTACGCTTTGATAGCTCTGGGGGAAGGACACCAGGCTTATGAAAATTGATTTAATTTTTGTGTGGAAATATATTGCAATCCCTAATATCTCTACGTACCCCCTCAAGAACCCCTAGGAGTCCCCGACCCGTACCCCCGGTTGGGAACCACTGCTCTAGTTGATAGAAATTGGGCTACAGGACAAAGTGTTTCAGTCTCAGAACTCGTCGTCGGAGCTGAGCAGGAGCGTCTTCTCGTTGTCCCCGCGGGTGCTGAGGTTGCTGTGGCTGCGGGACAGCGGCGGCCCCCCGCTCCGCTCCAGCGTGGACTGCTGGGTGTACTGCTGGTACGCCGGGGAGAAGTTATGGATGGCGTCCTGAACCATGTCGCCAGGGTTCATGGTCTCCTTCAGGCTGCTGGAGATGCTCTTCATCGGGGCGCAGCGACCTGAGGAGGGTAGAGGGGGACATTCATGAAGAGACACAGAAGCGTATGGACAGGGACGGAGATATGGAGGAGACAGATGAGTGAAAACAAATACAGAGACTATGTTTCCGGCCAGCTGTCCAGTGAACTTACCATATGCATCTTAATATGTTGGCTGTCAACGTTAAAGGGGCCCTACTATGCTGTTTGGGGTTCTCCCTCTCCTGTAGTGTGTTATATAGGTGTGTGTGCGTGTATGGTAAAGGTCTGCAAAGGCTAATATCCAAAGGTCCCTCCAGTATGAGAAAGATAAAGACCTTTTGAACATTAAAGCATGGAAACATGTCACAGTAGAGACACTACATACACATTTAACCTTTAATTGTGATTGTGCACCATACACGCCAGATGCAACACAATGCAAATGCAATTTTGATTTTCCTGGGACAGAGAATTTGACAGAACCCCTGAGTCTGCGTATAAAGACATGGACTAACATTGGCTTGAAATCACTGACAGCAAAACCAACATGAGGAAACTACATACTGGCTTAAACCCACTTTAAAAAGTACAAACTAAAATCATGCTGAACGGAAAATAAATGATAATGTAATGGACATTTAACCACAAATACAATCCATCAAAAACAACTGAAATGGGCGTCTAAACGTACAGAAACACGGCTAACATCAGACCTACCGTACTGTCCGTAGATAGGAAATGAGCCTTTGAGTGCAGTGAGGAGACAAAGGGGACAAAGGGGACAAGGAACAAGAGAAAGTCACGAATTAAGGGAAAAGCAGAGAAGAAGAGAAAGATTTAAATGCATAGAGCATCAAAGAAAGAGTGAGGTCGGATCAGATCTGTAGGACTGCAGGAATATGTTTAGAGAAGCACTTCAGACTTTAATACACACTCTCTCATGGTCCACACAGCGAGGCTTTGGCTCCACTTGTTCTTACCATAGGAGTCCAGTCTTTTGTCCATGTAGACCTTGTAGGTGAAGGCGTGGCGCAGAGCAACGGCAGCGAAGAACATCTCGATGCAGATGATGAAGTTTTGGTAACCCGCGGCAACCGTTCCCTCGCCCACGGAGAACTTGGCCGAGTTGATCTGAGGGATCGCTCCGCACTTCTCCAGGATGGCGAGCAGCATCCCTGCATCGTAGAAGAGAGACAGGAAGTGAGGAAATAGAGGAGACAAAAAAGTTACAAACACCTGAATCAGAAACAGGTTTATTACCAGGTAGGTTACGGACAAGGAATTCGACTTGATGTCATGGTGCGTACATAAAAGTAAAGCCCTAACCCTACAAACACAGATAGAGAACAAGAAATAATAAAAACATATAGTAAAATATAACAGTATTAACATAGAAATGGAATAAAAAGGAATGAAAGATGGAATAAAAATCAGCAGTAATAAAACAAAACAAACCAGATGTTGTTGTGCATTGTGTGCATTGATGTAATGCATAGACACTGAGGAAAGCAAGTCTGGCCTTGGGACAATTCTCTTCTGAGCCACTAGATGGCGGGCCAGAACACAATCAAAGGCCAGAGCCTCTGGTTAGACCTGCCCAAAGCGAGGCTCGTCCTCCAGCCCCATTTCAGTGCCATGTTAAAAGCCAGGACTATCATCTGGTTTTTAACAGACTTATATTTTAAATTGCTTCTCGGTTTGCGCCGTCCCGTTCAAACGAAATCACCACAATCACTTTTCCACACTCGCACCAGGGCGAGGGTTCCAAGGCTCGCGTCTTGTGCTGCATTCCCTTGCACTCGGACATTAGGGACTTTCTCTCATAAATGTCCGATGAGCCGAAACCTTTCTTTCAAAACACAGCTGCCAGCTGGGGAGGCAGCTTATGCAGCGCCACCCCTCGCCCTCCATGATCAAGATGCGTCTCCGATTTTGTTGTCAATGTTTTGATAAACTAAGTAAACATTACGTTTGAATGATTTAGTGAGCTGGTGTTCTTTTTTACAAACCACTGCTCTCCACCTGCTCATTGATCCACTATCAGCGTCAGTGCACCCGCTGCCAGATTGTGCCTGTGCTGTGTCATTCACTCAACATGGATACAAGTACAATAAGCACTCTTCAGAGGTAGGTGGATTCTCTATTCGGACATTATAGCCTATATGTGCGACTGTCGGTCCGATATTGTAAATAATAATAATATATTATATTGCTGGCGGGCCACCGATGGCCCGTGGGCCGCCTGTTGCCGACCCATGCACTATGGGGTGGCTGAGGTAAAGTGTCACCGGTTACTAATTGTGAAAATGGTGGCTAATTAACAAGTTCAAGAGCAGCTGGTGTCCTTACCCTGCCAGAAGGAGAGGAAGATGACGGATTTGACCATGAAGAACTTGAGCACGGGGTTGTAGGGGGCGAGCAGCTCGCGAGTGGCGAAGTAGAAGAGGAAGAGAGCGTAGAGTGACAGGCTGACGGAGATGTTGTAGACGATGGTCACGTACAGGTAGCCACTAGCAACGCTGGAGGAGAGACATTGAGGGAAGGGATTTAGCTTTGCAACACTTGGAACAAGTCGAAGTGAGGAAAATAAACTAGAACCATTTCAATTAAGCATCTAAGGGGGTCAAATGGATTTACGATAACTTAAAACCTACACATGACAAGCGTATGCGGTTCCCTTGGGCCAGTGGAGAAAGCCCTTCAGTGTCTTAGTACGGCTGAAGCTGCAATTATTCCTTTTAAGGAATTATGATTTTAACATGAATTTGCAGATTGAATAACGTACAAAGATAGAGATTTTGAACTGAAGAGCATTATTCTCCATCTTTTTACAGGTCCTCAGGATTTTAGATTAAAACCAAAAGAATTTAATAACAGATTTACATTTGATTGGATTTAACTGATGCAGCTGAAGGTAAGTTAGACTTTCTCGACATCACTCCGAATTAAATTAAACCATTTCTCTGCAATGAAACATCAGAGAAGAAGATTCATTAAACCCTACTTTCCATGTCTCATTTAAGACTTTTGAAAGCGTGATTTAAGACATTTAAATATCAAAGCCACACAATAGCCCAGTGCTCAGAGAGGTGTCCTTGCTGTGATTGGCAGTGTGTGAGTCGTTGAGGAAACATACTTAAAAGTCTCCATCCTTGTATTTCCCGAAGGCCTGGAGGAGGACGGTGACCATCGCCATGAGAGGTTTCACCACACAGAACTGCAGAGTCGCCTGAGAGAGAGAGAGAGAGAGAGAGAGAGAGAGAGAGAGAGAGAGAGAGAGAGAGAGAGAGAGAGAGAGAGAGAGAGAGAGAGAGAGAGAGAGAGAGAGAGAGAGAGAGAGAGAGAGAGAGAGAGAGAGAGAGAGAGAGAGAGAGAGAGAGAGAGAGAGAGAGAGAGAGAGAGAGAGAGAGAGAGAGAGAGAGAGAAGGAGAGAGGAGAGAGGAGAGAGAGAGAGAGAGGGAGAGAGAGAGAGAGAGAGAGAGAGAGAGAAAGAAGGGAGAGAGAGAGAGTTACTGTAACATGACAATCAAAAAAGAGAATACATAATTATGTAAAAGGCAGGAAACATTCTTGGTCATCAAGTTACATTAAAAAAGCTTAACTTCTTCACAAATAGATGTTCGGTATGGAAAGGAGAATTATGAATATAACATTTCCAGTAAAATGATAAAACATGTACGAACACTTCCTCTATCCAAAGAGCACAACAGTAAGACAAAGAACTGTGAAAGAAACATTTTTATAACTTTAGACGGATTGCAAACGTGATCAGGATGAAAATAACATTTGTGTCAATTTCCACAACTTTCTGATTTATTGTGAGCACATTCTTTTCCTTTAGTCTCTTTAAATACGATGGGTAGGCTAGGATTCAGGCAGCACCACCATACCTCGTTTCTCAATGGGATCTTAAACACATTGCCCCTCCTGCGACTGAGATGAGTGATGTGGTGATTTAGATCAAACCTGTATTAGTTATAGACTCTTAAATAAGCAATATTAAACAAGGCACACTTTAATGCCAAGATGGCGGTTTGTACCTGTTTGCAGAACCTGAGGAACCCAATGGAGTACGTCCTCCCCCACAGACAGCAGGTCCCATACACACAGCTGGACCTGGAGGGAAGAGCAGAGTCAAAACTATTATATTCAAAATAATACTCGAAGACACCAAATATTAAAATGATCCAAAGACCATAACATGTCAAACACGCAGTAATGTATACTTTAAAAGACTCATATTAAACTGTTTTTCATCAATATATCACAGGTCTCAGATATATACAGAGCCTGTCTCTGATTGGCTGAAACCCCAGATCATTGCAGCATTACCCATAATCCCCTCTGTTTCCAAAGTGCTGATTTTCTGTCTGTTACTTTAGATGAAAATAAGGAGCCACTCCCCACGCCCCTCTGAGAGACATTTGGTTACAGAGAACTCAATGGAGCTCTAGGATCGGGTGGGGGGGGGGTGGGGGGTGACCTTGGTTGCTGATTGGCTAATGGTTACACAAGACAAAACATCGCTATGACATCACAAAGTGGCCAAAATCTGATCAGCTCATTTTCAGACAGGTTTTTATAGAAATGGATCAAAAAGAGAGAGAATCTTTGTTCCTGAACCTTTCAGAGTCTCTTTCCACAGAGGGGACACATGTTGATGTGGAAGAGACATGAAGAAGAGGGGACACATGTTGATGTAGAAGAGACATGAGAAGAGGGGACACATGTTGATGTAGAAGAGACATGAAGAAGAGGGGACACATGTTGATGTAGAAGAGACATGAAGAAGAGGGGACACATGTTGATGTAGAAGAGACATGGAGAAGAGGGGACACATGTTGATGTAGAAGAGACATGAAGAAGAGGGGACACATGTTGATGTAGAAGAGACATGGAGAAGAGGGGACACATGTTGATGTAGAAGAGACGTGAAGAAGAGGGGACACATGTTGATGAAGAAGAGACATGAAGAAGAGGGGACACATGTTGATGTAGAAGAGACATGGAGAAGAGGGGACACATGTTGATGAAGAAGAGACATGGAGAAGAGGGGACACATGTTGATGTAGAAGAGACATGGAGAAGAGGGGACACATGTTGATGTAGAAGAGACGTGAAGAAGAGGGGACACGTGTTGATGAAGAAGAGACATGAAGAAGAGGGGACACATGTTGATGTAGAAGAGACATGGAGAAGAGGGGACACATGTTGATGAAGAAGAGACATGAAGAAGAGGGGACACATGTTGATGTAGAAGAGACATGGAGAAGAGGGGACACATGTTGATGTAGAAGAGACATGAAGAAGAGGGGACACATGTTGATGTAGAAGAGACATGAAGAAGAGGGGACACATGTTGATGTAGAAGAGACATGGAGAAGAGGGGACACGTGTTGATGTAGAAGAGACGTGAAGAAGAGGGGACACGTGTTGATGAAGAAGAGACATGAAGAAGAGGGGACACATGTTGATGTAGAAGAGACATGGAGAAGAGGGGACACATGTTGATGAAGAAGAGACATGAAGAAGAGGGGACACATGTTGATGTAGAAGAGACATGGAGAAGAGGGGACACATGTTGATGTAGAAGAGACATGAAGAAGAGGGGACACATGTTGATGTAGAAGAGACATGAAGAAGAGGGGACACATGTTGATGTAGAAGAGACATGAAGAAGAGGGGACACATGTTGATGTAGAAGAGACATGGAGAAGAGGGGACACATGTTGATGTAGAAGAGACATGAAGAAGAGGGGACACATGTTGATGTAGAAGAGACATGGAGAAGAGGATTTAACATAACAGGTGACCTTTAAAAAGCAGCTTAAAAAGGGTCAGCACGAAAGCAGGACTCACTCGATGGGCTTCCCTCTGATCTCGGCCATGATGGCGCTCTCTCCTCCCAGATACTCGTAGCACAGACTCAGGAAGTTGTAGATGACAAAGGCTGCGTCACACGAAGAAACACACATTTTGAGTTTTGGAAAACAATGGATCATTTCAACAGCCACCAAAACACATCGATGCTCCGCAGTGACGGCAGCGGTCGGTTAGTTACACAGCGCCGGCATCACTTGGCGGTCGCCATGACGGTTGTGTTTCGCTGATACTGTTCCAGAACTGCTGAGCTTGCCATTTCACGGCACAGAGGTGAGTCAGCCCCAACAGCAGGCTCCGACACGATCAGGTCATGTTTTGAGGTGTCAGCATAATTGTAAGGGACGCCGGTGAAAACGCTGCAAAGCAGTAATGAAAGCTTGTCGTCGCACAAACATCAGATACAGATCTCACATGAGCGGCAGACATTATGGGCTGTGTTATTCACCTGTGTTATGTGTTAGATAGCGGCCCATGACAACGGTAAGGACCATACGTGATGTTCTTGTGTTATTCTTCCCAGCTTCACTGATGTGCAGCTACACCAGGTGTGTCTCTAATCCTTTATACCGGACCCTGCTGTAAACACGTCCGTCATGGATGGAGAAAACTAACACATGCAATAACACCGACTTAACATTTCATTTGTATCCTTATACATTTAGAAAGATAGCTTCATAAAGTATACAGGACAGTATCCAGAGGTGCAGTGAGCAGTGGCGACTGGTCGTTAGGGACAGCCCCACCTAGTGTCAGTAGAAAGTATTACAAATAATGATTACAAAAATATAAATTAAAAATGATATTAAATATATTTAGATCATGTTTAATCATCTGATTCGTCTCATTGCTGGTTTAGTCTGTTCTTCTAATTAGTGTCTACAGTGTGTGCCTATTGAGCTGTTTAGAGCCATGTGGGACAAAACCCGATCCTGCCCCTCCCTCTCACTGTCTAAGTGAACGGTGACTGCAAAAACTACACTGCGTATGCTCAGAGTATTTTCCTATTTAATGTGTGTGGCAAAAAAATAATGACCATAGGGGCATAGTGCTGCCATCCCCACCATACGTCATCTCACATCATTCAGAGCTGATTAGCTGTAAGTACGTGTGCCGCGAAAAGTGCAGTGTGTGAAGAGGAGATGTCCTAAAACCAGGAAGTAAGTTGCGCATGGGTTCCCTCCACAAAAAAGCAATGAGATTTCTCCATAGGATTTTAGAAAATAGCTCAAAATAATATCTGTGGGAAACGTAGCTGTTAGATAAATGCCCGTTTTGTTCAGCCGGATAATATCCACATGTCTACCCTACTTTTATAATTTCGAATCATGAATCTATCGATTAGATTTATGATAGACTTTTGAAACTACAAGAAGATAAGGAGGACTTTTACAAAAAGTAATAGAGAATTTTGTCCAGAAGGATAGGCAAATGGACTTAATCTTCAAGTTAAGGTAATTCTATTGAAAATGGGATCTTACTAAGAAAGAATAATTCAATATTTAAATGATAAAATTACATGTTTTGGGTATCCTTCTGTTGAACTGTCTGTTTAAAATTAATTGAAGCATCAGACAAAAAAAGCTTTTGAAAATAAAATTATATTTTGATTTAGGTGAAAATATAATATTTGTAAACCTGAAGAGCCAGAGCCAGAGCCTCAGCAGCCATGCACCTCATATAGACATCTGAGTGTGTTTGTGCCCCACCACTTCTGTACATATAGAAACGCCACTGGCTGTGAGGATGCATTGACTGGACTTTGAGGCGATGAGTGCTAAAATGCTAACTCATCTCGAGGTTAAGGACTCATTCCTGCACCACTCTTTTCTGCAACCAATGCCCATGTATGGAAGTGTTGTTGAGGAGTAACATACAATTGAAATAGCCCTGACTGAACTCCTCAGTGATTTCAGTAATTGGCGTCCCTGAGAGTGTTTGTTCACCAGGTGTTCTCAGGCTCATTTACGGCTTTCCCACAGACACCAGCTCCGAGTCCAACAGTAAACTGTGATTTTAAGCACACTGGAGAAGAACCTGCCAGAACACTGCTGCCTTTGTTAACGTCGCACAACTACATACAGTATGGTTGCACTCTCAAAAGGTGCTGTCACTGCCTTTGAGCTTTATTTCACCTTTCACACAAGCACCATCACGGGCACTTTATGGGCACCCGATGTGCAATCTTTGACAAAAGCTACATTGGTTGTGTAGCATTCAGTCTGAAGAAAATGTTACCCAAGGGGATATCTTTAAATTAGGAGCAGAGTTTAAAATTACAATTTGGACCGATTACAACGTGTTTTTTGTTTAAATTGTTGTTCTTAAAGATGGGGTAGGTAATTCACTTCAGAAACACACGTTGTTATATTCCATGGAATGCTCTGAACATCCCGATAGCAATGAATACATTAAATGCTTTGACAATACATAAAAAAAATTTCATCTGTGGAAGCCGTGGCGCTGTAAAAAGCACGACCAATCATCTGAGCCGGCTAAAGTAACTGGATGGCCTACCTGCCTGTCAGCCTTCCATCGGGGCACAAACTTATCTCGTGCCCTCATTGGTCATGTGCGCGTTCGTGTGTGTTGGAGGAGGGGCTCTGTGAGGAAGTCTGAAGGAAGTGGCAGATTTCTTCCGGCTGTGTACTTTCAAATTCTAGCGCACTCGAGCCGGTTTCTCCATTCTTACCTACCCCACCTTTAAGGACTCTTTTGAGCCCCGGAAACAAATTAATTAGAGAGAAACAGCTGATAGCAAATATCAGCTGTTTGTCATTGTGAGAAATGACTTGAACTCTTCAACTTCCTGGAGGTCAACTAATCATTTCAGCACTACAAGCAAGTTCAGGCCATCGTCCTTATGATGGAATAATAAAATCGAATTGCCATCAACGAACAAAAGCATGTTATATAATGTATGCCTTACTAATTCTAGTGTGGTGAGATAAATGTGTTCACAAGTGAGATGCCATTTAAAGTCTTCTCAAGGATTTGCTCGTCTTCATACAGTTGCTAGGAAACCAGTTTCTCCTCCCCTGCAATCCCAAAGGGCCGCGGAGACATGAGGACAAAGATGGCGACCTTTGTAAATGAAGACACCACAAAGGCCGCCTGCCGCAGGGGCATTTCCCGGAGGGTAAATCCTCGCACTCTCATTTCAGCTGGCAGTCAGAAGACACATAGCAACACAAAGGGCTTCATGACGACGGGGCATATTCTGCTGCTACAATCAGGAAATGTTAGCGTTTCTCAGTCCTCTCACCTTCGTAGCAGTCCCGGACTGTGTCAAAGTAAACGTAATACTCCTCATTGGTGAAGAAGAGAAGGCTGAGCCACGAGTCGAAGGCGTAGATGGGGACTATGAAGAGGATCCTCACGATGTGCCTCTGTTCATTAGGAGAGCTGTAGTAACGCAGGTGCATGTAGATCTGAACAAAGGAAGAAAACAAGTGAAATGTAACATCTTACTTTGTGATCATTATCTTTCAGTGAAGAGTGTCCACCATTTACAATTGAATGACTTTGTCACCGTTGGTATTCATTGTTAGTGTATGTGTGTGAGGGTGGCGACTGAATCCAGCATGGTCCTCAGAAGTAAGATAATTGTATTGCTGTCGCTTATTTTGACACAGACTGTGAGGCAGCACTTTGGATTTTTGTAATCTACTTAAAAGTACACCGGTTGCCGAACAGATATATAGTGTGTGTTTGAAACACAGCAATGCATATAAGATTAAAAGAGATAATTCATCAGCTTCATCCTTTATAAACGGCGGCTCATCGTGTGGTGCATGAAGCGGTTTGACTATAACTAGCGGATGAAGCCTCAGTCAGTAAACATTCTCCTGAGCCGGACATTGGAGAAGTGTTTGTCTAAAAGGTGTGTGTCAGGCTTGTTTAGGGTAATTGATCCTGAGCTTTCATCAGTCCTATTGAGAGAAGCGGGGGGGGGGCCGCGCCAGCTCCTTCACTCTCACACAATGTCCCACCTATCACCTTTCTGCTCCGTAAACACACACACACACACACCTTTGGTAGAATAGCAAACAGTGGGTGACAATACACTGAGCGAGACAGTGCACTCCGCTCACAGGGCTCGTTGCTAGGTGACCCTCCTGCACACACGCACATGCGCGCGCACACACACACACAGCTCGGAGCACCTGTTGCCAGAGTGACAGAGGGCTCTTCTCTAAGCCTGTGTGGGAAGAACAATGTAGAACAAATCATTAACCTGACCCTCGACCTGCAGTAGATTTCAGGGACGCTGAATAAATACTTCACATAAACATGAAGCAAACCGCACTCATGAACTATACTGCACACAGGAGACATATAAAGTCCATCTAAAACTGTAGGGGCAATCGGTACACAATCAGAACTGTTTACTTTTACTATGGTATTCCTTTAACCACAATTTATCATATTTACAATTGGAACGATACGCAACCATGGCCGTATCTACCATTGAGGTCACCGAGGTCCGGACCTCGGTAATATTTTCCGAGCTGTGTATAACAAAACTTGTGAAATAATTGCACTAAACGGGGTTTTTTGTAGTACTTCCATTTACTGACCATGGGGGCGCTGCATAACTACGTAGCCTCTGTTAAAGCAAACAGAAGAAGACGACATGTTTCAACAAACCACCGCGGCCCGGACTTGTATCGGAGCAGCGAAGGAGTGATGAAGTATCTAGAGATCTGAGTCCAGCGGGCTGCTTGTGTTCCTGTTCATCAGGACATCGATCATATGACCAGCAGATCCTTTGTGAACGGTGTACGTTAGTCAGTGGACGTCCGACAACATGAACACTAACTTATATTGCAGCTATAGGCTATACTTTGGTTTAAATTGCGTGAATAAACTATCTAGAGAGCTAAAGTTAATTACATTCATCCAATATCAGAAGGATTACCTTTTAACAAACGTTGTAATGGTTTTCTTTCATTTCAATTTGAGTAAAACATTGAAGATATAACATTGTATTGTTTTCTTTTTACATATAATGAAAAGACTACGTCAGTCGAAGCTCAGCTTTGGTAAGAGAGAGACAGGACACACAGAGAGAGAGAGAGAGAGAGAGAGAGAGAGAGAGAGGAGAGAGAGAGAGAGAGAGAGAGAGAGAGAGAGAGAGAGAGAGAGAGAGAGGACAGGCAGAGAGAGGACAGGCAGAGAGAAAGAGAGAGAGAGAGAGAAAGTGATGGAAGTCAGGGAGGAACTGGAGTCACACAACGTAATGTAGGCTTAATACCCCATCTATTTATCCATCTATTTATCCATCTATAACAATAGTCTTCATTTACAATAGGCATACTTTTAAAACATACATAACTGTATATTACAGTTATGATGTCATAATAACATACAATTGTATAAAACACAATTTGCTTACATCTTTGTTCTCTTTTGAGAATCAAACAAAGCAGATTTAAATAAAAAAAAGAATGCAAACAAACAAGTGAAATGAACTAAATAGCTGAATTGCTTTTAATTCACTGGCAGGAGCGACAAGTGAACAACGAGGGAGAGATTGAACAAAGAGAAAGAGTAGAGGACAGAGAGAGAGTAATGAACAGGAAGAAGACAGAGAGACTAAAGACGATGGAAGAGAGGGTGCAGGTTATGGAAAGGAGAGAGACATGGAAAATGAATGTTGACAATGTGTTGTGATCATTTTAGCCTCTTCTGCATGTCCAGATCATTCATAGTAACAATCAACTGATTCTTATGTATTACACTTTAAAACTAATTTATGCTGACATTGTCAGCCCACTGACATGGTTTGAAATCAATATATTATCCAATTTGTGACCCGCCACAGGACTTAAAAAGCACCTAACTAGATCATGAAAATCCCAAAAATCGCGAGGGGTAGCCTATCCCCCGAACCCCCCTAGCATGTTTGGACCTCTGTATTTAGGAAATCCTGGATACGGCCCTGTACGCAACTACTCCACCTGACTCAATCCAATTCAATCCAATTCAGCACGTTGGGGTTCGCAGGTGGACTTAGTGACGCGGCTCAAAGCAGAAATTGTAACGTGTCGTTCTTATCTTTCTCCCCCTTAATTCTCGCATAGAGGCCGTCCATATATCATCAGTTTATAATGCTTAAAAGGTTTACAAAACATCATTAAGAGTAGAGGGATTCCTTCCACATCGCTTTCACCGTGAATACAGCTGAGCCGACGCCTAGCAGCTAAAGATGCTAACGGAGGGAAACGAGCAATGCACACACGGCTGGACTGGCTTTGTAAACAGAGCACAAGGAACCTTGAATTACAACAAACAAAGAGGGGCCGTCGTCCTCTGCGCAGGTAAACATTACTCCATGATATCTTTACATAACAAACAGTTGTTGGCTGCTATATTAAAGTAAATATGTTAAAGTAAAAACATGGCACTAAAAATGGTAACATCCCTTAAGACAATATAGTCAGTAGGCCTACTCATTTTCAATCCTGAATCTGTATAAAGCACAAATACTCTTGTTTAGGATCAGCTATACGTGGAAACCCAGTCAGTATGAGTAAGAAGCCTTCTCCTAACAGCTGTGACACTTCCTAAGATGTGTTTAGTGTGTGGACGTGCATAAATAGAGCTAACAGAGAACTCATGGAAAAATGCTCCTGGTTGTGTGAATGTGCCTACGGTTTTGTTTTGCAGAAAGGGAGCTTGTTGTACTCAACAAACCTGCCTTCCACAAACGTTAGGAAAAAGGGAAGTATGTCTTAAAAGTGGTCTTTGCTATCACGAGACTAAACATCATCGTGCCGTTCATTAGCAGCATTTTTATATATACATACACATAGTACATACAAATATGCGTAATACTCATAGCTTCTATGGGACAAATTAAAAAAAAGTTGTCGAGAGGCAACTTTGGAAGTTATAAGAAATATGTTGGACTGTTTATTTCTTGTGTCTTCATTTCTCTTATGTACATTGCCTTGTTTTTTATGCTGCTGCAACGCAAACATTTCCCAAATTGGGATCAATAAAGTACTAATCTATCTATCATCCATCTATCTATCTATCTATCTATCTATCTATCTATCATCCATCTATCCATCTATCTATCTATCATCCATCTATCCATCCATCTATCTATCTATCATCCATCCATCTATCTATCTATCTATCTATCTATCTATCATCCATCTATCTATCTATCCATCATCCATCTATCTATCTATCATCCATCTATCTATCTATCTATCTCTCTATTCTCTATCTATCTATCTATCCATCTATCAGGGATGTGTCTTTTCCTCTCTTTTATTTATTTTATACACCAACTCCTGCATCAGCACTTTTCCCAATAGGCACTTTATTAAGGATGCAGATGATACGGTCAGCCTCCTCTTTGATGAGGAAGAGGAGCATGGGCCTGTCCTTGACTTCTTTATTAACTGGTGTGAGAAGTCAAACCTGCTTCTAAGCACCTTTTAGAATAGCACAATCGCCCAGCCCTACTCTTTTAAATAGCGAGCCCATCAAGGTGTCACTGAGTACAGGTATCTTGGTGTCGTGCTTGACCACAAACTCAGATGGGATGTTTGGACTGAGAAAATAAAAGCTAAGTCTCAACAAAGAATGTTTTTTTTACGTAAATTATTGTCTTTTAATGTCGGCAACAGAATGGTGAAGATGTTTTATCATGCTTGTATCGAAAGTGTGCTCTCCTTCGGCATCATATGCTGGTTCGGCAACGCCACTGAGGCACAGAGTCAGTCAGGAGGGCGGTAACATGGTCCAGTAAATTGACAGGAATCTCATTTGCTAATATAGAATGCTTACAAGGACAGAGTTTTAAAATTGGCACACAATATTGTGAGTGACCTGAGGCACCCTCTTGCCTCTTACTTTGAACTGTTGCCATCTGGGCGGAGATATCGTCCCCCTCTGTTCAAAAAGAACAGATCCAGCTGTCTTTCGTCCCACAAGCCTTCAAACTCCTGAATAAATGATGGCTAGGACGCCCTGCTTACCCAGCTGGTCGGCCCTGTCCCCCCTATTTCGCAAATGAGGGCCTATAGGCCCCTTGTCATGTCTGTTTGTTTTAATCTGTGTCTATGTTGTTGTCAGTGACGTATTGTCTTATCTTTTTAAATGCCTTTGTGATGTGCTGCAACCCATTTTCCCCTCGGGGACAAACAAAATGAATGCTACTACTACTCTTACCTGGTGACATGTGATCAGAAGCGCTGTCCAAACGAAAAAACCCGATATGGTTTGTGCAGTGGAGGTCATGAGGAAAAACCTCTCCTCTGGTGTGACCAGCGGTGCTTCCGGTACCCAGGAGGTGTTGGACTGCTGTGGGGCCACGGTGGCTGGGGGCCCCGGGGCGAAGCCAACAGGGGGGCCATTCCCCAAACTCTCAGACAGGGTGAGGTCCCGCCGCCAAAGTAGACCCATCTGTATGGGGAAGAGGGTGAATATGAGATGTCGTGCAACAAGATGCTGTTTAGGTAATGTAGCTAAGACATGCTAAAGAGGCATATTATGTGTTTTGGGGTTTCCTGTAGTGTGTTATATAATCTGCAAAGGCTCAAATCCAAAAGAGTTTCTCTCCCACACCCTCCCCCCCCTGCCTGAAATGCCTCCTTTGTTTACCACCGTAACATAATGCATCACTAAGTAACACTCACGCTTCTATTAGCTAGCGCTCAGACACATTGTACGTGATAGGCTAAAGGGCGGGACATCTCTAAGCGTTAACCAATCACAACAGAGCCGGCCAGCTAACCAATCAGAGCAGACTGGGCTCTGGTTTCAGACGGAGGATGAAAAGAGGCGCTGCAGCACATAATAATAATAGAGCAAACAGGAAGAGAAAAGTAGGACATTGCTCAGATCTACAAATAGATTCTGTAGATAGAAACATTTGACTGGATCAAAGAAGTCAACAACAAAAAAAGGAGGCATAAGGTAGGCGGGTAAGTAGAGGCTGAAAAGGAGGCAGACACACCACGGAGAGGGGGGGGGTCACTGTGACACAGGAAATCGGTGTGACAGCCGTGTGCTGAGGGCCGCTGACCCAATGTTTCCCTCTGTGATGCTGTGTAGCTAGACATGACGCTGAACATATTTTTAGTAGAACAGTATCACACATTTGCACGTTCAAATATAGACTTTCATGTTATTTAAAGTCACTATATATATTGGATTATCATATGTGTGAGTTAGATAAATACGATGGGTCCATTGATCCCAATTAAGGCTATAAAAGGAGGAAGCTTGTTGCGATATTGTTCACTTCAGAATGCATTTCACTTCTGCTGAAGATCTGGTTCTCACAGGTGGCATCTCTCAAATGATTGGGCACCTATTAGTGTATTTGCACACGGCACAATACCCGCCCTTATACAGTAGTATGGGGCGTTATCTATGCTTGATGCCACATGTGCTACAATTTATGCTATACTGGGATTCGTCACTTAGCACACCTGGGTAGGATGGATTATAAAAACGTTATGCATTTCGAGTACCTTCTTTTCTTTTATTTAAGAGAATGTTGCTGCATGAGGCCCAGTGATACCGTTTCCAGTATTGTCGAGTTGCTTAAAGTAACATACAGGTGCCAAAAGATGTGCAAACCATGACGAAATACAAAGTCCTATATTGTCTTCATTGGTTTCTGTACTGTGTCTTTCAACCCTAATGCTTACACCAGTGGTTCTCAAACTTCTTTCAATCATGTACCCCCTTTCAAAACAAAATGTCAGCCAAGTACCCCCTGATCAGCGCAAAAACAATGGTTAGGGAAAAAATGCCTATATAAAGAGGTCCAGTACAGCGATGCACCATCAGTGTCTGATTTATTAAAACAACAACAGTAACTGAGAAATACTTAAATGCTACATTTCAAATGTTCACAATCCATCACTAAATTCATGGCAAACCAATTTTAACATCATGCAATAACACTAAGACGACATTAGCTGCTTTGGACTGATCTTTTTAATAAGTTGTTCTAACGATGTAGAGAAACATGGGCTGAGCTTCACTGAGGAGCTTTGTCTTTCTGACAGCGAGGCAACTGCAGCTATTACACTTAGCGTTTTGAAATATGTGAACTCTGTTAATATAAAACCCACACTGCTCAAACTTCCTTACTTTTCCTAAAATTAGTATATTTATTTATTTTTGGGCGTGGGGAATGAAGAGAAAATGCTATACTTTGCGGCCACACGCCGTTGCCAAGCAACGCTTATTGTTTAGGTCCTTTGATAAGCAGGCAGTTATATCATTAGCTAGAACCAGCTAGATCTGATAGATTTGGACATAAACGCGAGTGAAGTCTAACCGGACGCGAGAGAGGGATCAGATCAGCTGCTGCTGACGTAGAACACGCAGCTCTTCTGGGTCACAGTTCCCCCGCTGTGATGGACCGTTGAGCGGAGCAAAATACACTAAGAGTTAGACCTAACACACTTCTGGAACTAGCTAAAATAGTTATACATATATTGATTCTTTACTGTCGGGTCACTTATTACAGGTTCAGCGAGCTGCACGAGCCTGACGGGCTGTCAGGAGAGGGAGAGGAAAAGAGAGCACCCTGTTTATTGTTCCCATTTTATTATCCAGAATTACTGTACACTTTTGAAGAAAGTAGTTAATCTACTATTAGTAGTTTGTTTAAATGCATTAATTACGTTTTTTTTCATTAACATAAAATAAATCTCACGTACCCCCTGCAGTACTCCAACGTACCCCTAGGGGTCCGCGTACCCCCATTTGAGAACCACTGGCTTACACTGCCAGGTTCCACGTCAGCACAATAGGAAGAAATCAATGCCAGTTGAAAACACCATCTCTCGATGCTTCAAAATGACTTGTAATTAGGGGAAGCAAAATAAGTAGTGTCTATTAAATGATGCTGCACTGATTTAGACAAATGAAAATCAGGCTGGCCAAACCGGAGCTTGCGACGTCAAAAGCAGACAGGAAGATGCTCCGCGTTGGCACCAAACAGCGAACACCGTGTGTGTGTGTGTGTGTGTGTGTGTGTGTGTGTGTGTGTGTGTGTGTGTGTGTGTGTGTGTGTGTGTGTGTGTGTGTTATTTTATCTCTGTCTGTATTATTGTTATTATTTTTAGCTTACATATGTATTCTGCATTTTGTATATTTTGTAAGTAATTGCTGTTGTCTAATTTGATCTTTTTCTTATGTTAGTTAAGTTATTTTATTTTTACAAAAAAGAAAAAAATGTTGTTTTTTTGGTTGTACATGTTGTGTATTGATCTCAATAAAAAACATTCTCCATGTGCCAGCGCCCGTTTCAGATCATCACGGATCTCGGTCATGCCTCCAACCACGCCATGTCTTGGGTGTGGATTCCGGAAAGGCGATAATTTAATCATTCGCAGCGAAAACGAATTCCACAATGACTTTCAAACCCCCCCTGTGCACCAGCTATATATAGGTTGGCGCTCGATATGGTTATCGATGACTCACGCTGTTTGCCAGGGCCTCAATCAGCGTGTGGCAGTGCAGTAACATGAAACACATCGTTGGGTCACACAGCAGAAAACGCTGCTAGGGCGGTTTTAGACACAAGAAATTCTTCGTCAACAATATATATATATTTTTTTTATTTGATTAGATATATTTCGAATACGTAAAACAATAATACAAAAAAATAATAATAATAATGAAATTTAACATGACAATTATTTAAGCAATCATACACGAGAGGCCGTTCTTGGACGTCATTATTGGTACGACAACAAATCAAAATTAACTTTAAAATCTGACATTTTGTAGCTACCGATTTCCAACGAGAGACAATGTATAACAGTGTAACGGCTGTGTGTCGCTAAACGTTGCTATGGAAACCACACGATGTAGGTTCATGGAAGTAGTTTCGGTAGGCTAGTGGCGTGTGTAGGCCACTGGATACTTTGTGATTAGGCACGTTCCATTTGATCGTTGTTTGATCGTGGAATCAAACACGCCTGTTGACCAATCAGAGAGCTTGCTCAAACCTATGTGTTATAGAATATACACAATACAAATTGAAGCAGTGTCAAATTAATATACAAAAATATATCGGATTCTAAATTATATATAAACAAATTATCTACTTAATTACACATCCGAAAAAGGGGTGGGAAGAAGTTTACACTTATTTAATCCCACCCCTTCTCCCAAAAACTAAATTATTAACATATATATTTTTTTCTTTTCTTAGGATATAGTTAATTTAATCTTCAAAATATGTCTTGCTCACAAAGAATCATAAAAAAGCACCACTTTACTCATTCATTCCTCAACTATTAAAATAACTGACCAATTTGTCAACTAATCGACTAAGAGTGGGCAGCAATTAAAATTAAGATTTCTAACAACATAAACAGTTTTGAGGAGGAAATACTCCGTTTCACTTTCCTTTCTTCAATGTATTGGTTAAGAGCTGAGCCAAATATCAATCTTCATCGATTAATATTTCATCTCGTTTTTTACAGCCAGCCAATAACTTAGTCAAACTTGTAGCATGAGGATTTTTATGTAGACGGTTACATTTTGATAACTTATAATAATTATAATGGATTTCTAATGTTATAATCATTATATTGACGTGTCCAAAACATATGTAAAGGAACTATTATTGTTCCTATATTACTGCGTTGAGCTCATTGTTGTTATACCGGGGGAAGGTCTTGCTATTTATCCTGGTATCTTTTGATCATATTATCTGACGGATAAGACATGTGGTTGGATATCGACCACACGTGGATGCATGTGGATCAGTCCAAACATGTTGTCTAGAAGATCAAATCTGTTCAAATTAATATAGGTCATATCTGTGTTTGCTGTACAAAAGCACCACCAGCTCCAACATACAGCGACAACAACGCTCAATGCTTCCCAGTGGGCCACAGACAACAGAGAGGCACCTCATCAATCCTGCTGACTGCACCCATGGGTCGGTTTCAAAACATGCATTGTACTTTGACCTGAATCGAACCAGCAGTCATTGTGGCAGGCAGTCATATGCCCCAAGGCATGAATCATACTGTGAAGCATCCGGCTATAGAAGCTGACTGGGATCCATCTGAGGCGCTGATAACCACAAGATCATTAACAGGGACCACAACGGATTTCAAAGTGCAGCTAGAACAAATCCCTCAAAGAACCAGGAAGCAGGTTGTTCAGTGTTCAGGCTGCAGACCAGTATACAAAATCGTGCTGCATACAAGATGACATCATACTTAATGAAAATCCCTTAGGAGCAATATTTACATCACCACAGCCGATGTCGATCGTTATATGTAAACAGTGAACTAATACACCATGCTAAACAGGGGGAAATGTAGCTGTTGTTGGGTGATAATGGCTCACTGATCACTCACCTCCTCTGCAGTTGTTTGGATCTGCGTTGAAATCACAGCATCAATTTAGCTCATCCTCTCAAGTCGATTACAAACCTTTTGGAGTAGAAAAAGTTATTTTTTTAACGCTGTAAAATTCAAGCCAACGTGGGAATCAAAATTAAACACTACATTAATGTAGGAACCCATGAAATTAGCCTCTTATTTGATAATAAATGGCAAGTATTAACAGCTGAGCATCAACTACGCCAAGCGCTGCTAGCCGTTTGCTACCGTTAGCTTTATTCGCCTAGCTGACTGTTGCTTCTCCCCGTCAAGTCAAAACAAAGCGAATAAACATAACATGTTTTCGAGAAGAGTCGCATTCAATTACAATATCAAAATGTGAAATGAAAAACTGTTTCCTTCTCACCATTTCCCCATCCAAAGCTGATGAACTGGACACCGTTATTTCATCCACATCACCATCTGCAGTTCAGTGCATTAACAGCAGCTGCCACACAACTAGTTTGCGCATGCGCAGTCATGTTTATTTGTCCGGGGTCTGTTAATGTAAACTAAGCTAGACTGCACTGCATAGAGGGGTGGACAAAGTATTAAGATTCTGAGTACTTGAGTAAAAGTACCAATACCACACTGTGAAAATACATTTCTAGTAAAAGCACTGCATCGAGAATGGTACTACCTTGCTTTATATCTTGTTATTGTTAATTTGTAAATTCAACATGTATATTTTCTACTTTCTTGTTTATTAATTTTTATTTTACAATGCCATGTCTTTTCATGCTGCTGCAACGCTGCAACACAACATTTCCCGCATTGGGATCAATAAAATACTTAATCTTATCTTACTCCAGTAAAAGTATTTAAGAACTATTAGGAAAATGTACTTAAAGTATTAGGATGTAAAAGTACTAATTTAAAGAAAGAATTATAAAAGAAAAATTCAAATATGTCAAAGCAGAAGCAGCAAAAATTCACATACAAGAAGCTGGAAGTGTGAAATATTTTGGAACAAAAACCTCTTAGAAAAATGACTGCCAACTATGTTTCTGTTAAGAAACTCGTGGTTTTAATTACGAAAATATAATGTTGGATGGTTTAATCTATACCAAATAATCCCATTTTAAAAGTTTGTCCCAAGTATTGTGTGTCAGAATCTGAATTAATAAATGGATCTGTAAAAAAAATGTAGTAGAGTAAAAAGTACAACATTTGCTTGCAAAATGTAGTAGAGCAGATGTATAAAGTAGTATACAATAAAAATACTAGGGTAAAGTAGAATTACCTGAATGTGTACTTGGTTCCTGAGTAAATGTAATAAGTTACTTTCCACCACGTTATGTCCAAAGCCCAAACACACACTCATCGTTTTAGTAAGACTTGGCAGCATGCAAAATATGTGACAATAATAAAAAGGTCAGCAAATAGTTGTGAGCAACGTTATTCATTTTTATTACTTCATAAAATATACACAAATACTGTTGTAAATAAAGTGTGTTAAAGAACTGTACAAGATATCAGTACACAATACATAAAGTGAAATCCCCTGGCCTCTTCCTCGCCTAGACCAATCCCAACCCCCAGTCACGATGCCACTGGGTCACGCGGCCTGTACAAAGGTAATTACACACAGTACACACACTGCTATTTACACATCCCTGCAACTGCATCAGTTATGTTTTCTTTTGAATGACATCATTAAGTTAGCTGGAGGTGACATCAAAACCATTAGTATGTACTTTTTGCAGGAAGGAATATTGAAAGTATTATACGAGGACAACCGTTGAAGCGTGACGAAACAGAAAGGACAGGCAAACGAACACTATCTCTAATAAGTTACAGGAAGATGAAATGACACGGGAATAAGAGGACAGACATATAAAAAATAGTTTAACATAAATAGCAGAGAAGTGGGATTAAAATCTGCATACAAAATGGGAATCGTATTCTTAGCAGGGATTCACTCAGTCTCACACACACACAACATATTAAATGACCCAGCTGGCAATGCAACACAAGCCCCTCCCCCAGTTTAGTACTTTAAATATCTAAAATCCGCCCCCAGCCCCAATGGATGTCGTTAGTATGCATTGTTCTACTTTAAAAAACAGATAACCACAGTTTGGCTTTACATCAAAATAAAAAAAAATATTTACAGTGAAGTAAACATTTTACAATTAACAATTGGATGTCCCACCCCCTCCCTTAAGAGTAATCCCTAACGGAGCCTGCCCACTCCCCTATGACCTCCATAAGAAAAGGAATTAAAAAAGGTAACATTTAGAAGTATCATCAAAATTGCAGCCACTGTTTCTTAGCCAAACGGGCAGCTATGTGGTCAAATACGCTGAGAATTTCCTGAGGCGCTTCCCTCGAGACGTGGAGTGTGTCTTTGCAATATCTACGGTCCTTCTTCACCTTACCCGGCTCACGTTTAAAACAAGAAAATTAAGGGGTTGTGGAGGTTTTGGTGGCCGAGTTTTCACCACGTGGATGAAGGGCGAGCGAGCACCGTATGCTACTTCACCGGAAACCTTACAGCTAAAACATCACTTACTGATCCTCTTCAGAGCTACCTCCTTGAGGCCACTAGCCTCTCCTCACTTCTTCACCTTTAGCTGTCATTTCTCCCAAAGCAAAGAAAGGAGCTCCCATTTGTGATATCCTCACGAAAGATACAAATATGACGTACACAGAATCGTTTTTGCGGTGTCGAGCTGAAAAAGCAATCGTTACTAAGCCTATATCAATCACTAAGATGACCTTTGACGAGAAACATGCACGTCCCCGATTACTTTTTGCTTCTTTGACGCCAACAGCTCTTCACATTTGTCAGACAGAAGGTACAGAGGGAAATGTTTTGAGGAGTGGCAGGGTATGACGACCCACGGTGAAGGAGTGTTTGCTCTCTGAATTGTGGTGGTGGTCCACGCTTCAGCAAAAAGACTTGTACTGTCACAAACTTCCCTGGATCCTTAAAAGAAATGCTTGTCCATTTCCTAAGATCCATGGGTCCATTGGCAATCATCTTTTCATAAGACAAGGTCAAAACAAAAGGAACAAAATGAAATGGGAGCGATGAATATACCTTGCAGCCCTGTAATGACAAAGGGCAGAGCTGTTAGTGAGGGCGGTGCGTTTGGAAGTGGTGCGTTGATGTATTGGAAGTTTAAAGAACAGCTCACCTGTCAGTTTCATGTGAATGCAGAGCCACAGGACACTACTTCCCCAAGTGCTCAAATGGCACGCTGACCTGCGAAGGAAGGCGAGATACGTTTAGTTATTTAGAACATTTCAACACGAGGCGATTCTAAGTGCTTTAAGACATTCAAAAACAATTAGGATACAGTGCAACAGACACAGTAAATCATGACAAGTAAAAACTGTTGTTTAAAAGACAAATAGAATGGGACAGGTATAAAATGACAGTGCAGTTGAAATATGAAGAGTTGTTTGATCCATTTCCCTTGGTGATGGAAACTAAACCCACAAATACCAACACAAACGGCCAGTTACTGGGACGCGCATAACACTGGAAGCTTAGCCAACTGATTTCATGAGACATCTTTAGTGCATGACAGCATCTCGTCAACACTTTAGAACGATGTAATCCAAGTTAGTGTCCAGAATAACGGATCAGGTTGTAAAATGAAATTGCTGGAGTGAAGCGTCAACACATCACTAACGGCCCGTCCACACCACAGCTTCAGAAAGCTTGGAGCTAGGCGTGTCTGAAGCTCGACCAACAACCAATCACATGAATCTCCCGCCCCGGACACACAAGCAGCGGTTTGATTGGCTAGAGCTTGTACTGGCATATGATTTGATTGGCTGCCGAAAGCTTCAAAAGTTGAACATTGCTCAACTTTTGCAGCCTGAAACGCCAGGAAAGCTCTGCTCTGCTTCCCACAATGCAGTTCGGCGAAAAGTGACGTTGGAAACCGTTTTTGAAGCTGTCGAAGCCGTAGTGTGGACGGGCCGTAAGGTTTCTTTATTAGACTACTACTTACAAAATGTTTTACGTGTGATTTTAGCAAAGTTGTGGGTTGAAGAAGTGCTGAAAGATAGTTCACTATTACTCCTTGAAGTCTGTATGTATATTGTTGATACATTTCCACATCAAAATGTTGTGGCAATATTAATTCAGTCGAGATGAGTCTTTTAAACATCGGCTTGATTTGTGAACGTCTTGCTGTAATCTAAAATGTTAGTTTGAGGATAATTCGCTTTACTTCAACACACAGCATTTTCATAAATGACCACATTTCTCCCACTAATCTGTGTTTCCTCACCTGCGATGTGGAGATTCTGGATGCGTCGTGGCGGGCTGTGAGGTCAGAGGACGACACGTTGGCGGGGGCTCCGCGGTGCAGCCGCATGCTCACCTTCCTCTCCCTCTCCGCACGAGAGATGGCACGAGGCGACGTGTTCCCTGGAATGATGTGGAACATTCAGGACTGACCACAAGGTGTGCAGGTATTCAAGGAGGATAATGCGGTGTCAGTATAGTTCATTAAATGGGATGCAGTCAGTTGACAGGCTGTGGGGGGGGGAGGGGCAGTAAGCAGGTGCACTTCATGAGAAACATTAAAGGCGGTGTGTTGAGGCCTACACTCGGATGGTGTAGCAACAGTGAAATATGGGTGTTTATAGGGATTGGGAAATTATTAAAGACCGTGGTACCGCGGTTAAGCTCCGACGTCATCGGTCTTTTTATCTGTACTGGAGACATGTACAAAATATATGTCACGTGTATTATTGCTACACAAACATTATATTGCAGTTTTAGTTTCGCCAACTCCGTTTCTAATACGCAAAAAGAGTCTATGAATATTTTTTGTATTTTCGATCTTTCCAATCCAGACGAGAGATCTCTCTCCCCCGCCTGTGTACGAGGGGCGGGGCCACACACACACACACACACACACACACACACACACACACACACACACACACACACACACACACACACACACACACACACACACACACACACACACACACACACACACACACACACACACACACACACACACACACACACACACACACACACACACACACACACACACACACACACACACACACACACACACACACACACACACACACACACACACACACACACACACACACACACACACACACACACACACACACACACACACACACACACACACACACACACACACACACACACACACACACACACACACACACACACACACACACACACACACACACACACACACACACACACAGCGAGGTGTGGTTAAACTTTACCCGTCTCGATGCTCGTTACCACAAGTGCAATAAGAGTTTAGATGTTAAAACCTTAACGGTACCCATCCCTAGTGTTATAAGTGTAACTTGGGTGAACAATGGGTGTAAAATAAGTGTAATAACGCCGTAATATGAATGACAACGGTTAGAAGGGTGAAATACGGTTGTAATAACTTGTATGGTTGAACAATTAGTAACATGGATGATATACATGTGCTAAAATGCCATAACATTGGTGTAGCAACATCGTAATATGGGTGTTATATTTGTTTAATTTAGGGTTGCCGACGGGTGTCATAACATAGTATGGGGATAACATGGATTTAATAATAATATTAAATATATACTCTAAATGGGTAAAAGTCATATTCTTAAAAAAACGTGAAGTTGTGTAAATTTCGACATTAGAAAAAACTAATGAATTTGTTTTCAGAATTGTATTTTAAGACGGACCACAGGACTTTGTGACGAGTCGGCAGAAAACTCACCGGACTGCTGCACCCGCGAGGCGGGGTTGGAGACGGCCTGCTCCGGCCCGTTCCTCACTCTGTTGGCAGCTGCGGGGAGGGGCCCCGGTGGGAGGCCCCGCGATGCCGGCACTCTGGGGGCCCCTGCGACCCGCTCGTCATCTCCCGCCCTCCGCTCTCGCTCCCGCTCCCCGTCCTCAGCTGTTCGACTGGCACCCTGAGACATCAAAGAGTTCCCATTAACAAAATATAGCTCCAAATTAGCCGTATTATCTTTTCGGCAGTGAGATCTTTTCACGCAATGACAGACTTAGTTTGCGTCTAGGCAACATACTAAACACTTCAACTAATGCTGTGATTTTAAAAAAGGTGTCTATTCTCGTCTGGCCGGGGACAACGGCTGGAAATTAGCAATGTTGGCCAAAGCTGCCCCATGTACTGGTTTTGGTGACAGTTGATCGATGGGGATTGTCCACGACACTATAAACAAAACTAAGAAACTCACGAATTTGAGCATATTCCAGTCGAAGACGTAGTCGTAGGAGAATCCCTGGCGGTGGAAGAGATTCCTGAAGAGCTGCCGTAGGTAAGAGTAGTCCGGCTTGTCGTCAAAACGAAGCGAACGGCAGAAATTCAGGTATGTGGAGAACTCGGCTGCGGGAGAGAACAGAAGGGAAGCGAAACTCAGGATACTCAAAACATCACGGCACATGAATTGGCTGAATAAAACTCAATACTGCAGCTGCCATGGAAACGCAGAATCATAACTTACAGGGGTATCCTTTGCAGAGAACCTCGATGGGCGTGGACATTTTCTTCTCACTGATTCGCTCGTACTTCTGTCTCTTGGTGGCGGCCTTGAGGCCCTGCCAGGGGAGGGAGCCCAGGTTGAAGTACATGAGGACGTAGCCCAGAGACTCCAGGTCGTCACGTCTGGACTGCTCTGTGGACACAAGGCGGGAGAAAGAGTCAGAAACTGAGCGATGTCAGTTGGTGCTACGACAAAGGATCCATTAAAGGGGCCCGATTGACAGTTTTTATATCACAAACTACCGTCTTCGTCTGATGACTTTGAGGAACTGCAAAACATCGCAGTTTAAAGTGGCATTCAATCGAGACAAATAGTCAAGAATGAAAAAGGACTTCTCTTAGGACGATATGTAACAGGGTGTATGCAGGAATCCTGAAGTCAAATGCAATACCTTTTAAGACCCTTTTTTAAAGACCCTTTCCATACATTTTAGGACCTCATCGCCACTTTCAGTTCTAACCGGTTACCTTGGCGACACACTTTACATTTACTGTATAAAGGGTGTTTCTCACTGTCGAGGAAGGATGCTCCAGAGCCACTATTTCAAGGATGCTACGTCATCGTGTCCCGCCGAAGGACTGTTCCAATGTCCAGGATGCTTGGAATTCTACCGAGGCCGGCGTCCTTCGTTGCGGGAAATTTCAAGGCTGCACATATGTATCCTCTGCGGTCTTAAAATCCCCACAATGCTTTGCACACGGACCAATTTCCAAATCTTTGGCGGAAATCGCGCTCCATTTAAGGCGGGGCCTCGCATATGACTCACACCTGTTGGCCTGTTCCACAATCTTTTGTTTTCCGAGGCTAGGAAGGATTCTTGCCTCGCTTCTGAAGGACCTGTGAGAGACATGTCCTACCAAGGAAGCATCCTCGACATTGAGAAACACCCAGAGTATCCTTATCTTCCAACCATTTGGACGCAGACTTGCATTTCCCCATGACGATGTTGTTTAACAACCGGCGTAAACGGGCCTTCGCGCGCTATCAAGCAGTGAGCGTGCGATGTCCTGTTCTGACGACGTCAGACCCAACGGGATGCCATCAATAAACTACACAGAATCACACTACACACCTACGCCATGACTACATTCAGGCAGACTGTAGAACACAACCTCTCTGGACCATTCATATACTACAAAATGTAAAACCTTGGAAAATGCCGTTTAATACTTTTTAATAGCCTTCATTTTCGCTAAATTGATTTATCAACTTTGAATACTTTTTAAGACCCCGCGGACCCCGTGTGTAAATATTTGGCAGAACCTAATTTAGTTACTGCACTTTCGGGTGATGTTAGTCACAGTGGATTGTTGGGTAAACATCACAACAGGGCCAATCTATTTATTTACCCCACATGACTATAGATTTATTTTTGAATGACTCGAGGCTTCTGTTTACTGCTGGGTTCCCGGATGTCATTTAACAACATGATATTGTCATACTTCTCCATCTCTTGCAAAATATACGAATGTTGATTTGAAATTGTCGTCCCTTTCTTAATTGAATTGTTGCCGTTCCATTTGATGTGTGGTAAAGCGCTTTTTTGTCTGAAATTAACTATATAAATAAACCTCACTTTTTTTTAAGCTAGAAATATGTATGAAAGTGGATTCCCTGGCATGCCAGCTGAACAAAATGAAGTGTTTGTGTGTCGCTTACTTAGGATTTTATGATGTTGATCAAGCAAACAGTTATTTTGTTTGTTTAAAGCAAACAGAATCACTTCCTCTACACTGTTAGACATAAGAATACAACGCCTAACTAAATCTACCCAACAAGATTATTTTGGGCACAAGCAAAACAATGTTACAATAACTTTTGGGTCTGAAAATGAAAACGGAGCCGCTTTCTGTACCGGACAGTAATGACTGTTCTCTCGTGAACCCACACCCTGTGCATGATCTGGGTGTGTATAAGCTATATAAATAAAACAGGCGGAGAGGGATGGTGGTTGGAAGTAGAATTGGTAGCTCCTTGGCTACTCAAAAGGAACTGCAGATTATACAAATATTCAGATACCTTTTGTAAGCTCTGACAAAGAATCTCAAACCTGGAAAAAGGTTTTTACCTGACATTGTATATGTTTGTATTGGCTCTAGGTATTATAAGGCCCGTCACAAAAAGGATCATCAACTTTTGATACACATCACTAGGGATGCTCCGATCGCCGGAATCAGTATCGGACAATACCGATTGAGTGGGCGGGGCCTATGGGGATCTTCCATTTAAAGTGATGTGTACAACTCAGCTAATGGGGCTCATTCACTGGCGCTTCCACAAACAACAGACTTATTACATTCAAATTAAGTATTCTCTCTACTGCTCTCTCTCTCTCTCTCTCTCTCTCACTCGCTGAGTGACCCGACACTGAAGAATACATATATTTATAACTAGTTTATCTTGTTCCAGAAGTAGAAAACTAGCCAAGTGTGTCAGGTCTAACTCTTAGTGTGTTTTCGCTCCGCTCACCGGTCCGTCACAGCGGGTGGAGCTGCAGGATTTCAGCTTCACACACGTTGCATACCGCTATTTTATTGTCTTTTTCGGACACCTTAAAATACTGCCAGACCGGTGAAGCCATTTCTGCGAGCTTGTTCTGCCCGCTAACCGAGAAAAGTGTCATGTATTTTACGTCATGCGTAAATCCAATCGATCGAAGCATCCTTACATATCCCCTCATTATTGCCAACTTCGCTTACATTTGTGTTTGTTGACATGATCCTAAAATAGGCAGCAGGGTTTCCTTACAATTATAAGATTTGGGCCTTTGGCAGACATTTTGCATTGCGGTTAACGGAGACCAAATTGTATTTATTGATAGTTTTTTGATCTTTTTTTTCACAATACAATTGAAAGGCAGAGTATTCTTCAGAATAAAAAAAAAGAACTTAAATTAGAGAAGTGGCATAAAATGGTCTTCAAAGTACAATACTACGCTTTATGGCAATTCTTTCTAGGATTATACATCGTGTTATTTTGAGAGGAATAGTCTTGATTTTCAATGCATTTTAATATCTGTGTAGTACATAGAATATAAACTAATACGAATAACAAGAAGTGTAACAAGAGAAGTGAATCACAGGGAACTAGGCGAGCATCAGTTCTTCAAAATGCAGGCAACCTGGCGAGCATCCGAAAAATAAATCTGAGTTGGTTCCCTCTTACCGATTCCAAGATGCGTGTTGATGGAGGCGTAGCGCGCCGTGCCCGTCAGGTTCTTGTTCTCCCTGTAGGGGATGTGCTGGTGCGTGCGGGCGTCGCGGTACTTCTTGGCCAGGCCGAAGTCGATGATGTACACCAGGTTACCCTTCTTGCCGAGCCCCATTAGGAAGTTATCGGGCTTAACATCCCGATGGATGAAGTTCTTCGAGTGGATATACTCGATGCGGCTGATCTAAAGAAGATAGGAGAGACAAGGAAAGAGGAAAGCGTGAGACTCAACACAAACCACTTTGGTACACAGAGGAGACAATAGGGTGTGTCAAGGTGACATGAATACCAGGCCTTAGGTCACATTTTACGTGCTGTCAAAGCAGCTCCGTCCTTGTGCTTTCTAATAAAGGTTTAGCAGCAGTAGGTGCACGCAATACATCAATACCTAACTAATGCAAGGGAGGACAAGTGGATATATGAAGACAGGACGAGGGAAGGTGATGACCCCGGCTATAAGTGGACGGACACAGACACACAATCAGATCGAGGACTGACACAGCAACATGGCTGCAGTTAGAACAAAGGGTGAAACGTGTTGAGAGAGCCATGAATTAAATGAACTATCGGCCAGCAGTCGAGACGAGGCCAGAATAATAGTTCTCTGGATGCACGAGAAAATAACAACATCTGCAATCTTACAATAAGCCTTCGGGGAATCAGATGCAATGTTCAGATATAAATTAATACAAGTATAGTAGATCATGCATATGCCCCAAGGCGGTTACAAATATAACCTTTTGTATCTATCTTCGTAAATAGAACAGTTTCAGACGGTGGACTCTTAACTAAGGGGATTGTTTATGTCGATGCCTGCGAGTTCACATGGAGGTTTGTGTCGTACCATCTGGTCGGCCAGCAGCAGAACGGTCTTCAGGCTGAACTTCCGGGAGCAAAAGTTGAAAAGGTCCTCCAGACTGGGGCCGAGCAGCTCCATCACCATCACGTTGTAGTCTCCCTCTGCACCACACCACTTTATCGATGGGATACCCACTAGAACGCAAACCAACACGGTCATCTATTAACTGCAACAAGCAACGCATCGGCATGTTTCCCAGGTCGGCAAAGCCACATTCATCTCACCTCCTCCTTGCATCATCTTGTAGAACTTGCTCTCAATGTGCAGCTGGGGGTGTTTGGTCTTCACACATTCCAGCTTGATGGCTACCTCCTCCCCTGTGGCGATGTTGGCACCTGAGGACACACACAAGTACAAGTGTTGCTTAAAGAGGCGTTTCACTTCGACTGTAGCAGGAAAAATGAAGGATTAATGTGACGGAAAGTGTGTTTCGGTGCCAATAAGAAGGACCGTAAAGGTACGGCCGCAGAAGCTAATGTGGAAAGACCCTCAACAGAGGGGACACGTGGACAGCTGTGTGCAAAAACAAACTTACCAAGGTAAATGTCGCCAAAGGAGCCACTCCCTATCTTCCGCCCGAGCCGGTACTTGTTCCCCACTCTCAGCTCCATGTTTGCGAGTCGTCACTGTCACCAACAGAAAAAAGGAGATGATTATAAGCAGTAAAAGGACACAGGACACCATGCTCGCTTATCTGGGCGTGCCACTTTTCTCTCTCTCTATACACTGAGCCACTGTACAGTTCAACAGAATGTGGTAGAATGAAGGGAAGCTGTCCTCAAGGGTCGGTCAGCTGCTCACTTGGTCATCGGTCAATCCCAGACACACTGAGCTGCCCACATGCTAGAGTGAGTAGCCGGAGCAGAGCTTGTTGATCAGCCAACAGATGCCTGACCTCAAGGAACACACAATAGAGTGGTGCAGCCATGACGCACTTTAGGCTGACCCGGAAGTTGACATAGCAAGGGCTTCCTCAACAATAAGCAATGGGATTTGAGAGGATTGCAAACACACGTTCATTTCAGCCGAATAATCTCAACATGTTGACACCACTTTTATAATGTAGAAGTGCATTCCAGAAGTAGAAGGCTAACGTCACGCTATAAAGGAAAGGCACCACTGTCACATGGCTTCACGTCACTACCGCTAAGCTAAGAAGGCGGCTAACGCTCAGAGCGAGAGCACGTCTAATTTAGTCACTGGGTTGGAGCTGCAGGTTTTTAAAGACACATTGAAGCTCCGGGCATAGGAGGGGTATTTACTTCTGTAGTAGAATAAAACGTGAAATCTCTTCACTTATGCCAACCACAGCTTAATTCAGGTCTCTAACCTGAAACACATTCCCAAACAGTTGACCACCAGACGAAGTAGAAAAAGTCATTACTGTGTTTCAGGACTCATTCCTGTAACACTCGTAATGAGTAGTGTAGCTGGCAGGAAGCGGTGGTTGCAGTGAGATCAGCAAAAAGGAGAGCAGTGACTGGAAGGAGAAATACATCAAAACCAGGACTACATAAAACTGCCGGTATCCACTTGGAACAGAGTAAATGTGAGCACTAGGACTTGGCACACGAGGAAAGGAAGTGCATCTTCTGAGCTGAGCTGCACGTGATGCCGGAGCATCATTTATTTAGCACACTCTCCTGCCACGCCACATTGTGCAGCCACTGCAAAAGCAAGACTAAGCTCTCTCCACTGTTCCGTACTCGCAGTGCCAAGGGAGGGAAGGCATGAGCGCCGGCTGGCTCTATCTGTGTCAAGGCCCTCAGACGATTCTGTGCACTGAACTTCAGAAAGCAAAGTGCTGCAGAGGACGCATCACCGGAGCATTATTCACCAAAGAGATGTCATTTGTTGACAGCAGTTTGGGAACAATACGTTAACAAATCGATGGAAACCTTGTTCCAAATCACTGCTTCATATTCACATATCACCTCCACATGTGATGCAACATATGAAATGTACCTCATTGAAACATATTCATGCCTCCTTTACCATCTCCTATGGAGAAGTTTCATGACAACTCGGAAGAAAATAAACTGTCTAAGGAAAGCTCCGTTTCGTGGACATGCTAATTCGAGCCATCGATTCAGTCCTCTTTATCTCGTTTCTTTGATCAGAGCCACCTTTATTATTTTATTAATAAGTAACTTCACTTGCTTGTAAGTTGGAGAAAAAAAGTACCACTGGTTCAGTAGTAAATCTACTCATTTGGCCTATAGTCAAACATTGCAGGAAATCTTCATATCCGAGAGGCTCAAAACAGCATGTTAAGAAAAATGACTTCAATGGACGATAATGAAAACAGTTCAGTGATCGACTTATTGCCGCATCTCTGACACCTTGGGACATGAGTCAAAACAAATTGCACAGCCCTCAGTTTAATGAGACATTTCACCTGAACCGAACATACGGTAAGATGTGGGCCGGAGACCTCGTCAGCTCCGGCTGATGAGAGGACACCCTGCCATGGCGGGTGTGATAGAGGCAGGTGGATTTGGGTTAATAAAGGGTTAGGTTTCATTACACCAAGAGGGTGTCTCGTGTGCTGCAGCCAGGGACCTGATTTAGGGCGCAACATTAATCACAAGGCTACGGAGTAAGTGCTATTGATTTACCGCTTGTTAACTTACTGGAGCGGTGACACACAATTTTAAACTGCACAGTGCATATTGAAGACTGGGTCCATGTGGTTTCGACTGGAATAATACAATGATTATTCTAAAAAAGCTTAGCCGGAGAGAACGTGGTTTTACCAAAACATGCATAGGGAAAAACTGTAATGTGAAGAATGCATTATTCAATGTTTCAATGATGTGATGTGAAGCAAGTGGAATGGTCACATTGCAGCTGGAAACGCACCATGTGCCTTTAATGTAGGGTCTACATTGGTCTACATGCGAGCAAAATATGGTGAAGAAAGTCTGTCTAAATTAAATATATGGAAAATATTCATATTTTAGACTGCACTGTAACTTTTATCCATGTATTTTTCCTTAATGTTTATTTTATTAGCACTGTAACTTTTATCCATGTACTTTTTCTTGTAATGTTTAATTGAACTATTCATATTTTAGACTGCACTGTAACTTTTATCCATGTATTTTTCCTTAATGTTTATTTTATTAGCTTTTCTTTTGTAATGCTTAATGTCTTTCATTTCTTTTTTGTAAAGCACTTTGAATTACCCTGTGTCGAAAAGTGCTATATAAATAAACTGCCTTGCCTTGCCTACATGACAGTGGACAGATGAGCATGCTAGCATTCATCTTCTAGTTACAGAGGGGGGTCTTTAGAGGTTGTCCTGAAGAGGGGCTACAATAAGGTTTAACCCACAGCAAATGTGAAATAACTTGCCTTTAACTACAATGTAATCTCTCACACAGTTAAGACACAATAAGTCTTTTTTAGCCCGCCTGTCATTTCCTGGTTGAATCTGACCGTTTTACTACTTTCATCAATCATACATTCGAGGCCTTATGATATCCTCCACAGTGGGCATTTCAGCACACAAAACAGCTGATCACCACTTTCATTACATTTTGAATAGTTTAGTGAACTTTGTCACGTCTATGGGGTTCCCGATTTTCTTTTCCACCACAGGAAATGAATGAGTAGATTACGTTCACCCATCAGATAGCACAGAACCACCAATCAACAAAATGTTAATTTCATCGTCTATTTGTATTTTCCCTGCAGCTATTTGTGTAAACCAGTAGTCTTTGTAGACATTGTTTACAGCTTGAACGGGTGTACAATCAAATGTGGTGATGATTAATGTTTATGTGTTAATGTATGAGCAGGGACCACCAAAGTAAGGGGAAAGAAACTAACACGACAGGAGGGTGGAAGGCGAAAACAAGAGTCAGAAACCAAAACACAGAGGATTTCGCAATCCCATGAAAAAGAGAGCACTGCTACGCCTCGCAGGGCAGCTGTCACTCAACAATCCGCTTGTGTGAAACTGACCCGACACTAAATACATCAATACAACTAACTTGCCAAATTAAGTTAAAACATACTGCAAATATACACACATGTCACAAAGAATACACAATATAAATGGATACATTAGAATGTTCCATAAAACACCAATACACTACAGCACAGAAATATAGACATATACTACAGTAGCAGAAACATAAAGACAGTCTATCAGTTACAGTTGTGCAAAGTATCTCAAATTGTCAAGCAAGTCAGTTATGGTTTAATGTAGTCAATATTTTGCAACTACTAATATTGGCCACGTTATTTAAACCACATTAGAAAGACAGACACTTTAAGTAGGTTAACGTTGGTGAAAATACTAACCTAATGCAACGTGAAGGACGCAAACTGCCGTTATAAACAATCGAAAAATAAGTAAAATAAGAAAACATCAACCCATAGCATTTAGCTAGTTCCCTGTTAGCCGCTAGGAGTAAGCTAGTGGAAATACGTTAACGGAACCGTGATACGCTAGTCACGGTGGTTACTATAGAAATAAAAAGACAAGCTGTAATCGTGTTTATATGTTATACTTTGTCACATTTGTACTTAAAAACCGCACCCATTTATGCTACGGGACAAGTAAGATACTAGCCATCCCTACTACTATCCCCCTCCCCCCCTCTTCTGTAAAGCCGTGAATACGAGCCTCTGATTCGGGCGAATCGGGCCGCTTTTCACCCCTGAATATCTCCGGTTCCCCGACCCGCAACTCACCCGATATTGGGTTCGTCCGAGAGCTGGTTCGGTGGATGTTCTGATCCGATGGTTGTCAGTGGGACAGAAGCCCGAGTAAAGGAGGATGGGAGCGGATTCTGGCGGATCTCATACCCCCAGCTTTGAGCTCTGTGGTCGGTTGCTCTCCCTGTTGATAGTCCCTGAGAAGCTCCAGCAGCCGTTGCTCTGTCTCCCCCTCCCGTTACTTAACACCGCGCGCGGTCACTACGCGATGATGTCATTCTGGGGATGTCAGGGCTCAGTCATTTATGAAAAAACGTCACAGCTAAATGCTCCTTCCTTTATACATGTTTGTTTACCATACATTATTTATCCATTGATCTACTATTAGTCATCTTGAGTCATACTCGAGTTTGCAAGGTAAATCCTGTTGTGTATCATGCCAGATATCGCGATATTTCAGTAAAGGATTTCCTCAATTCAGTTACAAGTTAAAGTCCTGTATTGAGTTAAAATAGTTTTAAAATTAGAATCAACGTTTTCTTAGATTTCAAATTATATTTATACAACGTATATTTAGGAAGTGAAAGTTGTTTATTTCTACAGAAAGGACTATTTAAGCACTCAAAGTCCTATTTTCATCTATAAAATTACTTCATGCTTATAGACAATCATTTTTAGAAAGAAAAAAAAAGCTATATCTGATTTTGAAAATTATTATTATATATTTCTAAGTATTAAATCAATGTAGTGGAATAAAAAGTACAATATTACCATATGTGTTGAAGTATAGAAGTCTATTAGAAATCATTGCATCAGAGGTGACTTATTTCATACAGTATGCAGTAGCTTACTGTAGAGTGACGTGGGTTTAAATAGGATTGGTTTGTGGATGGTAGTGAGAGGCCGACAGATGGACACACTGACTTGTTTTTCTGCCGATGAAAAGCCTTTAGGCCTTTCGCTGAACGAAAGGTCTTTGTCATATTCATCAGTGCAACATGCAGTGCTTAGTGTGCACATGTGCTCTATAGTGGAAGCCCTGGAAGAGGAACAGAGGTTCACAGTAGGATTGTTAAACATAGGAACTACCTCATTGAGCTGCAAAATACAATTATTTACATGTTCGATTAATCTGCTGTTTATATCTAGATTAAGATTAATTTTAATCTCCATATTCGAATGGATTAAAACATAATTTCGGCGAAACTTTTGCATTAAAAATGAGTTTAATTATAATAAATGATCAAAATAGATGACTATTCTTTTTCTTTCAATTCATTTTTGGTCAAAGCTCTAGTACACTTGCTCAAAACAAGTTTTAGTGAACAAAAACATGTTGACAAAATAGTAAATGTCTTGTTTTGTCAGTTTATTCGTTGATATATAAGAAAAGCATGACATTTCCATGTCTAAAAAGGTTGAAACTGCATTTTCTGAGTTTAATGATACATTATCAAAAGAGATATTATTTCCAGATTAAAATGAAAAAATATGTCAATAGAATTGTAAAAATAAAAAAGGCCCATCCCATTCGCTTCAATGTGACGCCTTTAAATGTCCGATATGAAAAGAGAAAATAGAACCTATTTGAAGGGTTAAATATTCCTGCAACGTATCGCTCTACTACCCGATTTAACCTCCATCCAGAAACCTATAAACTCTCAACAAAACGACCACGAGGACAGAATTAGAAGCCAATACTTTCATCTTTATTAATCTTGTTCTCATGTTTAAATAAATTTTTCCTTTGTAAAATCTCTTAACGAAAACACTGAACAGGAGTGTTAAAGCCTGTCTTAATTTAAAACGAATACACAACAACAGAACATTGAAAAACGTACGGTAACTCTTACTCTGCATCTGTAAACAACCCCCCCTCCCGCCCTTTCCCTCCACACAGTTTGATAAGATTTGGCATGTCCATTTACTCAACGCGTATGCCTTCAGCTCTTTGTGTCATTAAAATTTTTCTTTTTTATTATTGCAGGTCGGACAATAAAAAAGACTAAAAAAAACAACTTCAAATGAGAGAAGAAAAAAAATTAAGCATTAGTGCCAATATTTCTTAACACACAGTCAGCAGTATACCGAATGCACTCAAAAACATTTTTGTATAGACCTTCTGTATAGTAAGCAGCCTTGCCCACATTATGACAGGCAGTAACATGCATACACACACACACACACACTATCCTCACATTCACACACACAACTGTGGTTTTAATCCACATACTTGGTCTCAGTCTCACTCATACTCGTGTCCATATAGTGTGTATACGACACATGGAGAAATGCAACATAGCCTCAAACTGCCAGCAATTGTACATGTATCACTGCAACAGTAACACACATGTTTCAGAGAGAACAACAGAGAAAGAGTGCGTGAGATACAACAGTAGGAGGTCAGCATTTTGAAAACAGAACAATGACACATTTTCAATATTTTCACTGTTCAAAAAAAAATTGAAACCATACATACAAACAAAAGAAAAAACATACACAGTAAGATACAGTTCCGTTTTCAATCAGAGCCGTTTGCATGTGGATTCGGTCTCCGCTTTTAAGGGGACGTGAATACAAAATGCACTTTAACCTCACATCATGTAGTAGTTTTATACGATGAAGTAATGCTGTTTACAGTGCCCGTCTGTCTGAAGGCTCGTCTGTATTTGGTGTGTGCATGTGTATGGAAATCTGTTTCGAAAAGTCCCCCGTTTACTAAGCACATTGCAATCCAGTCAAGTCTTTGAGACTTCTCATTCTTTTTTCTTCAGGTTTCAAGTCTAAGCAGTTGAAATCTTCATCTGTGGAAAAAAAGGCTGTATACACATCTAACAGTCCCTGCATTTGTTTATATAATAGCTTAAGTCTGGCCACGAGAATGTGTGTAAGCATGTCTCACATTTCTGCTTGATGTGTGTGCACATTTATATGCATACCGTGTATATGTACGCACATGTGTGTATATGTGTATTACATTAATATGCATACCATGTGTGTGTGCTATAGTAAGTACATATGTATCCCAGTGTATTTTTGTATCAGTGTGTCCAAACCTACACCTACAAATAGAGGGGGGGGGCTCGTCAGATGGAGTCAGCTCCTCCCCCCAGCAGGTCGCCAGGCAACAAGGCGGCAGGGCTGTCCATTTGGTGCCTTTCCTCCATTTGCGGGGCCCCCCACATGCTGCTGCTGGGGTATCCTGCAGTCATGCCCCCCCACAGCCCAGACCTGGCAGAGTCCACCCCCCCGACAACTCCCCCTCCCTCCCCGTTGTGGCTCCACTGGGAGAAAGCACCCAGCCCGGGCCCGGGTCCTTGGGCTGACGAAGCTTCTGATGAACTTCCTGTACCGTCGAGACTCTGCCAAGCGGAGCCAGAGGACCTCCCCCCAGCCAGAGCCGCCGCTCCCCCATCCCCTCCTCCTCCTCCATTCCCACCTGGAGTTGTGCCCGTCGCTGCCCGCTCACTCGCCGGGGAGCTGCCCCCCCCGCTGGCCGCTGCAGGGCCCGGTCCAGGAGAACCCTGCGACCCGCCTGGTGCCGCTGACCCTCCGGAGCCAGACCCCTCAGACCCTCCCGCCTGGGAATGTGCAAAATAGCGAGCGACTTCCTCCTCGCTCACAAACTCCGCCAGGATCGTGGTGTTGCCCAGGACACACCTGGGGGTTTCACAAGACAAGAGTTTAGATCTCCAGCAGGGTGCAGGAGATACGATAACTACGATGTGATGCATCACAGCGAACATGAGGTTAAATATGTGTGACCTGTTCATCAAAACCAGACGGATGTCTACAATAAACCATATTTCATTTAGTCTTAATTTACATTATTTCATATTCTGTTCTTGTACACATCATATTCTATTGACATGTATATTGACTTTTGGCACTACTTATGTTGCATTGTTGGAGGAGCTCAGGTCAGAAGGATTCCATTGCCATTTCTACGCTGTGGCTTTGAGCGTATGACAATAAAACCTTTGGATGTTGAATGTCTCCAAATGTCACATAGGTGTGTGAGACCTGTGTGTATATATATTTGTATTTGGGATTGTGGGAAACGGCATTTCGATCTCTCCGTCTGGACACACAAACTGAAAGATTGACAATAAAGTTGCCTTTGAGCGAGGTTAACCTACATGTGCAGTGCACCCTGGGCCTTGGCTGCTTCCTGCCGGGTGCTGTAGCGAATCAGAGCGCTGCCATGTGTCAGGCCGAGGTGGAAGGTGAGCAGCGGGCCGTGCTGCATGCAGATCGTCCTCAGCGTGGAGCCGTCAATCTACACGAGGAAACAGGCGAGGTGTAAATGACTGTGCAACAAACAACCCAAACATCGGTTATAGGGACAGAGAGAGGTCAGGGGAAAAGCACTTGGATACTAACTAGATGCTGGTCTGCTAACCGTCCCACCTCACGCTCGTCACCATGGGTGCTCGGGCCCTTAACGGCACTGCTCCCAGACTCTGGAGCTCCCCCCCCCCGCACGTCCGACAGCATCACCATATTCAAATCCCAATTAAAAACCCACCTGTTCAAATCTGCCTACTCGCTGTAGTGCTCCATTATACGTTTCTTTTGTCTCCCCCATCATTTCCTGTTTGTGTTTTTATCATGTTCTGTTGCCTATTAGCGTTTTCTTTTTTAACTAATTGTACGGTGTCCTTGGGGGTCATGAAAGGCGCCTAAAATAAAATGTATTATTAACAAAGCACTGGCTTCTCTAAAGCCAGTTGAGTAGCACTTGAAATGGTTTGGCTCTATGAAGCCTGATATACTTATATGGTTCTGTTTTCTTAAGTGTGTGTCTTCTTGGTCGATAGTGAGTCTCTTTGGATTAAAGCGTCAGCTGAATGTAATGTAATGCAACATAGGTTATGCGAATAGAAAACTGCATGAATGAGTAATACAGTGAGACGGCACACCGACTTCATCAGTGCACGTGAGCACTCCATTAGGCGGAATGGATTATGATGACAAAATAACTAAAAACGGTCTAGACTTCTTCAAACATTTTCATTCCCGTGCTTTCCCCTGAGCAGTGTCACGCGAGTGCCTTTGTGTAAGCTCCAATTGATTCAACGGCTCATCCAACTTCACAAGCCAATTACAACTGGGTCACGCATCATTCGCCTCATTTGCATAAGACCGGCTGAAGGGGAAGGCAGATGACTGAGCTCAGATTTCACTTTCTGGGATCCGTCAGCAGCTGTTTGAGTTCACTTCTGCAACATCTCAGTTTATAGCAGGGGCGGAAAGTATATTTACTCAAGTACCATACTTAAGTAGTATTTAGTCACAAGTATTTACATTTAATGCTACTTTGTACTTCAGTGACCTCAAGGAAGAAAATATCTATTTTTTACTCCATTACACTGAAAAGATGAAAGATAACCTTTTTCAAGAAGCGGAATAAGGACACTTTAATTCACGTTTGAAATGTTCAACGTTTGGATGGATGGTCTTTTAAGATTCAAGTAAAGAGTCCGAGTACTTCTTCCACCTCTGCTTCATGGACAGCAGAATGACTGGCGGTTTATTGAGTTCATCATTTACTTTACTTTAGATTTCCATCCGTCTCACTTCATACCTGAGGGGTGAGGTTACTCAGCAGCAACCAGCAGCTTCCTCTGGGGGTGACGCCATCGCTCCAAGTTGAGCCTATAAAGGAAATGGAACAGGAGACGAGGATGGAACAATTAGCGTGGACGCTTTGAGAAACACAAGATCACTTTTTTACAAAGCTAGAGAGGCGAACCCTCCCTTTCCGGGGAGCGCCCTGGGACCTTATTTTGGAAACAGTATGCATTGAAGTCAATGGAGAGAGAAAGATTATCTTTTGATCCCCTTTGTGCCACGAATTACACACATGATGTTTCTCAATTTAAAAGATCATTTTGCAAGTCAAAAAAATTAAAATGAGTCGTAAAACTGTGAAGTAACACTTTGTTTGTGTGAAACGCTCAATGAACTACATCTCCCGTCTCGCACCACACACCCAAGACGGCCGTCACGTTGAAAACATTTCACTTCTTTCTTTCAGAACGAGGTGGAAAGTATTAAAAGAGGTGAAAATCACTCCAAGTCTGGGCGCGTTGAGAGCTGTGCATACACACAAGGGGAGTGAGTCGGTTCCTAAGAGCCAGCATGCGGGACCGGGACTCTGGGATTTGTAGTCTTTAGTTGCGTATTTTTCATAGTCTTATATTTCAACAGTTTTAGGACAAAATGTGACTTTTTTCATGGAAATGATTTTTTAAATTGACAAACATCAGATGTGTAATTCGTGGAACAATTCAAACGGGATCGAGAGATAATCTTTCTCTCTCCATTGACTTCAATACACAATTTTTCCGAAATAAGGTCCCGTGGGGCGGAGGTAGATGGGCGGGACCTCGCCTCCCTATGATGCTAGATTTACAGATACTGTATGAAGATAGTATCACTTTCAAGAAGCGCTTCCTCTTTAAGATGCAGTGAAGCCATAAGTCCAGATCGTACCTGGGCCATATCTCGACTCTTGATTAATCCCGCTCCCTGCCCAGTTGCGAGCCATCCGCGGGCCTCCGCTGCCCCACGGGGAGGACGAGGCCTGCTTCTGATTGGCTAAGCCAGGAGGGGGGCGTGGCAGCTGTGAGCTGTTGCGATTGGTCTTCCACATCTTGTTTTGTCCGATGGGCTCTGGGGGCCAGCTGGGCTTGTACTCCGAGTACTTTCCTAGAGAGGAAATGGTGAGGTGGGAGAAAGAGAGGGGGGAAATGAGTTTGGACAAGCAGACCACAGAAATGTGAGAGGAGAGGGCGGAGTGCAGCTAAATCCTTTGGCATAGCTTTTACACATGGAAAATACAGTGCAACAGAAACTTAGGAGGCATGAAGGAGTCAAATGCATGATGCATACCTGTGCTGTGTGCATTGCTGAGGGGGCTGTCTGAGGCACTGTAGGGCCAGGCACCAGGTGAAGGCAGCGAGGTGTTGAGGGAGGGGTTTGGCCCTGCAAAATATTACAAGGAAAGTTAAACATCCTGTGAAAACAACAAAGGCTGGACTGCAGAGAGCGCCTGTGAGGAATACTGTAACATGTATCCTTTGTCACTGGAGCATGCTTTCGACTAAAAACATATTTGGCACACTCAGTGACATACCTATGTTGTCTCGCAGTAACTGGTGGTCAGAGTCATTGAGGCTCGGGGGTCCCGGGGAGCCTAGGACACTCCCGGGGGTCATGTAGGGGTCAGAGTCCGGGTCTCCGCTGCTCTGGATTCCCTTCCAGGGCACACCGGGCTGGAACTCTGACAACAGAAACGTATTGGCTCGGTTCAGACCTGGCATCAACATGTGTCCTGGTCCGATCACGAGTGGACGGCCAAGTTCGTCAGATCACAGCTGGCATTAAAATGCGGTCTCAAGTGACCATTTGTGACCCGATGCTACTTCCCTGCTCTGAGTAAATAAACACGTGCTCAGCGTCTTGACATCCTCCTTTAAGTCTAGCAGAGCCCGAGTTGACATTTCCAACTGACTTTCCTTCTATCGAGGCGAACCCTTCCCTTTCCGGGGTGGGACCTTATTTCGGAAAAATTATGTATTGAAGTCAACGGAGAGAGAAAGGTTATCTCTCGATCCCGTTTGAATTGTGCCACGAATTACACATATGTGACCTGCTCTATCGAAATCAGGCGCATTGACCCGAAGACACATTGTGAGTTGTATACACTGCTGGAAAGAGGAGCTTCCTAGCTTTCTAATGATATCATGTTGTTGTTGTTCTCCTAATATTAAGCGAAATATGTCACATTATATTATGACTGTCACCGAGTCATCGTTTTGAGAAAAAGGCCTTCAAAGTTTCCTTTTCTCTGGAATCCATCGATCTCCACGTTTATTTTGAAATGAGCCGTTGCGACTTCCGACTGATTTCGATAGAGCGGGTCACAGATGATGTTTGTCCATTTAAAAGATAATTTTGCAAGTCAAAAAAATAAAAATGTGTCGTAACACTTTGTTTGTGTGAAACCGCTCAATGAACTACATCTCCCGTCTCGCACCACACACAAAGACGGCCGTCACGTTGAAACATTTCACTTCTTTCTCTCAGAACGAGGTGGAAAGTATTAAAAGAGGTGAAAATCACTCCAAGTCTGGGCGCGTTGAGAGCTGTGCATACACACACAGGGAGTGAGTCGGTTCCTAAGAGCCAGCATGCGGGACCGGGACTCTGGGATTTGTAGTCTTTAGTTGCGTATCTTTCATAGTCTTATATTTCAACAGTTTTACGACAATGTGACTTTTTTGACATGGAAATTATTTTTTTAATTGACAAACATCATATGTGTAACTCGTGGCACAATTCAAATGGGATCGAAAGATAATCTTTCTCTCTCCATTGACTTCAATACATAATTTTTACGAAATAAGGTCCCATGGGTCGGAAGTAGACGGGCGGGACTTCGCCTCTCTATGATCCTATGAAGAGAAAGATATAATCACCTGGAGGCCAGCTGGATGTGGCAGGTTTATTCCCCATTTTACTCCCGGGGGTCCGGTGCCAGTTGTCCGCAGAGCCTTGAGGGGGAATCCCCATTCCATCGCTGCCCAGCATCTCATACTGGGAGTAAGGGGATCCTCCTCTCACCTTCATACCACTGGGTAAAGGACCTTGGGAACAGAACGGGAGAGAGAAACAAGCATTAATTCACAATCTGAAAAACGGTGAACTGAAGAGAATCCGTGCAGAACCGTCCAACATGCCAACAGCTAAACATCAACGCATTCGCAAAGTTGATAGGAGGATTAAATAGTTCTGTATTAAAAAAAAAGAAGGTACAATTTGAACTATTTAAAAGGTGCAATTTACTACTGAGAATAAGGCGTTTAAATTGCATTTTTATATTCGAAATGTTGGACAACCCTCTGTTAACGAACCATTCTTGTGAAGAGCTGCGTCGGGGGGGGAAGGAGCAGGCGAGTGTCCCTCCATCATCCATTTGTAGCGGGACTGCTGTCCTCCCGTGTCCTTCATCCCTCCCATCATGGGGCCGAGCTCCAGGCCTCCACCAGGGGCCAGGCCTCCACCAGCAGAAACACATTTATGAGCCGTTATATTCAAGTATTGTGAATTTCCCTTTTTGTCGTTCAAAGTCAGTGGGATCGCACCGAGGAGTAAAGACTAGGGACCCTTTAAAAAGGTTTTAAATGAGCTGTTGGAAGATGCCTAATCTTTGATAATGCATGTTTGTATTTTTCATACTGGTTATTAGCAATTATCAAGTTCAAAGTAATTTCTAATAACAAGTTCACATATTTAGTCTTACTTCTTGTAAATGAACCCTGGCCCTTTTGACTCACCAGAATACATCCCTTGAGTTTTGGCATGAAGATCCGATAAGGCGCCGCCCATTCCAGGGTGAGCAAGGGGGTCCACCATGGGTTGCTTGGATAGGCCTCCTCCCAGGTGAGAGGGGGACAGTTTGGAGCTCCCTCCGCCTGGAGCTGCTCCTCCGACTCCACCCTGCTGATGCTGCCTCTGCTGCTGCAAAATAGCCATGATCTTGGCCAGCTGAGGAGGACGGAAACATTTATTAGAATATCTGCAAGCTTTGTAGGCAGAGGGAAACAATGGTTGTTCTGTTGACAGTTAGGATTCACCAATATTCTCTCATCAGCAAATAAGATACAAAGACAAACACCGACGGCAGAAGCCCATGTGTAACAGTTTGGCCGGGCGATGTGACTTAGGACCGTTATTTAATGTTGTACAAAGTAGGGCTGTGCGATTATGGCAAAAATCATACTCCCGATTATTAAAAACGATTATCCATTTACTTTGAAAACATTCATTTATTGAAAAAAAAAGTTTTGAACGGTATGTTTGTATCAGTTGATTATCCTGAGTTTTAAGGAGAATTCAACTGAAAAACCAATAAAATAAAAATATTACATTTTTTACATTTTATAAAATAATAATAGTTTTATTTCGATTACGTTGTTTTCGTAAGCGCTGCAAGCCAAAATCGAGATTCAAATAAATAATTGCACCGCTCTAGTACAAAGACTGAAGCCCATCTTTGGTTTTGAAGGATTAATCAATGATTCAGACGATCTATTGTAACTTTAAAGTCATTCAGAGGGTGTTTCTAATTCCCATTAGATCTGGCCCGCCGGTATATTGCACGCACACCTTCCCTCCATCCTGAGGGTCTCCTCCGCTCAGAGCCTGAGCCCACACATTGATGACCTTGCTCCCGAGATGAGATGCCAAGTGTCTGAGCTAGCATCTCAGAGCAGCACACTGAGCTCAATGGATGCTTCCTTCTGCACTTCCTCTCTCACGACAACAGGGCATGTTTGTTTCTCTTTGAGGGAAATAGATTTGTTGAAGCTGTTGTTGGCCTGTGGAGAAATGTACTCATAAGGAATGACTCTGGAGAAGCTGCAGATAGAGCCATGAGAAATGAATGCAACTGATTATTTAATGTTTTTATAGGCAACCATTTAAGCTTTGTTAGTTCCAGGTTTAATATGTGCAATAAGTTCATTTCAATAAGTGGTGCAATAAACATTGAACCAGTCTGGCCCTCGACTAGCACCCATTTTAAATGTTGGCCGACCGTGTGTTTGACCCCCCTGAGCTAACAAGTCAAATGTAATGTTCAAAGACTTTGCCCTCCAGTATAATCTTTTATGAGAAAGCCACCACCAGCGTATACACATTCAGAGTTAGTGTGGTGAAAGGCAGGTCTTTTGTTACCATAGCAATGTACCCGTATCCATGGCCAAAAAGGGGAAGCATTTACTGAAAGAACACGGATAGCAATGCAACCAGTGCATCCCTATATGACAGTGTGTGATAGGCTGTAGAACGTGGCGGTGCTCACCTGCTGGGGGTCAGGCTGCTGCCGGAGAGGCTGGGGCTGGGGCTGGGGGAACTTCCTCTGGTTCTGCAGGAGCTGCTGCTGCTGCTGCTGCTGTTGGAGCAGGAGCTGACAAGCCTGATGTTAGACATGTTTAGAGATGGAAGTAAACAAAAGAGGTGCTCACACACACACACACACACACACACCGAGTCATTAGAGGGTGGGTTTATTACAAGTGTGATGATTCATTACATGAATTAGCAAGGATCTGTCACGTACCAGATGGAACTGCTGCATGTGGGGGTAAATGTTGCCGAGCATTGCAAGCTGCTGCGGGGAAATCTGAGGGGGGAACCCTCCTCCGCCGACCCCTCCGACACTTCCCACGCCTCCGACCCCGCCGACTCCTCCTACTCCTCCAACCACTCCGCCCGCGCTGCCACAGGGAGAGGGCATCTGCTTCAGCATGGGGCCCGGCACCTGCAGGTCACAGGGAGGAAGTTCTTAGTCTGCAGACACTTGGTGGAGGATTTACGGGGACAATCTATTTATGGAGATCTGATCTTTTTATTTACAGTTCAAAATGTGTGAAAGTGGCATCAAAACTATGGACTGGAAGAAATAACCCTTCACACGGTACAGTCTAGGTGGAGATAAGTGCTCTGAACATTAACGATGTTCTAAATATATACTTCTCTCGTATAGATATATATTCATATTTTTCTAGTATTTATATGTGTTGGTGTGAATGATTTTGAAGTACTGCAAAATCACAGACCTGTGTTTGTTATCTTTACATTGTGTTCATGACTTCTTTTTGGAAGACTACTGGCTTGTTTAATAATGTCCTGATTTCAAATAAAAAAACAGCGCACATAAAAATGAAAATCAGTTAATGTCTTGACACTGTGTTGATCACCACCTTATTGCCAGACAGCAAATAGCAATGCGATCCGGCAGTAATACCGGCATTATTAAATTAGTAATGAAACTGGTAACAGTGGCAGGAGTAGGGCTGACCGATTCATCGATTTCAAATCGATATCGCGATTTGAAATGATGCAATTATCAAAACGCAAAGCCTGCGATTTTTCCTTTTTTTGTTTTGTTCTTCTTGTGCGTCAGTCGTCCACACCAATCAGAAGTGCTGTGCTCCACATGTACCAGCCATTGTTAACCAATCAGAAGTGCTGTGCTCCACATGTACCAGCCATTGTTAACCAATCAGAAGTGGCCCCTGATAGAAGGTGATGGCAGGTGATTGGATCAATCTGTCTAAGTATTTTTGAAACACTTTTCCAAATGGCTTCCAAAGGAGCTTTAGACGGTTTGGTGAACCACCTGAGTCAGGTTAGTGATGCTCCATCACTTGTTTCTATGACAGGGTGAGTCGTAAACTGAAGCTTGACTTTAAAGCAACCCAACGGAAGTTTCATGTAACTTTAGTTCTTTCACTCGTAGCTCGGGCTGCGGGGGGTGCTAGAGACGGGAGCACGTTGATGCGACCTTCCTAGCCAGAGACATGGCTGCATTTTACAATAAACTTCCTGTGGGGCACTTAAAAACAAATATCGCAAATCGAATCGCAATATCTGTCAGAAAAATCCAAATTAGGTTATTTCCCCAAATCGTGCGGCCCTAGCCGGAGACCGAAATACATCTTTCATCACAACCAATAAAAGCAGAAACAACGAACCTGAGCAGACAGGTACTGATGAGGCACTTGAGCACGTAAGCCCTGGGAGGGGTTCATGGGATGCATGCCAGGCTGGTGCATGCCTCGAGGTGGAGGCATCCCCCCGCCGCTGCCGACATATCCCCCATGGCCTCCCATCTGGAGAGCAATGTAAACACAAGGATGAAGTAGGTGGTGTCATAGCAATGTCTTCACTTAAATGCTCCAGGTCCCACTCCTACAGCACGCTTACCTTTTCACCATAGGGCCCCATGTCTACGGGACCCATGTCTTTGGAACTCGGCATGCGGTAGCCGCCTCCTCCTCCTCCTCCTCTTCCTCCCCTCCGCATCTCTCCGTTGTAATCAGTCATTCCTCTCTTGTCTCCTTCCATCTTTTTGTCCAGACTCGGGTCATCACCCTGAGAAACAACAAGGTGGTAAACATACGGGCTCGTGGGACAGAAACAGAGACCTCGCTGAAAGTGCAGCAGGATGACAGGAAATATATTGAGGTGAAATGTCGAGACGGAATTGCCGTTTTCAATGAATGGATGTAGAAAAGGGTAAATACCATCTTCAGGTTATTTATTGCATTTTAGCTTTCGACTTTTTGAAACGGTGTGTTTTAGCACCAGTTTTTTGTCTGCTCTGATTGGCTTGCTGCTGTTGGACTTGGCGCAGGGGTGAGCGTGCCCCATTGTCTGCTTTGTGTTAGCATGCACTCCACAATTACAAATGTTTAGCACTAAAAAGTGAGTTCTTCATGATGAGTACGATCTTTTTTTATCTTACCATAAGACCCATGTTTGAAAACTGCCGTGACACTGGGTTCATCCAGCTGTCTCCTCCTCCGCTCTGTGGGAGAAAAGAAATTCACAGTTACTCTCAGTCAAAAAGGTATTCTGTGAAACCCGTTTACTTTGTCGTGCGCTGACAAAACAATCTCCCAATATGGGATGATTTAAGTTTATCTAATCTAATCTGACGAAGATCACTTAAAGGTGGGGGAGGTTTGTCCCAATACAATGAACCAAACCACGTAAACCCGTTTTCCCCCAAGTCTCCTTTCCCCTTACCTTCATGTTGCCCCTCTTTCCTCCGTGACTCTGACCCCAGCCGCCAGAGTTATAGGAGGAGTTGTTCCCTTGGGAGCCGCTGCTGTTCCAGACTCCTCCCCCTCCATCGTCCTCCTCGTCCCAGCTGGGGTGACGGGAAGCTGCAACGGAGCTCTCTCCCTTCCCCCCCCAGCCCTCCATGGACTTGTTGCCTGAGGGGAAACCAAGTCAGATGGTAAAAACACTGTCGGCAGTCATTGCTAGATTGTGAAATGTTGTGGTTTTAAAATGCTGAAACCATGATTAATTAAATAACACTTGATTAATTTGAGCATCCCGTCTCGAAAACGATAACGAGCTAAACTGATATATTGTAATATTTTGAACGACACACGTTTTTTCCACTTCTCACCAGGTTTGCCGGGGTTCGGTGAAGGGTTCCCCCAGCCCGAAGATTTGCTGGGTTCCTCTGGTTCCCCCCAGCCCGACGACGCATCCGACGACTGACCCCAGGTATTTGCACCGTTATCCGCAGACTGTGCGCCCCCTCCCCACATGCCCGGACCTGGGGACATCAGAGACACATTAAGAACAGGGCTAAACGAGCTAATGCTGTCTACCAACACTCCCTTATGTTGATTAGTTATTTTATTATTATTATTATTATTATTATGTTGTCGTTACCTGCTGCAGTATTGCCAGGGTTTAAGTCCCTGCTGTGCTGCATCCCCTGCTGCCTTCTGGGTGGTGGTGGTTGTTGTTGTTGTTGTTGTTGTTGTTGTTGTTGTTGTTGTTGGATGGATGGCGGGGGGGCCTGCTGACCAGGCGAAGCATTCTTTTTGTCCCACAGATTCACATTCTTGCTTTTGTAGCGGGTCGGGTCTCCCCAGGCTGACGTGCCGTCGTCGATCTCCATCTTGCGGCTGATGGACTGAGGGGAGGGCTCTTCCCAGCCGCTGGGCTCCAGGGGGTCCACCGCAGCTCCGGGGACTTCGGGAATCGGGCCGGATGTCCAGCCCGAACTTTGGTTCTGATTCTTGGGAGGTGGAGCTCCACCCCCGACGTTGGACCGGCTGTTCCACCCTCCTTGAGCGGGGGGACCTCCGTGAGCGGGACCTCCGTGAGCGGGGGGACCTCCGTGAGAGGGACCTCCTTGAGCGGGACTTCCTTGAGCGGGACCTCCGTGAGCGGGACCTACTTGTGGCGGCGGGCCCTGTGATTGGTGCTGCTGTTGATTTGGGGCTTTCATTGGTGCCACTTGGCTGTTTGGTATCGGTGCTGCTGATGCGGCTGCGTGGGCCTTGGAACTCCCCCAGTCCTGGTGAGATTTGCCTCCACCCACATCTCCCCCTCCTCCTCCCCATCCTCCCCCCTGAGAGTCATCTGAATGACCCCAGGAAGATCCCTTCTCGTCAGAGTGGTTTCCTCCCCTGCTTCGTCCATCTCCACCTCCGGGCATGGAGTCCCTCTGTCCCCGGTCTCCTCCCCAGCCACCGGCTTCTCCTCGTCCACTGCCCTTCCACCCCGAGGTCCCTTTATCCTCTGGACCGTCTGTCCACCCTGTACCCTGTTCTCCATAGTCTCTCCAGTTCCCTCTTCCTTCTCCTCCTCCTCCTCCTCCTCTTCGTCCTTGTCCTTGTCCTCCTCCTCCTCCTCGTCCTCCTCCTCGTCCTTCTCCTTCTCCTCGTCCTTCTCCTCCTCCTCGTCCTTCTCCTCCTCTGTGATCACCCCACTTCTTCTCTTCAGTCCCCCAACCTTTGCCCTGGCTCTCAGGAGGGGGCTCACCCCATCCTCCAGCTTCTTCTGGCGCTGCTGGCTTCCTCGCAGAGCTACCACCCATGTGAGGACCGGAGGTGGTCTGTGGCGCGCCCCCCTCCCAGCCGTCCCTCGCCCCGGAGCTGGATGGATCGTTAGTTATTGAACTGGTGTTAGGCGGGTAGCTGCGACTAGTGGTGGTGTTCGATGAGAATGCGGAGGAAGATGAAGCGCTTTTTTCGTTTCTGCTTCTTTGTCCCGTCGCGGGGTCCAGGTCCCAGGCCACATTCTGTTTGATCTGGGTTTGCCCCCACCCGGTGTTGGAAAGAATCCGGGGGTCCAGGTCAGACCGATTGAGCATGCACTGTAAGGCCACGTCAGCATTGGAGGTTCTCTCGGAGGACGGCTGTTCGGACGAGGCTTGCTCTTGTTTATGTCCGCTGTCGCTCCCTCCTCCACCACTTCCAGCTGTGGACCCTCCTCCGCTAGAGGATGAAGGCGCCCCAACTGCCGGGCCTCCCACCTGCCCTCCCCCCCACTCCCCATCCCCACTTTCCATCCCTTTCTGATTGTCCCAAGCTTTTGTCATAGTTGCCGACTTTGGTGAGGTGGAGTCCTTCAAAGCGCCGCCGCTGCCTCCACTGCTGCTGCTGTTGCTGCTCCCGTCTCCCCCTCTTCCTATTGCTGAGTTGCTCGAACTTACACCTCCCGCCGTGCCCCCCCACTCCCCTTCTGAACTGCCTCCTTCCCACGCTCCCTGAGATACCGCTGTGGTATTTGAGCTACCATCGTTTCCCCTGCCCCACCCTCCCTTGTCACCCTGGCTTCCAAAGCCCCACACCCCCCCCGTCCTGCCCCTGAGCTCCACTTCCTCCTCCACTTCCTGCTCCACCTCCTCCTCCACTTCCTGCTCCACCCCACCCGTCTGCCTGCGAGCTCCCACCTGCACTTGGGTCAGAGGACACCGGAGGCATGGATCTCCAAGAGGAAGAGGCGGCAGAGGAGGAAGACAAAGCGGCGACACTTCCTTCTCCTTCTGCCCCGCCGCAGTCCCGCTCTTCGCCTTCTTGATTTGGTCCTCTTGAACCCGACTCCGGCCCGAGGTTTCCTAAGTGCTGCTGAGCTCCACCTACAGCCGTCTGTGTCTGATGGACGCTAGGCTGATTCACAGATGAAAGAGGGTGAGTGGTGATGAGTGCGGCGCTGGCAGAGAACGAGGAAGCCGGAGTAATGGACGAGTGTAGTGGAAGTCCGTCGCCAGCTGGAGGCGACGTCCCACCTGTCGCCAGAGCGGGCCAGGCGGAGGGGTTCACGTCGGGGTTGAAATTGGCACCAGGGACGCCGCCGCTGCTGCCGCCTGCGGGGCTCTCCTGAGGCCCGGGAAGAATATGGGAGACTTTGGAATTGTAAAACGCTGCCGACCCGAGCCCCGGCTCCGCCTGAGAGGAGGAGGAAGAAGAGCTCCACGCGCCGCCACTCGACTGAACACATTCATTAAGCAAGGAAGAAGAGGGGGAAAGAGGAGAAGAACGAGGCGAGGAAGGATTGTCCATGTTCCCTGCTCCTCCTCCTCCTGCTGCTGCTGCTCCCTTCTGCTGGATGTTTCTCTCGCTCCATGAGGCACTACTGTTGTTGTTGTTGTTTCCAGGGCAGTCTTGCTCCTGCTCATCACCTCCTCCTCCGGCCCCATCAGAACTCGAGTTGGCCCCTCCTAGGATGCTAGGCCAATCCCCCAGGTCCGTCCTGTCCACTATTACCTTCCCGCAGCCCTGAGAAGAGGACTGGCTGCCCGAGCCCGCCCCCCAAGTGGAATTTGCATAAGTTGAAGTAGTAGTAGAAGAAGACGACGACAGAGTAGCGACGCATGATGGGGATGAGTTGGGATGTGAAGCGGAGGATGAACCCAGGTTGGAATCTGGAGACAAAGTGGAGAACATTTATTTGATTAACAATTTAAGCATTTTCAACACCAAATAGGAAGCAAATGGTTCTCCTATAGCAGGGCTCTCCAACACGCCAGCTTTTCAGTAGCTCGCCGCTCGATTATCGATTATAGCGTGGTAAGGTTGCTTCTCGATTTTTCGGCCGCGGCTCGACAATAAAGTTTTTTTGTTTTTGAATGTTTTCTGTGACACGAATATCAAATTGGTCGGTGCCACAGAGATCAAGGACCAGACGTGACAGCGGCACCACACACGGAGCCGTCTGCTTTCTCCACCAACACCAGTCCAGAACCGACAGCAGAATGACCCGCTCTGACTCAGGAAGTGTCGCTGCAGCTCAGAGACACAGCGATTTGTGTTTCTTTGAAAAACACTTGTTATCGGCACGTCAGGTTTTTTGTGGGTTTAATCAAGTGTTGGATTGCAGAGTATGAAAGCCCTCTTGCTATCTTCAGTTGATAAATACCATAGGCTGTATATAAAGATAAATAAGTGTGTAAAGTTTGTGAAGGCAGGAGGAAAAGCTTCCGCAATCACCGTCTCCTCTGTTCCTCCAAACCCCGCCCCCTCCCTGCAGATAATGATTGACAGCCTGATAGTGACCTGATAGAAACTTTATTATTCACTTAATCACTGAGATATAATGAAGCTAAATCTCATACATCCATGGGATTCATCTAACAGTAAGACAGAGAATCTAAGTGTGCACCCACATGCACTAATTTAGTTTTTATATGCCGTTGTAAATACTCCCGTTGTCTGCTGTGTTCAGACAGTCCTGTTCGTGATGCCACATTCAGGACATTCAGTGTCTCGTTTCTAACATTAGACCGTAGCTGCTAGAAGCTGCAGCTCGACTGCAGAAGCATTAGTTTTTGAGGATGGAACAATTTCACACACAGATATGTGAATAAATGTAAGCGATGCAAGTAGCTCTTGGCCACTTTAATTTTTTCAAAGTAGCTCTCAGATGAAGAAAGGTTGGAGACCCCTGCTCCACAGAGCGCTGCAGTGCCGCAGCCTAAAACCAGGAAGTAAACTCCTTCCGGTTCCTTCGACAAAAATGCAACGCAATCTCTCCGTAGGGTTTTGAAAAATAGCTGGAAATAAGGTCTGTGGTTGAAACACGTTTAAGAGACGGATCAGTTTTGTTTAGCCGGATAATCTCCACATGTCTACCCTACTTTTATAATCATAAATCTAGTCGCCAGAAGTAAAATGCTAACGTTATGCTATAAAGGAACTACAGCAGGGTTGCTGCTTCAACGTCACGCCGACTTAAGATCCATATTCAAAAATACAGATTCTAAATTGTACGAGTTGAATCATATCTCAACTTTATATATCTAAAATTGTAGGGATGTTTGGTGACCAGTGTCCCTGCTGCAACAGACCCAGGTTCAGATCCAGCCTAGGGTCCTTCTACGCATGTCTCCCCTCTATCCTACCCTTTTTAATCTCTCTAATGTCAACTGATGGATTGGATGCTGTTGTAACATTATGTTAAGAATCAGTTTCATTTTAAAGAAAGGTTAGCACATAAAAAGAATTTGCTTTGGTGTAAATAGTACATGCATAAGCACAGTAAAATAGATTAAGTATTAAAGATCAAGAAAAACAAGATTTAAAAAAAGGTAAATGTCACAAAAAATATAAATACAGAAAAATCTGAAAAAGTTGTGGAGAGCTGTGCAGATGTTATATTGCTGTTTGATCGACTGTAACGTGCAAAGTGCCCTTTCTAAAAATGTGTTGTTCAGTGGACTTCATATCAAGCGCGATCATCTTCTTAAGGGCTATGCGATTAATCGTATTTTAATCCAGATTACGATTCTGGCTTGCAACGATTACGAAAACAACGTAATGGAAATAAACGATTATTTTTGCTGCATTTTGTTTTGCATTTTACATCCCGTTTTTTTTTAAGTTCAATAAATGGATGTTTTCAAAGTCAATAATCGTATTTAATAATCGTGATATCCATATTGACCAAAAGTAATCATGATTATGATCTTAGCCATAATCGAGCAGCCCTATCTTCTTCCGAGACATTAACCCACCTGCGCCTCCAGCTATGTTTGCATCGGCTCCCTGGGAGGAGAGCGATGGGGCGCCTGCCCAGCCACTGCCTCCTCCAACACCCCCGTCCCCTGCGCCTCCCCCCAGTAGCATGGAGGACAGCGGCGGCTGGCCCCTCTTCAGAAGCACTTTATGGTCCTGCTGGCAGCGAAATCTCGGTGGAACCTCTCTGGACATGTATCGCTGCTGTTGGGAGGTCTGGCTTCCAGAGGGGGAGGAGGTGGGCTGTCCGTTGGCCACAGCAGTCCGCTGCTTTGCATTGTTCCCGCCACCAGGAGGAACTTGTGCAGAAACCCCGGCTGCACCAGGACTGGGAGACGAGGGGGCAATAGGGCCAGGGCTGGGGGACACTGAGCCTGGGGTGGCTAGATTGGCTGATTCTGGCACTGAAATACACGGGAAATACAATATATTCAAGGCTTGTATTGTCATGTGTGCAGCAGCTACAGTGTAGTTATTATGACAATAAAAATCTTAGGTCACAGGCTCCACCAACAGTGCAATAATAAAACAGATAATAGTGCAAGTAAATACAATATAATATAGTAGAAATAGTGTTAGCTAAAAGTTTAAGGTGGCAAGTTTCTAAAATGTGAGCGTATTTGTGCATAATCCTACAAATGAATACTGATGGTCATCACAGTTGTGCTTTAAAACAGGATACCACTTATTAAAGCATATTTAACAACAAGATATAAAAGACTGCCACTGACATCATCATATTAAAATAAACATACCTTTGATTTTCTGTTCTGGCACCTAAAAGACAAAGAATAAGTGAGTAAGATCAAAAAGGCAGAACATAATTTGTTGGTGGAAAATAAATATGATACACCGGGACATATGCTATCCGAGCAAACATCATTACATTTACAATTTCCAAGCATGAAAAAATCCTTCTGAAGATGCTAGTCCATAAAACCTAATAAATACTCCAATACTACAAACAGTCCTTGCCAAGAAAGGTGGTAAAGATATGTAAGCCAGAATATCAAGTGCAAAACCAGCTGGGCATTTTCTGTGTTTACCTTCTGAGAGGTTTCCCTTTTCTTGTTTATCTTCTTTTTTCTTGTCTTCCATGAACTACTGTTCCCTTTCCTGATTCTCCTGTCTGTGAAGAGCAATGTGCACGTTCAATTATGTATGCAACACACACAGAGGCACACTGATAGTAATGTTAAGCTCACAAAAGCACATGTTTTCACACAGACACATGTATATATACACTTTCACTCCAAATGAATAAGGATTTCATCTGATGACAGCCAAGTCATTTACTACATGGTCAAATGTGTAAAGGACTGTTGTTAACCAGGGGCGGCCAGCTTGACAACAGCCCTTGGTAGCCTAGCTTCTCACTGCATAATTCATTAACCAGCAAACGATTGAAATCCCAACCAACAGACAACGCAGGCAGCGGCCAAACAAGTGACTCTAAACTCTCCAACATTTCTGGTAAAGACCAGCTGTTCTGCATTACAGTATAGACTTCAATAGCAGCGTGATCCACAGAATAATAGCTTTACTGTGAGTATATGAACCTATACAACATGCAATTACACAACTCAAGTAAGCTTATTTGTTATAAAGCAAAAACAAACCATAGGAGCTTTCATTAATGTACATTATGTATATTATTTTAATGAGGAAATGTAAACAGATATTAGAAACCTGAGAGCTGTAAATGCAACTGGGCCTTGTGTTTCTGTTAGCTAAGCTGCACATAATTAGCATCATGTCACTCAACTCTAACGTAAGCTAGCTGGACAACGTATGGCTCCTCTAACCCTTCACTGTATCCCAAACAGATTCACACCTGGCATGACCTTAAATAGTCAGTTTATGTATAGCATGTTCCCCTAAAAAAGCGGATGTTTCAAACCACTTTAGGAGCAAACAGTGAGAATGTTATGTAAATAACAGGCCAGTAAGAAGCAGCTAACAGAGCTTCACTCGAGTTAGCAACTAGCTAATGCTAACCGACTTCAAAGCAGCTGAGGGGCCGTGTGCAGTGACCTGAGAGCCGGGGGCTAGAGGAAGTACTTTGCCCCAAAGCCTGGTGCCTCCGTGGGACTCAAAACTAACCTCTACGCAGTTGACTACAAACGAAAAGCACGTCGTGTTATTTAAAGATATGTCCCCATATATAGTCAAACAGAGATAATCCCATGTACATACTTTATGCCAGAGGTGGAAAAAGTACTACAATTGTGTAGTTAAGTAAAAGTAGAAGTACCAAAGAGCAGGGATTCTCTGTTACAAGTCCTGCATTCAAAATCTTTATTACGTAAAAGCACCTAAATATACTTAAAGTACAAAACGTAAAAGTACTCATTGTCCAGATTGGCCCATTCCAGAATAATATGATATGTTTCATAATGATTGATTATTAAAGTGTTCTCACAGCTGGTAAAGGCGCAGCTCGTTTTAATGACTTTGAATACTGCAGGGTAGCTTGTGAATTTACTCCAGGTGGAACTAAAGTCTGATTTAAGTGTTGATTACAGATTTCACAACATTAATCCATATCTGTAAAATTACTAAAAAGTTATTAAATAAATGTAGTGGAGTATACTTTTAGTACACGATCTACCTCGGGGTAGAAGTAGTATCTCAAACTTGTACTTAAGTTCTGTACTTGATGTACTTAGTTACTTTACACCACTGGTGTATAGTAGAACAGAGATCATTTAATGTACATACTTTACGGTAATTATTCGTCTATAGTCGAACAGATATAATTAAATTAGCCTACTTTAGGGTAATTATTCGCAGTGCTGTAAAGTAACTAAGTAGATTCACTCGAGTACTGTACTTGAGAAAAATGTTGTGTTAACGCACCTGGCAATAAACTCGATTCTGATTTCATTTGCATTCTTCACGGTAATTATTCGTCTACAGTGGAACAGGTATCATTTAATGTACATACTTTGCGTAATTATTCGTAACTTTATAGTAAAACAAGTGAGGCTGGTTCATAACGATAACGGTCGACAGGGCCAAATCAAACGACGAACTTCAGTGACGTTTCTTCAGCATTGCAACAAGCTACATAAACTGAGAAACACTAATGTTACCACCGGTTTAAACGCGAAATATCCAACGTTATTAACAAGCAAATACAATATGAAAGCTACGTTAATGTTAAAATACTCACCTCGGGAATCACATAGGACATAAAGTGCTTCTGTGCAAAAAATCTTGCAGACCCACCGCTAGCAGGCTAGCAAAGGTAGCTAGCCTAGCGAGCTAGTTCTTCGAGGCGTTCAAGGCTAAATTGAATAAGAAATGACATCACCGAAAGGATAATCGTAGAAAAAAAACGAGGAAAAGGCGAGTATTCCTTTTTGTGAGCGACTGTAGTTCTCACGCTGTAAACAAAACATGCATAACCCCTTGATGACTGTCAGACGCTGTGTGATCGGTTAGTTTGCTATCGGCCATTTTGCTTCTGTGTGGAGGCTTTAGCAGCAAATGATATCACCAGGCTGGTTGTTGATCAGAGAGGGGAGGAGGAGGAGCGGGCACGCGCCACCAGGGGGCGTGCTGACACTGTAAACACGACGTCATACACGCGGGTGCACGGTGCAAATAAGTAAACAAGCATTTCTGCTGTGGGTGTGTAGAGACACTGTTGAGCATTTATTATGGAAAAACCAAACTGTGAATTAGTTTTTTGGGCTAAACCGTTCTGCTCCCATTACTGACAATACTGTAGAGACGTTTAAGATAAGATAAGATAAGGTGGTACTTTATTGATCCCAATTTGGGAAATTGTTTTTGTTGCAGCAGCATAAAAGACAAGGCATTTTACAATAAAACAAAACTACAAATAAACAAGAATAGAAAGAAAAGAAAATATACATGTTGAAATAGAAAATATACATGTAGATATTATATATACAAATATATATATTCAGAAATATATGACATATGGAATATTACATATTAAATATTGAACAGATTATATATGTGTGAAATGTACAACGTGGTTTTATTTCAAGAGAAACTATGGAGCAGAGAGTTCTCTTCCAGCCAGAGGTGATTTATTGTACAGTTTATCTTGCGTTTGGGTTTGTTCTTGGAAAATAATAATCAGAAAAACACTATATTTCATTACAATAAATGTCATTACATTAAATTTAGCATTTGCTTTCATTCAAAGCGACAAACATTAGAATTGCTAGCTCAATGGCTTAAGCCACACCTCTCTAAATATTCTTTTTATTTTATTGTATTATTATTTTAATTAGCCGAGGTGCAGAAACAGGTGTTTTCAGTCTGCTACGGAACATTTAAATTATTCATCCTTTTATGATAATTGCTAAACTCCATAGCCATATAACAAACAAAGACTACGACACCTCTGTTGTGCAATAACACTTGTGTGCAATATGTAAATTGTAAAATGTATTTGAAATATTATGCGCATGCCCTTTCTAATAGTGTTTTTATTTGTTGTCCCTATCTCCACTTTTGAGGTAACAATGTAAAGTTCCCCTCTGTGGGACAAATAAAGGTATTCTGATAAGTTTATTAGAAAATAAACCATGCTTTATTGCCTTTAGCATTAAGATAAAATATATATTATTTAAATTCCCCCACCCTGCCTGTTCAAATTTAAACTCAAGCATAACACATTTGTATATTTGTTTTTGTTATCCTTTATCATGTTTTCAGGGCCCATCTCTTGAAATGGATGTTACTAAACGCTTTTAAAAATGAGTCTGACAGAACTCTGTAAAATGTTTTTGATAAGAAATAAACAGCAAAAAAGTTGCAACCTTAAAGGTGGGGTAGGTAAGTTTCAGAAACCGGCTCGAGATACACTTTTTGTTATATTCCGTGGAATGCTCTTAACATCCCGATAGCAATGAATATCTGAAGTGCTTTGACAAAAAATCCATAAAGAAATGTCATCTGTAGAAGCCGTAATACTGTAAAAAGTACAACAGGCAGGTAGGCCACCCAATCCGTTTAGCCGGCCCGGCTAAACGGATTGGATGGCCTACCTGCCTGTCAGCCTTCGTGCCCTCATTGGTCATGTGCGCGTCCGTGTGTGTTGGAGGAGGGGCTCTCTGAGTAGTGGCAGATTTTCTCCGGTTGTGTATTTTCAAATTCTAGCGATCTCGAGCCGGTTTCTCAAATTTTCCTACCCCACCATTAAAGTTTTATATTTTTCTGCATTAAAAAAAATATATAATAAAAGCGACAGGATTTGTTTAATGAGGACATAGAACTTCTTAAAGTGGGAATACAAAAAAAAAGTCTAGTTGGTTGTGTTTCAAGTATTATTTCCTTATCAAATGCTCATGCATTGCGTCACTGCTGTCATAGTTAAATAAAAACATTAACAATTAGAACAAGTCTGAAATATTTGAGCACAAACATGAATTAAAAAACAGTATTTTTGTATTCATTTAATATTGAAACTGGTTACATTTTGTCATTGTGCGCTACAGCTCCTGCTGTACAGTTTAGTGTTAATACAAATGCAGCATTTGCTGACTTTCATTCATACACAGAAATGATTTATTTCTTTTAAGAAATGTGTGTTTTTACCAAAACAGCTTTATCAGTTTGACTATTTTTTAAGTAAGCATTATTTCAGACCAAGAAGAACACATTCTTTACTGCGAATACAAAATGTGGATAAGAAGATTTGCACCTGATTTGCACCCTTCGCTACGTGCCGCTTACAACAGAATACAACCACAATTTATATTTGAATGGATCTGGCCCTTCCTACATCCAGGACATGGTTAACCCGTACACCCCAGCACGTGCACTCCGCTCTGCATCAGCCAAACGACTCGCTGCACCCTCGCTGCGAGGGGGACCCAAGTTCCCATCAGCAGAAACACGTGGGTTTGCTATCCTGGCTCCAAGATGGTGGAATGAGCTCCCATTGACATCAGGACAGCAGAAAGCTTACACACCTTCCAGACTGAAAACTCATCTCTTTAAACTCCACCTCGAGCGATAGAACTATCAACAAAGCACTTATATACTAACAAAGGACTTGCTTATCTAAAGCCAGTTGAGTAGCACTTGAAATGTTTTGGCTCTATAAAACTTGATGTACTTTATGATTCTGTTTTCTTCAAATTTGTATCTTCTTGGTCGAATGCACTTATTGTAAGTCGCTTTGGATAAAAGCCTCAGCTAAATGCAACGTAATGTAATATGTCCCCCCCCATGTCCGCAAATTCCCAAACAGTGGGCATCTTGTGTGACCCCTTGAGCATTCCTCCTAAAGTTTGCAGGTAGTTTTAAGTGTAGTTATCTGTCTGAATGGAAACAAGTGAAATGGCATTCTGAATTTTGTTCTTTCCTTGTGTTGGTCAAGTTTCATGTTTTACATTTGTTCACATTGTAGCCAGTCCAGCTCGGCTATATAGATGAATATTAAAAAATATATATGTTTGCATGAATGTACAAATGGGGCTTCCTCTGAGACAACACGTACATTGATCTTGGTCCCTCTCTTCGAATAGCAGAGTGTCTAAGAGAAACCTGTCTCATTTACAGTTCCCAGCCGCCGTTTGAATTCACTAGTGGGGTATTTATTGATGTGTTTTATGTCATAGAAAAAAACTTTAAAAAATCTCTTCATCTTGTGTTGACCACAAATATTTTTATCACGAATCTAATAAACCATTGACTTCACGACGAGGGAGCCAGCAGTGTCAACATGTTAACTTATTCCCAGGTTTTAGGACTCATTCCTGCACCTCTCCATATCCTGTCTTTGGCTCTTTCCCGCTGCAACAATGTAAATGTCCCCGCTGTGGGACTAATAAAGGTATTCCCATTCTGATTTCGCTCTCCTCTACTGCAGTCTATCCAGCTCGATCCAGGCCACCGCCCTCTGCTGGCTGTGGATGGTTTTGCAGATGGCAGCCAGCAGCTCGTCCGTGCAGCTCCAGGCGCTCGCCTCCAGGCTGAAGTAGAGCAGAGGAAGGGTCTCCAGCTGCAGCTCCTCCGCCTGGCACACCTCCTCCATCACGCTGTCCTCTCCACACCGCGGGAACAACTTCCTATTATCAATTGGAGATGCAGAAAGTTAAAGGAAAATACTTTGAGCTCTTCGAAAAAATGTATATCTGTAAGGTATGAACATTCGCACATCGGTGTGTATCTGTGCCAAGTGATGCGTTTAGAATCCAATGCGTGCTTACTTTAGCACTTAATTCACTGTACTTGCAAGCTAACGAATGCACCCTTACCTCAGCGTCTTGTGCTTTTTGTTCTTAGGGCGGACATGGATGACGATGGGGTAGATCCCCTGTCTCAATAAGCCTTCAACGCTGTGCAGCCCCAGCTCCAGCAGACAGTGCTTGTCCTGGGATAGAAAAGGGAGATTTGAATAATGTTTGACAATATAAATGAATTATTATACCAAAATCACCTCTTATCATAAATTAAACAGTTGAACTAGCAATTAATTTACTTCTTACTTTACCTCGAGAGACATGGGATGTTGGTGCCTTGAAATGACTTTTTTTTTAATGTTTTTATTTCCTTACCTGGCTGATGACTTCCTGTATCGACTGCAGCCGTATTCCCAGAGCCTGCTCGGGAATGCTGGAATCCAACAGGAACACTTTCTTGTCTCGTTTCTCTGAAGCCTGGATAGGTTCTGCAGACCACAGGAAGCAGGAGGAGAGTGATGAAGGTCAAAGGAAGAATCATCAACCTTTTTGGTTAGTGTTTGGGCAACAGCAGCGGCCATTTGTGTTTGTTGTTCGCATGTCATTATGTTGAAGGTTTGTAACACTTGGTGGAGGTGATTAGATGCACAGGGAAACATTACAGGAAAGGAGGACACGGTTTTCAGACCTGCAGACAACCAGAGCACAACAAGCTGAACACCACTCTCTTGCAGAGTTGGTGATGTACAATAACTTCAGTTAACTTCACACTGCGTCTAACAACTGGAAAATATCAGTTTGTGTCCGAGTACGATCGCTACCACCTACCTTTGTAAGAAGGAAAAGAGGACATCGGGAAGTATAAGAACTGCCATTACAGGCATCATGTGTGTAGATAAGTGTGTGTGTGTGTGTGTGTGTGTGTGTGGTACATACCTGGTGGGCAGGTGTTGAACTTCAGACCAGACTCGGCAGGTTGCAGCAGCCTCTCGATGAGACCCCGAGAGAGAAGAGAGGGGGAGAAGATAACCGGCCTCTTCGTCTGAACCTGCACCGGCTGCACCAAGCTGTACGGGATCAAGTGCTCCTCGTGACCTGAGAGGCAAACATACACACATATTAAACTAAATGTAATAATTACAAAAATATGACTCCTCACACAGATTTAGTTTGGCGTTTTGGGGGGAATGTTGGCGGGATCTTACGTTTGCTGAGTGTGTAAAGGACCTGCTTTGTGGAACCATTCCCACGGCCACCGGGATCCACTGCCTTGACTAATCGTACGCGACCGGGCGCTTTCCTCAGGAACTACATGCGAGAACATGTAAGATAAGTAAACACATGTTAGCTGTATGATAGCAGTTCTGTAATAGTCTGGGTTGGCACTGTACACATAAACAAAGGAAAACAGATAATATACGTTTGAAAGCACCAGATGGGCCATCTTTCCAAGATTAATTTCATTGCATTTCTACGTTCATGTCATTGTAAAACGAGCAGACTTACCTTCCTCTTGAAGTTTTTTTGCTCCAGCGCCATTTTTCGTAACCTTACAAGTAACAACTGTTGTGCCCTGAGATGGAACATATATACTTGTTATTTACACATACTCAAAGTTCTGCAGAGTTTAAATACAGTAATATTTTGTTATTCTTACATACCACATTCCATTCTCCATATGGACTGGTGCAATGCACAAATCACTGGCTAAATATGTGTTGGAAATACTATTTTGAATGAAGTTTTGTCGAGCTGCTGAACATGACCGACAAATAGTATTCAAAATATTTTACAAAGCATATGTGTATGGTACAGATCCTCTCAAGAAAGTACACTACGATGCCTTTAAAATAATTAAATGCAAAATGTTTCTCCAATATCTTGAATCACATTGCAATATCAGTCAAAATAATGTCAATGACTTACTTTTTACAAATTGTGCAGCCCTACAATATACACGGCACCTGCAACAAATTTAAAATACTAAGTAAACTAAATAAGCAGTGAAATGAAGATCTCTTGGCGTGCCTGTTGTAGTTGGGCATGGTTCCTGCCTGCAGGGCCTTGGTTGTGCGCCGATCCACCAGGGAACAGTGCCAATTATACTTCTCATTGTGTCTCGTGTCTCTGACGTGTACGATATCATCACAGGACACAGCCAGAGACGGAGGGTCCCCGTGAGGCTCCATGTTGAGATTGACCCGCACGTAGAAGGAGTCGACGCCTTTAAAAGAAGGCGAGGAGAGCTGGGAGCGCAGCTCGGAGTACCCTGAGGACAGGGACCAGAAACGGAGATGGATTGGTCTCACAGAACATAACGCTGAGGTTTCAAGAATACAGAAGACCACGGACTCACCCTCTGTGTTGATGCGGTGTTTGAGAGACGAAGGGTCGGCCCACCACTGCAGAGAGAAGTGCGCGACCTCAGCGGTACACTGACCCAGCGAGACACTGCCCCCCGCAAACAAGACCCGCTCCAGCTGGACGACAAGAGAGAAATCATGTTGTTATGCTTCAGCTTTACTTTCTTATGTTCAGGTGATTTTATTTCATGCCGTTTACACTTTGTGATCAATACAATGTGTAGGGTACGCGCGCAGGATATAAGTAGGAACCAACGTTTGTTGGTCATGTTGTGTATTGTGGTGACCACCTATTAATACACTGGTTCATAATTCACACATGGAACTACAGTTGGGGTTTTGTTTCCACACGGACAGGTTATGTGTTGTCTATAAATGTTGTGTGCCCTCCTGGTACCTGCCTCTCCTCTCTTCTTCCCGGAATGCAACCGGACAACAGCTCTTAAATAAAGTACCGTACTTTCCGGACTATAAAGCGCACCTGCATATAAGCCGCAGCAGCTAAATTGTCCGTCTGTCTTGCTCTCGTTCTGTCTCTCGGTTCCACTTTTACTTTGGCGCGCTACCTGTCTCGCTCTTTTCCGGCCTCCAGCTTTTCCTGCTGGAGCCCGCCGCTTAAAGGTGGCGGGCGCGGACCGGTCATAGAGCCCATATTGTTAAACGTGGTTAATTGTATCTGTAAAATCCATAGATTTAGGAGGTCCCCTAGTGGCCGTTAGCTGTAAAAGGGGAAAAAAGTCGTGGCTTATAGTCCGAAAAGTACGGTACCCTTTTGCACCTTCATTGCACCGCCTCCCGATCTCTCGGTACTACAGTATGCTGATTGAAAGCAGATTTGAGTTTAATGGCCAAAAGTAACTGGAAATAAAATGGACTGATTGGAAACTAGCACACGGATGTAAATATGGGGGCAACGTGTACAGGTTGACAGAGCGCTCAGTTTTTACCAGACCTGCAGACAAACTGATATTTGCTGTAAAGTGTCTTTACTGTAGGGTATTTTTATTATAAGTACAGCACTTTGGCTCGACCAAAAATCGTTTACAAATGTGCTATATAAATAAAACTTGATTTAATTTGAACAACACCTGGTGATGTACAATAACTTCAAACTGCATCTAAAACTTGAAAATATTCTGTTTGTGTCCGAGTACGACCACTACCTGTGTAAGAAGGAAAATAGGACATTTGGAAGTATAAGTAATAATGAGAAACTTTTTTATCTGATGAAGTTCAGCGGCTTAGCGCATTGGCTTAGCTTCTACACATTGAACCATCGGAAGGCAGATCTGTAAATACGAGTGTGTAATCTTACCGTCTCTTTATGAAACATAATACACGCATTCCTCATTCATGATTTAATCAGACACACACCTCCAGCAGCTCACTGCCCTCCTTCAGTCCACACAGCTCCGCGGGGGAGCCGGCTCTCACGTGGCTGACGAAGATCCCCGTCTGGTTTCCGCCCACGATCGTGATGTTGTCCGCCAGACCGGCTTTCTTCTTCCTCGGGGAGACGGGGGGGCTGGAGGACGGGGAGCGGGAGGGAATCCTGAGAAGCAACAATGTGTTTTCTAAGACTTTCATTGTTCAAACATTAATGAGATGTTTATCACATATATCAGCTGGAAAGGAATTGTTGGTTGCATAACAAAGTTCCAACAAACAAGATTAGGATCATGCAGCTGTGTAACATTCATAACAGTAAATGGGCCATAGCTCACAGCGTACCCTTGAACATTAATTCCTTCAAAATATGTAATACTGTGGTTGGTTAAAACCCTAGTTTAATAATTACTTTCAAATTTTTTATTTAAAAATGAATGTTTATTGATGTTGGTTTTATTTATTTATTTTCTAGCTTTTTTAATGTATTTTTTTCCCCGACCTTTTCGTCTTTTATTCACATCAAAATAAATAAAAATAACTGCTTTTGGTTTTGAGTCAAACAGTATGGCATGTTTCTTTGTCTTACTTCAGTGCTTCTCAAAGTGTGGTCCGCGGAACACTAGTGGTCCGTGAGCGCCCCCTAGTGGTCCGTGAGAATATTGGTAACATTTCACATTTTAAATACGTTTATTTAAGTTTTTCGCACTCTCGTGGGAATATCTCCGCAATGGAACCAGTTTAAGTTTCACTTTCGATTGCATGATATAGCCCAGATAAACACCTTCATCACACATGTTGCCACTTGTTTGTACAATTGTCAGGCAATTTGTAAAAAACGATGTGTTTTGGGATATTTGTGGAGTTATGTGGTCCGCGAGTGTTTTTTTATTGGTTAAGTGGTCCTTGGTATGAAAAAGTTTGAGAAACACTGTCTTACTTATACTAAGAAATGATGTTGTCCTTTCAGCAAAGCACATGTATGGACAAACCAAGTCAATAAGTATAAAATAAAAAATCCCTTAAGTTGCATTTATTCTTATCTTAGACAGTGTCAAATGTTGCTGTAAGCAGTGGCACTGTGTCATAGTTGCTATGCTAATTAACAATGTTTTTAGCGGCTTTCATTGACAGGCAAGTGATGGTACCTGGGAACGCTGAGGTTGTGTTGGTGTGGAGAGACGGCCGGCAGGTTGACGAGGTCCGGAGGGAAGAGGTGAGAGTGGAGGGAGTTCCAGGAATCCCACAGAGACGGTTCACTCGGCTCACCTGAAAACACCAGTCAATTATTCTCCAAAAATAAGCACGAAAGCAAAACAAGAACTGGAGCAAACACCTTCCTGGTTTCCGAAAAATGACAGAATCAAATATACCTGTAATGTTATCATTCTCATCACTGCCCCACGATTCCAAGTCAAACCTTTTGGGAGCAGAACAAAAGAGATGTTAAGAACAAAAGGTCATTAATACGGTTGGAAAATCCGATTGATATGTGAGGCTCACTCTATGTTGCATCGCCGGTTGATGGAGTTCATACACGGAGGAAAGGGGAACGTGGAGAGACGGTTGATCTCTTTTTCGTCTGCCGTCTGAGGGTAGAGAGGTGAATAAACCAGATTCAGATATTTGTAATACTTTCCTTCCTGTGATTTTCAGAGCCTCGATACTCACCGATGAAAAGAGATTCTCCTCCGAGTTGAAACTGGAACCTGTAGGAGCAGAACAAACATTTCTAAATAAAGGATATCAACAGTGTATGAAGTAGATACAGTTCTTTATACTGTGCAAGACTCGAGAAACATCTTCACGATGCAAACAACTTACCCTCTGAGTTTTCATTGGTTTGGCCACTTGAGGGCGTCTGTAGCACAGAGAAGGAAGGTATTAAGAGAGGTATTGTGCAGGTCTTCACATGCTAAGAGCTGCATAAGAATCTACAACAAAGTCTCATTATCAAGATAACAATAAGAGCCTAGTGTTTGTGGTCCAAAACATTCCTTGCATACCCTTCTAAAAATGTGAGAAAACATGTTGCAGTATAAAAAACAAACCGTGGTGTCCCATGGAAATGAGTTATACTACTTAAGAGGACACATGCCTACTCATTCGTTCATTAAAGGGGACATAGGATGTTAATTTTCAGGTTCTTAATTGTGTTCTAGGCTTCTTCTAAAACATGTTAACATGCTTTAAAGCTGAACAAAACATTATTCCTCTCATGATGTCGGTCTGAATATCTCTGTATTCAGCCTCTGTCTGAAACACTCTGTTTTAGCGCCTGTCCCTTTAAGTGATACAAAAAACTGTGGTTGCTAACAAGTGATGAATGAGATGACTAAACGTAAACAAGACGAATGTTAGCTAAGCGTGAAGTCATGCAACAGTTATGTAGATGGTTTTTTGTCGATTGCATTTACGCTTTAAAAATCATAAAAGTTGTGTTAATGTCTTTAAATGATTGTCTTATTCTCTGCAATACAAAATCTAATGTAAATATCGCATTGCATTTTGTTGAGGGCGCCTTTGTGATGATACATTTTGGGATGGCCAACAAAAATACATCATCCCTGCACCCTTAATTATAAATGTAAGTAACAAAACGCTAACGTAGCTAGCCCTGACCTTGCGCAGGCGGCTGCTGTTGGCCTGGGGTCGGAGGTCGAGGCCGAGGGAGCAGCAGGGGCCGTAGCAGTGGTCCTCGCTGCAGAGGGAGAGGTGGGACTGGGGAGGGAAATGGGGAATGATATCAGAATCAACTGCTACCATCTAATCGGAGATACAGGGTGCCACGGTTCAATAAAGTGAGCCTGAAGCATCCTCTGTGCTCCAGTCGATCCTCTCAGTAGACACAGAGCTGATCCCAGATCAGATCACACTGAAGGCTCTTTGAGCAGGTTTTCTCTCACTGATCGTGCTGTTATGTTAAATGTGTGTTGTTTGTTTTTCATGTGTTGTGTCTGGATATGTGTCTGTTGATGTCACACATGGAGCTGCTGTGATGCAATCCACATTTCAGACTTGATCTGACCATTAAAGTGTTATCGTATTGTATCGTAAGTTTATACGTTTACACATACAAGACATTTGCTTGAGTTGCAAAGTAGGTAAAAAAAAGATATATATAAGGATTGATTGATTTTATTTCGAACAAGTAAAATAAATAATTACAAAACAAAACAAATGTTGCAGTGCATAGTCATGTAAGATAAATCAAAACAAAAAATGACTTTTACAACAACAACAACAACATACCAACATAAACAGTCCCACATGTGTTCGAAAAGGAGTGAGAAGAAGTATAATTTATTTAATCTCACCCCCTTGTCCCTAAAGGATTTATTTATAATCTATAAACTGCAATAATTATCATTATTATTAATCTGCTTTACCTGTTAATTGACATATATACATAATACACATATGTACATACACACATACACATATACACACCTACATAGTCACACATAATCAAACACCTTCCCCATCCCTGTGCCTCGAAAAAATAATTTCTCTGTATTTCTTCTTGAACTGGTTAATTCAATCTTGGTTAAGGATAATAAAAAAAGAAGTATTCTAAAGAAACAATTTAGCATTAAAAAGACAAGAATTTACACCAAATTTAAATGTAACGGCCCAAATAACCTTAAAAGCTCAAAACCATGTAAAGGCTATGTGGTTGCAGTGGGAAGACGGTGCTGCAATGCTCAGTTTCAAAGACAACTTTATTGTCAATCTTTCAGTTTGTGTGTACAGACAGAGCGATTGAAAAATACCGTTTCCCACAATCCCGAATACAAAATAAATATATATAAAAATAAGTATACAAATATGTATCTGTACTCACGCAGTGCAGGCCAGGGGCTGCTCTGCTCCACCTGCTCCCGGCTCCTCTCCCTCTCTCTCTCTCCTGCTCTCTCTCCTGCTGCTCCAGGTTGGCCTGCAGCTCTGCGATGCGTTTGCGCAGACGGTTCTTATCCAGCAGACAGTCGGTGAACTCCAGCTGCAGACTGTCTCGACTGCGCAGAGCCTGAAGAAGAGAGAGGGAATAACTTACAAGGTGTAACAACTGTCAAAGAGTCCGTGAAGCCAATTTCTTTCTTTACGCACTACACACTAATGTTAAAATCTGAAGAAGGCCTCTTTACCAAGGTCTGAACAATGTTAAATATCTCTAAAAGTATGAATCAGATTTAAAAGTTGTCTTACACGAATAATGTCAGAAATATGTGTAACATTTTAAAGCTGGAATGAGGATTCTGAGTGAAAGCATGAAGGAGCAGTTAGCAGTTGAAAAGGAGCAGTTAGCAGTTGAAGTCGCATGAAGATGTTTCAAGTCTGAAGAGTTTCTCCATTGACTTCCATGTTAAAAATGTGATGTATTATGGGATGTATCTCTGGAATTATGAAAGTTAAGAATGAGAAAAGTAATAGCCATCGATTCCCGACCGAGCTGAACGTTTTGATGTTGGAACGGAGTTTCTGCGATGTGGAATGTGGGAGAAGAAGAGGCGCAAAATAACCCGGCGGAATAATAATAAAGAATTTCGTCCGTAGAAGAACAAGTAAATAAAGTAAACAATCAAATAAGGAAATAAATAAGATAAGTATAACAAAAATTAATGAATAATAGTAAAGTAAATACAAAGAAATAAAAGCATTTTACACGAGGACATCTTTAGCAAAGCCAGTTACACAGGGACAATTTTCCATCATGTTCTTTTGAAACTCAATTAAGTTAAAACAACCCTTTTCAACTAGCTAGACATCCAGGTGTCTTTTCACACCGTTCCATCTTTTGATGAAGGACTCCATTCTCATTTGTAGACTTGCCGTCATCTTTTCCATCGTGTGTAGACATGTTTATCGTGCAGTGAAGCTCATTTGAGGGAAATTAATCTGCAAGCTGAACTTTTGAACTTTTGAAGCACTATTTCTATTTATTTGTATGCTGCTGTGTGGACGTACCGTTACTTGCGCTATTTTAACCATTTCATCAGTTTCATTGTGTTGCACCGTTGGAGCAGCCTGTGACCTCATATCTTCATTCACATATCTACACTGCAGCGGTGGACACGTGACAATAAAAGCCTTGAATCTTGAAAGTAAGTGCACGTGTGTTGAGTGCACGTGTGTTGCTGCACTGACCTGGTCTCGCTCCTTCTCCAGCTCCATGATCTGGTTGAAGTAAGATAAACTCCTCTTCTGCTCCGTCTCCCAGTCCAGCTGCAGGGTTCTCTCCTTCAGCTTCAGATGCTCGCACTGCGACACCAGCTACACACACAGATTGCTTTACAACCTCTTTTCAAAAGCAGGAGAGAAACACTAACTTTGACAGACGACATTTTTCTTTTTTAGACATGATTTTGAAGTAAAAAAAAGACTTTCACTCACAGTCTCCCTTCGAGTCAAAATCCTATTACGACAATAAGAAACTGTCTTGTCTTATCTTGTATCATGCCTACACTTGAGTGGATCATGAAATATTGGGTATGGAATGAATCTGCAGATGGTAAGGTTCAAAATTCTTTTTTATGGATGTTAGTTCTGTGAGACTGCAACAGGCAAGGTAAGGATCTGGATCTGGTAGAGCAGTTTTTGATCACTTGTGGATAGACATTAGGGAGTGAGGAAGAGGCAATAACCGTTTAAAAGAGTCCATACATTTTATTTCATTAAAACAACTATCAATAACACCAAACCGAATGAGGTATTTGAGCATAGAGAGATACATGTCCACGAGAAATATGAGCCTGATGGATCCTGTAGTGTGTGAGATTAGCATGCACACAGTCCATGCAGTATGTCCTCGAAGCTTAGGCCTGGTGGGGAACACAATCATGTTAAGGATACTTAGCGAGTCGTTGCTCACCTTGTCCCAGTCCTCCTCGGTGGCCTGCAGCTCCCCCTGCAGTCTGCTGATGACGTCACAGAGCTCCTGCCTCTGCTCTGCAGCCTCCCGCCGGTCCTGCTGCAGGATGTCCATCAGAGCCTGAGGGAAACGACACAAAGCTCTGTTTAAACCCAGAAACACCAGAAACTTCACAAGACAACAATACACTGGGGGTGTCCGAGCGACAGCCCTCCGCTAATTCAAAAAGTATAATGAAATATGGCATGGTTTTATATTGTACATCTTAACCCTTAGATGCACGAGTGACTGGACCCCACACTCTTCCTTAAGTGGGTCAAAAAGGCCCCGTAGTAGAATAATATGTTTTTATTCCACCTGTCATTTTGGTTAAGAAAAATCACTTGTATAATATTTAGTATTATATTTTGGTTCACACTAGAAATATTCTATATTTAATTTTTCACTATTTATAATTTTAGACATTTTTTTTTACATTTAAAACATTCCATTTTTGACCCACTGATGGAAGCTTGGGGTAGTAATACATAAACTACAATTTCTTAAAATGTATCAAATGTAAATTTAAAATGTGAATGGCATGATATCCAAACATGTTTTTTGAGGAATAGCTGGAATATGAAATTATACATTTTTTTTTAATCACTTATTATAATAACAATACATTTTATTTCTATATCGCTTTTCTTGAACCCAAAGACGCTTATGCATCTAAGGGTTAACATGTACAAATATATAACACGGTATTCATGTGTTAATAACAAAAATAACACTTTCTAACAAATCTAAGTTGATGAGAAAAAGCCCAATAACTTATTTACATAACAAGCTTGAAATAAATCCTTCATACTTTCCCTTATCAGCAATCTGAGGCTTCCATTTTTAAAAAACTAATCAAACCGGATGGAGAGCTTTGATTTAAGCAGTTTTTTTCAGTATCAAGCTTAACTATACCTACATTTGATTGATTTAGCTAACTTGTAAATTAACTGATAAGGCGATATACCTCTAGTGAGCCGCCAGCCCTTCTTATATTTGTCTGTATGTATCACGGGGGCGTGTGGCGCAGTGGGTTGTGCGATGGTGTTCGGATCAGGGGGTCACTGGTTCAAACCCCACTGCAGTCAGCATGTCGTTGTGTCCCTGAGACACTTCACCCCAAATTGCTCCTGTGGGGATCGCCCACAGTATTGAGTATGGAAGTCGCTTTGGATAAAAGCGTCTAACAGTGACATGTGATGTAATGTGATGTAATGTGTGTGGCCCTCTGTGAAAAAAGTTCGGACACCCCTGAATTAGATCTTTGTCTTGAGAGACAATCACGAGGAGAAAGAGGTGTTGTGGATTGAGACAGGAACACACAGTAAATGTTTCCAGGTGATTGAGACGAGACGTACTCTGACCCCAGTGGCAGGAACGGAGCCCCTCATCCTGGTCTCTTTATTTTCAGATTTCTGAACTTCGATGCGATGCAGCGGCTTCTCCGGCAGAGCAGGGGGGGAACCATTTAGTCCATTGAAACTGTTTCTTTTGGAGAGTGTGTTGTTCCCTGGTGGATCGGTGGTTTGTTTCTCTGCCTCCGTCAGCCTGGACTTCAGCTCCTCCACCTGTGGAGCGAACAAGCAGTCGTTAGTTTGTTGTAATGCATGCATGAAGGAGTTCATAAGTCACACACTGATGGAACATCACTGGATTGTAATTATTTATATAGGCTTTTTCTATCAAAAAAAAATAATGTTTCAAAGGGGGTACATTACTGACAACAGTTTGAGAAGCTCTCTTTTGTGGTATGTCCCGAGCCCAGGTCTTAAACAGCAGGGTTTTTGAATATTCAAAACATCCCCCTAAATTAAATTGGTAGAAGTAGCTTTTATCCACTATGCTCCCAAACTGTAGAGCACCCTACCAAGAAATATAAGTGAGGTCATTCAACATCCTTTTTAATTTGGATTTAAAATATAAAATGGACTGTACTAATATAGCGCTTTATCCAGTCTTAAGACCCCTCAAAGCGCTGTACATACACGTCATTCACCCAGCAGTGTTCCTTACTCTAAGAACTAACACTCACACACCGTTGGCCATCAGGAGCAACTCAGGGTTAAGTATCTTGCCCAAGGATACATCGACATGTTGACTGCATGGGCTGGGATCAAACCCACAACCTTCTGTTTGAAAGACGACCGCACTCCCTCGCAGCCACAGTCGCCCTGATAGAAATATCCTTCTTTAATTGGTCTATTGGTCTTTATTATTATTTAAATTGTTATCATTGTTGTATATATTATTTTAATGTATTTATTAAGTTGAGTGTTTGAGTGTTTTGTATTATTTGCATTATTATTCATTTATTTGTATTATTTATTTTTTCATTTTGATATTATCATTATTACCAAAATGAATACTATTTTAGTTATTCTGATTAAAAGGTAATTTTGTGAAGCAGATAACATGATTTAGACTGCGAACAGCAACAGGCCTGTGCAGGAGTAAAGCTATGTGGTCAAAGACACTTCTCCTTTCAAACCTTTGCAGGTGGGTGTAAACAAAAGGTTCACCAAAGTGTTTATTAATCACAGCACATTCCTGTCGGCGGGCACCTGAGGTCACATGACCACAGCGGGAATTATGCAGTCGTTTATTAACTGTATGGAAAAAATAAACACATATATTTCCAGGCATTTACCAGAATGTGAATCCTACTTCTGTTGAATGGAGGACGAGTTGTGACACAGACTAAATAAAGGAGAGGCTGATACCACATCAACATGTTTTCTTATGCCAAGTCTCTGCATGCAAGGTTTTGCAACAAACTCTATCTCTAGGAAACGGACCCTTGCATGTAAATAGAAGAGTTATGATCAAACTTCCCAAATTGGTTTATTATATTAAAGGTGGGGAAGGTAAGAATGGAGAAACCAGCTCGAGTGCGCTAGAATTTGAAAATACAGAACCGAAACAAACCTGCCACTTCCTCACAGAGCCCCTCCCCCAACACACACGAACGCGCACATGACCAATGAGGGCACGAGAGAAGTTTGTTCCCCGATGGAAGGCTGACAGGCAGGTAGGCCATCCAGTTACTTTAGCCGGGCCGGCTCAGATGATTGGTCGTGCTTTTTACAGCGCCACGGCTTCCACAGATGATTTTTTTTATGGATTCATTGTCAAAGCATTTCAGATATTCATTGCTATCGGGATGTTCAGAGCATTCCATGGAATATAACAAAAAGTGTTTCTGAAATAAATTACATAACCCACCTTTAAAAAGACAATTATTTTTGCAAGTTTCCTGAAATCTATTGTTTAAATATAAGGCATTATGATATCAGAGGGTTTTTCAGAGGGAGAGGTGGATATCTCGTTGAGACTATTTGTTGTTTTTAGGGGGTAAATAAAATGCTTTATAAATCAGGCTATAAATTACATGAGGAAACTTTGTTAAACTTTAAAGGGGACCTATCATGCAAAATGCACTTTTTGATGTCTTCTCTACATCAACATGTGTCCCCGGTGTGTCGGGGAACTCACGCAGCGTCAGAAAATATAACCCTCTCTCTTTTCCTCCGTACCCAAATCTCTAAAAACGGGGAACAACGGAGCTGAGCCAGATTTGCGTCCGATATGACGTCATATCTGAAATGTGGACCCACGGCCCAATCAGAAACGTTGCCATCAGAAACAATGCCCGACTGTTTTGGACGTAATATGGTCGGTGTTTACATTAGCATCGCTAACACTCAGAGCTAACCTGTGCTGGAGAGCATGTGTGTGAAGAAGCAGGAAGTAGAAAGGAACTCACCTTGTGGTGTAACCGGCAAGAGAGAAAGCCTTTGAGCTCCAGACTGTTTCAGATCCTTGATAATCCATGATATGGAGTTTCATCACGGCAGCATTTAGTTTAGACGGTAGCTGCCGGGTCCCGCATGAACTCAGACCCCTCCGTTCTTATTTTGTATACGTTTTTAATTTTTATATAGCTTTATACCCAAAATCAGCACTTTAGAAACAGGAAGTGAAATAGAGGGATATGAGGCATGGCTAGAATGGTGATCTGTTTGGTATTTTGAGCAAAACACTTCATAGACATGTTTTATATATATTTTTATATATCTGAGACCCATGCTATTGCCTAAAAATAGCATGATAGGTGCCCTTTAAGTAAAATACATAAAAAGAATAAAGGCAGTAAGTTAAGTGTACATTATATAAGTGCTTCTGGAGTGTAGTATTTAAAGATATATGAACTACATACACTTAACGATAAAATACAGGTGAATTGATTAACAAAGTGTAAGTAATAGATATATTTAAAAGAATTCGATCGAAGCTATTTTTTCCATTTATTGTTATCTAATGATAACTTTTGGTGCATTTAGGAGAATCTACGGTACCAAATACAAAAGGTTAGTCAAATATACAGCTGACTTAGTATTTGGGATGTTTTCATTACACTAGTATTGACGAAGACATGATATAGAAGCAAAATAGCCTCAAATTGACCATGCATGGAAACAGGTTTCTGCCTGTCGGGCCTCTCCGTACCGACACCTTCAATTAAGACTTAAACAGGGAAAAGCAAGTTGGGTGACATGTGACGAGATGATGACCGTAATTAGTGAATTCACAGTTTCTGCTGCAAACACACAGCTGGTTTTAGAGTCGGGACTAACTGAGGAATGTGGTGGGAGTTTAGGGAAGGACTCGTTCTCTGAGGGTCCTCTGTCGGCTGCAGGGGTTTGGGCTTGTTGTGTTGAAAGCTCAATACCTGTGACCTCCATGATTTTAAAACCAGATTATGACGAACAAAAGCAGGCTCCGTCTTTAACACCTCTAAGGTAAATTAACCTTTGTGATGTCTTCCCTGTGCACTCATCATCTGTTTAGCCACCTTCATGTCAACGCATTACCTCAAGCGACACACGTGCTTCAAAGACCTCATTTACACAAGATTCAATTATTGTCGAGTTCAAAAAAGTCTGTAGCTTTCAATTTCTCTGAGCTCATTTGTGTTGATGTGGCGTATCTTTGCTGCGCAGAGGATTGTGGGTAAGAATAGCCCTAAATACTGGCTTGCACACAGCAAAATGGGAACGGATGGTGTTTCTGGCATCCTGCATTTTAAATACTTTATTGGGACATGCTGACTCTCTTCGAGCAGGTTGTACCGGTATTGGAACGCACCCACCAGCTCTAGAAAGGACCTTCATGTTTTAAAGAAAAATAAAAAACTGTGTTCAGTTTTTGCTTCTGCCACCCTCACCTGCCCCAGCAGTTCTCTCTCGCGGCTCGAGGCCTTGCCCTGCTCCTCCAGAGCTCTGGAGTACTTCACTGCCTGCTCCAGGTGCCGGTCCTTCAGCTTCCCCAGCTCTCGACAGGCCGACTCCCAGTCCTGACGCAACCTTCACGCCACAAATCATCCAGATAAAACATGTTCTCATTGCGCAATACGAGGAACACCATCAAAATTCACTCAATCATGGATTCATTGTAGTTTAAATTCACTCGCGCAGGCTTTATGAGTAACTATTATTATCATAAATCAATAGATTGAAACTTGGATTTGGAATCTTAGTCTCTAAATTGTAGGAACAAAAAGCCTTAAATAATAATTCATTTATTTATTTTATATAGGCGCCTTTCAAGGCTCTCAAGGTCGCCGTACAAACACATAAAAACAAGATACACAATACCCAACACCAGCATAAGAAACATAAACAAGACAATGCAGTATATAACATATCAAATAAATAAAACAGAGGATGTGTGATGGATAACGATGAGGGTGGATATGCGAGTGTGAAGAGATATGTTTTGAGGCGTGATTTGAAAATGGGGAGAGAGTCAGTGTTGCGGATGTCAGGTGGGAGGGAGTTCCAGAGGCGGGGTGCAGAGCGGCTGAAGGCTCTAGACCCCATGGTGGTTAAACGGAAGGGGGGTGCAGTGAGGCTGAGGGAAGCAGAAGATCTGAGTGTGCGAATGGGTGTGTGGATGTGCAGGAGGTCGGAGAGGTACAGAGGAGTGAGGTTATGGATGGCCTTAAAGACGAGGAGCAGAATCTTAGAAACGATACGGGATTTGACGGGGAGCCAGTGAAGTGGCTGAAGAACAGGAGTGATGTGGTTAATGGAGGGGGTTCTGGTGATGATGCGAGCGGCAGAGTTCTGAACCAGTTGAAGTCTGTGGATGGATTTGAGAGGGAGACCAAAGAGAAGGGAGTTGCAGTAGTCGATGCGGGAAGTGACCAGGGTGTGAACAAGAATGGCGGTGGCCTTAGGGTTAAGGGACGGGCGGAGGCGGTTGATGTTGCGTAGATGGAAATAGGCAGACTGAGTGATATTACTGATGTGAGATTTGAATGAGAGTGTGCCATCGAGGATGACACCCAGACTCTTAACCTGAGGGGAGGGGGAGACTGAAGAGTTGTCTATAGTAATTGAAAAACGGTCAGGTTTGGTTAGGGTGGATTTTGTGCCAATGAGGAGAACCTCGGTTTTACTTCACTTTTATATGTTCCCTTCCTCATCCCTTTAAAAGCATTTTGTATAAAGCAATCAGAGCAGCTGATAAGGAACTATTTTAACAACTGGATATCGAAAGTTCAAACTTTGCATCGCTGCCCATTCGACGCGGGAGCACTTTCATGGTTCAACTATTTTTCTTAACCCATGAAGTTGGCCAACATCATTCAAGGTTTTATTTGAAACCCATGTGCCCAATAGCATCGTGCAAACTCAAATCACTAAATGGAATATCTTCCGAGGTGCGTGGTACCTCTCCAGCTGCAGCCGGTGCTGACGCAGCTCCTGAGCTTTACGTTCGGCTCGGCTTCGCTCGTCCTCCGCCATGCGGCAGCGTTGAGAGAGGCGGCGCTCACACAGCCGGCTGTTCCTCAGCTGTTCTCTCAGCTTACGCACCTCCAGGAGCAGAAACTGGGTCAGACCCTCCGGACCCTCCTCATCTGGGGGGGGAGAGGGACAGGTGGAGGATACAGGTCAGGGGTGTCCAAACAGTTTTCACTGAGGGCCTCTCACTAGAGGTGAGCTATATTGCCTTATTCGTAAAGTTACAAGTTAGCAAAACCAATCAAATAAATGATGCTTGATACTTGAAAATGCTTTAAAGTGGACCTATCATGCTATATTGGAAACATATATTGTAGAGCCATACCTACACAAAACATGTCTGAAGTAAATCCCAAACAGTTCCCCCGTTGCAGCCACGCCTCATTCTGCTCAAACCCCTCTTCTCCAGCCCTTGTTAGAGAAACGCGGATCTTGGGTCCTTGGCTTGAAAAAAAAGAAGAAGAGGAGGCGGAGCTAATGCCTGATCAGAATTCTACCGGAGATAAAGTTAAATTCTGCTGTGATAAAACGCCATCCTGTTCTAAACCACATCAAGGATTATTTCTGAAACAGTATGGAGCTCAAATGCTTTTGCTTTGCAGGTTTATCACAAGGTGAGTTCCTTTTTTATTTCCTGCTTTTCAAACACGTGCTCTCTCCAGTACAGGTTAGCTCTGAGTGTTAGCGAGGCTTGCTAATGTAAACAATGACGAGATTACGTCCAAAACACGTCAGGCATTGTTTCTGATAGCAACTCTCTGTGGGTCCGCTGCCAATATTACGTCAGTTCGGATGGAATCTGTATCCGGCCGTAGTTTGGACACCCCTGCTATAGGTTAAAGGGGATACGGGTTAATGTGTCGACTGCTTTTGGTTGATTGTTTGTGTCCGTCATTAAATTAAAAAATTAAGTCAAGAGTTATATCCCAGGGCAAACGTACGATAACGGGTCTTGGAAATGTTCTGTGATTTATTGTCATCTCTGTTTCCTTCTTTCTTTGCTATTGTGTCGTATTGTTTTGAATCGTATCGGTTTGTATAGAATCCTCTCGCATGATAATGTGTAGAGCATAATTTTGTTTCATATCGTATTAAACTGTATCGCATTGTATCGCTATGTATCGTTTCGCACCTTTAGCACCGTAACTCTTCGTATTGTATCTTATAATTTTTGTTTCCTATCATATCTTATCGTATGGTATCGTAACGTATTGGATCGTAGCTGAAAGATTGAACTAAGTAATGCTAGTAAGCGTTACATCACGCTGTTGAACCCAGTTGGGAGAGGACCAGCCGAGGTGCGATTTGGTGGAAATAACCAGCAACCTAATTGAACGTGATTTAGATTAAGGATATCCTTGCAGATAAGCGGCATGGGAACTCGGTGCATTGTAGAAGTAAACGGCCATGGACCATGAGTGCCAAATACCCCAAAGCGTTTCATTACTTCTGTTGTTTAACATTCCCCAATCCTGAAGTTAATCTTCAAACCATTTTAAAGTGCTTTTCTCTCAGGTCTGTTTGCTGGCCTTTTCTTTTTCAAATATAAACTAGTGAACTCTTTTGTCCGAATGTTTCAGCTCTTAGTGTGTTTACTATGTGTGGACTGAGAGCCTTTTAACACATGTCACCATGCAGATACACAGGTCAGCAAACACAAGTGGGGCCAAGTCTTTATCTGAAAGTCAGATTTGAGTCTCAAGACTACTCTGAAGGCTTGGGACTGAAATGTTTTATACAATTGAATACAATTCAATGTAGTATTTCAGAATGAAACCACTAACACAGTAGTACCTTTTTTAAATTAGCAGCAGTCATATATGTTTTTCAAAATGGTTAGTCTTGTTGTGTTTCACTTTGTCACTTTGGATTTGGGGCTTTTCATTGTCAACAAATACACTGGAGCTTTTGATGAATAAAGCTTTTGAATTCTTGCTTTACAATTCCTCTATTCTTCTGATGTAGAAGAGACATGAAGAAGAGGGGACACATGTTGATGTAGAAGAGACATGAAGAAGAGGGGACACATGTTGATGTAGAAGAGACATGAAGAAGAGGGGACACATGTTGATGTAGAAGAGACATGGAGAAGAGGGGACACATGTTGATGTAGAAGAGACATGGAGAAGAGGGGACACATGTTGATGCAGAAGAGACATGAAGAAGAGGGGACACATGTTGATGTAGAAGAGACATGAAGAAGAGGGGACACATGTTGATGTAGAAGAGACATGAAGAAGAGGGGACACATGTTGATGTAGAAGAGACATGAAGAAGAGGGGACACATGTTGATGTAGAAGAGACATGAAGAAGAGGGGACACATGTTGATGTAGAAGAGACATGAAAAAGAGGGGACACATGTTGATGTAGAAGAGACATGGAGAAGAGGGGACACATGTTGATGTAGAAGAGACATGGAGAAGAGGGGACACATGTTGATGTAGAAGAGACATGAAGAAGTGGATTTTGCACAATAGGGGATCTTTAAGTATTTGGGTTGATTTGTATTCAGCCTGAAGGCAGACTCAATCTGTAGGCGGTGAGTTCACACCACTGCCAGTTGAGAGTAGTCCCAGTTTACCCAGTATGAGGGAGCATCTCTGTGTGGGCTGCTGTCCGGTCAGCTGGGTGAACTGGTCCGGGTGGTAAAACTCCAGCGACTCCATGAAGGCCTGGAGACCTCGTGGCCCCTGACCTCGCAGGATGTCCAGCAAACGGCCTGAGAAAGGAGAGAGAAAGGTGTGGCACAATGTAAACAGCATTCTTGTTCTGTAAGCTATCAAAGATGAAGCCACAAAAATGCTCCCTCTTTGATGCGAGTGTAACTCCCACTGTGGTTAGCATAGCGGTTTCAAACATGATGAATGACATGGCATTATGTAAGCAGTGAAACGGTGATAGCAACTTGTCTTCATCCCGTCTTTCCTTGAGACATCTGCCCTTATCTTCTTTCACTCCCCGTTCTGTCTGCCTCACACTCCCCTCTCATGGTTCTCTGTTTCTCACACAGCTACATGTATCTGAACCCACCTGTTCCCCCGACAACCTGCTGCACAAATATTTATTTTTGGGAAGTTTTACAAAAGAAGTATCCTGCATGTACTGTTCTGCGGATTATATTATTTCTTACAGGCAGTATCCATGTATCCCCTTAAAGAGCATAATGTCCCACCGTCTGCTTCCCAGCTCTATTCTACGTTATGTGTCTGAAATGCAAGAAATTCACATAATTTTTTGTTCTGATGATCTTCATGTTTGTGTAATTATTTGTCTTCTTAGTCAAGAGGACTATCTTAAAGGTGGAGTAGGTAAGTTTGAGAAACCGGCTCGAGATACACGTTTTGTTATATTCCATGGAATGCTCTTAACATCCCGATAGCAATGAATATCTGAAGTGCTTTGACAAAAAATCCATAAAAAAATGAATCGGTGGAAGCCGTGGCGCTGTAAAAAGCACGACCAATCCTCTGAGCCGGCTAAAGTAACTGGATGGCCTACCTGCCTGTCAGCCTTCCATCGGGGCACAAACTTATCTCGTGCCCTCATTGGTCATGTGCGCGTTCCTGTGTGTTGGGGGAGGGGCTCTGTGAGGAAGTGGCAGATTTGTTCCGGCTGTTTATTTTCAAATTCTAGCGCACTCGAGCTGGTTTCTCCAAAATGACCTACCCCGCCTTTAACATCCATTCACTCCTTGATTATGGGCCTAAACTCTTAAAGATGTCCTGTTATGGTTCTTGGGGTTTTCCCTTTCCTGTAGTGTGTTATAAAGGTTTCTGTGTTTCAAAGGCTAAAATCCCTGTGTTTCCGCAGTAACAGTAACATAGTGACATCAATATGTAACGCTCTGCTTCTATTGGCTAGCGCTCCAACACATTGTACGTGATAGGCTAAGGCGTGGGACATCTCTAAAGGCCCTGACACACCAAGCAGTCACCAGAGGACTAGCCGACGCTGAAGTCGGCTGTTGCCTGGCCGTGTTCTCCTGCGTTTTGGCCATGTGTCGCACGGGAACACACCGCACCGACTTCAGTGCGTGAGTGGCAATAACTCTCCTTACCAGCAGGCGGCGGTAGTGTGTATTCGTCATTCAAAAGAGCCAACAACCGGAAGACAGAGAAGAAGAAGAGTATCTTTTCTCCGTAATATCATACAGAGCTGGCCTCTCCTGGATCAAGGTGATGAGCAGGTCTTCGTTTGCATCATTCCAGATCGCCATGATGAGATGAAAATGAATAGCAGTCTGTGTGTGCCTTCTTAAATCGTTTGTTTACGTCCCTCACTTCCGCTTCGCTTCTCATGCACTGATTTGCTAGCTGAACAGCCAATCAGAGTGATTATTTGGTCCGACTGCCAGACCCGATGCATCGGGTCTGGCAGTCCAAATAAGGCGTGTCACGGTCGACGGTTCGGGACACACCAACCTGACTACGGCGCCGCGAATGCCCTACAGCCTCTGACGGCCTTTGACTCCCAAAATCGGGTTGGTGTGTCAGGGCCTTAAGCGGTTAACCAATCACAACAGAGCCGGCCAGCTAACCAATCAGAGCAGACTGGGCTCTGGTTTCAGACAGAGGGTGAAAAGAGGTGCTGCAGCACAGGCAGTGTGAGAGAAATAAAGAGCTTTGGAACATTAAAGCATGGAGACGTGTCAGAGACACTACATACTGATATGAACCTAAACAAGGGCATACTAGGGCCCCTTTAAATGGATTTCTCTCGTCGTACCGGCCTTGCTGATGCGCAGAGGGTACTGAGTGGAGTTGAGCACCTCGTCTTCATCCTGCTCGTCGATGACTTTGCACTGCCGCAGGTACGGGGTGAGTTTGGCAGGGTGGAGGATGCGGGTCAGTTTGTGCCGAACCCCCTCCACTCGATCCCAAAGCTCCTCACAGCGCTCCTCCGACCAGGGGGGCGGCGATCGAACCTCCTCCTGAGGCACATCTTCCTCATCTTCCTCCTCCTCCTCCTCCTTCTCCTCCTTCTCCGCCCAATCTGTGACACCTGCAAGGCAAGGCGAGTTTATTTATATACAGCAGGGCATATGCAGGAATCCTGAAGTCAAATGTAAGACCTTTTAAGACCTTTTTTAAGACCCTTTCCAGACATTTTAAGACCTCATCGCCACTTGGAGTTGTAACCGGTTACCTTGGCGACACACTTTACCTCACATTGACTATATACAGTATTGATTGTCCTTCCTCCTTATCTTCCAACCATTTGAACGCAGACTTGCATTTCCCCATAACGATGTTGTTTAACAACCGGCATAAACGGACCTTCGCGCTATCAAGCAGTGAGCGTGCGATGTCCTGTTCAGATGACGTCAAACCCAACGGGATGCCATCAATAAACTACACAGAATCACACTACACACCTACGCAGTGATTACATTCAGGCAGACTGTAGAACACAACCTCTTTGGACCATTTATATACTTAGTGAAAACAAGCTACAAAATGTAATACCGTGGAACATGCCGTTTAATACTTTTTAAGTATTAAATGTTCACTAAATTGATTTATCAACGTTTAATACTTTTTAAGACCCCGCGGACCCCCTGCTATAGCACCTTTCAACACAAGGCAATTCAGAGTGCTTTACAAAAACAGAAGACATTCATAGCATTAGGAAACATATTATAAAATGGCATTTAAAAACACATGAATAACAAAGGTACATGAATAAAAGTGACAGTGCAGTGTGAGATACACACTTCTGAAATGTACAGGACGTTCGAGAGGGGAAGACTTTCTGAATAAAAGAAAGAAAGATCTTGCAATGATAATGTGATTTCAGAAATGTTTCGCCATCACATGTCACTTGTTAGACACTTTTCTCCAAAGCGACTTACATACTCAATACTGTGGGCAATCCCCACAGGAGCACTTTGGGGTGAAGTGTCTCAGGGACACAACGACATGCTGACTGCAGTGGGGTTTGAACCTGTGACCCGCTGACCCCAACACCAACGCACTAGCTGCCATGAATTTAAGGATATATATATCTCATGTCGAGTCGAGGGATTCTTTTTCTTATGATTTTTTGGGACAGACAAAAAATACAAATAAAGGAAAGGATAAGAACACTAAATAAATAAAAGCAATTATTAATTATAGAAAGAAAATACTCATAAATAAATAAATGGATAAATAAATAAATCTATACTAAAACAACCCGTCGCCTGTCTGATACGCACAAGACACAAAAACACACAGAACATATTTTGAATTCCTTATAATCCCACTCTTCGTTATAGCTTATTTTGTCCCATTTCATGTTGTATTGTGTCTGAAGCTTATCTGCTGCTCTCAGCCAATAAGAATGAGTCATTACTTCACTGCCTGAGAAGCAAACGGATGACGCACCTCTGGGGAAATCCCTCTGAATAGCAATTTGTTGCAAGATGATCCTCTTTTTCAAACATTACACGTCTTTATAATAGAAGCCGTTTACGAGCATTACTGGGTGTACGTGCTGCATTGTGAAGCAATGAGATGGAGCTCGTTACTGGAAAGGTTCCAAGAAATGTCGACCGATTCCTTCAACAGAAAAGTGATGAAGATTTAAGCTGAAGCCTGGAGAGCAGAAATGGTGGTAAATCTCACATAAGGAGGACACCGTGGTAAGCTTGAAGGTCTCCTATTATACTGTTTTTCATCAATATATGACAGGTCTCAGATATACACAGAGCCTGTCTCTGATTGGCTGAAACACCAAACAGATCATTGCAGCATTACCCATAATCCCCTCTGTTTCCAAAGTGCTGATTCTCTGTCTGTTACTTTAGATGAAAATAAGGAGCCCCTCTGAGAGAGATTTGGTGACAAAGACCTGAAGGGTGCTCTAGGAGGAGATTCAGGTGATAAGGGGTTACATTGGCTGCTGATTGGCTAATGGTTACACAAGACAACACATCGTTATGACATCATAAAGTGGCCAAAATCTGATCAGCTCATTTTCAGACAGGTTTTTATAGAAATGGATCAAAAAGAGAGAAAATCTTTGTTCCTGAAACTTTCAGAGTCTCTTTCCACAGAGGGGACACATGTTGATGTAGAAGAGACATGGAGAAGAGGGGACACATGTTGATGTAGAAGAGACATGGAGAAGAGGGGACACATGTTGATGTAGAAGAGACACGGAGAAGAGGGGACACATGTTGATGTAGAAGAGAAATGGAGAAGAGGGGACACATGTTGATGTAGAAGAGACATGGAGAAGAGGGGACACATGTTGATGTAGAAGACACATGAAGAAGAGGGGACACATGTTGATGTAGAAGAGACATGAAGAAGAGGGGACACATGTTGATGTAGAGGAGACATGAAGAAGTGGATTTTGCATAATAGGTGACCTTTAAAGCCAATACGTGTTTGCATTTCCTTAAGTACATTTCACACACGGTGAGATACAGCAGCGGTGGGTTCAGACACCGTTTGATTCCCAAAGAGTCTGCGGTTACGAGGGTCATAAACTAAAGTGGAGGAGGTCATGTTGTGTGTCAGAGCACAGGAATGAAAACACTAGCGTGACTCATAACACGCACCTAAAAACACACCGGGGCCGCAGACCAAAGCTTTCTTTACCCCGTGCACTTCCCACTGAGGAGGAGACAATGAGGGAAAGTGAATAACACGGAGACTACAGGGGTCTGCTATTCCTTGAAAAACGCAATGTCTTGAGTTTCTGCAGCTCGAGGTTTTAACTTCAGAGTGTAATAATCAACATTCTTTATCAGTGAGACTAAACAAATATGGACCCTGAATCTAACTAGAGCTCTCGTCCATAGAGAGGTATATGCGCCAAGGAACCTTCGCCCCTGAACAGTAAACTACCTCATGGCGGCTTGTGCTCTGTCACAGACTGGCAACAACAATGCGCCCAAGCTGCTCCTCCTTGAGAGAGATAGCAGCAATACCCAAGGCCGTAGAACTATGCCACGGGAAAGGAGATGGTGAGAGGAGAACATGATGAACTGTGTGGAAGGTTGAATACCTAAGCAAATGATTCCCTAACACCACTCTCAATAGTTTTAAAGGTCAACTCAAAGAATGGTTGAGAAACAACCAGACGTGCACTCACCACTAACTGCACTTTAACACAGGGGCATCTCCTCTTGCACTTTACGTAGCTCTTGTATCATCTCTTGCACTTAATATGTCGTTGCTGCTACAGTGTACTGCCATGTGGTTAATACTTGTGTGTGCTGCTCTTGCTCTTTTGCATATCATGTATTTATTTGTTGCTATGTTTACAAATGTCGTGTTCTTATATGTTGTATGTCAGGGACTACGGATGGAAATGAGCTCAAAGCTAAAATCCGGCATATTTACACTTGAAGCATTATTTGTCTAAAGTGTTCATTAAAGGTGGGGTAGGTAAGTTTGAGAAACCGGCTCGAGATCGCTAGAATTTGAAAATACACAACCGGAGAAAATCTGCCACTTCCTTACAGAGCCCCTCCCCCAACACACACGAACGCGCACATGACCAATGAGGGCACGAGATAAATTTGTGCCCCGATGGAAGGCTGACAGGCAGGTAGGTTGCTTTTTACAGTATTACGGCTTCTACAGATGAAATTTTTTATGGATTTTTTGTCAAAGCACTTCAGATATTCATTGCTATCGGGATGTTAAGAGCATTCCATGGAATATAACAAAAAGTGTATCTCGAGCCGGTTTCTGAAACTTACCTACCCCACCTTTAATGTGCAATGTCCCTATTGAAATAAACGATTAAATGACAATGAAACGTATATACTCAAACTGACTAATTAACTACAGTGATACAAAGGGGGGAGAAGCTTTTAAATAGTACACATCGAGAGAGGAATCGCTGAATAAGGAACACTATAACAACAGAAGCCCCCCCTCAAAGCTCTCTCTGTTCTAAAAGCAGAACCACATTGGTTTAACAAAAGTATTTATAATCACAGAGAGGTCACCGTTTCCTTTCTCACCATCTCACTGCAGTGTGAAATGCAACATGTGTGTAATTTTAGAGCAGCAGCGATTGGTCGATTATCAGAAGAAAACAAAATATCTAGTATTTAGTAATTTATCTTTATCAGCCAGTTTCCAATTTGTCTGTGTTTTTAATATCATATTATTTTATTGTATATTTTATTAAATGTCATAACTGTCACAAATCCCACTTTCTCCCAGGATATATGAAGTATTCTGGTTCTGATTCAAGTTAATATGTTGGAGTTTCGAAGAGACAAAACAAGACATCATCTCGGACTTTAAGAAACTGGAATAGACATGCTTGTAAACCAAACCAATCATCTTCAAATTAAACCAACTTGTAGACAAATAATGGAAATAAACACGGGTTGCTTATTTCACTGCAATCGATTATTATACGCTGGCTGCTGGTCTGCCAAAGAAAGAAATGCAAACGCTCCGATTACTTGCAATTGGCAAGTATGTGAGTCACTAATAAGATGATCCTGTATGTATGTATATCATCAGTGCTCGTGGTGGAGTGTGTGCGCTCCGTGCTGCTGATCAGGTGATCTGACGCAGGTCGAGGCACGTCTGCATGCTCCGGATCGCGGCCACCTCTGCTGCTCTCAGGAGATCCTCCTCCTCCTTAGAAAACTAATGGGAATACTGTCCTAAATCCTAGCTAAACAACACCAACAGATCCTTTTCATGTGGAGTTAGAACAAGTTAAATAAAACAACTGCGTTCAAATGAGGTTGAGATTAGTTCATGCAAAGTAAAGTTGGACTCATTTTCACTTCTCCTTTTAGAGCTCGCATCATCTTTCCTCAGAAAATTATTGATACAAAAACAGGTCAAAGTAAGGTTCAGGAAAAGCTGAACATATCTGCACTGCAAAATTAACATCCTCTTTGCATAAATATGATATAGTTACATCATATTTGCTGATAATATATTATTCAGACAGATTACAAAGAAAATACTTTTGTTTTCAGATATTTCTCATGCATGCCATGTTTGCATTGTTTGTCAATTTGAAAAGTTTTAAGTTTTGCTTTTATATATATAGAATGTAATGTTTTATTTGACATACATTAGATTTGTGTCCCCTGACTGATTTGAGAAAAATAGCTTTGTTTTGGAAAAATATGCCAAAACAATTGAGAAGTGATGCAGAACATAGAATGATGCAAAAAAGCACTTCCTTCATTTTGTATTTGACATTACTAAGAATGAGTATGATTTATTTTTCAACATATTAAACCAGCTGGTTTATTTATAGGTACATTTAAGCAGTTCGTTTATTTGTAGGTTTACAGTCTAATTTCAGTCATGAGTAATACAAACTATCATCTCAAACTTATCCAAACTACACTCAAAACTTTACAACTTTCACAAAAGGTTGGGGTTGGATTGTTGTGTTAACTGGTTTCAGAAAAATAGCGTTATTTTTCGATAAATGTTCCAAATTCATTGAGAACAACAACCCGAAGGCAAATGTCTGGCTACCATAATTTACAAGTAGTGCACTTTTTAAACTGTCACTGGACACTTTATTTCTAAAGAAAAAAGACAATCCAGTTGCTCCACCATTGACAGATTAGTCTTACAGATTCACACCAGTCGTATACATTGAATGAAACGCGAGTTACAAATCAAGTTGTTACCCTTGGTCTAGTTGTAGTTTAATTAATTGTTAACCCTAACACTGAAAACAAACCAGACTACAGCACAGCCTTGCTAGTATTTAACGTTATAATGACTGACTCGTGAAACAGCTGCAAGTCAATCATTTCCTAGAGAAACATTCCCAGCGAATATGAACCCAAGCGTAAAAACAGCGCATTAAATCGTAAAATATTAAATATCTCTTACCACTCATGTCTTAAATGTCCTCGAAAGTGTTTTGAAAGTGAGACCAAAGTCCTGTACATCCCATTCAGCTCCAGACTCGGCACTGAGCAGTGAGTGTGGACGCCACCTGGTTTGGGGGTATTTCCTTTCCTTTCCTTACGCACACCTTGGCACACTCAGCCCCTCCACCCTCGGTCAACCACAACCAACCAATCAGAAGCCAGGAAGAGCGAATAAAAAGCCCCACTTATCACCTCGTCACGGCGGATTTCTTCTATCAAAAGTGTTGTATTGGTCAGAAATCTGTGTAATGGCAATGGGTGTATGTTTAAACCATAGACTGGTTTAAACACTAGATGGCGCTTTCAACCAATGAGTGACCACTAAAGGCTGTGACTCCGCCCATAAACACACCATTACAACACTGTATTGTACTTTAATACATTTTGAGGTACACTTTTTAATCCATTACATTTTTTGACCACATTAATAACTTTGTTGGTTCATATTATTAATTCAGTTTACGTTTTAGTCAGCGCCATATAGGTTTTACTGTAATTGATATACTATTATGTATATGTGTCTGTAATATATTGGAATTTTAACAGTCTAACTTATTATACATGTAGATATGTATATGCTTGCTGCTGTTTATTGTATTTAATTGTATTATTTTCATACCATTTTTGAAAGAGTTTAAGAGTGTAATGCCTGAACAAACTGCTGCTGTAACAGAAAATAATTTCCCAATTTGGTATAAATTAGGTATTTATCCATTGATCATCCATCTAATAAAAATATATTAATAAAGAAGGGAAACATTGTTTAAAAATCACCTTCAAAAGCTGCAAAATTCAAATTATGTTCACATGAATGGACCATTATTTATAATCCATTGATATCATATATTATTCCAATAGGGGCCAATCTGCACAATGAGTACTTTTACTTTTGGTATTTGTTTTCATGCTAATACTTTTGTACATTTACTTTGAGTGCAGGACTTTTACTTGCAACAGGGTATTTCTACACTACTTTTACTTAAACTCATAACTCTTACTTGTAATTGAGTACTTTTAAACTGCAGCAGTAGTTGTACTTGATGTGAGAACTTTTTGCATTATACTGAATACTTTTTCTTCCTTTAGATTTGTATTATATATTTTCCCAGACAGACATAAGAAAAAAAACACTGAATACTGGTATTTAAGCCTCTTCAATGTATTTGTTTATTCCACACATGGCAGTTATTTTAAAAGAAAACATGTACACTGGTTGTTTTTTTACAGCGCATGGTGGAAAGGAGCAGGGAGAAGAACATCTTATTTTTACCTGCCCCTTAAATTGTGAGTTATGCCTTGAAAGCTTGTCAAAGGATTCAGACTTAAAGAACATGTGACTGATTAACTCTGAGTCAGTGTTACAGGTGTTGACTGCAGTGAGAGAATAGCCTCGCAGCTGTTGAACCTACAGAAGGAACCGCTCTGTGCTGTGGGAACTACCTTCAGGAGAGTCACCATCACTGCAATGAATACAGATCTGATGAATCCATGACACAGAGTTTCATCTTTGTTTAGTAAGTGATTAAGAGGAACCGATGAGTCAAACTATTTGATATATAGTACTGCCAGATAACTCGATCGTGCTGACTAATTGGGCGAGCTTCGGGAATGAAAGCAGATAGTGATATGATAGTTAAGTGATTAATAATAATAATATATTTAATTTATATAGCGCTTCTCATCTGCCAAGACAAATCTCGAAGTGCAGGCAGAGGTAGAAGAAGCAATAAGGTATTGTACTTATATTCTGATACAAGTCAAAGTTTTGCAATTAAATACAATCAAAGTAAAGTACTCATTATGCACAATGGCTCATTTCAGAGTAGCATGTATCATATTGTTGGATTATAAAGATTGATGCATTAATGCATTTAAATATGACTCGAGTAGAAGTATGTCAGATTTATCACCGCAGTGTAAAAGTACTCATAAGACAGGAAAAATATGCTGTGTTTTAGTATTATTGTAGAATTAAGATGAGATCAAATATACTTTATTAATCCCAAATTGGGACATGTTTTTGTTGCAGCAGCATGTAAAACACAGTATTGCACATCATTAGAAATAAAACAGAGTAGAAAATAAACAATTATAAAATACAAACATCTCAAATAGAAGATAAAACAGAACTGAAAGAGTTATCGTGAATATAAAAATATGTAGACTATCTGACAAATAAAACACTTTTGAATGGCTAAATAACTGTTGTGTCTCGTCAAATGTGGTAGTTTTGTTTATTTATGTTGTCTGTCATTTCCTGTTTTATTTTGTACCTACCTCTTGTCTTTCATTTCAGGCCCTGTTTCTTCCTCCCCTTGTGTGTTTTCCAGCCATCATCAGTGTCTGCCCCGCCCCCGATTGTTTCCACCTGTTCCCTCTCACATCGTCTTTAAATAGTCCTGTCTCTCCCCTGTCCTGTGTCAGTTCCTCTTGATTGTTTCCACCTGTTCCCTCTCACCTCATGTTTAAATAGTCCTGTCTCTCCCCTGTCCTGTGTCAGTGCGTCTTTTTTGTTTCCACCTGTTCCCTCTCACCTCGTCTTTAAATAGTCCTGTCTCTCCCCTGTCCTGTGTCAGTTCCTCTTGATTGTTTCCACCTGTTCCCTCTCACCTCATGTTTAAATAGTCCTGTCTCTCCCCTGTCCTGTGTCAGTTCGTCTTGATTGTTTCCACCTGTTCCCTCTCACCTCGTGTTTAAATAGTCCTGTCTCTCCCCTGTCCTGTGTCAGTGCGTCTTTTTTGTTTCCACCTGTTCCCTCTCACCTCGTCTTTAAATAGTCCTGTCTCTCCCCTGTCCTGTGTCAGTTCCTCTTGATTGTTTCCACCTGTTCCCTCTCACCTCATGTTTAAATAGTCCTGTCTCTCCCCTGTCCTGTGTCAGTTCGTCTTGATTGTTTCCACCTGTTCCCTCTCACCTCGTGTTTAAATAGTCCTGTCTCTCCCCTGTCCTGTGTCAGTGTGTCTTGTTTGTTTCCACCTGTTCCCTCCCACCTCGTGTTTAAATAGTCCTGTCTCTCCCCTGTCCTGTGTCAGTTCGTCTTGTTTGTTTCCCCGAATGGTCGTGCCATGCCTCAGAACCCAGAAAGGATCGCTTTCACTCATGTCAGGTTTTGTTATTTTGTTTATTTTTAATTGTCCTCTTTTTGTTATGCTAGTTTTTTCCTCCTTGTGAGCGCCTTTTGTTATTTCCACCACCTACTCTGTTAAGAGGGATTACCTGCACTGTTGAAAATAAATGTACCTTTTTTATATTCAAGACTTTGGCCGTTTCTCAATGTCAAGTATTCTTGCTGCAGAGCCACTATTCCAAGTATACTACGTCATCGAGTGGCGCCGAATGCTGGGTATTTAACATGCATTTAAACAGTCCTTCGGCGCCACTCGATGACGTAGTATACTTGAAATAGTGGCTCTGCAGCAGGTTTACTCAACATTGAGAAATGGCCTTTGTCTCTGGGTCGTGCATTTGGGTTCATCAGTTTGTGTCGAGGTCCTGACAATAACTGCTAACTCAATAAAAAAGTAGGATATTATTTACATTTATTGCGCAAGAATGGCATCTTAAATTAAAAATAAATGTACATGTAAAGTACTTTACTTTTAGTCAAAGTACTTTGAATTTGTACTTAGTTACCTCACACAAGTGAGCAGAATACATAAAAAAGTACAATCGCTCTTAGATGTAGACTTACGTAGAAATAAACATGTGCAGGAAATGGAAATACTTAAATATAGTACAAGTATTATTTCACATTTAAAAATAACATATATTTTACATAATTTTCATTTGTTATTAACATATGTTGAAACAGGATTCAAAAAAACTTTGGGCGAGAAACAAAACTTTGAAACACGTTGAAATGTTGAATGTAGGGGATTTAAACCCCCACTCACTCAGTAAAATTACAATTATGCAAAAATAAAAACGTCCCCTCCTCCTCCAGCTCCTGGGTGCAGGGTGAGGGTGCAGGGTACAGGGTGCAGGGCGTGGTGGGAAATGTCTTGCAGCTCCAGCATGAAGTAAACAGGAAATATGGGGTGCCCGGCAGAAGAATGTGTCTTTTTCTTGGCATGTGGACAGGAAATGTGGGCCTGCCCTCCGTCTGGGCCTCCTCTGAATAAACAGGCCTCCTTCAGGGTCTCAGTGCTGCTGCTGGAGATACTGCAGGTTCATGTAGACGGAGATATTATGAGCTCATTTCTTCTAGACGCTACAGGAAACCAGGTGAGGATGCTCTCGCTATAAACGTCCCCTGAAGCTATAGATGCTTGTGAAGCCTCCATCTCTGGATTAAGATAAGATGAGATGGAACTTTATTGATCCCCTTCGTGAAATGCAGGCGTTTATGGCATTTCCGAATGAAAAATAGGATTCACACAAGGTAAAAATAAAGATTAAAATAATAATACAGCAAAAATAAAGTGAAAAGGTAACTATTGAAACAGGATATCACATTTATACATGTGCACACTTTAAGACCTACATAAAAGCACAACAATCAATATATACAAAATAACAGTCACTTCAATTTGTCTTTGTCACTTTGCATCAGTGTTTCTCACGTACTCTCTGTCTCTTCTTCCAACAGACCAGTTCGTCCACCATGCCTCGCTCTGATGGAGGGAGAGAGAGGGGGGTTGGGGGTTAGCATTGGATGAGCATTCCTGTTGTTTCTGAGGTGACGGCTGCACAGAGGAGCCATTGACGTCCGCTCTGAACCCCACAGTTTGCTCACGCTGGAATGTGTGATGTCGTGACAAACAGAAATAGGCTGTGCAGAAGTTGCATTTTTAACATTACGTTGTTTAGTGACTTAAAGCAAGTGCATTCAATCAAAAACTACAAGGAACCACATTTAAAAAGAAAATAAAGAATCCTGCAAGTACATTATCAATAAGCCAATATAGTTTTGTGCAATTAAAACAGATGGGTTCTGATTCTGCGACAGAGCATTTGTAAACGTTCTGATGTCCTGATATCTATAGGGAGAATGTTCCAACATTGTTCGTGCTATAAATTACATTAGTTGATACTGAGGTCTCTCAAGACAACAAGTGAGAAAGCAGTACCTTCAATAAATAAATAAAAACAAGTCAATGCAATAAAACAACAAGTGTATTCAACCAAAAACAAAGAGGTAACACGTAGCAAGAATCCTGCGAGTACATTATCTATCAATAAGCCAAACCATTTGCTTCAGAGAATTATGTTGGTGCGATTAAAACAGGTGGGTTTTCAGTCTGCGACGGAGCATTTGTAAACGTCCTGATGTCTATAGGGAGCTTGTTCCAACGTTGTTCGTGTTATAAATTACAATTCATTGATATTAATGTCTCTCTCCAGACAACGAGTGAGTAAGCAGTGGCTTTAAAGGTCAAAGATGGGTTCGGGTAACAGTAAAACAGGGAACATGTGGTGTCTGGGGTACTTCAAAATGGATGAACGAGAAGGATGAAATATAACATGGTTAGAAAACTGTCAAAAGAACTATAATTTCACGGGAAGACCAGGGGTAGAAGAATGTGAGAATTTGGTTTGGGGTCTTGTCAAATATCTGGAATAATACCAGATGCAGGTCCGCTGCAACTCTTACTACTTTTAAATCCAGGCTGAAGACTTTCTTTTTCCGCTACTTTTAATTGAACTATTCACATCTTACACTGCTCTGTAACTCGTATTCATATTTTATTATCTTTGCTTTTTAATGTTTCTAATGTTTTTAATGCTCTTAATGTCTTTCATTTTTGTAAAGCACTTTGAATTGCCTTGTGCTGAAAATAAATTAACTTGCCTTGCCTTTAAAAAATGGGATAGAAACCCAAATATCAGAATTTATTTCGAAACGCTGTCAAGTATACCTACAACATGTATATGATTCAACAGCACCAGTGTCTGTGGGTTGTATTTCTATGTTTGACGCCCTCTGATCCAGCCTGGTGCAGAACCCCCGGCTCCCCTCCAGCTATGACTCAAGGCTGGCGGCTGCACAGAATCGCCCCTTTGTCTCCGGGAAGAATGTGTCTTTTCTGACTTTACTTTGTTTTTGGAAAACAGAGACAGAGAGGGATGGGTGCATGAGTAATAGAGACAGATTTAAATCTTGACATGTGATTTATCCTCTGTAGGCAGGATACCGGGACAGTAGCTTTCACTATTTAGGCTCGTGGTTCTCACAATATCCCCTTAAATCAGGGCTTGAGACTTTTCTTTTTGCTGCTGCCTTTTAATAAATCAAAGAACTATCCATATGTCATACTAAGCTGACATTTGAATTCTTGTATTTCACACTACTGTACTTGTGCCTCTTTTTGCTTTACTCACAATATGACTGAAATTAGGAGGCTGTGTCCCTGGGCAAGACACTTCACCCCAAATTGCTCCTGTGGGGACTGCCCACAGTATTGAATGTATGTAAGTGGCTTTGGATAAAAGCATCTAATACATGACATGTTATGTAATGAAATTGTGATTATAGGTGTGAAATTAATATAGGTAGTGAATAAGTAGTGAAGTTATGGTTGTCTCCACTCCGTACATAAGATATTTAGGGTGCTGTGATACATGTCCATAGAAACCACTGCTAATATGTCCTCTCATTTTCAGCTCTGCAACAATATGTCATATATGGCAGCACCAGCGACCTAATGAGACCTTGTAAATATCCCAGAGTAATACCATGCAATTTCCTGTTTAACATGGAATCAACATCACCAGAGGGTCAAGTGAAGAATTCGTATTACAACAAACAAGAAGCTTGGACAAACAATAACTGGGACAGAAACATCAGAACATTTAAACCTGAGGTCAATGTTATTTATCACCGAATGAACTTTGTAGTTTTCAAGACCTACTGTGTGAAATATTTTACGAAAGCATGTTTTTGCTGACAGAGAAGGATCCACTGGAGACAATGTGGCTGATCCCTGTGATACAAATCAGACCTCACAGGATTTCAGTAACACACATGTTTGCATGCTTAAACTTCTCCTCCATAGAGGGGTGCAGTGATAACGTATTTGTGTAGGCTAAACCAAAGTTAGCATTAAAAGGGCCCCTCGATAAACGTGATAATGTGATTTCGGAGTTTTGCAGAAAACAAGCAAAAATAAATTGCGGATACTCACACAGAAATGCTGAAGTGAAAAGTTAATGATACGCTATAAAGGAACTACAGCACGGTCACATGACTTCCCTTCACCACCGCTAAGCTAAAGGCGGCTAATGTTTGGCGCTTTAATCGTCTTATTTAGCCACTTGTTAGCAACTGACATTTTTATGACTATTAAAAGCTTCAGACATTCACCAGTGGGGTATTTACTGATGTATTTACTGTATGTTAAAGAACAAACATAAAGATATCTTGGGCTTGGGTTGACCACGTATCTCATTTCAGGTCTTCAACCCTAACCCTATTAAAAAAACGTTTACATTGAGAACCCAGAAGTGCTACAATGCTAACCTCAGCTTAGCTCGTTTCCCAGAACCCACAATATGTATATAAGACGATCACAAATGAATGTATGTCCACTCTTTTGCACACACGCATGTATTTGTGGTGCCAGAGAAAACTGTCGCTCCCCTTCCTGTCACTCTCATTCCAGCGCAGTGAGGTTTGAGCGGACTTTTGGAATTACAGGGTGTCACATAGCTGTCTAAATCGGAGCTCCACCACACATTTGAACTGCAAACACAAACAGCTTTACCAACCACTATGCACATCAATTCTCCCGATGCAAAAATGCAGCTATCGCTAACCGCATGCTCGTAGTTGCCTCGGAACAGGAACAGCGTTAAAGCTAGTAATAGATCAGTCACGCTCAGACCAACACTACAACCATCAATGTTTGTCCGAGTTTGTGCCTATTTCAATACGTTGGATGTTATGTTCCTGCTTCTTTATGTACTTATTTGTGATGTCTAAATGGATGGATATGATGTCCTCTGTTTCAGTTGCATGTTAGGCACGTGCCTCACCTTCTGCGGCATCACCGGCTTCCCCTCTTCAACTGGCATCAACAAAACAACAGCAGGAAGAAGGCTATTTCTCATGGGAAACATACAAATTGTTGAACTGTTGTGAACGATTCATCTCTTGAACGCTCTTATGCTGACAATCTGTCAATCACACAGCTGGTTCTAATAAAGGGATCATTGCTGGCTCACTCGGAGAACTCAGTCAGTGTCATGTGCCTAGCCTAGCAGAGTGGACAAGTTGCTGTTAGCTGACAGTGAGGCATGTACGTGTCCATCAAAGTGACCACGCCCTAATTTATGCAAAACCTTTAAGACCTAATATAAATAAAAGGGTCGTGTTAGAAAACAATTCACTCACAGATTCATAATCATGAAGGTGGAATCTAACTATATCGATAATAATATGTATTGCATCCATGGGTAGAAACATGTTTTTTTCTGCTGTAAAGTTGGGCATTTTAACATGGGGGTCTATGGAAACCTTTCTGCAGCCAGTCCCTAGCGGCCCATGTATGAACTGCAGTGTGTGGCACTTCCGTATTGGCTTCCCGGCTGTTCCCCAGAGTTTGCCGCTTGGTTCAGATACACATTAGCATTTACTGATGACTATTCAGGAGCAGTTTTTGTTTATTTTTTTAAATCTAAGAGTGACACAGTCAAGGCTACTGAGAAGTACATTGCTGACGTTTCACCTTATGGAAAAATCAAATGCATTAGATCTGATAATGGTACTGAGTATACTTCTGGTCAATTTCAGTCATTGCTAAGTAGAAATGCCATCAGACATGAGACCTCAGCTCCTTATTCACCCCATCAAAATGGGACAGCTGAGAGAAATTGGAGAACATTGTTTGAAATGGCAAGAGGCATGCTAATTGAGAGTGACCTACCAAAAGAGTTGTGGACATATGCAGTTATGACTGCTGTCATTCGAAATGGGTGTTACAACAAACGTGTAGGACAGACTCCATACTACATGTTGACAGGAAAGAAGCCTAACCTTTCAGAAATGGGAACATTTGGGTCACCATGCTATGCTTACAAGCAAAACAAGAACAAGTTGGATTCAAGATCTGAAAAGGGTATTTAGGCTATGATAAGAACAGCCCTGCTTATTTGTGTTTTATCCGGACACAGGAAAAGTACTCAAACATAGGTTGGTCAAATTCATCACCGAGTGTCATTGAGAGTCAGACTCAAACGGAGCAGGAAACGGATGAAATTGAAAAGGCAAATGGAATCCCAAAAGAGTCACAGGAAAATGAGACATCAACATTCAGACAGGTGAAGGCCAAAGGAGCCGGAGGACATCTTATCCACAAAGGGAAAGAAAACCTCCTCAATATTTGAAGGGTTATGAGTGTAACGTCGAATCCGATGACCAAGGAGAACTAACCCTTGATTACTGTTATAGAGTTATTTGTGATGTGCCCCAAACATTGAAGGAGGCTATGACATCACCAAAGTCTCAATTATGGGCTCAAGCGATGGAGGAGGAAATGGATTCACTAAGGGAAAATGACCTGACCACACTGCCAGAAGGTAAACATGCAGTGGGGGGCAGATGGGTTTACACAGTGAAAGAGAACCCAGCTAAAATGTGCAAAGCCAAGTATGTAGCAAAAGGCTATAGTCAAGTGTCTGGTATTGATTATAAGGAAACCTTTTCTCCAACTGCAAATATGACATCTGTACGTAGTCGAACAACCTGAAGGATTTGAGGTTAAGTCAGAGAAGGGGGAGAAACTGGTCTGTAAACTTAACAAATCACTGTATGGTCTGAAACAATCAGGACGGAATTGGAATAAAATGCTCCATGAATATATACAGTAAACTAACATCTAAAGGTGAAAGGATTATTTTGATAATCTGGGTTGATGATCTTATCATTGCAGGAAGCAACAGTCAAACAATCCAAGACATTTTGGGAGCCAAATTTAAGATGAAAGATCAAGATGAACCAGAAAAGGTACATCATGAAAATATTGCAAAGGTTTGACATGTCTGACTGCAAGGCAAGATCGAGTCCATGCGAGTACAAACAACAATTTGACAATGAAGGTGAATCTGTTGATCAAAAGAGGTATCGTGACGTGGTAGGCAGCTTGATTTATGTGATGACATGTACTCGACCTGATCTAAGTTTTATTGTCAGTAAGTTGTCTCAACACTTATCCGAACCAAAAGAACAGCATATGGTAACAGCAAACATGTGTTGAGATACTTGAAGGGAACTGGAGTTGTGTTACAAGAGAAGTGATTCCAAACTAAAACTTGTTGCATATTGTGATGCTGATTGGGCAGCAGATCAAAATGACAGACGCAGCACAACTAGTCTGTGTTAAGTATGGCGTGAGTGTTACATGTTGTGATCATGGATGTTGCCCCTCGTTTCTGTGATGTGATTGTGATGTGCTATATGTGACATGTACTGTATATAGTAACGTGTGTTGTTTATTGTTCTCTTTTATCCTCTTTCCTCCTTTTTATTTTATTTTATATATTTTCTTATAACTAATGCTGTTGATATATTGTAATTTTAAGGGTGTCTATTACCATCTGGCCGGGGACAACGGCTGGAAATTAGCCATGTCGGCTAAAGCTGCTCCATTTACTGTTTTTGTGACAGTTCATCGATGGGGACTGTCCACGACACTATAAATAAATAAACAAACAAATAAACTGGGTACTGTTTTAGTCTATGTCAGACAGGACCTGTTATTTCCTGGAAATCTAAGAAACAGCCTACAGTTGCTTTATCCACATGTGAAGCAGAATATATGGCATTGGCAGCTGCTACACAGGAACGTTTTTATCTTGTGCAATTATTAAAAGGAATGGACAGTGGAAATGATTATGCACCAGTGACAATCTTTGAGGACAACGAAGGGGCAATTGCACTATCAAAGAATCCTGTGTGTCGTCAAAGGTGTAAACATGTTGATATCATTTTGTTCGATCTGCAGTTAGTGATGGAAACATTATTATTGAATACTGCCCAACAACAGAAATGGTAGCTGATATTTTAACCAAGCCTGTAACAAAGGGCATGATTGAAAAGTTTGTGTATTTCATATTTGGTGTTGAAGGTTACAATGGAAAAAAAGAAGTGTAAATGTATGTCAAAGGTTGTCAGAATAAGATCAAGTGTGGGTGTTAAACTGTTGTGAACGATTCATCTCTTGAATGCTCTTATGCTGACGTCATATCTGTCAATCTGTCAATCACACAGCTGGTTCTAATAAAGGGATCATTGCTGGCGGAGAACTCAGTCAGTGTCATTTGAACTACAATGCAAGTCTTTTATTCCTCCGTAGTATTAGTCCAAGGCTATCTAGACCTTTGCTGGTAATGGCTGCTGCGCCTACACAAATAATCCAAGGCTGGCCACAATAAAAGGCCACTCTGAAACGTGCAGTTTTGCTTTATTGGGGGGGGTCTGGGGGGGTCCGAAAACCAGGCAGTATCTGGTGTGAGGGGTAGGGGTAGGGTTAGGGGTAGGGTTAGGGGTAGGGTTAGGGGTAGGGTAATGTTGTGAATCGAGTGGCCTGTGTTCGTCGTCCATTACATACGCTTGCCCATACCATAACCCCACCACCACCATGGGCCACTCGATTCACAACATTACCCTAACCCTAACCCTACCCCTACCCCTCACACCAGAAACTGACTGGTTTGCGGACCCCCCAGACCCCCCCAATAAAGCAAAACTGCACGTTTCAGAGTGGCCTTTTATTGTGGCCAGCCTAAGGCACACCTGTGCAATAATCATGCTGTCTAATCAGCATCTTGATATGCCACACCTGTGAGGTGGGATGGATTATCTCGGCAAAGGAGAAGTGCTCACTATCACAGATTTTTTCAGATGTTTTTAACAATATTTGATATTTTGTGTATATATATACAATGTTTTAGATCTTTTAGTTCATCTCATGAAAAATGGGAGCAAAAACAAAAGTGTTGCGTTATAATATAATATAATCATATTTGGTCTCCATGTCTAACTCTATCTGTGTATATACTCTACCCATAAATACAGTCTGGAAGTACAATGGCTGGTTATAATGCTCACCAGCTCAGACATCATCATCTGTTTCCCCCATTGGGCAGACAGAAAGGAACAACAGATAATCATGTGACTCTGTCCAAACCATTACATTTCTGGTGGATTCTTAATTCCCTGAGCATTTCCAACTTTATTATTGGCGCTAATTTCTAACTGCTTTCTGTTATCCTCACAGCCTCCAGCAACAGAAGACACACTGCCTTGGTTTACAATAGACACTTATATCTGTTGAATTTCTTTGATTTTCACATGAACAAGAATCTACTTGTTCAGCTAACATCATGGCTAATGCTAGTAGCGTCACTGTCTTAACGATTGTTATTGTACATTGATGTGATTTTATATTTCTAAATACATTATAATGCACAAAGTTAGTTTGTGACGGCCCGTCCACACTACAGCTTCAAAAAATCTTGAAGCTGGGCGTGTCTGAAGTTTGGGGATTTTATTCGAGCAACGCGACCAACAACCAATCACATGAATCTCCCGCCCCCGACATACAAAGCAAAAAACCCCGAGGATTTTATGCGAGCAATATATATATATATAAACTCCCCAAACAGGCGAAAACCTACCAGTTTCCCCCACTGTCTCTGCCACCTCCCTCCATGCCTGGTTCCTCCGGTTTGTATCCCGGTAGGTGAAGAGGGTCTGGTCATACAAAACCGGGTGATTTGCTACGGCGAAAGTTAGTTTCTCCTCCATCTTTTTTTTAAATATAGAAATGAACGGCAGGATATCTCTCCCAGCTTAGACGCGGTTTTATTGGCTACGGCTTCAGCTGTCAGATTTTCAGAAACGGGATTTGATTGGCTGGCGCTGGCTACTCTCCCGGCGTCTCCGGCGTCAGAAGTTGAACATTCAACTTCTGACGCCGGAGACGCCGGAGACGGACCGCTATGCTACCCACAATTCAGTTCGGCGAAAAGCGAGGCAACGTGACGTCACCCCATGGGCAGACGCGTTGGAAACCGTTTTTGAAGCTGTCGAAGCTGTAGTGTGGACGGGCCGTGAGTGTTTTTGAGCACATGCAACAGAAGATTTAAGATGCAAGCTCCAAAGATTCAAAGAAGAAGAAATTAAATATGTTGCATGGTTTGATATATTTCTCCAGAAGTTTTGCCTACTTGAAGTTAGTAAATTAGTTTGTTTACGACCGTTTTGAATCCTGGAGTTTGTCAGTGTCGCATTCAAGATTTAGTTTTTTAGCCATTGATGGAAGCCATAAACTCCATCGGAAATGTTTTACTGGTATAGTAAATCCAGAGAGAAGTTGGGTCACCTCTATACAATCAACCTTTTCCACTTCCCATAACAAAGATTGCAGGTCAGGCACGTCAATTAATGAAAAGGGTTCATATTTGATACTTAATGGCTAAGTAGGGGTAGCCTTAGCTGTATTAATATAATTTCTCTGCAAGAAAACAACACAGTGGAGGTCGGTTGAAAAGCGATGTTTGGTCTGGACTCCTACATTTACACCAGGTTTCTCAAAACAAAGGTGGACAGTATGTCTTCAATGACAGTCAGCACGAAGTGTTTCAGTGTCTACTCAGTATTCATGTCTGTTTTTATTATTGTACCACAGAAAGCACTGAGGACAGACGTTACAATGCTCCATTGTCTCTGGGCCAACACTCAGCTTCCTGAACGCTAAGAATCTACGGAAACAAGAGCGCAGTCCAAACAGAGACACAGGGGTCCAATCCTTTCATGTACATCAGACCTCCATATATCAACCACCCCCCCCCACTTCAACTCAACAGTCCCACTTCAGGAATTATGTTCTTTAAATACAGTAGTGGAAAGTATAACTAAGCAAGTTTTCTAATTAAAGAGGCCCTATTATGCTTTTTGGGGTTTGCCCTTTCCTATATAGGTTGGACTCTTTTGTTTACTCCTTAAACACAGTGTCATCACTACGTAACATTCACACTTCTATTGGCTAGCACTTCAACACATTGTACGTGATAGGCTAAGGGGCGGGACATCTTTAAGCAGTTGACCAATCTTAAAGGTGGGGTAGGTAAGTTTGAGAAACCGTCTCGAGATCGCTAGAATTTGAAAATACACAACCGGAGAAAATCTGCCACTTCCTCACAGAGCCTCTCCTCCAACACACACGGACGCGCACATGACCGATGAGGGCACGAGATAAGTTTGTACCCCGATGGAAGGCTGACAGGTACTTTTTACAGTATTACGGCTTCTATAGATGACATTTTTTTATGGATTTTTTGTCAAAGCACTTCAGATATTCATTGCTATCGGGATGTTAAGAGCATTCCATGGAATATAACAAAAAGTGTATCTCGAGCCGGTTTCTGAAACTTACCTACCCCACCTTTAACAGAGCCGGCCAGCTAACCAATCAGAGCAGACTGGGCTCTGGTTTCAGACAGAGGGTGAAAAGAGGTGCTGCAGCACAGGCAGTATGAGAAAAATAAAGGGCTTTTTGAACCTAGACTGTAGAGGCACAAAATACAAATATGAAACTTTAAATATACGGCCCATTTAAGTACTTTTCTGAAGTATTTGTACTCTACTTGAGTATGTATTGCTTTTGTATACTTCTACTGCACTGTGCAGAATAAATACTAATACTGTTTGTACTTTAAGCATATTTTGACGCCAATACTTTTATACTTTTACTTAAGTAAAGGATCTGAGGACTTCTTCAAATGCTGTTTTAATGCACATCTGAGTTTTATGAGAGACAGATGCAAATAACTAAAATGAAAAACACGTCCAGCCTGACAGACACCCACCATTAAAAGTGATGCTCTGGGTGAACCTATTTGGTATTTGAAAGTGATTACAGTGAGCCGTTGAATACTAAATGCAGCATCTGAAAGCTTCTTGGCTCTCGTTCTGAATTGTGAGAAAGTCATTTCCTGTGAAGCAAAGTCTGTCTCAGAAACTCCTCATCCTGTTTGACTAGCACTCCTTCCTCTGCACCTCCTTCTCTTTTCTCCTTTCTACCCAGGAGCTCCACGTGTAAGCCTCTTTTATCCATGTTGGACCTCTGTTTATGTCTGAGCATTCATACCATAACTTAAAGGTGGGGTAGGTAAGTTTGAGAAACCGGCTCGAGTGCGCAATTTGAAAATACACAACCGGAGAAAATCTGCCACTTCCTTACAGAGCCCCTCCTCCAACACACACGAACGCGCACATGACCAATGAGGGCACGAGATAAGTTTGTTCCCCCGATGGAAGGCAGGTAGGCCATCCAGTTACTTTAGCCGGGCTGGCTCACATGATTGGTCGTGCTTTTTACAGCGCTACGGCTTGATGACGTTTTTTAATGGATTTTTTGTCAAAGCACTTCAGATATTCATTGCTATCGGGATGTTAAGAGCATTCCATGGAATACAACAAAAAGTGTATCTCGAGCCGGTTTCTCAAACTTACCTACTCCACCTTTAAATGTAAATGACTGAAAACAAATAGAAGTTCACACAGTGATTGACCAAGATTTCTAAGCGGATTTTATACGTTTCTGAAGTTGAAATCGCTCTAATTTCTCTTGCTTTTTGTATCACTCCACCTGTCTTCAGGTTTTTTTTTCTCGCCTTCATATTCACTAGTCATCACAGACGTCTGATACTTGGCAGCTGTTGTGAATAGGACCTTCTCGCCCTTACAGACTCACAGTAAATATAATCCTCCCATCTTGTCTGTTCTCATCTCCCCTTTCTTTACCCCTTGCTTCTCTGCAGCCCCATCTTATTATTCCACCCTGACCCCTCACATCTTTATTATCCATCTCTAAGTCAAGCAGCCTTTGTCAAATCAGCACCTTTGGGCTTCTGTCCATCCAGTAGTAGCAGAACATGTCTAATCAAATACCTGATCAAAGATCTCCAATACAAATGTATGTTTTTGTCAATTTCCACATTAACCGAAGTTAGTATAGTCCAGTGTTCTGAGAAACAACAGAAATCGTTTTCATATCTCATATCAGGCAGAGACAGTAGCACACTCTGGCAGGACAGTGTGGGAAGAGTCACAGTGGTTTATTATTGCTGCCTTCATCATGTACACATCGGATCCGGCCCCAGACAAACATTTTTCCTTCTGTTGTCCACTTCTTTATTCACGAGTTTTCATAGTTTTTCTTGAAATGCAAATGTTTACATGTTGCTTTAGAGTGTAAAGCAGCCATCCACCAATCGGAGGGATCCTCGGATTTCATTACATGTCACTTGTTAGACGCTTTTATCCAAAGCGACTTACATACTCAACACTGTGGGCAATACCCACAGGAGCAATTTGGGGTGAAGTGTCTTGCACAGGGACACAACGACGTGCTGACTGCAGTGGGGTTTGAACCTGTGACCCCCTAATCCGAACACCAATGGACTATCCACTGTGCCGCATGCCTCGGATACAAAGCCCTTGCAATTTAAGTATGAAAACGTCAATATTTAAAATACTTAAACCCAAATCTCCCCCTACGGCCACGATGTGATGAAAGTGTGAATGTTATAGTCTCTGAGCACCATGTATGCAGGGCCAGCCCTGATCAATTTGCTGCCCTAGGCAACATTTTAGCTGGGAGTTTGATTTATTTTAAATGAACACAAATACATAATTAAAGCCTATAATTGCACACTAAAACCATTATTTAAAAAAATAACTATTTCACATAAACCTCTGTTTTGGGGGCAGTTCAACTTGATTTTTTGGGGGGGGGTTGCATCATAGTTTATGGGCGCTGTACGCAATATAGCCGTAGTTCTAGATAATAAGATGTACTTTGTTGATCCAAAATCGGGAAATTGTGTTGTTATGAAATAAAAAATATATTGGTTTTTTTCGGCGCCCCCCATTGATTGAGGCACCCTTAGCATTCGCCTGTACTGCCTACAGTATGCCAAGGGTATGGCATGGGTGTGAATGTGTGAATGCTGACTTATAGTTAAAGCACTTACCATTTACCATGACCTACAGTATGCTTAGTGAAGATCATGAGCTGTAACCACCCCCCAGAGAGTTACACTTGAATACCTTTTTGAAGAGACGACTTGTAGTTTAAGATCCAACGCACTGGAGTCCATCCTCCCCCCTCCTCCTCTTCCTCTTCCTCCTCTCCATCTCCCTCCCTCCACCACTTGTCAGAGTCTCTGCATACTGCGCTGCAGAGTTCATGTCCGAGCGGAAACACACGGTGCGGACCGCAGACCGAGGAGGATGACAGAGAGCAGAGGAGGGGAGTTGTGTTTTAGCGAGGGGACTACTTCATTTAAAGGTAGGGCTACTCCGAAACACTCACTTTGTTTGATGCAGGCTGCGTGCGGTGTACTGGAAATAGCTTAAGTGCAATCGGCACCAAGAGTAGTTTAGAGTTGATTACTACACAGTCAACACTAATCCAGTCTATTGGCTGTCTACGCGCTAATTGTCGCTTCATCTCCTGGAAACAACTTCTGAATGCCCACGTGTTTACATCGCTGTGCAGTCTCTTGGTTAAATGGTGAGTTTATCTTTGTGTTGGACATTTAAATGTGCAATTTACTCAGGACTTTATCACCGTTATAAAATCCCCAGGGGTTAAAGTGACTGCATTCAGTACAACTGTGTGGTACTGAAGTAAATAATGTTATGCATTACGTTGAACAATTCAAAGTGCAATTGATATTTTTAACTCCAACCAACTACCAAATGTACTTTATAAATTGAGTAATTTTGTGATTCTTTAAAAGATTATCAACGTAGAAGATATATTATTATTATTTATATTTATTATTCTGATTATAATGTCACATTAACGAGCTTTAATCAAATTATAGATTATAATACAATAATATATAACAGTAAAATGGGGCATTCTGCAAATTGAACATTTCTACTTAGTAACATGTTAGTAAAAATGTGTACAAATGTTAATGCGGAACTCTATAGAATACTTTCAACATCTTGTCTTGAATACGTGTCTGATTACTAATGAGCTGCATTATCAGCCTAAAGGAAAGATAATCTTATTCATTATTCTTCAGTACTTTACTTACTTTATTATCTGAATCCGTACAAGATATAAAAAACAACTGCCTGACAACTTTTCCAAATTGCATTCCATACACACATAAATATTTACAGCTATGAAATATTTTTGACGAGTGCTTGCATCATGTCACTTTATGTTACGTCCTCTTCTGCAGAGTTACTTCCTGTTGGCTATTGGTGTTTTAAGGTCACGTTTTAAATAGAATGTGCAATTTGAATATGAACTATAGTGCTGTATTATGAGCCATATGTTACTGTACAATAACACGAGCTGCAGCTACTGAGCGATGTTGTGAGACGTTAGGTGGAAACAATCAAAATCAATTGGTCACTGTGCTCAGGGGGTTGTGCTAGATCTAATATCAGAAACGATTTTGGGGGGGTTAGCATGGTTAGAGAGACTATCCTTTATCTGTCCACACATCTGGACTCTCTGTCTGAAGGGCCTCCATTGGACTCCTTTGTTTACTTCAGGAACATAATGACATCACTGTGTAACATTCACACTTCTATTGGCTAGCACTCCAACACATTGTACGTGATAAGGTGCAGGAGATCTCTGAGCAGGTTGACCAATCACAACAGAGCCAGCCAGCTAACCAATCAGAGCAGACTGGGCTCTGGTTTCAGACAGAGGATGAAAAGAGGTGCTGCAGCACAGGCAGTATGAGAAAAATAAAGAGCTTTTTGAACATTAAAGCATGGAGACATGTAGAGACACCACATACTGATATATACCTGAACATCAGCAGGAGAGGACTCTTTGAAGTAGAGACACTACATACTGATATACACCTGAACATCAGCAGGAGAGGACTCTTTAAAGTAGAGACACTACATACTGATATACACCTGAACATCAGCAGGAGATGACTCTTTAAAGTAGAGACACTAGATACTGATATACACCTGAACATCAGCAGGAGAGGACTCTTTAAAGTAGAGACACTACATACTGATATACACCTGAACATCAGCAGGAGAGGACTCTTTAAAGTAGAGACACTACATACTGATATACACCTGAACATCAGCAGGAGAGGACTCTTTAAAGTAGAGACACTACATACTGATATACACCTGAACATCAGCAGGAGAGGACTCTTTAAAGTAGAGACACTACATACTGATATACACCTGAACATCAGCAGGAGAGGACTCTTTAAAGTAGAGACACTACATACTGATATACACCTGAACATCAGCAGGAGAGGACTCTTTAAAGTAGAGACACTACATACTGATATACACCTGAACATCAGCAGGAGAGGACTATTTAAAGTAGAGACACTACATACTGATATACACCTGAACATCAGCAGGAGAGGACTCTTTAAAGTAGAGACACTACATACTGATATACACCTGGACATCAGCAGGAGAGGACTCTTTAAAGTAGAGACACTACATACTGATATACACCTGAACATCAACAGGAGAGGACTCTTTAAAGTAGAGACACTACATACTGATATACACCTGAACATCAGCAGGAGAGGACTCTTTAAAGTAGAGACACTACATACTGATATACACCTGAACATCAGCAGGAGAGGACTATTTAAAGTAGAGACACTACATACTGATATACACCTGAACATCAGCAGGAGAGGACTCTTTAAAGTAGAGACGCTACATACTGATATACACCTGAACATCAGCAGGAGAGGACTCTTTAAAATAGTGACACTACATACTGATATACACCTGAACATCAGCAGGAGAGCACTCTTTAAAGTAGAGACACTACATATGATATGGACCTGAGAAGGAGCACACATCATAATGAGCTAAAGTGATCGTGAGAGAGAAGATGGATATATAAGGGCATGGACCCTGCAGCACATCACTGACACAGACTTTCTAAACAAGACTTTAATGGAAACTCTAACTGCGCCTCTCTGTTTATATTTGCTAGGTGGAAGTTTGGAGAGGCAACAGTTCTTATGCCTTTTGTTCAGCACGGCTTTTGAAGTGAGCATGTTTGCACTTCACTGTCGCTTGGCCTCATTTCCCTTTTGAACACACATTCAACAAAACATAGTTAATACTGGCCAGAGCCCAGCCTGGTGTTGTGTGGTGTTGTAATGATTTCTGTGTGCTGTATAAGGAGTCATTGAACCAGTTGCAGAGGTCAGTCTTATCTCAAACATTTCTTCTATCAGTTATTTTGTTGACTCGGTTGTGCATTAAGGAAAGTGTGAGAGGTAGTAACAGGAAGTTCACATGTGAGTCACACTGTATCATTTATAACTTATCACACATATCACACCCTGATACTGTCACACAACAAGCGCATGTCATAGCAATATGCACAAATGTGTTTTTCCTGTCATGAAGAGATAAGAAAGTTTGTCTATATAGCACATTTGAACAAGTCAATTCAAAGTTCTTTAAAAAACACATTAAAAGCATCAAAGAAAGCATTTTGAGTATCTTTGTGGTTGTTTTGTCCTTTTTCATAGCCGTTGTAAATCTTTGTGCGGTCTATTTATGTGTATTTGCAGTTCATTTTGTGTTTCTTTGTAGTCCATTTATGAGTCTTCGTGGTCTCTTGGCGGTGGTTTTATGTTTCTTTGCAGTCATGTTCAGTATCGTCTTGATTGTGTGTCTCTTTGAGTGACAGGTGAATGTCAGGGGGGCCTAAACACACTTAGCATGGGCCCGGTACCCCCATAAAGTAACCTGTGCGCTCTAATCTTAATCAGATATAAATCAATAAACAAACTAATATCAGTCAGATATAACACTTCCCAATCAGATATCGTTACATTCACATCTCTTGACAGTTAGCTGTGATTGCAGCCAGATAACATACAGAGTAAGACATTTAAATGTATGCAGTGCGAAGACACACGAGCAGGATGGTGTGTGTTGCCACGTCGCAGCAGTAAATCCTGAGTGAATGCCGTGTTCTGGAGCCAGTGTAATGGTCAGGCTGTTCTGACCTCAACCACGTGAGCTGCTTCCGTGCTGAGAAAGGTCCTCCGGTCCAGCAGAGGAAGAACCTCAGAGCTGACCCACTGTGACAATGTGTGGGTGTGTGTGCGTGTGTGCGTGCGTGCGTGTGTGTGTGCGTGACTGTGCAGAAGCTTGTGCAGAAGCTTATGCAACAATGTGACTCCATGTAATTGTAGCTGAATGTGTGTTTGCTGTCCTTGCCAGTGTCCATATGAAATACAGTAAAGTCACCATGAATATACCAGGATGACCTCCATGTATGAAGTCAAGCAAAAGACACATTGCTATTTTATTCTTGTGGGGCTTCATATGACAAAAGCATTTAGCTGTCCTGAATATGCAGGCAGAAGGTGATGGAAGTAGTGTTCAGATCTTTAACTTCGAGGGGTGCCTTTAATGCTGATGTCCAGGTGTATATCAGTATGTAGTGTCTCTACATTAAAGAGTCCTCTCCTGCTGATGTTCAGGTGTATATCAGTATGTAGTGTCTCTACTTTAAAGAGTCCTCTCCTGCTGATGTTCAGGTGTATATCAGTATGTAGTGTCTCTACTTTAAAGAGTCCTCTCCTGCTGATGTTCAGTGTATATCAGTATGTAGTGTCTCTACTTTAAAGAGTCCTCTCCTGCTGATGTTCAGGTGTATATCAGTATGTAGTGTCTCTTTAAAGAGTCCTCTCCTGCTGATGTTCAGGTGTATATCAGTATGTAGTGTCTCCATGCTTTAATGTTCAAAAAGCTCTTTATTTTTCTCATACTGCCTGTGCTGCAGCACCTCTTTTCACCCTCTGTCTGAAACCAGAGCCCAGTCTGCTCTGATTGGTTAGCTGGACGGCTCTGTTGTGATTGGTCAACCGCATAGAGATGTCAGGCCCCTTAAATATCACGTACAATGTGTTAGAGCAATAGCCAATAGAAGCGTGAGTGTTACTTAGTGATGTCACTATGTTCCTGAAGTAAACAAAGGAGTCCATTTGAGGCGTTTAGGCAGAGGAGGACCATTTACATGCACAAAAACAATATAACACATTACAGGAAAGAGAAAAAGCATATATAGGGCCCCTTTAAGTACATGTAGTTTGGTAAGGAACTGAGACCATGTTCAAGAGAACAAACAAATCTTTCTCCGAGCAACTGTGAATGAATGCTGCCTCAAATGTCATCCGAACCCAGCTCTGCGATGTGTGGCTCTGTGGCTCCAGATGTTTCACTTACGCACTAAATCTGCTCGCACCAAGCTTGAGTGACAGAGACAGTGTGTGTGTGTGTGTGTGTGTGTGTGTGTGTGTGTGTGTGTGTGTGTGTGTGTGTGTGTGTGTGTGTGTTTGTGAAATAGGGAAAACAAGGGACCTAAAAAAAACCAGAAGGATTTATTGAAGGAAGAGCTGAAAATAGACGACGGGGAGAAAAGCACACATAAAACCAGGAGGTGAAATGTGTTTCTCATCAGTGTCCTTAGATCCTTTTTATTTGATGGCCATACTAGACGGCGTCAGGTCGGCTCTCCTCGTTGCAATCTGTTCCCATTTTACTTCTTAACCCCCCTTTGGTCGGTCTGCAGGAATGTCACGCAGAAAGGGTTTGTTTATGATGTCTGCAGGTACAATTAACGTCTAAATAACACGTTTGGCAGCCTCTAAGTGGTGTCTAAATCGCACTAATTTCTCTCAATGAACTTCCCAAATTACATTCCTGTGCTGCTTTGTGCACTTAATTTGAGTTGAGCTGCGTTTATTGCTCACAAAACCATGAAGGAAACCGTATAAAAGGCTGATATGAGAGTAAAAGAAATTGGCATTCACCCAATGAAAAGCTGGGAATTTAACACGAGAAAGCTGAACAGCAGCAGCATAAGCACAGATGAAGGAGTTCTAGTTATATTATATTATATATATATTAATCCATCACTGGATTAATCTTTCCGATGGGATTGTTTCAAAGCTTGGTCTGACAGTGCATGTTTGCGTCTCTTGCTAATGTGTATCTGCCTCTCACCTCTTCGTGCCCCACACTAATCACTCCCTTAAACTAAATGTAACCGAGCTAAAGGATCAGAAGTTGTCAGGCAAAATCCACCTTTCCTAAATGCATGTTGATTAGCCACACCCTCACTTTAATTTCCCCTCCTTCCTTATGGGAGCTTACAGACAGTGGACGCTATTGTTGAAGGCCACCCTTGAACATTTGCCCTGTTAAAAAAAGTGGGATTAGTTCAAGATTTAGGGAAGGTAATCAGTGCCCAGTAAGAGTGGCAGCCTCACCTTGATTCCTACGACATTAATCCAACATGTCTGCAGTCTGGAGAGGTCACATGTTCCCAGTTTACCAGTGCTGGCTTTGCCTCGTAGTCATTTATTTAGTAAAGTAAATAATTTGATTCTAGACGGAAAAAAACAGACAGGCCTTTAGGGGGCCGAGGAAACACCTGATTGGATTTCTGTTTTTCAATAATCTGAGTTAGATCTCTCAGCAGCTCAGTGCAATGCTTATTTCACATTTTTCTAATATCAAATTATAATTTTAGATTTGTATTATGACATTCTATGACCACATTGTCTCGATTCTTTTTTCATAATTAATTTTTTTGTCTTTAAAAAGGCAACAAATATGCCATTATTTCTCCATCCAAGATGAAGACTCTATATTGGCCTTACATTTTTTTTGTTGAACCAGCATTTCCAAACCAGATGAGAAAAACAGCCAATGTGTATCATATGTGCTCGAAAGAAAAGTAAATGTAAATGGCAGTAGAAAAGTGTTTTAACTTATTATAAGGAAATGAATGTTGACTGCATCGAAGGACTCTACAGTAAAAACAGTCAGTTTTTTAAATGGTTCCCGATACAGCAGCTCTGAAGATAGGGGTGTCAGGAAGGGAATAATGCAAAGTGTTAGTACTGAAATGAGTGATCAATCATTTGAGTCAGACAAAGTATGTACACAAAAGACTCTTCAAAGTTCCCGTTGTACTCAGGTTTTATTTCTCAAGCTAACCAATTTCTCGGAAAGAGAAAGCAAGAGGGAAAGAGATTCCCAGCATCCATCAATCCAAACTTTTAGTTCCCCAACACTTTTACGTGCGCCTGAACGCTCCTGCTTTCAGTGTTTGGAGCAGTGTGTAACTCACATCTCTCTCCCTTTCTTTCTGTCTGTCTCTTCTTCTAGCTGGCTGCACTGAATGAAAACACCGAAGCCCCCCTACCTGGAAACCCACCGGGGAATTAAGTGGATTGAAGAAGCAAGTGAGGGAGTCAGAGAGGGAGGGAAGACATAAGGGATTAGCAGCTAATCCAGTGCATGGACAATCCTGGATTTTCTTCTACGAGCGTGGAGCAGACAAAACAGTCCCTGGATTACGGCACTTTACATTATTGCCCTTTTTTCTCCAGAAAGCGTAACCTGTTTTTTCCTTGGCTCGGATTGCCTCTCAAAGCCCTGGGTTCTCGGGTGTGGAGGGACTAAAGGACGGAGGACAAAGCAGAGGGGCCCGGTGACAGGATGTCCCGTGGACAGTGTGGAGCCACACATGGATAAACCTCTTTAGGGGGAGACGGTGCATGTCAGTGGACCCCAAGATCAAGACTTTGGAGGAAGACAAGTCCAGAATCTGATGAGACACACAAGAAGATCTATTGAGGACACATCTGAAAGGACTCGCTGCAAGTAAGATAAAGATACAGCTGCTTTGAATCTCAGCTTTTTCTTTAAAAGTGCATGATTGTAAAAGCTCTGTGTTCGTGAAATTAAACATTTTATTTCCATTCCATTTGATCCATTGGGTTTATTCCCAGTTTGAGAACAGTGCGTGTGTCTGGGATGTGTGAGTAAGGAGAGCTGACACCTCAGACGTAAACCCATTTACTAATCCTCCAACCTGAAACTTAAATAATAGTAAATAGGAGAATCCGATGGTAGAAATGTACCCATGTTGCACAAAGAAGCGGGGTGGGATTATAATGTGTTGTTATTATTTGTTGTTTGTCATTATGTTGACCTCTGCATGGCGTATTGGTGCAACAGGGTTATATGTGATCTCACCAGTACAGGTGGCAGTGATTGGGCTGAGATGAGCAAACTGTATTTGATCGTGTAGCCATGCACACACTGTTTTTGGTTAAAATAAATGCTATCACGTCGCCGTCATTGGAGCTAGTTTCCCCCAGTTATCCATCCCTCTGTGATATCGAGTGGCAGTAGTCTGCTGGTCCAATCCCACCAGACTTGCAATGCTTTCTGGGGAGATGATCCAATTAGTGTTGCAAGTAAATAAGAAGTTCTCCATCTTGAAATATATGATACTATCTTTCAAGACAATCTTTCCTCTCTGGACTCTCTCTGTCCTCTCACATCTCGGCAGGCTCGTCAGTCCCCTCCTGCACCCTGGCTAAATGACGCACTGCGTGCTAATAGAACCGTCCTTAGGGCAGCAGAGCGGAAACGGTGGAAATCCAAACACCGTGACGACCTCCTAACCTATCAGGCTCTCCTCTCCTCTTTCTCTGCTTCGATCTCTCAGGCAAAAAGCACTTTCTTTCAAGATAAGATCCAATCTTCCTATTCCAATCCTAAAAAACTATTTTCCATCTTCTCCACCCTCTTGGACCCTCCCAAACCCCCTTCCCCCTCCTCACTTCTGTCAAGCGACTTTGTTAACCACTTTGAAAAAAAGGTTGACGATATTCGCTCTTCTTTTTCTGACTCACCTCTACTCACCGCCGGATCACCTGAGCCACCTTCAACCGGCACACTATCCTCCTTTTCCCCTCTCTCTCCAAGTGAGGTTCTTACCCTCATTACCTCTGCCCGCCCTACCACCTGTCCTCTGGACCCTGTCCCTTCAAACCTCCTTCAGACTATCGCTCCTGATATTCTACCGTTTCTCACCCATTTCATCAACACTTCTCTAACTTCTGGTCGCTTTCCAAACAGTCTCAAGGAGGCAAGAGTAAACCCTCTCCTAAAGAAACCCACTCTCAACCCGTCTGATGTTATAAACTACAGGCCTGTCTCTCTCCTCCCTTTCCTGTCTAAAACACTTGAACGCGCTGTCTTTAGACAACTCTCCTGTTATCTCCATCTGAACAACCTTCTGGATCCGCACCAGTCTGGTTTCAAGGCAGGTCACTCCACAGAAACTGCCCTCCTTGCTGTTACTGAGGAACTGCACACTGCTAAAGCAGCCTCCCTCTCTTCTGTCATCATCCTGTTGGACCCGTCTGCTGCATTCGACACGGTGAACCATCAGATCCTCCTTCGCACTCTCCAAGAACTTGGAGTTTCAGGCTCTGCACTTTCCCTCCTCACCTCATACCTCAAAGACCGTACCTACAGGGTAACATGGAGAGGGTCCGAGTCCGACCCTTGTCAATTAACTACAGGGGTCCCTCAGGGCTCTGTTCTTGGTCCTCTCCTCTTCTCCCTGTACACAAACTCGCTCGGATCTGTCATTAGCCCGCATGGTTTTTCATACCACTGCTACGCTGACGACATCCAATGAATTCTGTCCTTGCCCCGCTCAGAGACCCAGGCCGTCGCACGCATCTCTGCTTGTCTAGCTGACATCTCTCAGTGGATGTCCGCTCATCATCTCAAGCTCAACCTTGACAAAACTGAAGTGCTTTTCCTTCCGGGAAAAGATTGTCCCTCTCTTGACCTGACAATCAACATCGGCACCTCTGTTGTTTCCCCGACTCAGACTGCAAGGAATGTGGGTGTGATCCTAGATAACAACCTGTCGTTTACTGCAAACATCGCTGCTACAACCCGCTGCTGCAGATACACGCTTTACAACATCAGGAGGATGCGTCCCCAGTTGACCCAGAAATCGACGCAGGTTCTGGTCCAGGCTCTCGTCACCTCACGCCTAGACTACTGCAACTCCCTCCTGGCTGGTCTACCTGCATGTGCCATCCGATCTCTGCAGCTCATCCAGAATGCAGCGGCTCGTCTGGTCTTCAACCTTCCAAAATGTTCCCACACCACGCCGCTCCTCCGCTCCCTTCACTGGCTTCCGGTAACTGCTAGAATTCACTTCAAGACACTGGTACTTGCGTACCATGCTGCGAATGGATCTGGCCCTTCCTACATCCAGGACATGGTTCAACTGTACACCCCAGCACGTGCTCTACGCTCTGCATCAGCCAAACGGCTCGCTGCACCCTCGCTGCGAGGGGGACCCAAGTTCCCATCAGCTAAAACACGTGGGTTTGCTATCCTGGCCCCAAAATGGTGGAATGAGCTCCCCATTGACATCAGGACCGCAGAAAGCTTACACACCTTCCGGCGCAGACTGAAAACTCATCTCTTTCGACTCCACTTCGAGCGATAGAATTACTAACAAAGAACTGCTTACAGAGCACTTATATACTAATAAAGGACTGGCTTACCTGAAGCCAGTTGAGTAGCACTTGAAACGATTGGCTCTTTGAAACCTGATGTTCTTATATGATTCTGTTTTCTTCAAGGTTGTGTCTTCCTGGTCGAACGCACTTATTGTGAGTCGCTTTGGATAAAAGCGTCAGCTAAATGCAATGTAATGTAATGTAAAGACAATACACAAAATTACTTTTGGGTAGTTGTATAGTTTAGTTTGTTTGCAGTTGCTACTGGACTTTCCTTTTATGCTACTTGATACTTCTACGTTTTGGAAGACAATATTGAACTTTTTAAATCTACTTTTACATGTAACAATTTATTTTTTTAACTCAAAGAAGCCCTATTAGGCCTTTTGGGGTGTTTCCTTTCCTGTAGTGTGTTATACTGTATAGGTTTTTGTGTGCATGTAAATGGTCTGCAAAGACTAAAATCCCAAAGTTCCTTCCAAACAGAGTTTTCTCCCACACTCTCCCCCCCTGCCTGAAATGCCTCCATTGGATTATTTGTTTACTTCCTGAGCATAGTGACATCACTATGTAACACTTTCTTTTGGCTAGCGCTCCAACACATTGTACGTGATAGGGTAAGGGGCGGGACATCTCTAAGCTGTTGACCAATCACAATAAAGCCTGCCAGCTAACCAATCAGAGCAGACTGGCCTCTGGTTTCAGACAGAGGGTAAAAAGAGGTGCTGCAGCAGAGGCAGTATGAGAAAAATAAAGAGCTTTTTGAACATTAAAGCTTGGAGACATGTCCCAGTAGAGACACTACATACTAATATGAAGCTGAGAATTAGCTGGCCCCATTAATTATTGCAACGTACAAAAGTAACAGTCCTTCCCAGGAACCAATCTTAACAAAAGTCGAGATAGCCCAAACTCTCGAACAGCATACACTTAAGTAACCAAAGGAAACCAAGTATGGCTTTATCAATTCTCCTTCTTTGTTACTTTGTCATAACTGAAAGCTGCTGTTGTGTAAAAGACGCAAGCTGAGCGTTTAGAGAAAGAGACAGAATGAGAGAGGGGAGCTGTAGAAGGAGACTTGACTGACTCTGCATGTATACTGGCATCATTCAGTGCAGATCAAAAAGAGAAACCGGGGGCAGACAGAGGATGAATGCCTGGCTCTGGCCGTGTGGAGAATGGATTATAAACACATTCTCTCCCGACTTAGCAACCACATATTTATGTTCCTCTCACTGTCCCTGCTTTTTAAAAATGTTTTCTCTTTGGTTTTTACAGTGGACCCGGGACGACTGACATGAGCTCGGATTCAAATTAAAAGGGAAATTACGCAACTTTCTGCCACCATGAGTCTGGGAAAACTGCCAGGGATTAAGGGCCTTGTGTCCGGCTCTCAGGGGAAACGTCGCTTCAAAAGTGAACTCTGCGTGGATATGATCAGCCCGCCGATGGGCGACTTCAGACACACGATGCACGTTGGACGCGGAGGAGAAGTGTTCGGCGACACTTCCTTCCTCAGCAACTACGGAGGCCCACGTGATCCAGAAAGTCCCGACTCCTCCACCAGCTCCAAGTCTTCTGGGTTTTTCACGCGCACTTTTCGGCACGTGAGGAAAAACTCAGTTGTGCGACCTCGAGGAAGCTCCCGTGATTTGTCGCCACCACCAGATGTTTCGCCCATTATCAAGAACGCCATCTCGCTGCCCCAGCTCAACATGGACTCCTCTAACGGCTGCCACCAGAGGGTGCCGTTCCCCAGCTCCGTCAGCTCCTGCAGCACATATGGTGAGATAATGAGGTTAATCACTGCCTTCATGGGTGGGGGGTTTGTGTTGAGCATCTGTGTGTGTGTGTGTGTGTGTGTGTGTGTGTGGGGCTGCACGGGGAAAAAACGGTCTTTTCTTCAATTTCTGTATGTGTTCATATCGCAATAGCCTATATATCGCAGGGGGGGGAATCGCAATGTCAGTTTTTTGCAATATGCAGCCTTAATATCATATTAGCATCTCACAGCAGTGAGGGCTACATGCCAGGTAACTGAAAAAGGTATACTCACAATACGAACAGGTACTTGCTGAGCATACAGCTGATGTTAAGCTAAACCTATTGAAGAAGTTTGGCCAAAGAAAGAATATAATATATAAGTTAATTTAGTTTTCAGCTGGACCTGTTGCTTCAACCACGGGTAACAGGTCAAATCACACATTCATTTGGACTTGAGTAAAGTAACTCTTGGAAAACTTTTTTGATATGTTGATGTTTTATTAAATGACATTATTCAAAACAAAACACATTCCTGTTATCGCTGGCTGTCTCAAGTTACAGCACAGTCTTTGCTGCAACACCGTCACAAGTGGTACTATAATAGATTCTCCTTTTGTCACTGAAAACGTACCTTCAATGCTTTTTTTTAACAATGTGATCGCATGATTCCTTCCAGCATTACTGCAGATCTGCTGTAAGCTAGCTAGCTAACGTAGCTAACCTAGTCATTTGAAATATACTGACAAAATACTTACAATATTATGAAACAGACTAAATGTGCAAACAGACACAGTTGGCCAACTTATTGAGCCCCGAAAGTTTTGAGCTTCTTTTTTTTGCAGCACTTTTTCTGACACATTTCTGTTGCATCGTTTTTTAAACTGCAGCGCGTTTCTCGTAATGTTTTGGGCCATTGTAACCTATACGTTCTATGTTTGTTACGCGTTTGCACCTGTCAGCCACCGTACACCACATTCCTTTAACATGTGACAAATGTCAAGACACAGGAAGAGGCATTTAGTTTGAAGAATATATATTTATTTTGGTGATTTATCTTTATGTTACAGTACATTTAGCGGCAAAATAAGAAGTCATAGCGGTAGACCATGCAACGCATTACTCACCCTGAATGAGGGAAAAACCCAAACTGGTGGTGTGTTACAGTATGATATATCATTACAGTTCTCACTATTCACTCTGCAGCGAAGCAAACAGGACTATAAATAAAAGTCAGGGAACACACACACACACATGCACACACACACACACACACACACACACACACACACACACACACACACACACACACACACACACTCCTCCAGGACGACCGGCAAACATGCGGGCTTCTTCTGACTCATCCACATTCACCATGGTAACACCTGTACACAATCAGGTCTCCAAACACAAACACACACAGCCAGGCCCGCCTTAACTTGCCATCAGGCCCTGGGGCTCGGCAGGCTCTGTGATCGCACTTCTCCACTCTGCTCTACGCGCGCCTGGTCCTCTCCTCCAGATGAGTGACGTATCGGGCCTCCCTCATGTATCTGTCCGGTTGCCGTTGGCTCCCCTCCACGTAGCAAGTCCTCGTCGTCCTCTCCAGCTCCTCCAACAGATAATGTCCCTCCTGTCTGTTTTTCCTCTCCCGCTATCCATCGCTATCAGAACCAGACGGCCTACTTGGCTCCGAGGCCGGCACCGCTGCCGCTCGGTACAGAACTCATCTGTCCTTCCTCCTCACCCTGGCCTACAGGTTTAAAATAACCTGTAAGCTTCGGCATTTTTTTGTAGTTTTGCTTGTCTCGAAACTACTTTTCCCTCAACAATTTCCTTTCCCGAGCGCCACTCTCAAACTTTTTCTTCTCAAACTTTTTCTCCTAAACAACTTTCATCTGTCACTCAATCACTCGCAATTTGAACAAGTCACATGTGAAACATATTCTCATTCTGATTGGCTGTGAAGTGGTGCCCACTGACTGTTACGGAGTCATCTCTGGAATCCATCGATCTGATTGATTAGCGGAGCAAATTATCAAAATACTACGGAGGGAAGATATTTTCGTTTGGATTACTGGTCTGGGGGAAGCTCACGAGTGTGTGTGTGTGTGTGTGTGTGTATTTTTGCGTTTGTGTGTATTGTGTTTGTTTCCCGGGGAAAACACTCGTGAGAAACACCGGCTGTTGTTCTGCCTGCTGTGACGTCAAGTTACTCCGTTCTCCGCTTGTAATTATGCCGAAGCTTCAAAGCTGTATTTATCATCTGAATTTGCTGAAACAAGTTTAATATCCTGAAAGCCAAGACTTTGTTTATTTGAAACCAGATGAAAACAAACTGTAACGGACCCTGCCGTGTTATCTGATTACTATACGCCTTACATTCATAATGTCAGCGGAGGGAGGGGGAGTGAGTGGCGAGTGAGAGCTGTCATCTTCCCTTTACAAAAATCTTCAAAAAAGCTTCAAAAATGTATTTATTGTGTGATTTTGGAAATAAAAGTTTCATATTCTGAAAGCCAAGACTTTGTTTGTTTTAAATCTTTTTTTAAAACATCCGAAATAAAAAACTTTTTTTTTAATAATTTTTTTTTAAAGTTTTTTTATTGGCTCATGATAGGCCCTGATCTCCGTAGGCCCCTGGGCTTCAGCCCAGGTCAGCCCGTGCATTAAGGCGGCCCTGCACACAGCTGGTTTGAGAGAAATAAAGACACTTAATGGGCTTTTTCCTGCCATCAGTGTGTGTGTCATTGCTTAGCATAAACACACGGGTCGTTATATCTGCTAACCAATCAGAGTGCATCGTGCAGCAGGGTGCAGCGTGGAAATCCCCGCTCCGTCTCCAGATCCCTCACCTAGCCAGCTCATGAGGAATTCGCCCCAAAATGATTGATGTCAGAGAAGTGAGCATGATGTGAGCTTTCTATTATCAGTGGGTTTATCAGTTTGCCATTACGTCATTATCTTCATCCGTCTTTTGATATATGTTGTTGTTGTTGTTTGATAAATTAGTCTGTCACATATGTTGACTTTTCATTGCTTCCCAGATGCTAGTCTTGAAAATAAATACAAAAATTGGGAAAAATCAAGAAGTGTCGGTGTGAACAAGAGAAAAAGCCCAACTCTTTTGTAAAAGATTAAGATATAGATCCTGTAACAGTTCTTAGGATTTAGCAGCCAGGTATATCACAGTTTTAACGGTATATTGCACATATTGGTTGATATTTAACAGCGAGGGGTGTTGTAGTGTGTGTGTGCGTGCGTGTGTGTGTGTGTGTGTGTGCGTGCGTGTGTGTGTGTGTGTGTGTGTGGTGTGGGTGGGGGGGGGTTCTAATAGGGGCTGTGCTGGTTGTATAGTCTGACCGCTGCAGGAAGGAAGGACCTGCGGTATCTCTCCGTGAGACAGCGGGGGTGCAGCAGCCTGTCTTGTTCTTCGCAGCAGCCTGTCTTGTTCGTTGCAACGTATCCTACAAAGGACCTTAAGAGGTAAAAGCTCCAGCAGGAAAAAGTCAAACAGTTTAAGAATAATATTGAAATGTTGAGAAATACGCTTAAAAATAAATAAAACACTTTTCAATGCGTTGCTTAAGGGTCTTTGTAGGACTCCCATCCCTTATCGGAATCAGAATCAGAAAGGTATTCTTTGACTCCCATCATGCAACACTAGTAATTCCCCTCTCTTCTCTCACTGTCATCATACCACTCCCACGTCTCCTCCTGGTTTCTGCTGTCAGTCACAGTCACTGACAGCTGTAACTTGTACTGAAACTCAGCAGTTTGAGGAGTTTCAGCAGAGTTAGTGGGATGTTAGATACTGCCACCATGTGGTTCAATAATGTAATTGCCAGTAGCTCAGCTTTAGTCAATATTGTTTCCTCAAGTCTGGGGTAAAAACGTTATATTGTTTATGAAATCCAGAGAAGGATTACACTTCAGTGTCTGTTTGAGCAAGCATTACAATGACAAATAATGGTAGCAAATCCTCTTGTGTCAAATCAGTTCAGAACTGAGCCATGTTGGTTTGAAAAAAGCTGTCTTTTCAGAATAAAACCCATAACTGTTTAGTGCTTATGGGTTTGGACCAGACAAGCTTTATGTTGAGTGCTTTGGTCATGTTAAAGGGTCTCCAACATATATTGTCTAAAGTGATTGTAATGTCTGTTTCCTTGTTTCTTCTCTTAAAGGTGGGGTAGGTAAGTACATTTAAACAAATGAGAACAAGATTAATAAAGATGAAAGTATTGGCTTCTAATTCTGTCCTCGTGGTCGTTTTGTTGAGAGTTTATAGGTTTCTGGATGGAGGTTAAAACTTGGAGTAGAGCTTTACCAATAAGTTGGATATATTGGAGAAAAATCTATATTTAAAGGTGGAGTAGGTAAGTTTGAGAAACCGGCTCGAGATACACTTTTTGTTATATTCCATGGAATGCTCTTAACATCCCGATAGCAATGAATTTCTGAAGTGCTTTGACAAAAAATCCATTAAAAAATGTCATCTGTGGAAGCCGTAGTACTGTCAAAAGCACGACCAATCGTCTAAAGTAACTGGATGGCCTACCTGCCTGTCAGCCTTCCATCTGTGCACAAATTTATCTCGTGCCCTCATTGGTCATGTGTGTGTTGGAGGAGGGGCTCTGTGAGGAAGTGGCAGATTTTCCCCGGTTGTGTATTTTCTAATTCTAGTGCACTCGAGCTGGTTTCTCCAAAATTACATACCCCACCGTTAAATGTTTGTCGGAGGGAAAAAAAGACAAAATATCATCGTATAGTATCCTATATGTATTTTATATTTTATGTTATCATGTTTGTGAATTTTGACTCTGAAACATTTGCAACAGTTTAAGGCTGTGTCTCAATCCTGTCAGTCCCTTATTTCCCCTTGGATGTGTTCCTTATGTTGTGTCACATTTCTCAGATCATTGCAGTGACTTCAGTGTCTTTTCTTCTGTCTGTTTCTAGGTCTTCAGTCTGGTTTCGTCACCTTGCCTCGCCTCTCTCGCCTCGACAGACAGTTTCAGGACGGAGACGCCCGACGAGGCTCTCTCCCTGACGGAGGAGGCTTCAGCCTGACTCGATCTGACTCCCTCGCCTCCTTCACCGTGGACCTCGGCCCCTCTCTAATGTCTGAGGTCCTGAGCTGGATCGACAACCCCAGCTGCTTCCAGATGTCCAATTACAGCCAGGAAGCAGACGAGGAAAAAGAAGAAGAAGAAGAAGAAGAGGACGAAGGCTCTTTAACACCTGTGCAAAGCCCCGAGGTGACTTCCCCAAACCCCTCCATGAGCTCCTCCAGCAGGAACATGAGCATCAGGAGGCGCTCCGATAGCAAATGGAGAGAGGAAGAGGAGGAGAGGAGGTCAGTGAGGACTCCAGATGTTTGTGCCAGGTCTCCTCAGAGAGTGGAGCCTGCGATGGAGGCGGAGAGGTTTCAGAAGGCGGCGGATGTTTTGTCTCGTCACTACGGTGGAGGATCCTTGACCAAGGGAACAATGAGGAGCAACAACAACAACAACAACAACAACACCGCCGGTCCGGCCTTCTCCCAAGAACGTATAACACCAAATGATTCGTCTTCTGAAGAGGAGGAAGAGATCAAAGTTTAGATGTTCAAACTAAGGATGGGCTATATCACGATATTTCTGATCTAATACCTTGATTTTAATACAATATTGTGTGGCGGATATTGGAGCTTTCACAACATATTAACACCATTTGTAAAAAATAACCATTTAAGATTGTTTTTGACTGACATTGTAATTGCTATAAGATTCACGATATCGGAGGGATTGATCATTTTTGCATCATACTTCTCATTATCATTAAAGAGGCCCTATTATGCTTTTTGGAGTTTTCCCTTTCCTCTCTTGGACTCCTTTGTTATTTTCGTAACAAAGTGGCATCACTAATGCGGCTTTCACACCAGTGCTTTTCAGTTTCTAGCTCCGAGCGGGAGCTTTTCTGGTTCAGCTCCGGTTTCCCTTTTCAGCTCCCGCTCTGTTCACACCGCCCACTGGCGCCCCAGAGCTGCCCCTACTGCGTCATGACGTCACCGTTTACATCGCTGATTTGCTCCCTAACGGCTCCCATTACGGCACTCACAACAACAACAACAACAACTGCGTCGGGTCGATGATCGTGTTGCTTTTAATCACACAGAGCCAGAATAAATTGAATAACGACTTCTCCAACCTTATGCTTTGCTCCAGAGTGCCGTGGTTCATTGTTTATTAATGTGTTTCTGCAGCATTTACCGATCGCTGCAGTATTGGCTGCTCTTCCACGGGAGTTTATTCTCCCGTTAGCTCACACTGCAGCGGCCGCTCTAAAGTATTCACTGTCCGACTCATACAAGCAGCTGATGCATATCCCCAGCTCCCCTTAGCCTAAGTGAATGTGTGTCAGTCTGAATTGACACTGTTTGGTATCACAACGCTGTTATGAAAGTTTCTCTGGTATAAAACGGGTGATGTTGGCATAGCAACCGAAGCTAAACTGACTACTTGCATCCGATAGCTGCAATAATACAAAACAACACGTCTGCCTCTCTCCACAATGATCGATAACAGTGAACGGATGGTCAAAGTAAGGTACAGATAAACAGAATCACACGAAGCCTGGTTAGTGTTGCCTGACTTTATAAAGTGTGTTTATAAGCACTACTGCTTGTAGGCAGGCATAACAGTCGACCCTATGTTCAGGGGAGGTGGGTTTAGTTTCCTGCACGCCTCGACGTGAGAGAGACGTAAGCGACGTCTCTTAGCCATTCTGAAGGATGGTCTGGTAGCTCCTCGATTATCGCTCCTCGATTATCGCTCCTCGGTCCTCGATCCTCCGGCACAAATAAGGCCACTGAGACGCTACTCAAGATGACGCAGACAAATCAACTTCCGGTGATACCGAGAAGCGAGGAAATGAAAAATAAGAGAAGTGAAACGCACCCAGAGGGTGGAAATAGGTGCTGCAGCACAGGCAGTATGAGAAAAATGAAGAACTTTCTGAACATTTAAGCATGGAGACATGTCACAGTAGAGACACACAATACTACACATTAGCATAATAGGGCCCCTTTAATAACATTTGTTGTTGTATCTGTAACAAACATTTGAAAGTGAGTGAAGTTTGTCCAACCTGTATTAATTATTCTTGTAAGAGTTGATTAAAACCACTGGAGAACTCTGATTTTGATACTTTTTCATAACTGTATATAAGTCATCACTACAAAACAATGTATTTTACATAAATAAGATATTAAGACTCATCAGTCTGAAGCTGAACATAAAATGTGATGAACAAAGTTTGTAACGCTTGTGATAAACCTCTGTACATTGTTAATAAATGAACTGGGTGTAACTCCACTTATCTTTTCTTGAAGGCCAGAGAATATATACAAATAAAACACTAATGTAAATACTGTAAATGTATTATTTTAATCAGAACAATAAAACATCTCTGCCGTTCTGCAGAGGAGGCTTCATTTCTTCAACAGAATCAATACTGCTTTCCAAAACCAAATCGATTAGATTTCATACACTCATTTTAGATTGTGTAAATTATCTATGTTATGATTTCAACAAAACACCTACTACAGTAACTGCAGATATATGCCCATGCATTACTTTAAAGTAATTAAAGGGGTGTTAATTTACAGTTAAAGTAATTTCAAACAATTCATACTATGGAGTAAAGTAATGTCAGTGTTGATTTGTTGCCTCATTTGCTGCTCATGAATGGACTGAGTCATATTAGGGTTTCCAAACCCAGAATGAAGCTTCAACAACAACAATTCAAAGACAAAAAACTAAAGATCCTTTGAATTCAAAAGGTCCCATGTCATGGCCATTTCTACTGATCATAATTCCATTGTTGAGGTCTACTAGAATACATTTATATTGTGCAATTTTACAAACTCACATTGGTTTCTCATACAGCATACAAAAATACAGCATGTAAAGTATGCGTCTGTCCCGCCGAGTGTGTGAGGAAGTCCGCGGATTGGTCAATTTGGACCAATCTGCGGAGCAGTTACGTTGCGTCACTATACCCAAGAAGTAAAGAATGGAAAAAGAGAAATCTCCAACGAGGCGTTCTGGGGCAGCAGAGACAGGTCTTTTCTGTGTTAGAGTTTTACTCACAACAGGACTTTGAGTGTTTGTGACTCTGCAGACCGTTTACATGCAGAAAAAGCTAAATAACACACAAGGAGACGGGTCAGAACCAGAAAAGCATGACATGGGACCTTTAAAATTTTTATTTTCTTGTGCACAACGGGACATTTTCAAATAAAGATATATTTCAAATTCACATTGAAGATCTGCACCCCTTAACAATAACTGTCTCAAAGTCTCATCTTTATGTGTCTTTTAGCAGATCTTGAAGGAAGTCAGTTTGAAGTCTCCTGCGATTCGGACGTAGTTGATGACGTCCACGTTCTCACGGTTTGGAAACTGCAGCTGCTGTCCGTCAGGAAGCTCCACCTCAAACACGTCTCCAGCCAGCGTCAACTCCAGCTGAAATAGAAAAGATTATAAGAAAGGAATCTGAGAAAATCCAACAACGCTCCTAAAAAAACTGAAATGGTTGATGTAATCTGGTTTAGGAAATGCACTTCAAGAGAAAACGACTCCATTGGACTCATTAATGTGACTATGTAACTCTGGCTTTTATCTATTGGCTAGTGCTCCGCCAACACATTGTACATGATAGGCTAAGGGGCGGGACATCTCTAAGAGGTTGACCAATCACAACAGAGTCGGCCAGATAACCTATCAGAGCAGACTGGGCTCTGGTTTCAGACAGAGGGTAAAAAGAGGTGCTGCAGCACAGGCAGCATGAGAAAAATAAAGAGCTTTTTGAACATTAAAGCATGGAGACGTGTAGTAGAGACACTACACACTGATATGAACCTCAGTGTTCCTCACCTTGACCTCTCCTCCCCGGTGTGGAGGTTTGTGTGTGTCCCGAACCTCATCGCCCCAAGACCCATCAGACTTTGAGTTGCAAACAATAACGGAACCATCAGCGTCGTCATCATAACGGGGATTAAAGTGCAGGGCGATGTCGTCCGTACCACAGCCCAGCTCGATCTTAAAACTGGATGGATCAGAGATTATAAACAGAGGTTTCATATTATATAATCACAATACTTTAATAGAAATGTGGTTTAGAAAGGTGTGGAAATGTAACCTTAAAGATTAAAAGGCAAGGTAAGTTTATTTATATAAACACCTTTCAACACAAGGCAATTCAAGGTGCTTTACAAAAATGAAAGACATTCAGACAAAGGCATTTAAAAACAGTCATTAAAAAGAAAAGATATTTCAAGAAAAAGAACATGAATAAAAAGTTACAGTGCAGTTTAAGATATGAATAGTTCACACAAAAGTTCCACTTTACTGATGAACACAACGGCTCAGTTTCAATTAAAAGCAGCGACAAAAAGAAAAGTCTTCTTGCTGGATTTGAAAGTAGTCAGAGTTGCAGCGGACCTGCAGGTTTCTGAGAGTTTGGTTCCAGATGTTTGGAGTATAATAACTGAATGCTGCTTCTCCATGTTTAGTTCTGACTCTGGGGACAGAAAGCTGACCAGTCACTGAAGACCTGAGAGATCTGGATGGTTCATAGTTTAGCAGGAGGTCAGAAATGTATTTTGGGCCTAAACCATTCAGTGCTTTATAAACCAGCAGCAGTATTTTGAAATCTATTCTTTGACACACAGGAAGCCAGTGTAAAGACTTCAGAACAGGAGTGATGTGATCCGCTTTCTTAGTGTTAGTGAGGACTCGAGCAGCGGCGTTCTGAATCAGCTGCAGCTTCCCAATAGATTTTTTTAGTGAGACCTGTGAAGACACCATTGCAGTAGTCGAGTCTACTGAAGATAAAAGCAAGGACAAGCTTTTTCCAAATCCTGCTGTGACATTAGTCTTCTAATCCTAGATATGTTCTTTAGGTGATAGTAAGCTGATTTAGTAACTGTTTTAATGTGACTGTTGAAACTCAGGTCAGAGTCCATGACTACAACTAGATTTCTGGCTTTATCTGTTGGTTTGAACATTGCAGACTGAAGCTCAGCGCTAACTTTTATACGTTCTGCCTTGGCTCCAAAAACCATTACCTCAGTTTTATCTTTGTTTAATTGGAGAAAGTTCTGACACATCCAGTCATTGATTTGTTCAATGCACTTACTCAGTGTTTGAATTGGAGCATAGTCTCCTGGTGAAATGGTTATGTAAATGTGTGTGTCATCCGCATAGCTATGGTAACTTATTTTGTTGTTTTTCATTATCTGAGCCAGTGGTAGCATGTATACGTTAAAGAGAAGAGGCCCCAAGATGGAGCCTTGAGGAACTCCACATGTCATATTTGTCAACTCAGATTTGTATTTACCTATAGAAACAAAGTTGTTTCTGTCCTTTAAGTAGGATTCAAACCAATTCAGAACTGTTGATGAAAGTCCCACTCGGTTTTCCAGTCAGTCAAGTAATATGTTGTGGTCAACAGTGTCAAACGTAGCACTGAGATCTAATACTACTAACACTGAAGTTCTGCCACTGTCTGTGTTTAAAGGCCAAGTCTCTCTTTATAGATTTCAAAGTGCACCAGGAGATTTGTTTTTCGGCACCTGCGTTCAGCATTTTCTTCCCAGTCACTTCCTTTACCCTAGTTGGAGCAATGGCATCTATAACATTTTTAATTTTTTAATTAAAATGATCTACTAGCTCATTTACTGCGATGTTGGCAGGGGTAAGTGCGGAAGAAAAATTATGAGTAAACATTTCTCTAGTATTTTCAGTTAAATATCGCTTTGTGGTTACCTCTTTTTGAACATTTTTCTGAACAGAAATAGAGCTCTCAAAGAAAACACAGGAATGATCAGAGAGCGCAACATCAGTCACCAGTAAGATAGTATGTTTTAGTATAGTAGGACATGTTTTATAACACTGCAAGATGAGGGTTTTAGGAAAATAACAAAACTGACCTTAAGTTAACAAGAAAAAAAACGTACTTACAAAAGTATTTTTTTTCCCCACACTCATAAGGTGATAAAAACAACATCCGTACAATTTATTGTTGTTTTCCAGTACCCCTTTAAAATGTCCTATGTCACTCAGTATAGCACGCTGACTTGTAGGATGAGCCATACTTGCAAGAATTTAAGATCCTTAAGAGGATTACTAAACAAATATTGTGTGCATTTATTGTTCACCCTTCATTCTCTAGAGAGCAACTGATTTTAAGTTGCAACAAAACAACTTATTCAAGTATTAAAAGTATGTTCTTTCCAGAATGCATTTGTTAATGCATATGACCATATTATCATATTTAGTTTAAAAGGTTGTACTAAATATGTTTTGTGTGTTTGGTTTGCTTACCTATCGGCATCATGCTGAATGATCCCCTTCACTTTCAGCCTGTCTCCGTCCGTCAGGTTCAGATGCTTCATTTCAAGTAGCTGAGAAACACAGAAATGAAAGTTTTAAACAATTTATTGGGAACATTACAGAAGGCTGTTTGTCATAATAGTATTAGAGTTGCATTCAACCAATTGCAGGCTGCAAACACATACTCTGTTCATAAGGCAGTACAGTTCAAGACAAAACAAAGCAGATGACCTTACCATGGTGATAGTGGGTGTTAGTTAACACTGCAGCAGCTGATGGAAGATGGTCTTTCTGCACTGGAAGACAACATGTAAGTAGTAAGAAGACTGTGAAGCTACTCTTAATTTATAATGTGAAGCACTGCTGTTTGACTAAATAATATTGCAATGCATTATAGATTATATTGGAGCACAAGCACCACCTACTGCAATACACTCTACTTTAATCAAATAGTCTGCTATGATAATCTGCATGTTTAAAAAAAATGTAAAGCACATATTGACAGTTTGGGCAGTTTACGTGTATTTTGTTTGAATACATTTGTATGTTTTTAATGATTTCTATACCCTTTATTCCTAAACCTTTCTGCTTGGTACACGTGGTTATCAAACATTAGAACTGCAAGACTTAAAATCCTTCAACCTCGTCACTCTATAGAAACCACTTCTGGTTAATTACAAAATAAAAAGTTAATGTAACGGCAAACAAACTAAAGCAATTAAATAAGAGGTTAACTTACACGTCTAGCCACTTAATAGATTTATATCAAAAACCTATATCCACTGACACGAGTTAGGTGGCTAACGGGAATAACAGTTTATAGAGCTAACAATGCTACAGTGCTCGCAAACAATTTCAGGAGCATCAGTCAGTAGTAGGCTACCAATATTATTGTTAGCCCAGTCCTGAAGTGCGCTATTAAGCTGCCTCTATCGGCAAATGTCTCACAATTTGTCCGTTGTAGTTTCCATTTAAGACTGGCACTGGGACATTAGGGGAATATGGACCGATAATTTTCTCGAAATGCTTCAGTTCTCGATCACTCCATTTTTCGAAAGTACTCACCGGAAGTGTTAGCGATCTTTCATGTCTGTAATGCCGCTGGCTTTATTCATTTTATATATTTCAGTTCCACCTTTTGACCCCGAGATGGCGGTAAAACTCTCGATTCTAATGTCTGCCCCAACGAAAGGGTGAAGATTACGGTTAAAAAAAGTGCTAGCTCGAGTACCCCAATTGCTCACGTGACCACCTAATCCCCATCATGTCTCACAAAAGAGTCTTTAGAATTAACCTTTATGTTACATGTATATTTATCCATGCAGAACATGTTTTTTTGTGACCATTTCAGTTTACGCTTGTGATAAACCTCTGTACATTGTTAGTAAATGAACTGGTGTAACTCCACTTATCTTTTCTTGAAGGCCAGAGAAAACAGAATAAAACACCATATTGTAAATTATTATTTTAATGAGATGAGACTTCATTACTTCAACAGAATCAATACTGCTTTACAAAAACAAATCTATTAGACTTCATACACTCATTTTAGATTTTGTAAATTATCTACCATACATCATGCAGCTTAAAGATATGATTAAAACAAATCAAATACCTCGGTCACTGCAGACATCATATCATGGTGCAGTAAAATACAACATTTCCTGTTGAAGAATAAAAGTAACTTATATGTAAATTACCGCAACAATTTGTCAGGGATGAGCAGAGCAGGTAGGACCCAATTGCGGGACAGTCTTGACCAGTACTTCTCAAAGTGTGGTCCGTGAGCGCCCCCTAGTGGTCCGCGAGTATATTGGTAACATTTCACATTTGAAATAAATAAATACATTTGTTTTCCGCACTCTCGCGGGAATATCTCCACAATGGAGCGAGCTTAAGTTTAACTTCCGATTGCATGATATAGCCCAGCGCAAGACCTTCATCACACATGTTGCCACTTGTTTGTACCATTTCAGAAACAAGTGGCGATTTGTAATCTGTTCTAGAAAAACGATGTGTTTTTTGATATTTGTGGAGTTAGGTGGTCCGCGAGTGTTTTTTTTATTGGTTAAGTGGTCCTTGGTGTGAAAAGGTTTGAGAAACACTGGTCTAGACAATAGTTTGAATGGAAAATACCTTTATTTAAAGGCTCAATACCTAAAACAACAAACAGATCTGACTCAAGAATTCCACCAAATCCACCAACAGAAAACCAGAACTTAAATACATGCAGAACTAATCAGAGGACAAGCAACAGCTGGGCAGGGTAGGACAAACCCAACAGCACCAGGTGAAGAGAATCAAGACCTATAGTTAGGCGTTTTTTTTTCAACACATTGGTGGTCCAGAGGTCTATGCCTTGGTTTTTCATGCAGGTGCTTGTGGTTCAGCATCCAGGAGAGGGACATATTTTGTCTTCTTTTTTGCCACACTTGCCCCTGCTAACATCTCAGTAGATGAGCTAGTAGATCATTTTAATTCAAAAATTAAAAATGTTATAGATGCCATTGCTCCAATTAAGGTAAAGGAAGTGACTGGGAAGAAAATATCTCCATGGAGAAAGGCCATGACCGTTAAAACAGAAAAAAGAGAATGTCGAAAAGCTGAACGCAGGTGGCGAAAAACAAATCTCCAGGTTCACTTTGAAATTTATAAAGAGAGACTTGGCCTTTATAATTTGCAATTGAAAAACGCACGACAATCATTCTTCTCTGACATCATTACCAAAAACAAAAACAACGCACGTGCCTTGTTTGCTACCGTCGACAGACTAACTAACCGCCCAGTGTCAGTAGCCTCTGAATTTCTAACCACCAGGGCGTGCAATGATTTTGCCTCCTTTTTCAATGACAAAATTCAGAAAATCAGACAAGCAGTCAGTGCCTCTGCATCAGGAACAGCAAATGTGCTGTCTCTGTGTCCACTTAACATCAATTCAGACATCATGACACAATTCCATCAGATTAATGATAAAAACCTAGAGGACATTATACAACTTCTGAAGTCCTCCTCCTGCTGCCTTGATATTATTCCAACAGGATTTTTCAAAGATGTTTTGCCTTGCATGGCCTCAGAACTACTTCATATAGTAAACAAATCTCTTCACTCAGGTATTTTTCCACAGGCCCTGAAAACTGCAGTCATTAAACCGCTCTTAAAAAAGAATAATCTAGATGCTTCAGTAATGAACAATTACAGGCCCATATCAAACCTGCCATTTCTAGGTAAGATCATTGAAAAAGTTGTTTTTCAACAGTTAAGTAATTTCTTGCATTTAAATGGTTGTTTTGATGTGTTCCAGTCAGGCTTTCGTCCAAACCACAGCACTGAGACGGCTCTTGTAAAGGTCTTTAACGACATCCACTTAAACACAGACAGTGGCAGAACTTCAGTGTTAGTATTATTAGATCTCAGTGCTGCGTTTGACACTGTTGACCACAACATATTACTAGACCGACTGGAAAACTGGGTGGGACTTTCGGAAACAGTTCTAAATTGGTTTAAATCCTACTTAAAGGATAGAAACAACTTTGTTTCTATAGGTAAATACACATCTGAGTTGACAAATATGACATGTGGGGTTCCTCAAGGCTCCATCCTGGGGCCTCTTCTCTTTAACATCTACATGCTACCACTGGCTCAGATAATGAAGAACAACAAAATAAGTTACCATAGCTATGCAGATGACACACAAATTTACGTAACAATTTTACCAGGAGACTATGCTCCAATTCAAACACTGAGTAAGTGCATTGAACAAATCAATGACTGGATGTGTCAGAACTTTCTCCAATTAACAAAGATAAAACTGAGGTAATGGTCTTTGGAGCCAAGGCAGAACGTTTAAAAGTTAGCGCTGAGCTTCAGTCTGCAATGTTCAAACCAACAGATAAAGCCAGAAATCTAGGTGTAGTCATGGACTCTGACCTGAGTTTCAACAGTCACATTAAAACAGTTACTAAATCAGCCTACTATCACCTAAAGAATATATCTAGGATTAAAAGACTAATGTCACAGCAGGATTTGGAAAAACGTGTCCATGCTTTTATCTTCAGTAGACTCGACTACTGCAATGGTGTCTTCACAGGTCTCACTAAAAAATCTATTAGAAAGCTGCAGCTGATTCAGAACGCCGCTGCTCGAGTCCTCACTAACACAAAGAAAGTGGATCACATCACTCCTGTTCTGAAGTCTTTACACTGGCTTCCTGTGTGTCATAGATTTCAAAATATTGCTGCTGGTTTATAAAGCACTGAATGGTTTAGGCCCAAAATACATCTCTGACCTCCTGCTAAACTATGAACCATCCAGATCTCTCAGGTCTTCAGGGACGGGTCAGCTTTCTGTCCCCAGAGTCAGAACTAAACATGGAGAAGCAGCATTCAGTTATTATGCTCCAAATATCTGGAACAAACTCCCAGAAACCTGCAGGTCCGCTGCAACTCTGACTACTTTTAAATCCAGGCTGAAGACTTTTCTTTTTGTCGCTGCTTTTAATTGAACTATTCATATCTTAAACTGCACTGTAACTTTTATCCATGTACTTTTTCTTGTAATGTTTAAACGTAATTAAACTCCATGACATTTATGAGAGGGACTGCTCGAAAGAGATATTTGGAATATCTGGCATCGACGGATGAAAAATAGTGTTTTGGTAACACGGAGTGTTTTGGTAACACTTTAAAGACTTTGTTATGGAAGCAAAGCAGGGGAGGGGGTGTGTACAGCCTCCTGAGGGTCCGATTGTGGATGTCATGCGAGCAAAATATGGTGAAGAAAGTCTGTCTAAATTAAATATATGGAAAATATTCATATTTTAGACTGCACTGTAACTTTTATCCATGTATTTTTCCTTAATGTTTATTTTATTAGCACTGTAACTTTTATCCATGTACTTTTTCTTGTAATGTTTAATTGAACTATTCATATTTTAGACTGCACTGTAACTTTTATCCATGTATTTTTCCTTAATGTTTATTTTATTAGCTTTTCTTTTTTAATGCTTAATGTCTTTCATTTCTTTTTTGTAAAGCACTTTGAATTACCCTGTGTCGAAAAGTGCTCTATAAATAAACTTGCCTTGCCTTGCCTTCTGCTATGCTGATGTTGAATCTGGAAAATCGTCCCTACCACTTTTTCTAACAAACTGACACCCATGCATTACACTTAAAGTTATTTCTATCAATTCATACTATGTGTTCATGGGTTTTATAGGAAAGTAATGTCAGCGTTAATTTGTTGTCTCATTTGCTGCTCATGAGTGCACTGATACTGCATTTCTTTAGTTGAAAAGTTGGTTCAAATATTGTTTCCAAACCCAGAATTAAGCTACAACAATTAAAAGAAAAAAAACAAAAGATCCTTTGAATTTAAACGTTTTATTTTCTTGAGCACAACGGGACATTTTCCAATAAAGATATATTTCAAATTCACATTGAAGATCTACACCCCTTAACAATAACTGCCTCAAAGTCTCATCTTTATGTGTCTTTTAGCAGATCTTGAAGGAAGTCAGTTTGAAGTCTCCTGCGATTCGGACGTAGTTGATGACGTCCACGTTCTCACGGTTTGGAAACTGCAGCTGCTGTCCGTCAGCAAGCTCCACCTCAAACACGTCTCCAGCCAGCGTCAACTCCAGCTGAAATAGAAAAGATTATAAGAAAGGAATCTGAGAAAATCTAACAACGCTCCTAAAAAAACTGAAATGGTTGATGTAATCTGGTTTAGGAAATGCACTTCAAGAGAAAACGACTCCATTGGACTCATTAATGTCACTATGTAACTCTGGCTTTTATCTATTGGCTAGTGCTCCTCCAACACATTGTATATGATAGGCTAAGGGGCGGGACATCTCTAAGAGGTTGATCAATCACAATAGAGCCAGCCAGCTAACCAATCAGAGCAGACTGGGCTCTGGTTTCAGACAGAGGGTGAAAATAAGTGCTGCAGCATGAGAAAAATAAAGAGCTTTTTGAACATTAAAGCATGGAGACGTGTAGTAGAGACACTACATACTGATATGAACCTCAGTGTTCCTCACCTTGACCTCTCCTCCCCGGTGTGGAGGTTTGTGTGTGTCCCGGACCTCATGGCCCCAATACCCACCAGACTTTGAGTTGCAAACAATAACGGAACCATCAGCGTCGTCATCATAACGGGGATTAAAGTGCAGGGCGATGTCGTCCGTACCACAGCCCAGTTCGATCTTGAAACTGGATGGATCAGAGATTATAAACAGAGGTTTCATATTATATAATCACAATACTTTAATAGAAATGTGGTTTAAAAAGGTGTGGAAATGTAACCTTAAAGAAGAAGTATTGTAATACTAAACAGATGTTTTAGGGCTGTCAGTCGATTAAAATATTTAATCGCATGGTTGTCCACAGTTAATCTCACATTTTGTATCTGTTCTAAATGTACCTTAGAGGAATATTTTTCAAGTTTGTAATACTCTTATCAACATATGAGTGGACAAATATGCTTTATGCTAATGTTTATTATCATTTGAACAATGACAAATATTGTCATGAATATTAAATACAACAACCTCTGAACATTACAAATATTTGCCTCAATTCAACCTGGAACCACTCTCATACAATACAAATGGTGCGCGCGCGTGCGTGTGTGCGTGATGGATCGTTGGAGCTATGTGCAACTCAAGGCATATGCTCGAACGGGAGCTGCCTGGACGCTGCAATCATGTTGCGCACTATCCGTGCTGAGTGTGCTGACTTCTCCTACAATGTCCCGCTGTCTGCTTCCTGCATAAAGTCAAGTGCTAGGCGCAGTTGTGTGGATAGAGCGCTCCTCTGTTTTCATTTAAAAAGCTCCTTATATCCGTTAGCGCAGCTAGCTAGCACCAGATGCTAACAACAATAATGCACGTAAGGTGTCTCTCTCTCGCTCGGGCCACACATACACACACCCTCCCGGTCCTCCCGATGGCCAGTCGGTGCCAGTCGGTGAGCGTGGAAGTGTGGTCTGCCACAAGCAGGCGGCAGGAGCGGGGCTGTCAGCATCAGCTTGTAGATGGTATTTTAAACTCGATGCGCTCTGAAACTACGGGGTGGCCGAGGACAAAAAATACACATGCGTTAATCGCGTTACAATAATTAGTGGCGTTAATTTATTAACGCGTTATTAACTTGACAGCCCACTGCAAGATGAGGGTTTTAGGAAAATAACAAAACTGACCTGAAATTAATAGGAAGAAAGAAAACGTACTTACAAAAGTACTTTTTTTTCACACTCATAAGAAGGTGATAAAAACAACATCCGTACAATTTATTGTTGTTTTCCAGTACCCCTTTAAAATGTCCTATGTCACTCAGTCTAGCGCGCTGACTTGTAGGATGAGCCTACTTGCAAGAATTTAAGATCCTTAAGAGGATTACTAAACAAATATTGTGTGCATTTATTGTTCAGCCATCATTCTCTTAAGTTGCAACAAAACAATTTATTCAAGTATTAAAAGTATTTTCTTTCCAGAATGCATGTGTTAATGCATATGATCATATTATCATATTTAGTTTAAAAGGTTGTACTAAATATGTTTTGTGTGTTTGGTTTGCTTACCTCTCGGCATCACGCTGAATGATCCCCTTCACTTTCAGCCTGTCTCCGTCCGTCAGGTTCAGATGCTTCATTTCAAGTAGCTGAGAAACACAGAAATGAAAGTTTTAAACAATTTATTGGGAACATTACAGAAGGCTGTTTGTCATAATAGTATTAGAGTTGCATTCAACCAATTGCAGGCTGCAAACACATACTCTGTTCATAAGGCAGTACAGTTAAAGACAAAACAAAGCAGATGACCTTACCATGGTGATAGTGGGTGTTAGTTAACACTGCTGCTGATGGAAGATGGTCTTTCTGCACTGGCAGACAAAATGTAAGTAGTAAGAAGACTGTGAAGTTTCTCTTAATTATAATGTGAAGCACTGCTGTTGAACTAAATATTGAAAATGAGATTAATCACGGAGAGGACTTTGAGTAGCAGCTGCCCCTGTGATACTGTGATGCGTTTATAAAAACTACTCTGTCAAGAACTTTGAAAAATATATCAAGATTGGGAGCCATTGTTTCCATTGAGGAGGGTTTGCAATGCATTATAGATTACATTGGAGCACAAGCACCACCTACTGCAATACACTCTACTTTAATCAAACAGTCTGCTATAATAATCTGCATGTTTATTTTTTTTTAAAGCACATATTGACAGTTTGGGCAGTTTACGTGTATTTTGTTTGAATACATTTGTATGTTATTAATGATTTCTATACCCTTTATTCCTAAACCTTTCTGCTTGGTACACGTGGTTATCAAACATTAGAACTGCAAGACTTAAAATCCTTCAAGCTCGTCACTCTATAGAAACCACTTCTGGTTAATTACAAAATAAAAAGGTAATGTAACGGCAAACAAACTAAAGCAATTAAATAAGAGGTGAACTTACACGTCTAGCCACTTAATAGATTTATATCAAAAACCTCTATCCACTGACACGAGTTAGGTGGCTAACGGGAATAACAGTTTATAGAGCTAACAATCCTACAGTGCTCGCAAACAATTTCAGGAGCATCAGTCAGTAGTAGGCTACCAATATTATTGTTAGCCCAGTCCTGAAGTGCGCTATTAAGCTGCCTCTATCGGCAAATGTCTCACAATGTGTCCGTTGTAGTTTCCATTTAAGACTGGCACTGGGACATTAGGGGAATATGGACCGATAATTGTCTCGAAATGCTTCAGTTCTCGACCACTCAATTTTTCGAAAGTACTCACCGGAAGTGTTGGCGATCTGTCATGTCTGTAATGCCGCTGGCTTTATTCATTTTATATATTGCAGTTCCACATTTTGACCACGAGATGGCGGTTCCGATCTCGATTCTAATGTCTGTCCCAACCATAGACGCCCAACGAAAGGAGATGGGTGGTCTGGATCATGCTCTGGATGCAGACCGCAGGCAGGGGGCGGTTCCTATAAGGGGAGGTTCCTAAAGGGTTATGAGCCCCGCCCCCCACGTATTTCTTAAAGGTATATGACGCTGTTTCTCATTTATTTTAATGCTTTGAATGAATCATAAACGAACTTTGAAAAATAATAATTATAATAATTTGCATTAAGAATGAAGAGTATACAACCCACAGAGAAGACAAATTAATTAACCTATTGACAGATCATAATGAATACAGAGTCAATTTGATAGTTTATCATAGCATACAGGCCCGGACTGGACATCGGGAGCATCGGGAGGTTTCCCGATGGCCTGGCCTGCTAAGTGGCCTGCTGGCCTGAGGATTTGTTTTATGTATGTATTGTGAACGCAACGCTGCGCAAATGTGGGTCTGATTCTGCCTCACAGAGGGTGACTGGCTGTCTACATGATGTGGCCTGCCGACATGGCCACTTTCATACAGACCATACACTAATGCCCTCGATTGGTCTGTGTGTCATTCAAGCTCGGGAGGGTGTGTGTGTGTGTGTGTGTGTGTATGTGTGGCGCAAGTGAGCAAGAGAGAGAAAGCGCGCGCACCGGTTACGTGTAGGCTATTGTTGTTGTTAGCATCTGGTGCTAGCTAGGCGTAACGGTTTTCAACAACAAGGTGGAGGAGAGTCCTCTCCAGTCAGACTGAGAGACTGATAACCTCAGCTCAGGTGAGGTAAAGGACTCTGCTGAGTGTTTAGATAGTTAATTTAGTTCTCAGTGGGTCTCACGGTTTGGTCACCATTCATGTAAACACATATTTCCATTTGAAGGGGGAGTGATTAGTAAAATATGCATGAATAAAAAAAAACTAGGTGAAAAAATTCAAGATACACTTTAAAAACGTGTTGAGAGCTAAAACTAGTCTTTGCTGCTGCCTCAAAGAGGAGCAGGGGCAGAGGAGGGAGACAGGTGAGACTGGTTCAGGAGCCCAGGCACACTCACAACTATAAATGAACCAAAAACAAATAAATAAACAAGTTTCAATGTTTTTTCATATTGGATATGGGTATGTTATTGGTTATGGCCATGTTCTTGTGATTTTATGATTATTTAAATGTATACAGTTATGTTTCATGTGGGTGTAGTCTCTTTATTTCCCCCTCAAAGTGAACCAGATCGATGAATTTAAGTCCAACATTACAAACAAAATCGTACCGGGGGAGAATGCCCCCACCCCCCCTATAGGATTTGAGGTCCACCCCCACTTAAGATATGTTCACATGAATAGGTTCCTAAATAGATTTGCACATTTTTTAAAATAGTAACCCATGTCCATATGTTTATTTTTGGGCAGTAGATTTAGAGGGCCATCACTACGGGCAGCAACGCTGTAAATATTGACAAATAAATCCAGCAAAATGGCACAAAAAACTGGTAGTGGCCTGGCTGGGTGTATAATTCCCGGCCTGACTTATTGTCCCAGTCCGGCCCTGATAGCATAGGATACATTAAACTCATCAATTGTAGGCATATCATGTTTTACTGTTTGTGCAGTGGTAGTAATTATTATTCAAATCAATCAACTATGTGTTATGGAAGATATTACTGTATATCATTTCACAACATGAGTAGAGGTTTCTGTACACCTAAAATACTGAAGTTGAAGTTACTGTCCTGATGTGTATCATGTTGTGTCTGGTGGTAAGATTAATTAATTAATTAACGTATTTATTATTTTTGAAACATTACAATACACATCAAATACTAAACATGAAAAGTACATACCAATACATTGTACAAAGGAAAATATATACAGTACATACAAAGAGGAAAGTCTTCATTAAACATAAACATTTTATTGGGTGTTCTAATTCAGCAACCACAAAATATGGGCCCAGATTTCATTATCTCTGACTTCATCAACCAAAAGATCAATTTTGATATTTAACATGAATTGAACTCAGAAAGAAAAACACACTGTATGCCTTATACAACTTTTTTTATCCAATAGAATAATGACACTCAGCAGAAATACATAGTGTAGGTGGCAGTAATGCAACTTAAGGGATTCCAGCTGCTATTATAAATCCTCGCAGAAGAAGTCATTCGTTCTCTCAAGATGGCCGAACAACACGTTGAAACAGCGGTAATAGTATTTTCCAGAGATGCATGTTTATATTTATTGTAATGTCATTTGTCTTAACACAAAATTGACTCGTTATCAAAGTACAAGATCGACTGTTCAACCTCGTTAAGCGTTAATAAAGTAAATAATAGTTGTATGTGGTAAAAATGTTTGTGGTATTAAATGCTAACTTAGCATGATGCTATAAACACGTTACTCTACTGTTGTAATAACGTTAAGCTTAGATAGGTCAATAGATTATCAGGCTCGGTAACCATACTGATTTGTGTTACCAAAGCTGATCATCTAATTGACCTAAGGTTAGCGTATATGCTTTGATGCTAACCAGCACTTAGCATGATGCTAGTGTACTGTTGTTTTATCTTGAAAATATAAGTAGGCCTGTCCTACATACTGTAACTTAATCAAATAATATGGTATGGATTCGGATAGACAACATGGCTAGCTTGGTTGGTTGAATTGAGTAATAAGATGTGCGGTACTGATTAAGGTTGTAACGGTAACAGTTTAACTACTGGTTGTAATGAACCAGACGAGAGACGGACGCATCCTTTCAGTAAATGTCGGCTGCTAATCAATATGTAAAAATAACACTTCCGGTGTCTTCTATAAGTATGCAACATTAGTTATGGCATCATCAGAAATGTGGTAAAGTAATATGATTAGAGAAGAGTCACTGGTCATCTAACACATGCTGAATAGCTCACCTAACACTATTAAAGACAGGTTAATTATTACATGTTACTTATTAGACGCTTTTATCCAAAGCGACTTACATACTCAATACTGTGGACAATCCCCACAGGAGCAATTTGGGGTGAAGTGTCTTGCCCAGGGACACAACGACATGCTGGCTGCAGTGGGGTTTGAACCTGTCACCCCCTGATCCCAACACCAAGGCTCTATCCACTGCGCCACACGCCTCTTATGTTAAAGAATGTAACATAATAAAAACGACCTAATATCGATAAGCAAAAACACTAGTTATATTATACAAATGATGTGACCCCTTGAGCTGCATAAACTAACAAGCAATCCAATATAAATATCAAAGCTCATTCAAAAACGTTCCTGTCATTTATGTGATATGAATGGTTACTGTTGAAAGTGCAAATAAAAACAGTTTGAATAGAAAACAATTCCTCATTTTCTTCCAGATTCACCGAACTGTTTACAAGGGGGATGCCCTTCTAACACCCCTTTGTGAAGGCCCTAATAAGTACAAGTGCACATTCTGCAGCAAGGTGGGGGACTATGGCGATATTGTGGCACATCTGCAGACCCATAGAAGAACGGCTGTTAAACATGGAGGTATTTCTTAATCTAATTAAATGTTGTAGATCTTCCAAAATGTACAAATAGTTGACTAATTTTAGTTAGTCTAACCCAGTGGTTCCCAAAGGACAAGTACAAATCTCAAGGCACACCTGTTGTGCAAAATAGCCCTTATAACACGTGTTATCACTCATATCATGTAAAATATCTGTAAATGTGCATAATTATTTACTAATGCCGAATAAAATGTGACAAAGACAACTATTACTCATGAAATATTTATTAACAAAATATTTCAGAAATGAATTCGAAACTTTATCAAATTAGGCTTCATCAAAGCAGCAACACACTCATTTAAACCAGACGGGTCACAAAATAAAAAATAAGGCAAAGGAAACTCAGCAGAAATTCAGCACAGAGAACTGTCAATGCAAGGAAGCTGCATTGTCCATGGTCCTGAACTACACATTATAAATGTAACATTTCAGCAATCAGCATTGAAACATGTGCTATTGTAAATATTTTGCCGACTTACAAATTAGTGAGATACATGTGCCTGTCGAGGCACGCAGAATTTTTTTTATCCTTGGTGGCACTGAGGAGAGGGCCACTCGCAAATCCTGTTCAACAGAGAGCCGTGACCTCCTGTTGTTCATGTAAATCAGAGTAGAGAACGCCAACTCCAGAGATGGGGTCGTTACTAAAAAAATGTAATGTATTACTTTTTAAAAAGTATTATATTACACTACTTCGTTACTATCTACATAAAGTAACTCGTTACTTTACTCGCCGAGCACGTACGAACTGCGCATGCGTGAGTGGCAATAACTTTCCTTACCAGCAGGCGGCGGTAGTGTGTATTTGTCATTCAAAACAGGCAACAACCAGAAGACAGAAGAAGAACAGACTATGTAATATAAACAAACAACAAATAGCTGTGCGATAGCTTCACCTCAGCATGTGTTCTTTGCAGGTGCTTGTTGAGGTTTGACGTGGTGTTTACAGCAGTGGATAACAGCTTCTGGCCTGGACACAGTTTGCACCTCACCGTCACATTCCTGTCTATTCTTCGGACAAACTCAAAATAATGGGCATACCTCCACCCCTCGACAGTTATCGCTGACTCAGCCATGTTTATGCAGCACTGCACGTGGAGATGTGGTCGCACAAGTCGCGCAGATTACGTACATATAAACCTACAAAGTACTGATATAGTAAATTAAAAAATAATTATTTTTGTGTAGTTGTATATTGCAATAATAACGTATGGTTGTCACCAAATCCCACGGCACACCCGGACTTGCCTCAGGGCACACCAGTGTGCCACGGCACACCGTTGGGGAACCACTGGTCCAACCAATTAACTATTACTAACTAATATTATTCAACGTGAATTTGAATACAGTTTACATTTTTATATTGCCTTAAGAATGAAGTCATTTGTAAACTGCATTTCTCTTTGTAGGATTCACAATGTACAGGTGCAATGGTGTGTGTTGCAAATCCTCACATTTCCACTGCTGCTACTGTGGGGAGATCAGAACCCAGCCCACTATTCTGAAGCATGTTCAAAAGTGTGCAGGAGCAGCCTGCAGCGTTGGATCGCTTCGCCAGAGTAAGTGATGCACATGAACACACCAGAAGCAGTGGTCATAACCTTATTCCCCCTAAACACAACTTAAACAAAACATGGGGAAAATGTATTGTACAACTATACTGCTATAATGTAATCTATCCACTGTCTCCCCACCAGCCGCCACTGTCTCCTCCACAGCCTCCACGGTAGCCTCCTCTGTCGCCTCCACAGCCGCCACTGTCTCCTCCACAGCCTCCACGGTAGCCTCCTCTGTCTCCTCCATGGTAGCCGCCACTGTCTCCTCCACAGCCTCCACGGTAGTCTCCTCTGTCTCCCCAGCAGACTACACCATTGGCCCAGCAGCCTGCAGCGTTGGATTGCTTCGCCAGAGTAAGTGATGCACTTGAACACACCAGAAGCAGTGGTCATAACTTTATTCCCCCTAAACACAACTTAAACAAAACATGGGAAAAATGTATTGTACAACTATACTGCTATAATGTAATCTATCCACTGTCTCCCCACCAGCCGCCACTGTCTCCTCCTCAGCCTCCACGGTGGCCTCCTCAGCCTACCCTGTCACCTCTGCAGCCTCCCAAATTGCCACAGCATCTGTAGCCTCCACTCCACTCCAAGCCATCAGTCGCAGCAAAGTAGTCCAGTCAAGGGCCAAAAGGACAACATGCCCTTTGTGTAAAACTGAATTATATATGAAAAACCTCAAGACCCACATGGATCGACGTCACTCATCATCTGTTCCTGATATTACTTATAATCGCCATCTTCCATCCCAATGCTTAGACCTCAAAAAGGGCATTTTTGCTGTTGGAAGAACATTTTCTGGGCTGAGAAACCCCATTCATGTACAGAAGTTCACCTGGGGAAACAGCCACCAAGTTGTTTGTGAGCTTGAAAATTGCAAGCAGGCATCAGAATTTTCCAGAAGTAACTTATTAGGGTCTGAGTGTATTCATGTTAGGTCTCTGATATACTGTCCTACTTCATCCAAACCAGACGTCACACTGAAGGAGGAAGTTCTGTCGGATATGGTTGGGAAGGAATGGATTTCTGACGACACAAAAAGAATGTGTCTAGTCAGAAAGGAGAAAGCCGAGTCTGAAAACAGCCCACTGAGTAAAGTGGTGACATTTTGCAGTGGCGCATCAAGAGTTTATGTGTCAGTACTTGAAACATGCACCTCATATTATTCGCGGTTAGGGAGAGTGTCTGTATGTTATGACATAAAAAGAAATACTTGGCAGTGTCCATGCTCAAAGCCAAAGAATTCCTGTGCTCATAAGTCCATAGCAAAATGGCACTTGAATCAGACCCGACCTGAACTCTTCCTAAAGGTCCGAAGTACAGACAGTGATGTGTTTGAGACCTTTGTTGAATCTGATCCTGAAGGCCACAGTACTGAGGACATTCTCTATCCACCTGAGGGAGCCGCTTTGACGTCAATTGTTCTTTACTTGTTGGACCACAAGAAATTGCCAGCTGTTCTGTCAACGGATGCGTGTTCACCGCAGAACATGGAGACACAGCCAAAGCGCCTCATACCTCTTTAGAACTTTTGCACGGTTTGCCCAGGAAGAATTCCTCTGTCTGATCCTATGCCGATAACTCATAAAGCCAACATAGTGACATTCACTGGCAAAGTGGCATAGTAAAGGGTATGTTTAGTTTATGAATATATTAGTGATACTTCCGCTGGCCATCCATATGCTAATAAATGTTATTTTGTGAAGTATAGCAGTCATTCAGTATTCATTTATATGCTGTATATTGTCTTTTTTACACACACACGCACTATCGTTTACACATGGATATATTTATAGACATCTGTAAATCCCATCACTAATACTTTCTTGTATTTTCTCAGATGTATCCACGTACTGTAAAAGGTGTGGGCTTTGTGGACATCTAGATTGGACAGAGGGGCTGCACAATTTTACAAATGTTATACAAACAAATCCTCAGCCCAGCAGGCACCTGTGCAATGCATTGGTATGTACTATACATTTCATGTTTAGTATTTGATGTGTATTGTAATGTTTCAAAAATAATAAATACGTTAATTAATTAATCTTACCACCAGACACAACATGAACAAATGAATGATACACATCAGGACAGTAACTTCAACTTCAGTATTTTAGGTGTACAGAAACCTCTACTCATGTTGTTAAATGATATACAGCAATATCTTCCATAAAACGTAGTTGATTGATTTGAATAAAAATTACTACCACTGCCCAAACAGTAAAAAATGATATGCCTACAATTTATGAGTTTAATGTATCCTATGTTATGATAAATTGACTCTATATTCATTATGATCTGTCAATAGGTCAATTAATGTGTCTTCTCTGTGGGTTGTATACTCTTCATTCTTTATGCAAATTATTATAATTATTATTTTTCAAAGTTCGTTTATGAGTCATTCAAAGCATTAAAATAAATGAGAAACAGAGCGTCATATACCTTTAAGAAATACGTGGGGGGCGGGGCTCATAACCCTTTAGGAAACGCCCCCCCCCCTATAGGTTCCACCCCCTTTAGGATCCGCCTCCTTGCTGTGGTCTGCATACAGACTCTATTGAACGAAAGGGTGAAGATTACGGTTAAAAAAAGTGCTAGCTCGAGTACCCCAATTGCTCACGTGACGATCACCTAATCCCCATCATGGCTCACAAGAGTCTTTAGAATAAACCTTTATGTTACATGTATATTTATTTATCCATGCAGAACATGTTTTTTTGTGACCATTTCAGTTTACGCTTGTGATAAACCTCTGTACATTGTTAGTAAATGAACTGGTGTAACTACTCCACTTATCTTTTCTTGAAGGCCAGAGAAAACATAATAAAACAACATATTGTAAAAGTATTATTTTAATCAGAACAATAACAAATCTCTGCTGTTCTGCAGATGAGGCTTCATTACTTCAACAGAATCAATACTGCTTTACAAAAACAAATCTATTAGACTTCATACACTCATTTTAGATTTTGTAAATTCTCTACCATACATCGATCATGTAGCATAAATATATAATTTAAACAAAACAGATACCTCAGTCACTGCAGACATCATATCATGGTGCAGTAAAATACAACATTTCCTGTAGAAGAATAAAAATAACGTATATGTAAATTACCGCAACAATTTGTCAGGGATGGCAGAGCAGGTAGGACCCAATTGCGGGACAGTCTAGACCAGGGGTCGGCAACCTTTTTGATATGAAGTGCCATTACAAAAAAAAGAAATGTATCAGCATGCCAACGATCGAGAATTATCAACGGGGTTGAGGAGTTCGGGGAGCCTCGCTGCGGGGAAGCCGTGTGTGGACCTGTCAGCGCAACTTACATGATGCCAAATTTAACAAACACATTTAAATAATTGGTTTAAACCGACGGCATAATAATAAGGACGATCGTCCGTTCTGTGATTCTCCAGAGCACACATGTTATGATATTATTACAGGTCATGCAGAGTGAGATGAGATCGCTGTCCCTTTAAGAGAGATAGAGAGGGGTGTGGCTTGTGCACGTGTGTTTGTGGATGGTAGAGCGACAGTGAGAACCTATGGAGATAACCAGCGCCATATAGATAGCGAGCGTGTATATTTCTGGAAGTGAAACGAGGATGCAGAAAAACAGAGGTCTGTGATGTATTTTGGGAAACAGAAGAACAGCTAAATAAATGCAACAGCCTCCCAAGAAGAGCTCGCCTCTCTCCAGTCATTTAAGCTAAAGTGGGTTATTGAACCTGAAGCGTGTTGCTTCTGCCCTCCTCGACTACGGTCTGGGAGCCGACAGGAAACGTTCAACACACAGATGGCCAGTCCGCAGCAGATCGCCACTGGGCTTTCAACTAAATACACAGCCACGCAGAAACTGCGACATTTGTACAGGTCCTTATGGGTACTGCAATTAGTGAAGTGCTTTCCTCCGTAGTGAAACGATCTGCACGGCACCACGGAGGAAAGCGGCAGAAAGTCACCTGAAGATAAAGAGAGCGGGGCTGCGTTGCGTGCATGGCTTCCTTCTGCAGGTAACGGGGAGACGCGCTCTGGCGGCGGTCTCGTTCAGGATCCGAAAATACAATTTAAATATTTAATAACACTTATTCCACTTATTCCTAGTGTGCCACTGGTTACGGTGCCGCGTGCCAGGGGTTGCCGACCCCTGATCTAGACAATGGTTTGAATGGAAAATACCTTTATTTAAAGGCTCAATACCTAAAACGACAAACAGATCTGACTCAAGAATCCCACCACATCCACCAACAGAAAACCAGAACTTCAATATATGCAGAACTAATCAGAGGAAAGACACAGCTGGGCAGGGTAGGACAAACCCAAGGGCACCAGGTGAAGAGAATCCAGACCTATAGTTAGGCGGTTTTTAATGTCAGCGTTGATTTGTTGTCTCATTTGCTGCTCATGAGTGCACTGATACTGCATTTCTTTAGTTGAAAAGTTGGTTCAAATATTGTTTCCAAACCCAGAATTAAGCTACAACAATTCAAAGAAAAAAAACAAAAGATCCTTTGAATTTAAACGTTTTATTTTCTTGAGCACAACGGGACATTTTCCAATAAAGATATATTTCAAATTCACATTGAAGATCTACACCCCTTAACAATAACTGTCTCAAAGTCTCATCTTTATGTGTCTTTTAGCAGATCTTGAAGGAAGTCAGTTTGAAGTCTCCTGCGATTCGGACGTAGTTGATGACGTCCACGTTCTCACGGTTTGGAAACTGCAGCTGCTGTCCGTCAGGAAGCTCCACCTCAAACACGTCTCCAGCCAGCGTCAACTCCAGCTGAAATAGAAAAGATTATAAGAAAGGAATCTGAGAAAATCTAACAACGCTCCTAAAAAAACTGAAATGGTTGATGTAATCTGGTTTAGGAAATGCACTTCAAGAGAAAACGACTCCATTGGACTCATTAATGTCACTATGTAACTCTGGCTTTTATCTATTGGCTAGTGCTCCAACACATTGTATATGATGGGCTAAGGGGCGGGACATCTCTAAGAGGTTGACCAATCACAACAGAGTCGGCCAGCTAACCAATCAGAGACTGGGCTCTGGTTTCAGACAGAGGGTGAAAAGAGGTGCTGCAGCATGAGAAAAATAAAGAGCTTTTTGAACATTTAAGCATGGAGACATGTCACAGAAGACACTACATACTGATATGAACCTCAGTGTTCCTCACCTTGACCACTCTTCCCCGGTTGTAGAGGGTTGTGTGTGTCCCGGACCTCATGGCCCCAAGACCCACCAGACTTTGAGTTGCAAACAATAACGGAACCATCAGCGTCGTCATCAAAACGGGGATTAAAGTGCAGGGCGATGTCGTCCGTACCATAGCCCAGCTCGATCTTGAATCTGGATGGATCAGAGATTATAAACAGAGGTTTCATATTATATAATCACAATACTTTAATAGAAATGTGGTTTAGAAAGGTGTGGAAATGTAACCTTAAAGAATAAGTATTGTAATACTAAACAGATGTTTTAGTATAGTATGAAATGTTTTATAACACTGCAAGATGAGGGTTTTAGGAAAATAACAAAACTGACCTGAAGTTAACAGGAAGAAAAAAGGAAAAAGTATTTTTTTTCACACTCATAAGAAGGTGATAAAAACAACATCCGTACAATTTATGGTTGTTTTCCAGTACCCCTTTAAAATGTCCTATGTCACTCAGTCTAGGGCACTGACTTGTAGGATGAGCCATACTTACAAGAATTTAAGATCCTTAAGAGGATTCCTAAACAAATATTGTGTGCATTTATTGTTCAGCCATCATTCTCTTAAGTTGCAACAAAACAATTTATTCAAGTTTTAAAAGTATTTTGTTTCCAGAATGCATTTGTTAATGCATATGATCATATTATCATATTTAGTTTAAAAGGTTGTACTAAATATGTTTTGTGTGTTTGGTTTGCTTACCTCTCGGCATCATGCTGAATGATCCCCTTCACTTGCAGCTTGTCTCCGGCTGTCAGGCTCAGATGCTTCATTTCAAGTAGCTGAGAAACACAGAAATTAAAGTTTTAAACAATTTATTGGGAACATTACAGAAGGCTGTTTGTCATAATAGTATTAGAGTTGTATTAAACCAATTGCAGGCTGCGAACACATACTCTGTTCATAAGGCAGTACAGTTAAAGACAAAAACAAAGCAGATGACCTTACCATGGTGATAGTGGGTGTTAGTTAACACTGCAGCAGTTGATGGAAGATGGTCTTTCTGCACTGGAAGACAAAATGTAAGTCGTAAGAAGACTGTGAAGTTTCTCTTATGTGAAGCACAAAGGACTCAGCAATGTGGCTCGTTCTTCATCATCATCATCACCACCACCATCATCATCATCATCATCATGACAATCAAGAAGCCAATGCAGAGGCTCAGCTCTCTTTAATCACTGCTGTTGGACTAATATTGAAAATGCGATTAATCACAGCGAGGACTTTGAGTAGCAGCTGCCCCTGTGATACTGTGATGTGTTTATAAAACTACTCTGTCAAGAACTTTGAAACATTTATAAAGATTGGGAGCCATTGTTTCCATTGAGGAGGGTCTGCAATGCATTATAGATCACATTGGAGCACAAGTACAATCTTCTGTAATATACTCTACTACTGTATTCAAATAGTCTGCTATGATAATCTGCATGTTTAAACATATTGATTATTTGGCAGTTTAAGTTTATTGTAATAACTTTGTATGCTTTCAACTACTTCCATGCCTTTATTCATAAACCTTTCTGCTTGGTACACGTGGGTTGTCAAACTTTAGAACTGCAAGACTTAAAATTCGTCAAGGTCGTCACTGTATAGAAACCACGTCTGTTCCGGTTAATTACAAAATAAAAGGTAATGTAACGGCAAACAAACTAAACTAATTAAATAAGAGGTTACACGTCTTGCCACTTAATATATGTAAATTAAAAACCTCTATCAACCGACACGAGTTAGGATAACACATGAGAGTTAGGTGGCTAACGGGAGTAACAGTTTATAGAGCTAACAATGCTACAGTGCTAGGAAACAATTTCAGGAGCATCAGTCAGTACCAATGTTATTGTTCGCCCAGTCCTGAAATGCGCTATTAAGCTGCCCCTATCGTCAAATGTCTCACAATGTGTCCGTTGTAGTTTCCATATAAGACTGACACTGGGACATTCGGCGAATATGGACCGATAATTGTCTCGAAATGCTTCAGTTCGACCACACAATCGAAAGGAAATTGCAGTTCCACCTTTTGGCCATAAGATGGCGGTAAAACTCGCGATTCTAATGTCTGCCCCATCGAAAGGGCGAAGATTACGGTTAAAAAAGTGCTAGCTCGAGTACCCAAATTGGTCACGTGACGATCACCTAATCCCCATCATGTCTCACAAAAGAGTCTTTAGAATAAATGAACCTTTATTTATATATGTTACATGTCTATTTATCTATGCAGAACATGTTTTTTTGTGACCATTTCAGTTATTCAATTGCTTAATTGTGTTACTGGAATTTACCGATGGTGGGATTATGTTACCATTTAATCTGTATATTTACGCCAGTTTGACCTCATTTTGTTTTGTTTATTAATAAAGGAAACAATCCAAAAACATTTAAAATGTAAAAAAGTCCCTCCCTATGACCACTTCCGCTATGATCCCGGCAGTGACGTCAGAGTAAGTAAACAGAGGAGCTGTCAGTGGATCCAGAAATTGAATTAAAAGATAATTTCGTCAAAGGGGGGCGGTTTATGAACACTGAGGGACACTTGAATGACAACCCTGTGCACAAATATAATTAAGGTAAATTATTTACGACGTGTTAACGTTTCTGAACAAACGACTTCTGCTCTTCCACCTGCAGTAGCCAACAGTAGCAGCTAATGTTAGCATGCAATTTCCCCTGCTTTTGGCTTACGTCAGTATATATAGATATTACACATGTTGTTTTTAGATCATAAGTCGATGTGTTTAGTTTAAATGTTGCACGTATTCAGACTCAGTTACCAGGTGAACAGCAGGTAGTTATTATGAACTGTTCGTCACCAGCTGTTTGTCCACCTGCTGCAGCTCTGAGATCAGTTACAGCGAACAAAGCTCTTCTGTCCTGCTTTATTTAGAGCTGTAATCATTGTTATAGACACTGTATTTTCCATCCCGATTAGCTTACTTAAAATGACTTTTATTTTGTACCTGTAGCTCGTGAAACAGCTGCTCAAAGTGATATGTCTGTTTGCATCTGACCAATCCTCCTACCTGATTTTAATGCAGTGGTTTTTATGTTGATGATTCACAGGTTGACCAGGGACAGTGACGCTGCACTGTGATGTTCACAGACATGGACTATGAGCTGGAGGAGGACAAACTGTGAGTAATAATAATAACGTGTTTCCGTTTTGTAATCTGAGCCATTCAATGTGGGTTATCCTTAAATAGTCACTTCATATAAAGACAAAAACAGTCGCTAATAGTGTGACTCTTGATATGGACTTAATACTCGTTCTTCTCATCACTTATACACTTTTTAAGCTTTACAATAAAATGCTTGACTACTAAGAATTGTGCAAAAACATGAACACTAAAATGCTACAAAACTCAATGTGGTGCGAGTCGATATGGAGAAAATCAGATGTCTCGATATCCATATTTCAACGATATTGCAGGGTTGACTATTGGTGCTTTGGCATAATGGCATAATGGCATTTGGGGAAAGAAATCATCAGTAATGTGGATATAATGGCAGAGTTGGTAAAGGCAGATGCTTAAACAGATGGTACAGTCTGGTTCATTCAGAATGACATGCTTTACTGTAATGCAGCCGTTAAAACCACGATAACACATAAGCAGTGTCCAGGAAGATATCTAGTTTCATATCTTTGTAGAATTAATATATTGCCCATTTGCTTTTTAATATATTGTGTTGTCTCCTCAACAGCGGGATACCAACGGTACCTGGTACTGTGGTTCTGAAGAAAGACCCTAATAACCTGATTGGGATCAGCATTGGAGGAGGAGCTCAGTACTGTCCGTGTCTCTACATTGTCCAGGTAGGAACACAGCAAGTGATTATAACCCTGTTTATGAATCGGCACATTTCTATGAAGTTTAAAATGAAAAAAAACATAAATCTGTCATTGGTGTAGTAAACAAACACTCAACAACCATGCTGGAGACTTTGTAAACATCTGGAACCTCACCATACACATGTGATTTGGAGTTGCAGTGAAATGCAACCTGTCTGGGACTGTGTACACTCTGTTCTCTGCAAGGTGTTAGGCTATAGAATCCCTCGAACCTGTCTGGCATTATACCTGGGACATATGGGAGGATGTGATATCCTAATAATGGAGAAAATCCCATACAAGTTGAAAGTAATGGAAGACACATGTCTTAAGGGCTGGGGAAATGGTTAAGGGACACATCAACAAAGGAGTCCTAGTAGATCGTCTCCATACAGCCACTGTTCTCTTTGAAATGTAATATTTGTTTGCGTGTGTGAAGAAAACAATAAAAGAAAGTAAAACATACATCTGTGTCATCGGTACCTTTTTTTTTAATGACGGTTGTGTTGTCTCCCAGGTGTTCGATAACACCCCCGCAGCTCTGGATGGGACGGTGGCGGCAGGCGACGAGCTCACAGGCGTGAACGGGAAGCCAGTGAAGGGAAAGACCAAAGTGCAGGTGGCCAAGATGATCCAAGCTGTGCAGGTAACACCGACGCAATGGTTTACAGTCCGAACAACACCAGGAGCAGAGGGTTCATCACTTCACTCTTAGATCATGATGCGGTTTCAAAGTCTAGCTTCGGAGCACATTCTTCTCTGTTAGTGATTAGGGAAGTATTTGCTTTAACTAAGATACAAATTCGACCCGATAATCGAAAGCAGCTGACCGTGCTTCGTGGCTGTGAGTTGGCTGTTCCCACATCGTGCACTCGGGGTTAAATATTCTCTTATGTCAACATTCAGAAATCATTTGTTCATCCCACAGCTGGGACGTCCTCACAAGTTATAAAGTGTATGAAAAGGATTATCCCTCAACCGTGGAATAACTTTTCAGAAAAAGCTTCCGATATGTTCTTTTGGTTTCAAAGTGTAAACATCAACCTAACGTCACGACACCAGTGTCTTTAAATGCATTAAAACTGAATTTAAGCACATTCGAACATACAGAGTGGAAAAGGATGAAAACATTACCCTCAGTGTTGCGTCCCGTCTCGGCTGCAGGCGGATCGGGGAATAGTGGCACAGTTGACTTATTATGGGCCAACACTAAAAGCAGGATAAAGTCAACGCTGCAGAGCGGCTGTGTTGTTTCTGCCCTCCATTGTTCGCACCCAGAAAAATGTCATGACCTCCTGCATGTTGGATTAAAGGCGGGTGCGCTGTGGGATTTCATGGATTACATTCTGCTGTCAGTGCAAATAAAAGTGCACGTGACTTTCACCGGTGGCATTTATTTACACATGTTTTTGGTCATGTGTTTCTTTATTTGATGTTTATTTATTGCTTATAAACTATTTTCTTGTGCCCACACACATTTCTTATTGCAATTATTACTTTTTTTTTATAATTTCACATATTTGTATTTATGCCTATAACTGACTCTGTTCGTGCTGTATTTATTTTAATATATTGCTGACATTTGTTCTCATTTTAATTATTTATTGTTAAATCAAAATGTTGAAAACATATTTATTTTTTTCAAATGTATTTTCTTCGCCTTTTAAATTATTTGTTGCCATGTAAAACATTTGCACATCATCCATTTTTACCACATCTAACGGAATACTTCCTTGTATTTTATGCGATGATTTTAGATTTTTGTCAAATACAATGAAAACAAAAGAGACTTTAGTTTTTATAGAACTGGTTGACTTTAAGATAAATTAAGTTTATTTGTTGTTGTTGATCTCCTGCTTATGTTTCCACAGGGGGAAGCAGTCATCCACTACAACAAACTGCAGGCAGACCCCAAACAGGGAAAGTCTCTGGATATAGGTACACACCACACACACACACACACACACACACACACACACACACACACACACACACACACACACACACACACACACACACACACACACACACACACACACACACACACACACACACACACACACACACACACACACACACCATGTATACATCACTTCAGGGGACATTACATTGACTTACATGCATTTCCTGGAGACTTAACCTTAACCATAACCAACACATGCCTAACCCTAACCCTTACCCTAACCCTAACCAAGTCTTCACCCTAAAATTAATGATTCCCCTGATGGGGACCTCCAATTTGTCCCCATCAGGGGGGCGAGTCCCCACATGTGACTGTGTACACAGATTTAGGTCCCCACAAGTATAGTAATGCTAGGCCACACACACACACACACACACACACACACACACACACACACACACACACATACATACCATCTATACATCACTTCAAAAACCCCAGATGATAATAAACACACACACACACACACACACACACACTACTATAGCATACATGTTAAATATTGTAATCCAATGTTTTAAACACATGTTTGCGTTTCAGTGCTGAAGAAAGTGAAACACCGCCTGGTGGAGAATCTGAGCTCCGGCACAGCTGATGCTCTGGGCCTCAGTCGAGCGATTCTATGTAACGGTAAGATAATTATTAGGATCATTGTGAAGTCGTTAGGGATTTTTATTTAGGTAAATATAAAGCTATACTCGTGTGGATTTAATTTGCCTCACAGACGGACTGGTCAAAAGACTGGAGGAGCTGGAGAAGACGGCAGAGCTCTACAAAGGTCAACTAAACAATGTGATCATTTTAGATCTGATGTTGAATGTTATTTGTTTTAACCAATGTCTCGTTCTTCTGTTCGCCTGTAGGTCTGATGGAGCACACGAAGAGACTACTCCGAGCTTTCTTTGAGCTTTCTCAAACACACAGAGGTGAGTTACGGCGATCAAAATGAGAAAGTATAAACGCTAAACAGTTTGTTAAAATCATTTTGACCTTTGACATGTACTAGAGAAAGAAGAAAACACATCTACCTTGGGTGTGTAGTGGATTGATTTGATTTCATTCACGTGTGCTTGCCTCCTTATTTAACATGTTAGTCTACCTTTTGTCTGCACCGTCTCTTTTACTGTAACCGTGTAAATGTTCCTGCTGTTGGACGAATAAAGGATTTCTGATTCTGAAAAGCTGCTTTACCGCACCGCTGTGACGAACAGGGAGCTGAGCCAGAAGGCAAAGCTCTCTGTCTACCGGGCCGTGTCCTTTCCTACCCTCACCTATGGTCGTGAAGGATGGGTCATGACCCAAAGAACGAGATCTCAGATACAAGCGGCCGAGATGGGTTTTCCTCCGCAGGGTGGCTGGTGTCTCCCTTAGGGATAAGGTGAGAGGTTCGGTCATCAGGGAGGGACTCGGAGTTGAGCCGCTCCTCCTTCGCGTCGAAAGAAGCCAGTTGAGGTGGTTCGGGCACCTAGTTAGGGAAGAGACCAAGGGGTAGACCTAGGACCAGGTGGAGGGATTATATCTCTTCGCTGGCCTGGGAGCGCCTTGGGACCCCCAGTCAGAGCTGGCTGATGTCGCCAGGGAAAAGAACGTTTGGGGCTCTGCTGGAACTGCTACCCCCACGACCCGACCACGGATAAGAGGAGAAGATGGATGGATGATTCTGAAAATCATCCTAATGGATTTAGTTTTATTGTCTTATGTATCTGATTGGTATTTGGAAATGTTCCCCTGCAGCGTTTGGCGATGTGTTCTCGGTCATCGGGGTTCGAGAGCCTCAGGCTGCAGCCAGCGAAGCTTTCGTGAAGTTTGCAGACGCTCATCGCAGCATCGAGAAATACGGCATCAAGCTGCTGAAGACCATCAAACCTGTGAGTGCAGATCAACGTCTGGCTTTGAAGCACTCACTGAAAACATCAAGATCTCTGGATTGTTTTTTGAAATGCTCCTGATCAAGCATCATGTGTTGTTATTTAGATGCTCCACGATCTGAACACATATCTTCACAAAGCCATTCCCGACACGAAGCTCACCATCAGGAAGTACCTGGACGTGAAGTTTGAGTATCTGGTAAGGTGGAAACGTGTGTGTAAATCTGTTCAACAGTTGTGTTGGTCAACAGAGAGACTGCATTCATTGGTTGTGTCTTTCAGTCGTACTGCCTGAAGGTGAAGGAAATGGATGATGAAGAATACAGCAGCATCGTGAGTTCTCATTTTCATTCTTTTTGAAATAACTTTAATTACCGTACTTTTCGGACTATAAAGCGCACCTGCATATGAGCCGCAGCAGCTAAATGTCCGTCTGTCTTGCTCTCGTTCTGTCTCTCGGTTCCACTTTCACTTTGGCGCGCTACCTGTCTCACTCTTTTCCGGCCTCCAGCTTTTCCTGCTGGAGCCCGCCGCTTAAAGGTGGCGGGCGCGGAGCGGTCCTAGAGCCCGTAGAGTTAAAGGTGGTTAATTGTACCTGTAAAATCCATAGATTTAGGAGGTCCCCTAGTGGCCGTTAGCTGTACACAAAAAATGGGGGGAAAGTCGCGGCTTATAATCCGAAAAGTACGGTAACTAACGTCTTCTAAGGAGAATAAATAAATATCACAGAACCAAATCAAATAAAAAGGAGGTATATAAAGTGTTGATGAGGGAGGAGCGTCTGTTTTATTTCATTTATTTATGGGATAGATTGAAGTATGTTATTTGACAGAGTTTGTATTTGTGGTGAAACTTACTTTATTTTACAAGCTTATTTTTTTCATGTCCAAAATGTGTTCGATTGTCGATGGCATGAAATTAAAGTTGGTGTGTTAGAGTGTTTCCAAGGCCTTGTCAGATGCCATTTTTGTGTATATAATATTGTGTACAATGTGCGTCTTGCTGCAGGCCGTGGGGGAGCCGCTGTACCGGGTCAGCACCGGGAACTACGAGTACCGTCTGGTGCTGCGGTGCCGACAGGAAGCCCGCGCCCGCTTCGCCAAGATGAGGAAGGACGTTCTGGAGAAGATCGAGCTGCTGGACCAGAAACATGGTCTGTTGTGGTTTTATTAAATATCTTTTAAAGGGTTTGTTTCATGTTTGTCAGTCTGCGAGTTATTACAATTTTTAAAAGGTCACCTATTGTGCAAAATCCACCTTTTCATATCTCTTCTACATCAACATGTGTCCTCACATCACATGTGTCCCCTCTCCCATGTCTCTTCTACATCAACATGTGTCCCCTCTTCTCCATGTCTCTTCTACATCAACATGTGTCCCCTCTTCCTCATGTCTCTTCTACATCAACATGTGTCCCCTCTTCCTCATGTCTCTTCTACATCAACATGTGTCCCCTCTTCCTCATGTCTCTTCTACATCAACATGTGTCCCCTCTTCTTCATGTCTCTTCTACATCAACATGTGTCCCCTCTTCTTCATGTCTCTGCTTCATCAACATGTGTCCCCTCTTCCTCATGTCTCTTCTACATCAACATGTGTCCCCTCTTCCTCATGTCTCTTCTACATCAACATGTGTCCCCTCTTCTCCATGTCTCTTCTACATCAACATGTGTCCCCTCTTCTTCATGTCTCTTCTACATCAACATGTGTCCCCTCTTCTTCATGTCTCTTCTACATCAACATGTGTCCCCTCTTCCTCATGTCTCTTCTACATCAACATGTGTCCCCTCTTCCTCATGTCTCTTCTACATCAACATGTGTCCCCTCTTCTTCATGTCTCTTCTACATCAACATGTGTCCCCTCTTCCTCATGTCTCTTCTACATCAACATGTGTCCCCTCTTCTCCATGTCTCTTCTACATCAACATGTGTCCCCTCTTCTTCATGTCTCTTCTACATCAACATGTGTCCCCTCTTCTCCATGTCTCTTCTACATCAACATGTGTCCCCTATTCTCCATGTCTCTTCTACATCAACATGTGTCCCCTCTTCTTCATGTCTCTTCTACATCAACATGTGTCCCCTCTTCTCCATGTCTCTTCTACATCAACATGTGTCCCCTCTTCTCCATATCTCTTCTGCATCAACATGTGTCTCCTCTTCTTCATGTCTCTTCTACATCAACATGTGTCCCCTCTTCTTCATGTCTCCTCTACATCAACATGTGTCCCCTCTTCTTCATGTCTCCTCTACATCAACATGTGTCCCCTCTGTGGAAAGAGACTCTGAACGTTTCAGGAACAAAGATTCTCTCTCTTTTTGTCTGAAAATGAGCTGATCAGATTTTGGCCACTTTGTGATGTCATAGCGATGTGTTGCGTGTAGCCATTAGCCAATCAGCAACCAAGGTAACTTATCACCTGAACCTCCTCTAGAGCACCATTGTGTTCTTTGTACCCAAACGTCTCTCAGAGGAGTGTGGGGAGGGGCTCCTTATTTTCATCTAAAGTAACAGACAGAGAATCAGCACTTTGGAAACAGGGCTGAAACAGAGGGGATTATGGGTAATGCTGCAATGATCTGTTTTGTGTTTCAGCCAATCAGAGACAGGCTCTGTATATATCTGAGACCTGTGATATATTGATGAAAAACAGTATAATAGGAGACATTTGACAAAGATGTCCCACTCTCCCTCCTCTCCCCCTCTCCCTCCTCCCTCCTCTCCTCTTCCTCCTCTTCCTCCTCCACAGTTCAGGACATCGTGTTCCAGCTGCAGCGCTTCGTCTCAGGAATGTCTCATTACTACGACGAGTGCTACGCCGTCCTGAAGGAGGCGGACGTCTTCCCCATCGAAGTGGACCTCTCCCGCACCACCATCAACTACGGCAGCCAGTCGTCGTATACCGGAGAGTATGAGGAGGAAGAGGAGGAAGAGGAGGAGGGAAAAAGAGAAGAGGAAACGCGACAGGCAGAGAACGGCGCAGAGAAACTGATCGATGACGAATGAGTGAATGGAGATGAAGTCCATTCCTATAAGATAGCTCCTCACTTTATATCAGCGCACTCACCAAGCAGCGACCTTTGCGGCGGTCGACCAGTGCAACCGTGCGCCAACGGCCAACACATTTCCATTAGGAGAAACACGTAAATATAAAACCACAAATGTGCCAAAACACACACATGTTCACCAATTTGAGGAAACCGCCGCTTAAACGTAGCACTGCAAGAAGCTCGAAACAACGGGAAAGGGGGACACTAAAAAGTGATGCACGCTGGGGATTATGGGATTATGAAAGACTGTCGGTATATTTGAAATGTCTAGGTTAGCTACGTTAGCAAACTAGTTCGCAGCAGATCTGTAATAATATGTGACCACATTGTTCCAATAGGCCGATAACACTTTTAAGATAAGATAAGATAGGACTTTATTCATCCCGATGGAAATTGTTGTGCCAGAGTTACAAAAATACAATAAACACAGCAGCACAATAATAATAATAAAAAAAAAGCAATTCAATATCTACAGGAAACATTAAGGTACGTTTCCAGTGACAGTTGGCACATTTTAAAATCCCCAACTGCCAACAACAGCTCCGGTCCCCGCCGTGTGCGCCACTTCTTAATGTCCCTGTTCCCGTTGAGCTTCTCGCTCTGTTCTTGCTTTTAGGGAACGCTGCGTATGTTTCGTCAAGTTGATCAAGACGTTTCTTCGCGTGTTTTGGCACCTTTGTGTTTTCTTATTTGCATCGCCTGTTTCTTCGAATGGAGATGTTCCGGGCGTTGTCATGTGTTTGCACCTGCTGGTCAGCCGTAGTTCTTTGTGTTGAATTGCAGCAGTTAAATGGATGAAGGTGAATACTACTGCCGTAATGCTGTTTGTTGGTGGTGTTTTCTTTCTCTCAAATCAACAGCGTTCGTGATTCTTTTTCACTTTCATTTCATTTTGAATCTGAATGCTTTTAAGGATTTAATTTTCAGTAAGATTTATATGCATATCTGGCGTGCCTTCTTAGCTCTTAATGAAGTGTTTCAATGTTCATGTTGTCGTGGATTGTATAAGTTATTCCTTTTTATATTTGCTTTTTCATTTTATCTTTTGAAAAGGGAACTATCTACTAACTACCGAAAATGATGTTTAGTGGTTAATGTCAAGTGGCACTTTCTCCTCAGCCTAACAGACACATGACTGGATAAATATTATGAAATGTGGAGGTGTTGATGAAGAAGATGACTGAAGCAGACTTCATTTTATTCCTGAAGACTTTGTTACATTCCTTTATCCCCTCTTTTTTTCCGTTTCACCTGCTGCTCGATTTAAATTCAAATACGTTCATTTGTATCCTGTAACACACTGGCCTTGCTCACTTCTTCATAACAGCACGTTTCTGTTTCGGAGGAGAAGGGAGGAATGTACACACAGAGCTTTACCACTGTGTGGAAACAATAAATACTGCAAACACTACATGTCCTGTAAATAAGTGTGTACAAAGGGAAACGGTCCTAGCACTTGGTACATTTAATAAAACATCATGAGATCTCAGGCAATACGTACTTTCAATTCGTCGAGAGATCAGAGAGCAGATATAAAAAGGTAGTTTACCCAACATGGCTTTATAAATGAACATGTACCAGTGACTGAGCCTCCGTACAGTTAGTGAAGGCAGACCTGCCCTGGCATACAGGGTACAGTGATGAGCAAGTGCTTTACAGTTAGTGACAAATCTCAGAGCACTGTGATAAGCCGCATCTAACTTTTCCAGGCAATGGGCAGGTGCATTCATATAGACCAGATCCCCATAGTCCAGCACAGGTCAAAGGTCACAGAGCCTTTTCCTGGCCTCAAGCGAGAAACAGGACTTGTTCCTGTAGAAGAAACCTAGCCTAACCCTCAGCTTTTTAAGCAGATTAGTGACCTGAAGTTTAAAAGAGAGACAATCATCAAGCCAGATACCAAGGTATTTATAACAGGCAACAACTTCAAGTTTTGTTCCTTGCGTAGTTACAATATCTAAAACAGGCTTTGGTGTCTTTTTTGCTTTTGAAAAGAGCATTACCTTGGTTTTATCCACATTTAAAAGAAGCCTTAATTCAGAGAGCTGAGTCTGAATAATGTTAAAAACAGCCTGTAATTTAACAACAGCCTCCTTAATGGTGGGACCTGCACAATACATCACAGTATCATCCGCATAAAAATGTAAGGTAGCTTCATCCACATTATCACCTACGCTGTTGTACAATGAGAGGGAGGGGCATGATCGGGTCCCTTTGAGAGGTAGGAGAGGTTTAAGTAACATTGTGTTTGCAAGAGGGCCATTTCTAGTCAGCTTAAAGGTGGGGTAGGTAAGTTTCAGAAACCGGCTCGAGTGCACTAACATTTGAAAGTACACAGCCGAAAAGAATCCGCCCCGTCCTTCAGACTTCCGTACAGAGCACCTCCTCCAACACACATGAACGCATGAACACGCACATGACGTCAGCAGACTGGTGAAAGTAGGCTTGTTTGAGACAAGCAAGACCTGCGCAGACCTGCGCAGTTGCGATCAACGTCTTGCTAGTGCGTTGCATGATGGTTAGTCATTTTGTCCGACTTGCTCTGGAGGCTCGCCCACATGAGACTTTGAAATCTCGCGGGACAAAGACGCCCGCAGCCTTGAGAGCGAGGCGAGGCGAGTTGGCGCAGTTGCTCTCCACGAGCTGCGGAAGCGAAATGCTTGATGGGAAACGGCTCGCTGGTATCTCGAGCTGAGCGCTCATTGGTGGTTTTTACCACGTGCTGCTGATGAAACTCTCCAATTGGCTGGCAAAAGTTTGTTGTTGTTTTGTGTCAGTTTTACGTCGCCACATCCATTCCCATTTTTCATCATTGTTCCACAATGTTTATCATCATGACATTAATATCTATATATTTTATACTATACTGCTTACCGTTTTCATACTTTATATATCTTAGCATATTCATACACACTGTTCATACTGCTCACAGACTGATATCTAGTGTATTCATACCCCACTGTTTATTCATCATTCAATTCATTCTATATGTTATTCTGTAGATTGTGTACATTACTTTCCACTTCTCTGCTTGTTGCACCTGGTTAGAAGCTAAACTGCATTTCGTTGTCTCAGTACCTGTAATATGTGCAATAACAATAAAGTTTCTCTTTAAGTTAAACCAAATCATTAAAATAAAAATATATTGTAATGTAATGATTTGGTTTAACCTTATTTATTGAATACATCATTTAAAATGGCAAGATTAAATCAAATTACATCCATGTTGTACACATCATAAAGCTTAAAGTGGCAGCTAAAGAATTAACACAGCAGCAGGTCTGTTCAATTCATGCTCATAACGCTTCATGTGTGCGGATCTGAAGGGACTGATCATTTGTAGCCTGTCCACCTATCAGTTTTGCAAACATTAAGAGGGAGGAGCATTTATATTACATCCACTTCATCTGCAACGAAATACGCCAACGCAAATTCCGCCATTGCAAACCCAGCCACTCAAGCCGACTCCGAGTCCGAGCTGTCCGACTTAAGACGAGCTTTTTGACACCTCCCCCGGCTGCGATCGGCTACTCTCGTCTACTTTCGAGGCGAGCCGCAATGTGTCTCAAACAAGCCTAGTGGCCGCCTGTTGCTGGCGAGTCATTGAAGTACTGCTGCAATGCACGCCCAATGACGGCACACTCAATGAGGGCACGAGATACATTTGTGCGTGTACGAGAAGAAAGGCTGACTGACAGGGCGGGGCTAAACGGATTGGTTGTACTTTTTACAGTATTACGGCTTCCACAGATGAAACATTTTTTATGGATTTTTTGTCAAAGCACTTAAAGGTGGGGTAGGTAATTTTGGATAAACCAGCTCGAGTGCGCTGGAATTTGAAAATACACAGCTAGAAAAAATCTGCCACTTCCTTACAGAGCCCCGCCTCCAACACACACAAACGCGCACATGACCAATGAGGGCATGAGATAATTTTGTTCCCCGATGGAAGGCTGACAGGCAGGTAGGCCATCCAGTTACTTTAGCCGGGCCGGCTCAGATGATTGGTCGTGCTTTTTACAGGGCTACGGCTTCCACAGATGATATTTCTTAATGGATTTTTTGTCAAAGCACTTAAGATATTCATTGCTATCGGGATGTTAAGAGCATTCCATGAAATATAACAATACGTGTATCTCGAGCCGGTTTCTGAAACTTACCTACCCCACCTTTAATTTAGTGTTTATCTGTTTAGGGCTCATTTGGAAATCAAAAACGGTTCACCCCAGATGGGACTCGAACCCACAATCCCTGGCTTAGGAGGCCAGTGCCTTATCCATTAGGCCACTGGGGCTATGAGGCATATCATCTACGTCATAGAGCTATTTATAGATTAATATAAACAACATAGGCCTTTTTCACTGATGGTATAAAAAGACCGTTCAGTTATTTGGAGCTTTATTTTGTAGATTTAAGGCCATTTATATTTATATCAACTTATATAATTAATATATGATGTTGAGTTCAAGGATCTGTGCAGGAGAACACTTACTGCAGGACAGTGTTTTATGATGTGATGCTGCCCCCTATGGAGGGCAGAACATGACATAAGTATAAATTAATAAATAAATAAATGTATGATTAAATACACAAATAAATAAATACGGAAATACATATTCTTAATTGTTCACTACTATTTGGTCATTTGGGAGATTTATAACTAAAATCATCTGTAAATACTTTATACTTAATTTCATGTTGCTATTTTTTATTCTTGTTGTTATTTATGAAAAACTGGTATTTGTTCTACTATCCTCTGGGGTGTTTTGTGGAAAATCATTAAGTTTTCTTCATATTTACTGCCAGTTCTTACGGTACTTTTGTATTATATCTAGCTGCTGTTGTTGTTGTTGTTGTTGTTGTTGTTGTTGTTGTTGTTCAGTTAGAGACAAAATCGATCTGTGTGCTGATGTGGAAACCGCATGGTCTTATTTTTATCTTGGTTTTATGGAGATCATTGATAGTCATGCACCCCTGCGTACATTTAGAGTAAAGGGACGAGATAATCCTTGGTTTTCTGCTGAGCTGTCCAGTCTCCTTCATGAGAGAACCTGGGCAAAGGCTAGGCAATCAGGCTCAGAGATAGAGTGGCTGCGTTTTAGGCAGCTAAGGAATAGTTTCACTTCAAATGTCAAAAGTGCAAAGTCGAAGTACAATTTGTCGGTTTCCACAGAAAACCTAAATAATCCTAGGAAATTTTGGAAAGCAATAAAATCGATATCAACCGGTGAGATCCGTAATGAGCTACCTCCGTGCCTTACCACAGCATCTGGCTCTACAGTATATCGGACAGGGCTACTATGCTAAATTGCTTTAATGAGCATTTTGTGTCCTGCGGTTCTATGTTTCATTCTGTGACTAACTCTGCTTCTGTGAACACCCCAATCCGTGACTCTGAACAACGTGGTCTGGAAAACCCTTTCAGTTTTACTCCTTTTACTGTCAATGTTGTTCATGAAGCCTTATCTAAGCTAGATCCTCGGAAACCGGCTGGCCCAGACAACGTACCTTTCTTTTTAAAGATAGCTGCAGATTGTATTGCTCCACCTCTTACTTCTCTTGTTAACCTCTCCCTCAGCTCAAATACAATTCCAAAAGTATGGAAGTCTGCTTATGTCTTGCCTTTACTGAAAGGAGGGGAGGCAACTATTTTAAATAACTATAGGCCAATCTCTAAATTGTCAGTTCTGGCTAAGGTGCTCGAACGCCTTGTGAGTGAACAGGTAAAGGAGTTTTTATGTACAAATGACATCCTGTCTAATCATCAGTCAGGCTTCAGAAAGAAACACAGCACCATCACTGCCACAATGAAAGTGGTAAATGACATTACTACTATTTTAGATAATAAGCAGAGTTGTGCAGCTCTGTTTATTGACCTTTCCAAAGCGTTTGACACCGTCGATCATCGCATCTTAAAGCAGAGGCTACTCAGTATTGGCATATCCAGCCTTGCAGTGGGGTGGTTTGTGAACTACTTCTCTGAAAGGTCCCAATGTGTTCACTTTGATGGGCTGTCTTCTGAGTGGTTAAACATTTCTAATGGTGTACCACAAGGTTCTGTTTTAGGACCACTTTTATAGTTTAACAGTTTAGGTGATAATGTGGATGAAGCTACTTTACATTTTTATGCGGATGATACTGTGATGTATTGTGCAGGTCCCTCCATTCAGGAGGCTGGTGTTAAATTACAGGCTGTTTTTAACATTATTCAGACTCAGCTCTCTGAACTAAAGCTTCTTTTAAATGTGGATAAAACCAAGGTAATGCTCTTTTCAAAAGCAAAAAATACACCAGAGCCTGTTTTTGATATTGTAACTATGCAAGGAACAAAACTTGAAGTTGTTGCCTGTTACAAATACCTTGGTATCTGGCTTGATGAATGTCTTACTTTTAAACTTCAGGTCACTAATCTGCTTAAAAAGCTGAGGGTTAGGCTAGGTTTCTTCTACAGGAACAAGTCCTGTTTCTCATTTGAAGCCAGGAAAAGGCTCTGTGACCTTTTGACCTGTGCTGGACTATGGGGATTTGATCTATATGAATGCACCTGCCCATTGCCTGGAAAAGTTAGATGCGGCTTATCACAGCGCTCTGAGATTTGTTACTAACTGTAAAGCACTCACTCATCACTGCACCCTGTATGCCAAGGGCAGGTCTGCCTTCACTAACTGTACGGAGGCTCAGTCATTGGTACACGTTCATCTATAAAGCCATGTTGGGTAAACTACCTTTTTATATCTGCTCTCTGATCTCTCGACGAATTGAAAGTACGTATTGCCTGAGATCTCATGATGTTGTTTTATTAAATGTGCCAAGTGCTAGGACTGTCTTAGGGAAGAAAGCTTTTAGATGTGCAGCTCCACTAAATTGGAACAGTCTGCAAACCTGTTTAAAACTGAGCACTCTGGTTCCCCTGCATCACTTTGAAACTCGGCTGGGTGACATGCTGTCTGATACTCATGGTACCTGTCACTGTGAATAGAGTTTTGTAAACTGTACCCTGTAAATTATGTTGTATGTCATCCTTATTGTTGTTCTGTTGTTTTTATGTTACATGTGTAACTAATGTTCTGCAGGTCACCCTTGAAAAAGAGATCTTTTGATCTCAAGGGGCTTCACCTGGTTAGATAAAGGCTACAAACAATAGAACAAGATCATCAGCATCTGAAACTTCACCTAACTATGGATTGAGAGCCCAGCAGCAGCACATTTATCCAACTGAACAGCAAGTTCATTTATATATACACATTAAATAAAGTATAAATTGCAAACCCTGACGAACACTTTTTAAAAATGTCTTCCTTAAAATGAGACTTTTGTGGTATATAAATAGCGAATACATAAATATACCTATCACTCTTTCTCAGGGTTTGAGCTCATTAACCAGATGTGTGATGTATGCTGTTTTACTGCTGAGATCTGATGTTATGCTCTTGAGTTTTATCTGGTATCTGTAAAGGTAAAAAAAAACACAAAACAAATGATGTTGCTTTTCCATTTACTGGTTTAGGAGAGGAAAAACAATTGATACGTACACGGACTGTTTTGACACCGTTTCCCTTTGTACACACTTATTTACAGGACATGTAGTGTTTGCAGTATTTATTGTTTCCACACAGTGGTAAAGCTCTGTGTGTACATTCCTCCCTTCTCCTCCGAAACAGAAACGTGCTGTTATGAAGAAGTGAGCAAGGCCAGTGTGTTACAGGATACAAATGAACGTATTTGAATTTAAATCGAGCAGCAGGTGAAACGGAAAAAAAGAGGGGATAAAGGAATGTAACAAAGTCTTCAGGAATAAAATGAAGTCTGCTTCAGTCATCTTCTTCATCAACACCTCCACATTTCATAATATTTATCCAGTCATGTGTCTGTTAGGCTGAGGAGAAAGTGCCACTTGACATTAACCACTAAACATCATTTTCGGTAGTTAGTAGATAGTTCCCTTTTCAAAAGATAAAATGAAAAAGCAAATATAAAAAGGAATAACTTATACAATCCACGACAACATGAACATTGAAACACTTCATTAAGAGCTAAGAAGGCACGCCAGATATGCATATAAATCTTACTGAAAATTAAATCCTTAAAAGCATTCAGATTCAAAATGAAATGAAAGTGAAAAAGAATCACGAACGCTGTTGATTTGAGAGAAAGAAAACACCACCAACAAACAGCATTACGGCAGTAGTATTCACCTTCATCCATTTAACTGCTGCAATTCAACACAAAGAACTACGGCTGACCAGCAGGTGCAAACACATGACAACGCCCGGAACATCTCCATTCGAAGAAACAGGCGATGCAAATAAGAAAACACAAAGGTGCCAAAACACGCGAAGAAACGTCTTGATCAACTTGACGAAACATACGCAGCGTTCCCTAAAAGCAAGAACAGAGCGAGAAGCTCAACGGGAACAGGGACATTAAGAAGTGGCGCACACGGCGGGGACCGGAGCTGTTGTTGGCAGTTGGGGATTTTAAAATGTGCCAACTGTCACTGGAAACGTACCTTAATGTTTCCTGTAGATATTGAATTGCTTTTTTTTATTATTATTATTATTGTGCTGCTGTGTTTATTGTATTTGTGTAACTCTGGCACAACAATTTCCTTCGGGATGAATAAAGTCCTATCTTATCTTATCTTAAAAGTGTTATCGGCCTATTGGAACAATGTGGTCACATATTATTACAGATCTGCTGCGAACTAGTTTGCTAACGTAGCTAACCTTGACATTTCAAATATACCGACAGTCTTTCATAATCCCATAATCCCCAGCGTGCATCACTTTTTAGTGTCCCCCTTTCCCGTTGTTTCGAGCTTCTTGCAGTGCTACGTTTAAGCGGCGGTTTCCTCAAATTGGTGAACATGTGTGTGTTTTGGCACATTTGTGGTTTTATATTTACGTGTTTCTCCTTTATTCATCCTTCGGGATGAATAAAGTCCTATCTTATCTTATCTTAAAAGTGTTATCGGCCTATTGGAACAATGTGGTCACATATTATTACAGATCTGCTGTGAACTAGTTTGCTAACGTAGCTAACCTTGGTTGGTGATTGGCTAATGGTTTCTCAAGTCAAAACATCGTTATGACATCATAAAGTGGCCAAAATCTGATCAGCTCATTTTCAGACAGGTTTTTAAAAAAATCTTTGTTCCTGAAACTTTCAGAGTCTCTTTCCACAGAGGGGACACATGTTGATGTAGAAGAGACATGAAGAAGAGGGGACACATGTTGATGTAGAAGAGACGTGAAGAAGAGGGGACACATGTTGATGTAGAAGAGACATGAGGAAGTGGGGACACATGTTGATGTAGAAGAGACGTGAAGAAGAGGGGACACATGTTGATGTAGAAGAGACATGAGGAAGAGGGGACACATGTTGATGTAGAAGAGACATGAGGAAGAGGGGACACATGTTGATGTAGAGGAGACATGAGGAAGAGGGGACACATGTTGATGTAGAAGAGACATGAAGAAGAGGGGACACATGTTGATGTAAAAGAGACATGAGGAAGTGGGGACACATGTTGATGTAGAGGAGACATGGAGAAGAGGGGACACATGTTGATGTAGAAGAGAGATGAGGAAGAGGGGACACATGTTGATGTAGAAGAGACATGAAGAAGAGGGGACACATGTTGATGTAGAAGAGACGTGAAGAAGAGGAGACACATGTTGATGAAGAAGAGACGTGAAGAAGAGGGGACACATGTTGATGTAGAAGAGACGTGAAGAAGAGGGGACACATGTTGATGTAGAAGAGACATGAGGAAGAGGGGACACATGTTGATGTAGAAGAGACATGAGGAAGAGGGGACACATGTTGATGTAGAAGAGACATGAAAAGGTGGATTTTGCACAATAGGTGACCTTTTAAAAAATGTAATAACTCGCAGACTGACAAACATGAAACAAACCCTTTAAAAGATATTTAATAAAACCACAACAGACCATGTTTCTGGTCCAGCAGCTCGATCTTCTCCAGAACGTCCTTCCTCATCTTGGCGAAGCGGGCGCAGGCTTCCTGTTGGCACCGCAGCACCAGACGGTACTCGTAGTTCCCGGTGCTGACCCGGTACAGCGGCTCCCCCACGGCCTGCAGCAAGACGCACATTGTACACAATATTATATACACAAAAATGGCATCTGACAAGGCCTTGGAAACACTCTAACACACCAACTTTAATTTCATGCCATCGACAATCGAACACATTTTGGACATGAAAAAAATAAGCTTGTAAAATAAAGTAAGTTTCACCACAAATACAAACTCTGTCAAATAACATACTTCAATCTATCCCATAAATAAATGAAATAAAACAGACGCTCCTCCCTCATCAACACTTTATATACCTCCTTTTTATTTGATTTGGTTCTGTGATATTTATTTATTCTCCTTAGAAGACGTTAGTTACCGTACTTTTCGGATTATAAGCCGCGACTTTCCCCCCATTTTTTTTGTACAGCTAACGGCCACTAGGGGACCTCCTAAATCTATGGATTTTACAGCTACAATTAACCACGTTTAACCCTATGGGCTCTAGGACCGGTCCGCGCCCGTCACCGTTAAGCGGCGGGCTCCAGCAGGAAAAGCTGGAGGCCGGAAAAGAGTGAGACAGGTAGCGCGCCAAAGTAAAAGTGGAACCGAGAGACAGAACGAGAGCAAGACAGACGGACAATTTAGCTGCTGCGGCTCATATTCAGGTGCGCTTTATAGTTCGAAAAGTACGGTAATTGTTTGTGTGGTTTTAGTTTAAGCAGACTGTGTTTGTCTGTTGTTGTGACTTAGATGAAGATCAGAACACATTTTATGACCAACTTATGCAGAAATCCAGGTCATTCCAAAGCGTTCACATACTTTTTCTTGCAACTGTATTAATATGTGTGGCTCTAAATGATATTACAGCTGTTGAGCTTTGCAACACTCCTTAACTTCTTGTTATTGACAGCAGCAATACAAAGTCAACCCAAGAGTCACTGTTACACAAGTCAAGAGACAGGACGGTGCTGTAAAACTTTAATAAACAATTAGCACATCAAATGTTGGCATGAAACAGATTTGCAGTGTTACACATCAACAGCATAAAGTTTAACCTGAGGATAGTGTTGGCACATAACAGACATTTAAGCATTTCAAAAAAGGGTTACAGATAACCACTGATGTAGTGCATTGATTTAGCCATTTATAAAATCATCAAGTAACACAGTGTTTAAGGCACAAATGGCTGCAGGTACCACAAATAATATAAATACTGATTATAAATCTGGTGTGAAGTTTGAGATTTCATCAGTTGGAAGGAAATGACTGTTACTAAGAAAATGCAAAAACCTTATAAAGAAAGCATTTGTCGGCCGGACGCAATTCTGACTCACAATTAATTACTCTGAAAGCCACACACACACACACACACACACACACACACACACACACACACACACACACACACACACACACACACACACACACACACACACACACACACACACACACACACACACACACACACACACACACACACACACACACCACACACACACACACACACACACCACACACACACACACACACACACACACACACCCTCATGGCTCGAAGAGAAGAGGCCGCATCCTGACGAAGGTGAAGTTGTAGAACTGCGGCAGACCCTGGTGGCTCATGCTGCTGAATTTATCCCATTCAAACGGCGGGAGTCCGTCCTCTGTCGTCGGCCCGTTCACCGCCTCCGCAACAAACTCTCCAGCCATGTGGAGATCTGTCACCTGGACCAACAACAACAACACAGGGATCAGAGAGAATCTGAGATAAAAGGCATTTGGTGCAGAAATGAGTCCTAAAACCGGATATTTGATTCCTTTGTCTCCAAGTCAATATTTGTTTTAACGTGTTATCGGTTATAGACCTGAAATAAGGTCCGAGGTTAACCGACGCTTTGGAGGTTTTAACGTTTTGTTGTACAAACAAAATATATCAGTAAATACCACACTGCTTCTATGCGTCTTTAAAACAGGGGTTGCCAACACGTCATAATGCCGACCTTTAGCTTGTACATATCATCAAATAACGTGTATTTTCCCCATGTCTTATTTTCTGCACAAAAAGGAGCCCTTGCAATGCTACCTACAAGGTCGGCCTACACAATACGTCATCGGTGTCATGTGAGATCAGTGTGGGGACAGGCGCTACCTTAGTGTCGTAGCATCCGTCTGGTGAAGGCTTCTCTGCACGCAGGTCGCCACGGCAGCAGATGGTCTTGCATGGATCCCCCTTAGAGTATGGATCCTTCTTGTAGTCTGCAAACGAGCAACAATTTTAGAGCAGAACTGTTGCCTCCATATGGTTAAATATCCTGTAGTAGTTAGACAGCAAAGAATGAACGGAAGAAGAACAAGAAGCAGAAGATATAACATTTGAAGATATGGTGTCGATCTTATGCGACTGAACCAGCATTCACATAATAACGGATGCACCTTGCTAACCAAGCCAGGGAGCTAGCAATAGCATGACTCGGTATCCGACAGGCCTCCCTTCTGTCCAGATCAACAGCCTGTCCACATTTGGTCCCATAGGGTTACATTTGGTAACAAATAGGCGACGTAACGGTGACAACGTCCACTTATTTTATACACTCTATGGTGATATCCAAACAAAACGAACCACACACCATTAGACCTCATGATGTGCTTCAAGGAGTCCATGTCTTTAACATCAGCATGGTCACGGCGGAAGATCTTGGCTCTGGGACAGAGATCGTACGAGAAGTCTTCTCCGTACTCCTCCCACATCTCTCCGTACCCACTCATCTTGTAGATCTTCTGGTGGAAAGGAACGTTGTAGGAGGGCCAGTAACCTGTGGAAAATGGAGGCAAAGAGAAAGTCTTATACATTTAAAAAACACTACAGAAGAAAACGGGGGGAAAAAGATCTGATGTTACAGTACCTCTGCGCAGAGCCTGTGATTGGTCAGAATACTCCACCAGCCCGGGGATCTGCTCCACCACCGTCAGAGCTCCGTCTTCAACACTGCGGCCCAGCTTCACCTTGCTCCTGTCCAACACCATGTACTGGTTGTTGTAGGTGCCTAAGCAAGCAGATACAGATACATCCTGTGTTTTATTCCATGCTAATGTAGCCTTTAGCCCAGGGTTACGCAGGTTGCCGTTACTGCCTTTAGTGCTTTATACCCATTAGGACTCACCAGAATTGTACATGGAGAAGGTTTTGGCCCACTCCTCTCCGGTATGTGCCAAACTGTGAGCCAGCCTGACCCTCTGCCATGCAAACAGGCTGTTAGGAGTGATCGAGTCAAACAGGGAGGAGTTAAAGACATTGTTGGTGGTCTGGGTTATCATCAGACCACTGCCCAGGAGGTAGAAGTCATCGAGAGACACGAGGAAACCTGGAGAGAAAGGTGACCTTTTCTGATAATCTGGAAAACTTTGATTGCAAATGGATGCGATGTCACCGATGTTATCTTTGAGGAATTCTTGCTATGGTGAATTCCTACGTACCAGGGTAGCTGCTGAAGGACAGTTTCCCAGTGGCTGTGTGGGGCTCAGTGATGTGGAAATCCCAGTGTTTGTAGATCCGCATTGTGGCAGCGTAAGTGTACCAGCTGGAGTGGGCAAACAGGAGATTCTCAAAGCCAGGCAACATCTGAAGAGAAACAGTCAAATGGAGTTAGACTCAACAGTCGATATGGTATTCCTGTGTCAGCACTAACGACTGGTGTTTGTGTCAACATGGATCACATGACTGCACCTCAGGGTTATACTTCGTCCAAACCCGATTTGGGATCAGAGGTAAACAAGTCTTTTAGCTCTTTCGCAACATGGACCCTTTTGTTATGTTTCCAAAGAAACCCACAATATATTTTACTTATGTGTTTTAGTGCCAGCTATGCTGTAGCTCTTGTGCTCATAACAACAAAACCTTTGCATCTTTGAACATCAGGCTGCATTACAAGGGTCAACATTTGTCCATTTAAAGTCTGACATACAGCATGAACGTCCTTTTGGATTCAACTTGTGTTCTTTTATATTGTATTTATTGCCTGTACAGCACTTTGGTCAACTGAGGTTGTTTTAAATGTGCTATATAAATAAAGATTGAGATTGCAAAAGCTGGTACATAATGTATTTGCTCAACAATATTTTGTACACAGGAGCTTTGATGAAAACACCTTATACCATTCTATTAATGTGTGCTTGACTCTTTCGTCTACTCTTTGATTTACATACGCCTAATGTAGAGTATGTAACAGGCATGACATGTGTTGCCCTTTGACCTTGATGAGAGCAGAGCAGTGTCCCATCCCTGGGAGTTTGTAGTTCCTGAGCGGAGGGTTGGAGTCGCGGTGCAGAGCTGGGATCAGATCCAGGAGGTCCCCCACCGCATTCAGGAACTGGATCGCAAACAGGGACAGCGGCTATGGGAACAAGCAGATAAGGGAAATGACTAGTAGTGCTGCTTCCATAGTAAGAAGCCACCCGCACAATATTATCACTTACAAAACAACTGTTCATCGCTTAAATCACTGAATTAGGGAGATTTTCATTCCATATCTGCACTTCCTAAGCTGCGTTTTTAAGTTTATGCGTCATCAAAAATATATGATTTAACTTAAATTGTAGCTTAACACAATAAAACAATAGTATGTGAGGTGTAGACGCAATACAAACAATGTTTTAAATTGTTCTCCAGCAATATTGTCGGTTTCATTGATAGTAACAAGTCACTTTTGGAACCAACGGTAGTATCATTTGATGGATTATAACTAACTTTTGGAAAATATGCATCTTCTTTTTATCTACACAGCAAACACAAGACATAATCTCATGTCTCTCTACATTTTTAGAGTGAAACAAACTGTGATAAATGAGTCACAAGTTTGGTATGAATTGGAGGTTCCTCATTTTAAATAAGAACTTGGCAGAGCCCTATTTAAAGCTTTAAAACATAAGTATCTTAAAGCGGAAGATAAACTTCATATTCATACATTCATGGTGACTGCTTTGTGAGGGAACTTCTATGTGGTATGTATATACTTCAAACCTGATGTTTCCTATTGGTTTATACATTGTATGCACATGTCTCACTCTTGTTGTGGCATATTTTTGGATGTGACGAAAAGTTTGCTTCTAGAGCCGGTTTAAACAATAAGATAATGTTAGAATTATGTGGCTTTTCTACCTTTTTCCCTTGTTTCTTGGCCCATTCTGCGACTCCTGCTTGCAGACCATCCATCTGAGCCACGATGAAGCCGGCGTGTCTCCACAGAGGATCAGAGCTCTTGTTCAGTTTCACCTGCTCTCTGGTCCACGAGTCCTGATTCCTACACGCCCAACAGCAACGTTTGCAATTAACTGTTGCCCAAACACTCAACGTCAAAGACTCTGAAGACGTGAAGTCCAACATGTAAATAAACTGGAATCATGCTATGAATGAGATAAAATCCCTTTGGTTCATATTTTAAACACTGCAACTTAAAAAGTTTCAGCACAATAATGTTGTTTCTGTTTTTCCTCTTCCTAACCAATAATGCTTACCATATACATTCACTCTGGACAAGAGAAGCCAAATGCCGTAAGAGAAATAGTAAAAAAGTTGTGTAGGCCTACTTCTATTATTCAAAATGTTTCCCAACGATTTACAAACCAGAAGTCATCGTGCGTCTGCATTTTAGGTTATCAGGAGAAACAAGCTAATGCTAGCCAGAAGCTAACCCAAATGGACTTTTTAGCCAGTCTTCAAGCCACACTTTCCCCATGCACGATTCGTTTTGCAATACATATGTAACTAAATGAAGGACTTTAGTCATCGGCTGTCTGAATTTTAGGATATCAGAGTAATAAACGGTGCAAACGTTTGCCTTTAGCCCGTAGCCACTCAGGGTCACAGACACCTCGAAGGACAATTAAGCTCCTTGAGACAGTTACGAACTCCCATCAAATACTACACCACCAAACTCAAGCACCAATGATACATGAACACGTGACGCACCTCGTCCTTCTTACAACCAACCAATCACATTCTCCTAAACATGCCGCTCTATTGAAGCTGCCAGGTCTTCCTGCCTCTGCCTCGCTCATGCTGCCACTGCTGTGTCCACTTGCTATTGCTGCGTTCATGTTCCTGCTGCTGTGTTTCATGCTGCTGCTGCTCGCCCCCCCCCCACCACCACCCCAGCTTCCACCTGTAGGCTCGGGGGAGAGTTATCTAATCATCACTCAATGTTCTTTGTAAATCTGTGGAGTGATGAGGCCCGAGCCTAGACGCCAAACTCAAACTATATGCTGCTTCTAATAAACATATTAAGAAACACGTGAGTTGTGACTGAACTGAACATGTCGTCAGTTAAAATGTCTGGCCACTGAAAAGAGGATATGATGAAAGTGAACCGTATGTTTTGCTGCTGCTACGGTTTTGATTTTTCAAAAGGAAAAGAGAACAAACTCACGACATGAAACTCTGAACTGGCTCGAGGATCTTTGGGTCTTGGATCAGCTGCGGATACATGTTGGTGTAGTGGTCCATCATCTGCCTGGGGAGGAAGAACATGTGAAATAAATGAAATCAAAATAACAAAAACTGTATGTGTTTAACAACATGTGTTTAGACATGTTGAGGATCTAGATTTCTGGAGGGCAAAAGGAAGTGTAAAAGGGGGATATGCAAAGGGTTAAGGACTGGGGGGTTTATGGTGTAATGGTGGGGATGTTTAGATGATGCCTCAGGGACTTTAAGTGTGGGACCAGTTGGCTTTTCTCTCCTATATAGTGCGACTGTAAGCTGTGTTCGGGGCGCAGAACTTCTCGGAAGTAGCTCTGTTCCTACATTTGGGATCGATTTCACTTGTATATTGACTTTCTTTATTACTTTATTAAATATAACAAAAGACAAACTTTGTCCATGATGAATCATTTATCAGTTTCTCTTAAGAATTTCCCCCACAGAGGGCAACAAGACAGCACATGGAGACTCACTGGGCCGTCAGGTAGCCCTCCAGGTAGCCGGCCAGGAAGAAGGTCATCTCATCGGTTTCAGGGGTCTTCCCGTACCCGGCACGGATCTCCAGGATGCTCCAGCCTGAGGTGGACAGGGTGTCATTCAGATACCCGTACGCACCCCCCTCGGTCTCCAGCACCCCCTCCTTCAGCAAGACCATCTTGTGTTCGGGGTCCCAGTACACCGTGGCTGCTGTCATCTCTGAGATGAAATCACACAACATTAGCACTGAGTAGCAGAGGTGGGAAGTAGTGGAGTACAAATACTTCGTTACTGCACTTAAGTACATCTTTCTGGTATCAGTACTTTACTCTACTACTTATTTTTCTGACAACTTTTTACTTCTTACATTTTGAACACAAATACCTGTACTTTCTACTTCTTACATGTTGAACCCAAATACCTGTACTTTCTACTTCTCACATGTTGAACACAAATACCTGTCCTTTCTACTTCTCACAGTTTGAACACAAATACCTGTACTTTCTACTTCTTACATGTTGAACACAAATACCTGTACTTTCTACTTCTCACATGTTGAACTCAAATACCTGTACTTTCTACTTCTCACATGTTGAACACAAATACCTGTACTTTCTATTTCTTACATGTTGAACACAAATACCTGTACTTTCTACTTCTTACAGTTTGAACACAAATACCTGTACTTTCTACTTCTTACATGTTGAACTCAAATACCTGTACTTTCTACTTCTTACAGTTTGAACTCAAATACCTGTACTTTCTACTTCTTACAGTTTGAACACAAATACCTGTACTTTCTACTTCTTACATGTTGAACACAAATACCTGTACTTTCTAATTCTTACATGTTGAACTCAAATACCTGTACTTTCTACTTCTTACATGTTGAACTCAAATACCTGTACTTTCTACTTCTTACATGTTGAACACAAATACCTGTACTTTTCTACTTCTTACATGTTGAACACAAATACCTGTACTTTCTACTTCTTACATGTTGAACTCAAATACCTGTACTTTCTACTTCTTACAGTTTGAACACAAATACCTGTACTTTCTACTTCTTACAGTTTGAACACAAATACCTGTACTTTCTACTTCTTACATGTTGAACTCAAATACCTGTACTTTCTACTTCTTACAGTTTGAACACAAATACCTGTACTTTCTACTTCTTACATGTTGAACACAAATACCTGTATTTTCTACTTCTCACATGTTGAACACAAATACCTGTACTTTCTACTTCTCACATGTTGAATACAAATACCTGTATTTTCTACTTCTTACATGTTGAACACAAATACCTGTACTTTCTACTTCTCACATGTTGAACACAAATACCTGTATTTTCTACTTCTTACATGTTGAACTCAAATACCTGTTCTTTCTACTTCTTACATGTTGAACACAAATACCTGTACTTTCTACTTCTCACATGTTGAACACAAATACCTGTATTTTCTACTTCTTACATGTTGAACACAAATACCTGTACTTTCTACTTCTCACATGTTGAACACAAATACCTGTATTTTCTACTTCTTATATGTTGAACACAAATACCTGTACGTTCTACTTCTCACATGTTGAACACAAATACCTGTATTTTCTACTTCTTACATGTTGAACTCAAATACCTGTACTTTCTACTTCTTACATGTTGAACTCAAATACCTGTACTTTCTACTTCTTACATGTTGAACACAAATACCTGTACTTTCTACTTCTTACATGTTGAACTCAAATACCTGTACTTTCTACTTCTTACATGTTGAACTCAAATACCTGTACTTTCTACTTCTTACATGTTGAACTCAAATACCTGTACTTTCTATTTCTTACAGTTTGAACACAAATACCTGTACTTTCTACTTCTTACAGTTTGAACACAAATACCTGTACTTTCTACTTCTTACATGTTGAACACAAATACCTGTACTTTCTAATTCTTATATGTTGAACTCAAATACCTGTACTTTCTACTTCTTACATGTTGAACACAAATACCTGTACTTTCTACTTCTTACAGTTTGAACTCAAATACCTGTACTTTCTACTTCTCACATGTTGAACTCAAATACCTGTACTTTCTACTTCTTATATGTTGAACCCAAATACCTGTACTTTCTACTTCTTACATGTTGAACACAAATACCTGTACTTTCTACTTCTTACAGTTTGAACTCAAATACCTGTACTTTCTACTTCTCACATGTTGAACTCAAATACCTGTACTTTCTACTTCTTACATGTTGAACCCAAATACCTGTACTTTCTACTTCTTACATGTTGAACTCAAATACCTGTACTTTCTACTTCTTACATGTTGAACTCAAATACCTGTACTTTCTACTTCTCTCATTTTCCAAACAGCTGGTTCCTTTAGTCTGAATGTGTGTTGGTGCGTGATCATTATTCTTTAGAGTCATTGCGTGCCTATTGATTTGAACACGATCCGTGTATCCATCACTTCCTGGTCTTCTCTAAAGAAGAGGGACCAATGGAAACGTTGTCATGTTGCCGTTGTTCAGCATGGAAACATTCATTAGCTAACAATGACATTGTTGTTCTATTAATATAAAGGGAGGTCAGGTACTCTTTAAAGCAGCTGCTAGTTATGGGTACTTTTTACTGAAGCACTTTTCGAAGCCCATACTTCTTTACTTTTACTTGAGTAAATTAGTGTAGTCAGTACTTCTACTTTTACCAGAGTATTTTTAAACACGAGTATCTGTATTTCTACTTGAGTAAAGGATGTGTGTGCTTTTCCCGTCTCTGCTGAGGAGACAACAAAATGTCTAGAGAACAGTCATGTCAGCTGAAAAAGAACAATACAGTTGAAGATGAGGTCCTATGTTGAGTATCTGACAATTGACTAACATTGATATTTATTTTTTGGGTTGAGCTGGCCTATATTACTTGTATGATAGTATATTGGTGCATCAACACTGTGTATTGCTTTTCCTACAAAGGGGTCACAAGGCTACATGTCACATTCACTTAAAATATCAGTATAGGGCCTGGCTCATTTCGTGGCATCTGCAGGCAGTGGCAAGTCTTTCCGGCATATGCCACAGAGGCCGCTACCCTGTGGTAGCTGTTGCAAGTACTTCCGGCATATGCCACAGATGCCACAATTTGCCGAGGCATCTGCCGCTGCTCAACGGGAGTTGCCACAAGATGCCAGAGTAAGAGAACGTTTACGGTAGCTGCCACTCGCCTTCCGTGGCAAATGCTGCTATTTAAACCCGTATTTATCGTGTAAAATGTCGCTGTTTTGGCATGACTTTATCGAACTGATCTGTACACAGGGTTGGGTTGTAACGGAATACATGTAACGGCGTTACGTAATCAGAATATAAAAGCCAAGTAGCCTGTATTCAGCTCGCGTTACATTCAGGCCCGGACTGGCCATCGGGAGCACCGGGAGGTGTCCCGATGGCCTGGCCTGTCAAGTGGCCTGCTGGCCTGAGGATTTGTTTTATGTAGCCTATGTATTGTGAACGCAACGCTGCGCAAATGTGGGTCTGACTCTGCCTCACAGAGGGTGACTGGCTGTCTACATGAAGTGGCCTGCCGACATGGCCACTTTCATACAGACCATACAACTAATGCCCTCGATTGGTCTCTGTGTGTCATTCAAGCTTGGGAGGGTGTGTGCGTGTATGTGTGGCGCAAGTGAGCAAGAGAGAGAAAGCGCGCGCACCGGTTACGTGTAGGCTATCATTGTTGTTAGCATCTGGTGCTAGCTAGCTGCGCCAACGGATATAAGGAGCTGTTTCAACAACAAGGTGGAGGAGAGTCCTCTCCAGTCAGACTGAGAGACTGATAACCTCAGCTCAGGTGAGGTAAAGGACTCTCTGAGTGTTTAGATAGTTAACTTAGTTTTCAGTGGGTCTCACGGTTTGGTCACCATTCATGTAAACACATATTTCCATTTGAAGGGGGACTGATTAGTAAAATATGCATGAATAATAATAAAAAAAACGTTAACTAGGTGAAAAAATGTAAGATAAACTTTAAAAACTAAGCTAAAACTAGTCTTTGCTGCTGCCTCAAAGAGGAGCAGGGGCAGAGGAGGGAGACAGGTGAGGCTGGTTCAGGAGCCCAGACACACTCACAACTATAAATGAACCAAAAACAAATAAATAAACAAGTTTCAATGTTTTTTCATATTGGATATGGTATGTTATTGGTTATGGCCATGTTATTATGATTTTATGATTATTTAAATGTATACAGTTCTGTTTCATGTGGGTGTAGTCTCTTTATTTCCCCCTCAAAGTGCACCAGATTGATGCATTTAAGTCCAACATTAAAAAAAAATCTTAACGGGGGAGCATGCCCCCGGACCCCCCCATAGGATTTGAGGTCCACCTCCACTTAAAATATGTTCACATGAATAGGTTCCTAAATAGATTTGCACATTTGTTTAAATAGTAACCCATCTCCATATGTTTATTTGTTGGTAGTAGATTTAGAGGGCTATCACTACGGGCAGCAACGCTGTAAATATTGACAAATAAATCCAGCAAAATGGCACAAAAAACTGGTAGTGGCCTGGCTGGGTGTATAATTCCCGGCCTGACTTATTGTCCCAGTCCGGCCCTGGTTACATTTGATAAACAACTAATCCGAATACAGTTACTTTCGTAAACCTGAAGTGAATACATTTTGGAATACTTATTGGAATTATTGGTGGAAAAGTTTCCTCACAAAATGTATCCTAATATTCATTACCGGTGTTGTGTCACATTATGCCTCCCCGTCATGAAATGCCCCCCTTGTCACGGGAACGCGCATTTCTAAATGATACGTTTACGCCTCTAAATTACACGTTTACACCATAGGTTTACACCTTAAAAAGATGTTTAAAACGAAAAGTAAACGTTCAGGGTTTTTATTAATGGTAATATTCACACTGTGAGTTGTTTAGTGGTAGCTCATAGTCTCATTCTTATGGTTTAACTTTCGCTCCGTATTTGAGATGTCGAAATGTTACGTCCTGTCTGTATAAACGTGATTTAAAATGTATGTTTACAAATGTTACATAGTCTTTGTCATATTATTATATACGCTATGCGTACAAAATAAAAGTGTGACATTCATGAAACTTGCTCCATTATTGGTACCAGTCCAAGAACCATACCCTGAAAAATGCTTGAGGGTGGGATTTATAGAAACCACTTTTTTGGGGCATTTTATGACAGGCCTGGTCATCACGATATGCCCCCCCTTGCTATCTTACAAAATAAAAGTGTGACATTCCTGAAACTTGCTCCATTTATCGGTGCCAGTCCTAGAACCATACCCTGAAAAATGCTTGAGGGTGGGATTCATAGAAACCTCTTTTGGGGGGGGTGGGCATTTTATGACAGGCCAACAAAGAAAAGGTGGCAAGCTTGAGGCAAACTTCCTTGGCCCTTTCCAAATTACAGCACTAGAGGGGAAAAGTGCTAATCTGCTATCGGAGGATGGTAAAGTTTAAAAAAAAATCAATGTGGATCACTTGAAAATATGCAAAGCACAGCTGCCCCGAATCCCTCACCAAATTAAAAAAACAGCAACAACAGCAGCACCCTCCACATCACCAGCCTACGTGGAAGCTCCATCAGCGCCAGCCTCACCCGCTGCTCCATCGTCCACACCTGCTGCCCCATCGGCCTCACCCGCTGCTCCATCGGCCTCACCCGCTGCTCCATCGGCCTCACCCGCTGCCCCATCGGCCTCACCCGCTGCCCCATCGGCCTCACCCGCTGCCCCATCGGCCTCACCCGCTGCTCCATCGGCCCCACCCGCTGCCCCATCGGCCCCACCCGCTGCTCCATCAGCCCCACCCGCTGCTCCATCAGCCCCACCCGCTGCTCCATCAGCCCCACCCGCTGCTCCATCAGCCCCACCTGCCGCTCCATCAGCCCCACCCGCTGCTCCATCAGCCCCACCTGCTGCTCCATCAGCCCCACCTGCTGCTCCATCAGCCCCACCTGCTCCAATAAATACTGTCACTCTAACTGACACATGTAGGTCTTTTGATATTGAGTGTTACATTTGAATAGTAATTATGTAAACATGAACTAATTCTTTAACATCACAAACACTGGTCCAAACAAGAAAATTATTATTATTATAATGTGACAAAGCAATACCTCAATCTCCAGCTCCTTGTTTGGACCAGTGTTTGTGATGTCCCAAAAAAAAAGTTTGTATGGCCCTATTTTTGAAAGCAGGACGTGTACATCCTTCCCAGCCCATGCCTCCTGCACATCTGAAAAAAATACATTAATGCATCAACCATGATACAGTTAAAGAATTAGTTCATGTTTACATAATTACTATTCAAATGTAACACTCAATATCAAAAGACCTACATGTGTCAGTTAGAGTGACAGTATTTATTGGAGCAGCAGGTCAGACTGATGGAGCAGCAGGTGGGGCTGATGGAGCAGCAGGTGGGGCTGATGGAGCAGCAGGTGGGGCTGATGGAGAAGCAGGTGGGGCCGATGGGGCAGCAGGTGAGGACGATGGGGCAGCGGGTGAGGACGATGGAGCAGCGGGTGAGGACGATGGGGCAGCGGGTGAGGCCGATGGAGCAGCGGGTGAGGACGATGGAGCAGCGGGTGAGGCTGGCGCTGATGGAGCTTCCACGTAGGCTGGTGATGTGGAGGGTGCTGCTGTTGTTGCTGTTTTTTTAATTTGGTGAGGGATTCCGGGCAGCTGTGCTTTGCATATTTTCAAGTGATCCACATTGATTTTTTTTTAAACTTTACCATCCTCCGATAGCAGATCAGCACTTTTCCCCTCTAGTGCTGTAGTTTGGAAAGGGCCAAGGAAGTTTGCCTCAAGCTTGCCACCTTTTCTTTGTTGGCCTGTCATAAAATGCAAAAGAGGTTTCTATGAATCCCACCCTCAAGCATTTTTCAGGGTATGGTTCTAGGACTGGCACCGATAAATGGAGCAAGTTTCAGGAATGTCACACTTTTATTTTGTAAGATAGCAAGGGGGGGCATATCGTGATGGCCAGGCCTGTCATAAAATGCAAAAAAAGAGGTTTCTATGAATCCCACCCTCAAGCATTTTTCAGGGTATGGTTCTTGGACTGGTACCAATAATGGAGCAAGTTTCATGAATGTCACACTTTTATTTTGTACGCATAGCGTATATAATAATATGACAAAGACTATGTAACATTTGTAAACATAGATTTTGATTATTAGATGACAACTATGTAAAATTAAACAATGTATTTTAAAGCACGTTTATACAGACAGGACGTAACAATAATGATAAAAAAAAGATTATAAAAAAACTAAAACTGAAAAGGAAGTGACGAATGAATTTCGACATCTCAAATACGGAGCGAAAGTTAAACCATAAGAATGAGACTATGAGCTACCACGAAACAACTCACAGTGTGAATATTACCATTAATAAAAACCCTGAACGTTTACTTTTCGTTTTAAACATCTTTTTAAGGTGTAAACCTATGGTGTAAACGTGTAATTTAGAGGCGTAAACGTATCATTTAGAAATGCGCGTTCCCGTGACAAGGGGGGCATTTCATGACGGGGAGGCATAATGTGACACAACACCGGAAAGACTTGCCACTGCCTGCAGATGCCACGAAATGCGCTTGATGTCTCTCTAAAATATCCTCCCCATGCATGTCTGAATTTCTTCTTCTTTGTTTTCAATTAATAAGATTAATGAATTAAACGAAGATTAAAATTAAAGCTTAAACATTTCAGTGGCAGAAGCCTTATATATCTGGGGAATACCCTGTTAACTATGTGTAAGAATAGGTAAGAAAAACAAATTCAACTCAAGTGGTCACATCATAAATCCCAACAGTTGACAGAAAGTGCGAGAAAAATGTACAAACGTCCATGGGTGCTTACAGGTAACCACTACCTGTTGTAGTTAAGCCATTAAATCCTTCAAAAACTACTCGAGATTTCACATAAACACGGACTACTTACTGTCAGCAGAGGCGAAGGTCGAAGCCACGGTAAACAAAAGAAACACATACAGCCGGTTTACTGACGGCATGGCTGTGCAAACGCCTTCAGAAAGTTGAAATTACTGCAGAGTAGACTGGAGACGCTGATCTTCCTGAAGTTGTTCGGGCAAAAAGGAAATCAGTCTTATGACGGAGGGAGGGGGGGGGGAAAGTCCCAAGCAACCTGAGTGATGCCCAATTCCAAACCACTCCCTCGACCCTACCCCTCCGTGATGGAGTGAACTCCGTCTGTAGCCACACTCGCAGCTCAACGAGGCTCCCTCCTGTCAGATGGAGGGAGTAAATACGAGATGGGTCTGGCTGCAGACCGCAGCAAGGAGGCGTTTCCTATAGGGGCGTTTCCTCACTTTTTTTATCCAATAGCAACTTAAGGGATTCCAGCTGCTTTTATAAATCCTCGCAGAAGAAGGCCCAATCCCAAACCACTCCCTCGACCCTACCCCTCCGTGATGGAGTGAACTCCGTCTGTAGCCACACTCGCAGCTCAACGAGGCTCCCTCCTGTCAGGTGGAGGGAGTAAATACAGCAGCAAGCTTTGGGACGGCCTCCCCTCTCTCCGGCAGAAACTGGAAATGCCGTAACTGTTTGTAACAACGGTTTCAAATCAGCATCTCTTAGACAAAAAGTTTAAATGAATAACTCAAATAAAACTCCAAACATCTTTCATTGTGTTTCAAAGCTCTTTTAGTTTTAACCCTGATGTTTATAAGCTTCTTAGTTTTTGCAACGGTCTGTAAATATACACAACTTTATAATAAAATGCACACATTTACCTTTTTCTAGACTAAACACAGGTTTGATCCTAAGTTAAAAACATATGAGGTTATCATGAGGTTGTTAACATCGCAGTTTATCAGTGGATGTTTGCTGGAACTACTTGTGATGAACAGCGTGTTTCCTGACGGACACACACAGCGTGACTCCGGTCAGGTAGAGACCGGTCTCAAGTCAGCATCGCTGCAGACTCGCTGTTTGAGGGCTTGATAGCCCACTCCCCCTCCACACTCGTTGCTTTGGAACAGCCCTCAATATGGCGGACCCTCCGCGTGAACGCGCAAACGGAGGGGTAGGGTGTAGGGGTAGGGTGTAGGGGGCGGTTTGGGAATGGGCCGAAGTCATTGTTCTAGTGATGGGAATTCCGGCTCTTCTTGCTGAGCCGGATCATTTGGCTCACCAAGAAGAGCCGGCTCTTTCGACTTCCAAAGGGCTCTTCAGTTTACCACATATTATACCTTTTAATTAAATCAAATGTAGCCCTGTTTTGACTAATGATTTATATGTGTACACATATATCACTTAAATTATTCAAGACATCCTTTGTACTAAAGTATTCAAAAGTAAAAATGACATGTTTAATATAAATTATTTGCTGTGGCCAATTGTTTTCATTGCATTTACAGACCCGTGTAACTCTCTGATACCACCCAATGAATGCATTGACTTGCTTGTAGAACCACGCTACACAAAACAAATGGCAACACCTATAAAAACTATTTTAAAAAAGGGGCTACTGTATCAACCTATATAAAGTATATAAATATAGTTTTTCTCCCTGCAGGAGAGGGGAGCGTGCTTTGAGATCAACTAGATAACAACAATAGAAGTAATGGGTCAGAAACCCTCCTTTTTACGCAGCGGTCCAGACATAGACATCATAGCTACGGCGACATATATTCAGTTGCCAGTTACTTTTGGCATTAGGGCAGGGATATCTTTCAAGGTTTGACATAATGAATTGTGCTACTTTTAAAGCAAGCAACGATGTTTTCAAATCTGTAATCAAAAAGCTCCTCAAAAACACTATAGAAGCAGTTCCTGCCGTTGTTACGTTAGTTCAAACAGTAACAACGGACTACTTTTCTTAGCGGATGCATGTCAATTTAAATCAATACATAAAACTATTTTTTAAATCAATAAAATATTTTTCTAAATCCATAAAAGCATTTCAATTATGAAATTGAGAATGTGGCCATGTGTAATAAGCGGGATAATGTCCACATTGCACATTGCATAATGTGCCTTCATGCCGATCTAGATCCCTCCGCAAAAACAAAACAAAAAACGGCACGTTCGCGGGCGAGAGCCGGCTCCCGTCGTTCACTATAGGAAACGCCCCTATAGGAAACGCCCCTATAGGAAACGCCCCTATAGGAAACGCCTCCTTGCTGCGGTCTGCAGCCAGACTCTTGTAGTGGAAATATTTCATGTGCTACCTTATAATATCCTTCATATGCTTAAACCAAATGAATGTTATTTCCCCTTGTTGTCATCTCACCATTATTGTTCCTCTTCCTCCTCTCCTTCCCCTCCTCAGTCAAGGCCAGAACTGCTTTGACTACTGGGATTCTCACACAGACACATCATACATCCCTGCTCCGAGAACTGTTATGCTATCTCCTTCTGAAGGCCATAAGGCCAGATGGTGTCTCATAAACAGTTCTAACCGTGTGAATCCAGTTTTATCATTTTCCCACTCTGTTCCCCATATAATCTCTGCTCTTGCATTTGTTCTTCGCACTCTCTGGTAGACTTTTCAGACTCTGCCAGACCTGTGACATATTTACCTTATTGTATCGTGTATTTGAAGCTTCAAATAAATAACCAAAAGACAGCTTTCTCGATTCACCATTTATTTCTCTTTTACTCTGACTTATACTCTTTAGCCGTGTTTTGGGTCCTGAGATTTCCATAACAGATGGCGTTGTCGGCAGGATCTCTGTAAGTTAGATTGTGAACCACTCCAGACGCTGGTGGCTGCGCGCTCCGGGATCTTTGGATTCTCCCCTACCTCGACAGAAAACGTACGGGACGAGGGGACCAGCGCGAGGGGTGGAACCGATTGACTTCACGAGATCCAACGAACTCAAAGGGCTTTCAATACTGGGTGAGATGTACAAAGTCTAAATTGTTTAAAGTTAAACGTAATTAAACTCCATGACATTTTTGAGAGGGACTGCTCGAAAGCAGAGATATTTGTAATATCTGGCACCGACGGGTGAAAAATAGTGTTTTTGTGTTTTTGTGTTTTGGTAACACTTAAAGACTTTGTTATGAGAGCAAAGCATAGGGGAATTTGTACATTCTCCTGAGGGTCCGATTGCAGATGTCATGTGAGCAAAATATGGTGAAGAAAGTCTGTCTAAATTAAATATATGGATGGAAATGTTCGGATTTCCTAAGGGAGGGTTTTTGAGTAAATTAAAAATCAAGAACCTAAAAAGAATAAATTACAAGAACAAGAGATGGAATGAAGGGTACAAATAAAGTTAAAGTAAAAGACTTATAGAAAACTGGACACTCACAGAAAGTGTTTATAATACTGGGGAGTAAAACAAAGGCAGTTGGCCTTGGGCATTAAATAAAATATTAAGGTAGCACATGAAATATTTATTATTTATTAAGGTTGAAAATGAATGTGAAGAAAAGAAGGAAAATACATTATTTCCAAAAGACATGTAAACCCCAGACATCTCTGTGTCCTTCCATTGCAGGCCTGAATGACCTCTCCTCGACTGGGTATCCTTCCCTCCTCCGGCGTACAACCCTGGCAATCTGGTTGGAACACCTCAACCACCTCCACCGCCACTACAAGCCCCAGCCATGCAGTCAGCGTCAACTCCAAGCTCGTCCACCCCCATCAGGGCCAAGTAGATGGGGACAACAGCGGGATAAACAAACCCGATGCCCTAGGAGACCAAGCAGGTGTTTGGGAGACAAACCTCAGTAATGCCTTTCTCAACGGACTCACAGACACAGCGCAAGCTAAACAAAATGCTGGCCGCTCACAATACCGAGGGAGAGGCAGAGGAGGTTTTCAGAGGCAGAGGACGAGAAGCAAGACGTTCATTTGAAGAAAGATGTTTCCAAGTGTGGAAGTGTTGAACATTGGATTATGGGACTGCTCACAGAACACTGGAGTGGAGGCAGAGGGGGACAGCAAGGAAGGGGCCCAATCGAGCGAGATGGAAATTCAGCCAGCAGCATCAAACCAGGGAAGTGACACACACACACACACACACGCATCATACATGCTATTGAGAAATTAGAAGAAATAGAGAACATGTCTGTGTTTAAAAAGGAAAGGGTACATATTTGAGATATGACAGTGAATGTTTGCATTAAGAAATGTCCCACACATTTTTGGTTGATTCTGGGGCTACACATTCTGTGGTAAAAAAGGGTAGATTTGCCTGAATGCAAATTTAGTAGTAGATGTATTCACTCAATAGGGTTTTCTGGGTAACTTAAAGGAGAAGTTTCTGTACCACTTCAGAGTAAAAATAACGGTGGTGACAGTCATCCATTCCCACATCAGTAAAAAACAGTTATTTTATCATCTGTCTGCCCAACACATTTACTGGGCAGAGATCTGATTCTCAGGCTCGGCTTGGACCTCATTTTTCCACAAATGAGGGTCTTAAAGTGCGACAGCCATCTCCTACGATGGTTCAAAAAGTGTAATTTGATGATAAAGAACTGGTGAATGTGTATCAATGAGCTGCTGACATATCCTGATTCTCAGGAGTTGTTGCGTTTGACATGATCAATGTGTTTTTCCACCTGCTGTGTGGAGGCTTCTCATTTTGCATTGTTCTGCTAACGTGGTTGGAAGATCTGTGTAAATGCTATGATGAGAGTTTTTCTGTTAAAATGTGTGAATGATGAGCTCATGTTTAAAAATGTATTGGAATTCGCTGGGTAGTGCTATCTCTGTTAGACTCACACACCCACACAAGACACAACCAGCTGTGTCAAATCCCAGGGGCGGTGCACACATTTCACTAGCCAGGGGGCCCACGGATAGATAGAGGGATTTGGGTCCAATCGTTAAAGATTGGGAGTCAGTCACTGATTGGGCACCTACACACACAGAATATGTCATGTACTCTATGTCACGTGACGTGTATCAAATGATACGGCGCTCAATACAACATTGCTGCAACATAGGATTATGAGGTAATTCTCATATCTCTGAGCTTCCTGCCGCGCTTTCAGATGTGCCATACTCACTCTGGGCAGCTCACAGATATGACGTAGGGTTAATGTTCGCGTTCCGTCCCGTACCCATTGAAACGTGATGGCATTCGGCCAGTGTTTACCTCTCTGCTTAAACAAGGGGTCATTATTCCGTGTAACGATTTGAGTGTTTCCTGTCAAAAAGATCAGAGACAAACCTCCTGACGAGTGGAGATTTGTCCAGGATTTACGATGTAAATGCAGCTGTGCATGCACGCTCGTCCGGAATGCTTATCTGATTATTTCAAAAGTTCCAGCCTCTGCAACATATTTACTGCCATAAATGTCTCAAATGCATTATTTTTTCAGTGTTCCGGTACACAAAGACAGTCAATTTTTGTTCACATTTGAATATAATGGTAAACCTTACACATTCACACGTTTGTGTTAAGACTAAATGTTAAAAAAGTCACTAAGCGACAGATGATGTCATTCTTGCGTATGTGTTCATAACACACGGCTGTTGTTATGCTTGCTGTGACGTTACATTAGTCCGTTCTCTGCTTGTAATTATCCCGTTACAAGCTTCAAAGTTGTATTTATCATCTGAATTTGCCGAAACAAGTTTAATATTCTGAAAGCCAATACTTTGAAGATGTATAAGTGAGGTGTCTTGAGTAGTCAAAATTACCTACAAATCATTGTACACATTAGTACATATTATTATTGTTTTCCACTTGTTAACATATTATTCTATTTTTATGCAGCTCTGTGTGATTTTGTAGCTACAATTCAGACTAATACACTACCAGAAGTGGAATAAGTACTCAGATCTTGTAGTGAAATTATAAGTACTCAGATCTTGTACTTGAGTAAAAGTAGAAGTACCAGAGTGTTACAGTAACAGTCCTGCATTATTATCAGAATATAGTGAACGTAAAGACAGTGAAAGTAGTCGTTGTGCAGATTGGTCCATTTCAGAATAATATATATGATGTGTTTTATAATGATTGATCATGAAAGTGTTCTCAAAGCTGGTAAAGGTGCAGCTAGTCTGAAGTACTTTGTAGACTGCAGGGTAGCTGGTGGATTTACTCCAGGTGGAACTAAAGGCTGATTCAACACTTGATTATATTTCACATCATTCATCCACATCTGAGAAGTAACTAAAAGTATTACATACATGTAGTGGAGTAAAAGTACACCATTTACCTCTGACTTATGTTCACTGCCAACCTAAAAGTACCTCAAAAAAATAGTAATCAATAATGTATCGAAAAGTTATTTGCTGATTGGTTTTTATATCGGCTCAGCCAGGTTATATGGGAGGCCCAGTCTACGTACACTCTAACAACAGATGCCTTGGCTTAACAAAGAAAATCAAGGCAATAGGTTGCATCGATGGTTATTGAGACAACTTCTATTGAAATTGTGTTAAAGCAACAAAGTTATTTGAGAAAGGGGAGAAGGCTTTTTCTCTGCAATCAGAGGTGTTTTCAATTACCACTTACTTAATAATTGGTAGCATAAACACAAGTTTTTAAGGGATTACTCCAAGAGTTCCAACTTGTTTAACCGTATGATTTAAATATAATCTTAAATTGTATGTACTTAATTACCACATGTTGAACATGAACACATGTTGTTAAGTTGACAACCATTTATAAATTAAGTTGCTCCAAATAATATTGTATTCAATAGGGTTTTTCTCTTAGCTTTTTCATGTTTTTGCCTTTAAAGAAAGAAATTAATTGATTCCACAACAAAAATATTAGGCAATTAACTTTTTATTTTTGAACTGCAGGTGTTTATTTCAACACATGATGTTTCAAAAGGAGAGACTTCATTTAGTTTAAACATTGCCTGAAGACGGTTGACGTACTTTCCATTGTGTGCACACCTAGACCGGACTTAAAAGACAGACAGGTTTTTTATTGTTTGGACTTAAAAGACGTTCCTCTGACCAACGCTGACCTCATTCTGTATGTTGATGGGTCTGCCTCTCGCGACCAAGGGGGCACTAATCGGGTGGGTTTTTCTGTTGTTTCAGATTCTGCTGTACTCCGTTCTGGACCGCTTCCATGTCACCTCTCAGCACAGGCAGCAGAGCTCATCGCACTAACTGAAGCCTGCACGTTTGCAGAAGGCAAAACCGTGACTATTTACACTGACTCACGATATGCTTTCGGGGTAGTACACGATTTTGGGGCTATTTGGAAGTGTAGACAATTTCTGAAATCTGATGGCAAACCAGTACTTAACCATGTACTGGTTGCAGGCTTACTAGACGCCATTCTGCTCCCATCTGAGGTTGCAGTCTGTAAATGTGCCGCACACGCAAGCAGTACAAACCCAGTTTCCCTAGGAAATGCGTCTGCTGTAAAGGCCGCAAAGGCAGCGGCTCTGATTCCTCTCGCACCTCACGCACACTCATTTGTTAAAATCCCTGTCTCCTCCTTCACTGACAAAATGTCATCACTGACATCCATGCAGCAGCTAGCTACGCCAGTTGAGAAGGCTCACTGGAAGGCTGCTGGGGCTGTTTTTGACCCAAAATCCAGCACCTGGGTTGGCCCAAATTCCAATCCATGTCTTCCCAGACATTTTTTCCCTCATTTCGCTAAGTTGACACATGGATGGGATCATGTGTCAAAAGGGGGGATGTTAGAGTCTATTAATCAGGAGTGGTTCACAAGGGGGTTCACAGTAACAGCTCAAAAGCACTGTGAAGCATGCCTAATCTGCATTATGCAAAATTCTGGTAGACCAGTAAAGGTTACAGGACCCGGAGCACATCCACCTCCCACCAGGCCATTTGAGCACCTAATGCTAGATTTCATTGAGCTTAGCCCATCAGAGGGTAAGAAGCACTGTCTGGTGGTGGTCGACATGTGGTCCAAATGGGTAGAAGCTTTCCCAGTAAAAGCACAGACAGCAAATGCTGTGGCAAAGGCACTACTGAGGGAAATCATTCCTAGATGGGGACTACCAGACAAAATGTCTAGTGACAACGGTTCACATTTTGCTAATGAGGCCATTACCCAGATAGGAGAATACATGGGCATGGACATCAGAAAGCATTGTGCTTATCATCCACAGAGTGGGGGTGGGGTGGAAAGAGAGAACGGCACAATCAAAAACAAACTAGCAAAATGCTGTGCAGACACAGGTCTGTCATGGACACAAGCTCTGCCCATTGTGCTGATGTACATGAGGATGCGGAAGAGAACACGGAGTCAACTCAGCCCATTTGAAATCCTTTTTGGGGCTCCTCCACAGATTGGACTCAAGGCTCCAGGATGTCCTCTTCCCTCCACAACTTTGTGTGAGGATGCTATGTTGTCATATTGTGTTAACCTATCATCCACTTTAGCAGACATCCGACGTCAGGTGGCTGCAGCCTTGCCTACTCCTGCCACTGGTCCGCTTCACCGCCTTCAACCCGGCGACTTTGTGCTGATCAAGGATTTCCGGAGAAAGAGCTGGAAATCCAATCGTTGGCAAGGACCCTACCAGGTGCTTCTCGTCACCCTGACAGCGGTCAAGGTCGCCGAGAGAGCTACGTGGGTCCACGCCAGCCACTGCAAGGTCGTAGTCACAGGAAAGGAGAAACGATAGAAACAGATGACAACAAGTGACGTGTCCAAGTCACCAACAGATGACAACAAGTGACATGTCTAAGTCACCAACAGATGACAACAAGTGACGTGTCCAAGTCACCAACAGAGATGACAACAAGTGACGTGTCCAAGTCACCAACAGAGATGACAACAAGTGACGTGTCCTAGGCACCAACAGAGATGACAACAAGTGACGTGTCCTAGTCACCACCAGCACCACACTTGCACTACATACACCAAAACACACTACACACAAGGTGTCACGAGCGAGTGCCAGCTGAACGGTTCCATATGCTCTCTGGTTCCTCGTTTGTGTTATCGGTGTGCGGGGTCTGACGGTCCGTGTCACGAAATCGACCGAGAGAATACACTCACACACTCCATGGAACATTTCCCCCTCGTGATGAGGGCTCGCCTGGAGAGACGACAACGCAACCGTGAGCAATGTGAATACTACTGGAGAGCCTGGACAATCATAGAATGGTTCCTCTGCATACTTGCCATGATAGTTGTGTTAGGACTAGTCCTTTCATTTTATTTCATTTCAAACCTTTATTTAACCATTTCATTTTCATTTCAAACCTTTAGTTAACCATTTCATTTTCATTTCAAACCTTTATTTAACCATTTCATTTTCATTTCAAACCTTTATTTAACCAGATGGGTCCCATTGAGATCATAGATCTCTTTTTCAAGGGAGACCTGCACAGTCCTATATTTTATGTATAAATGTCAGCATACAGCATGTCAGCCAAAATGGAGGTATCTATCTATCTATCTATCTATCTATCTAACCACATTTATTTTATTTTGTTGTCTGTATGTATATATCCGGCGCCGACCCATGTGGCACATTTTACATAGACATCGCGCCCAAAACTCAGACCCCGGAAAAGCGTAAGCAACCTTTGACGCCACTGTTGACATCCATAGGTACATCTACATTTAATCTATACATAGGCGATAACGACCATAGCAACATTGATGTGGTTCAGACCAGTAATGGGATCACCGGTAACGTCTGGTGGCACACTCTGAGATCATTCTTGCAGGAAGCAGGACAAAATGGGTCATGTTATGCATGCACTCTTTTCCCCCAGGACTCATCAATGTCCGTGCCAGTTCGTCCGCGCTCTCTGACCCAGGTTGAACACCTCTGTGCGTTTATGGCTCTGACAAAGCCCATCAAGGGTGAAGACAGCGTAACCGAGTGGCGTTATGCTAGGCAGCTTCCTCCACCATGCAGTAATCGGTCCAACTCCTTTTTGCGTGCATACACGCTTGACACCACATACGCAAAGTACCAACCCGTCAGCCATGTGCACCCCAGCCATTTGAGAGGGATGAAACACATCCTCTGCGTCCAGAGAGTTTACCACAAAACGTCTCTTACACCACCTTATTTTTTCCTAGGCACTACTACGGGTTGTACCCGCATACTACGGAACACATGCGGTGACGGTGCTTACAAAATCTCGTATTTTCACATATCTGGTGCCCCTGAAAGAATCCTTTCTAACTTACCATTCCCTGATGTTAAACATATTTCCCTCCAACTGGCGTGGCCCAGTGATGCTGGGTTTAGCGCGCCAGAAGATTACGTTTGGTTGTGCGGCGACAAGCTCTATCAAGTTCTGGCTCCCCTCTGGATAGGTACATGCACTCTAGTGGATTTGAATCCAGCAGTCACTGTACTCACGTCCTTAATGCACACGACACATCATTACCCAGAGTTCCAACACCCTGACCACCACAAGGTAAAAAGAGATCTGACGTCCGCTGGAGCTAAATTCATGGGTGGCCTGTTCCCATGGTGGGGTACAGTAAACAATGCCCATAAAATAGATACCTTACACGTCCGGCTAGAGAACCTCACTCGAGAGACGACGCAAGGCTTCCAGGCATTGTCCCCATTCATAATAGCCTCTAGGAACATGCTCATGCAGCACCAATTCGCTCTAGACTTGTTGTTCGCCTCAAAGGGTGGCCTGTGTCATGTGATCGGTGACTCCTGTTGCACTTACATTCCCGACGCCACCAAGAACATCACTGACACCGTGCTGCATCTTAACAACCTGTTAGCTGACATGAAAGCTGATGACATATCCAACGCAGGTGGCTGGGACTGGTGGGCCTGGCTTACATCAGGCGGGTGGAAAGCATGGGTGGCTAGTATAGTTACACCCCTGGCGATCATTTTTGGCCTATTAATCAGTTGTACCTGTTTGATTATCCCAATACTGAAAAAATGCGTTTCCAGTATGATATCCTCAGCTTTCGTTCAGTATACTACTATTCCATTACACGACAATCCTTTGCGCAACAGTGAGATAGATCAGCTAGAATCAGAAGAGTCTGATTCCGATTTATCAATATAATCATGTGTGTATCTCCTCTCTTATGCTTACATTATATTGGAGTCTGTCCTCCACAAAAACAGCCAGTTTTCTATGATATATTTGTGATGTGTTTACTTAAACCAGCGATGGAGTGTATTCATGGATGTGTTATATCAGTCTATTCTTTCATTTGTTTTTTTATTGATCAAGTATGATCAAAAGGGGAGAATGTAGTGGAAATATTTCATGTGCTACCTTATAATATCCTTCATATGCTTAAACCAAATGAATGTTATTTCCCCTTGTTGTCATCTCACCATTATTGTTCCTCTTCCTCCTCTCCTTCCCCTCCTCAGTCAAGGCCAGAACTGCTTTGACTACTGGGATTCTCACACAGACACATCATACATCCCTGCTCCGAGAACTGTTATGCTATCTCCTTCTGAAGGCCATAAGGCCAGATGGTGTCTCATAAACAGTTCTAACCGTGTGAATCCAGTTTTATCATTTTCCCACTCTGTTCCCCATATAATCTCTGCTCTTGCATTTGTTCTTCGCACTCTCTGGTAGACTTTTCAGACTCTGCCAGACCTGTGACATATTTACCTTATTGTATCGTGTATTTGAAGCTTCAAATAAATAACCAAAAGACAGCTTTCTCGATTCACCATTTATTTCTCTTTTACTCTGACTTATACTCTTTAGCCGTGTTTTGGGTCCTGAGATTTCCATAACACTCTATAGAGAGGCGAAGTCACGCCCATCTACTTCCGGCCCATGGGACCCCGGAAGCGAAACATGTACATTGAATTCAATGGAGAGAGAAAACGTATCTTTTGATCCCGTTTGAATTGTGCCACGAACTACACATATGATGTTTGTCAATCTTAAACAATAAGTTCCATGTCAAAAAAGTCACATTTTGTCGTAAAACTGTTGAAATATAAGACTATGAAAAATACGCGACTACAAAGACTACAAATCCCAAATCCCATTCTGGCTCGCGTAAGTGATGTCACAGGCGATACTGCTCCAAGTGGTTGCGACTCGTAATTAAAGCGAAGAAGAAGATCTCATAACTGCTTTATTCCCTCCAATAAATAAGAGATTGCTAAAAATAAATTCACTTTTACAAGATGCCTGTGTGCTTTGTACCAAGTTGTAATCACATAAGTGATCATACTTATAGATCATAGCTCGTGCTATCGCTTCCCGTCTGATGAAAGGACCAGGAGTCATTGGATCAGACATATCAGTTAATACACATGTTTTGCACGCAACATAGTCAAGCTAGCTACATAGCTAGTAGCGAGCACGTTAGTTAGCATCACATTACTTAGCCTTGTCATTTGTATTAGCCTTAACATGAAGTAACCCCAAATGTTAAACAGTAAGAGTAGTCATGATGGTAAGTATTTTGTGAAACATTTGAAGAGGAGCCTATCGCCCCCTCCACCAGGTAGGCTAACGGACATTAGCATCTGCGATCTTTTCTACTTAATGCTATCTGCTCAAATGGTTAACATTGAACATTAAAAGATCAGGCAGTTCAGAGAGAGTCGAAGGAAGGAAGGCAGGCAGGCAGCTTTGCATGACATTTATTTATTTATAGAAGGACCATGCATACAAAAACATTAATCTCAGCAAAGAGAAGAGATGCAATATGCCAGATTATAGCTAATAGCTGATTTCCATCTGTGGTCCATTCTTCTGGACGTGTTTCATTGTGATGATAGTGAGTCAATCTGTTTGTTGGAAAGACAGTAGTTGAGTGATTACTGAGAGAACATTATTAAAAGAGATAATTATTCAAAGTGTTGTTACTGACCTGTTTCTCTTTTATTTCCTTTCCCTCACCTGTAACTGCTGAGACCCTGAGGAACATGCACACTGGACTGACCTGGCAAACTGATTTCCACTGTACGTAATAGTATTTGGTTATGGTATATTATTTATATACATCAAAGGCACAATGCACCCCCCAGAGACACACATGTATTGAGTGTGATATTGTGCATAGGTCATATGAAATCATCTTTACACACTAGAAAACTGTAGGAGCGGCAACTCGTTTTGAAATTGAATTTTTAATATCCGATAATAACGTTGATCTGTTTTCTTTATTCTTCTCTCTTCCCAGCTCCATCCATCACCATGCTCTGTTCCTGCAGGTCCTGCTTGCTAATCAATGCTCATATGTTTTTACACAATTACAAACAAAGTCAATGTATTGTATGACATGAAGTTGTGCTTCATTCAGAGTCAATAATAAATTCATTCTGCCTTCAACTGCACAATGACTGTGGACTGCACCGACATCCATGTAGCTGCCCCTCAGTAAGATGAACCAAGCAAAGAGGATCACTATCATGCCCAAGGACATCCAGCTGGCCCGCCGCATCCGCGAGAGAGGGCTTAGACTGACCTGAGACCAGCACACCCAAACACAACGGCTCTTTTAAGAGCCACCTACAGTTTCAAAGAGTTGCAATCCTACGTTATTATAATTATTAAACTGGTTCATGTGTCACTTAGTTTACTGAACCGTGATGAATGAAAGAAATGAGTGAGGTAGTGGTTTACTGAAGTTACAAAGACATTAATATATGAGTAACAAGTCAGTGTAAACACAAGCTTCTGTCAATTATGGATCACTAAAACTATTTATATAAAAATATGTAATAAAGTTCTAAAACAAGTATTCGGTATATTCCTTGATAGCTTTTGGAGAAGGTTGTTTTTAAGTTTACTAAAATCTATCGTTTCAACTGTTTCACTTTATAAAAAGGAACAGGTGAGTAGAGCATCATTGAGTTTTTTATTCTGTCAGTAAATTATCCAAATGAAATGTTTATCATTATTTTTTCAACCCTAAACAAATTGATTGTACCTTTTTAATAATGACCTTACATGGTTAAGTTAAATTAACTTCAGAAAATAAAATCTGTTCTGAGAAAAAACTAATAAATGTTTAAAGATAGGAACTTGCCATCCCACTGAAGAACAGTCCGTAGAGATTTAAAGGCGTAGTTGTAGTTCAGTCCAACGTTTCATTTGGATTCATTTCTCCAACAGTCAACTATTTTCATAAAGAATATATATATTTTTCAAAGTCAACTTTATTGTCAATCTTACTCAGTTTGTGTTTATAGACCGAGAGATGAAAAGACTTTTAAATCAAATAAAATTATACAATTTACAGATATGTATACAAATATATATATATCCTATATAATGATGGTGGACACTTCACCTCCAGCAGGGCAGATGGCTGCGCAAGTCCATCGGGGGATGCTCCCAAAACACCGACTCACTCACAAAGAGACCAGACTCGAACACTGTCTCCTGATAGGCCTGCACAAAAGCCTTCACCCCTTCGGCCTCGTTTACAACCCCCCAGTTGACAGCCATGACTCCGTCCAAGTTGTACCCCCCGAGCACCCTCTTCATGAGGGACGCGCATGGAGTGGATGAAAGTCCCGACAGCAGCACAGCACCAAACTTGCTGGCTGTCAACCTGCCCCGCCTGTGTAACTGCCAGAGGATTTGTCCGCTGCCCTCCGGTGGCTGTCTGGATGGCAGCTTGCTGGTCTCTGCTCAGTCGCATTGAGGCAAGAATTGCCTCAAGCCCCCGACCCCCATGCCCCTTCACCAGCTCCGGCACGGTGACAATGGCCTGATGTTGAGGCCGCGGCTCTGGCTCAGGTGACAAAAGCCATGCCATGCCACACTGTGCGCCCCTCAGTGCAGACCTGAACCAGTCTACATCCTGAGTGGCGATGTCTCTGGCCAGTGGGTTGTATGTCTCCTCTCACTGTTGGTAAAGTTGAGACACCGGCTGGACTACTTTGGAAGTGCCAGGCTTCTTCCACTGGCACTCAACATCTGTGGAGCTGATCTGCCACATATTGCCAATGCTGCAGCGTGGCTGCATTTGTACATCTCCCGTGCACAATCACAGACAGCGCTCTGCATCGCGCCATCGCCATGCAGATCTGTTTGTTAGCATGCTATAATAGATTGAATGAGCAATAATACAAGGATGGTCCGGATCTGGGGGTGGGAGGGGTTATTTTTCCATAGTTTTGTCTGATTGTTGTTATTGTTTGTTTTTTCTGTATTTTTTCTAATGTGTGTTATACTGGTTGTGATTGTACATTCTAAATGTGTATGAATACATTTTTGAAAAACATTTGATCAACAATAAAAAAGGATTTGGTCAGGATCTAGACTCAGTGTGTAGTTAATTAATTAATCAATGCTCTCTACATTAGGAAAACACATACCAGTGTACCAGAGGGAGTCACACACAGCTGTACCTGGATAACCAAAACCCTTGAATCTACACACAGCAAATAAACTCAAATGACACAACGAGATGTAAAAGGAGATCACACATACAGTATAGTCGATATAAAACTGGCCGCTTCAATTTGAAGAGCAACTAAAACAAAACACGGGAGTTTACCTTGTTCTTGTGAACACTAATGTTATCCACAGCATACACAGAGACCACAAAGTTCTTAAGGAGAAAACTAGTTCCTGAAACAAAACACGTTAGTGTACCTTGTTAGCTAATGTTAGCTAGCTGACATTAACGTTACACATTGCACTCATATTACGCACCAACATCTTGTAAAGCCGGTCCCGCTGCTCTTACAGAACCGACTAACTCCCCTTTCGTGTATGTACAGCTCTCAACGTGTCCAGACTTGTAGTGATGTTCACCTCGTTTTATACTTTTATTCTCATTCTGAAAGAAACAGGTGAAATTTGCTAACGTGACGGCCGTCTTTGTGATGGTGACGCGTATTGCGCGAGACCAAGAGACCTGTAGTTCACTCAGCGGTTTCACACAAAAAAATGTGTAACTTCACAGTTTTACGACACATTTTAATTTTTTTGACTTGCAAAATATTCTTTTAAATTGACAAACATCATATGTGTCATTCGTGGCACAATTCAAACGGGATCAAAAGATAACCTTTCTCTCTCCATTGACTTCTGTTAAGGACCTTACAGACATTTGGACTCAAACGCACAACTCAAAAGAAAGTTTGTTCAAAAATAGTCTTTACTTTGTAAAAGTATAAAGTTCAAACAAAACATCACTCCTAAGAGGCAAAACATAGCAAAGCAAATTACAAACTAAATAAACTTGACTATGGTCACAAAATACAATAATCTCTGGGCGAAACAAGCTGGCTCTCTAAATGGCACAAGGCACAAGACGAACTGGCACAGGACAAAGGGAGACAGGACTATTTATACATGAGGTAAGGGGGAACAGGTGGAAATAATCAGGGGCGGGGCAGACACTGACGATGGCGGGAAAACACATAAAGGGAGGAAGTAAAGGGACCTGAAATGAGACCAGAGGTAAGTACAAAATAAAACAGGAAGTGCAATGACAGGACTAGACAGGTGAACAAAAAGACTTGACTAAACATAAATCTAACCTGGGCTATGAACTAAACGTGAAACAATAACATGAACAATTTAGCAGACATGACGGGATGTTACAGTACCCCCCCCCTCTAGGGACGGCTCCTGACGTCCCAGGAACTTCTGGGTGATCCCGATCAAAATCTTTAATCATGGCCGGATCAACAATGAAACTCGCTGGGATCCATGTTCTCTCTTCTAGACCGTACCCATCCCAGTCCACAAGGAACTGTCTTCCTCGCCCTCGCTTACGAACTGCCAGCAGTCTCTTTACAGCGTAGACGGGGCCTCCTTCTACCATCTGGGGGGGTGGAGGGGGTTTAGAGGCGGGTACCAATGAGCTCTCCCTGACCGGCTTGATCTTGCCGACATGAAACGTTGGATGGACCTTTAATGACCTGGGTAGACGTAACTGCACAGACACCGGGTTTATGATCTTCGATATCGGGAATGGACCAACAAACCTTGGCGCTAGCTTTCTCGACATGACGTGGAGGGGTAAGTTCTTGGTAGCTAACCAAACTCTTTGTCCAGGCCGATACGGTGGAGCAGGTCTCCGGCGTCGATCCACCACCTCCTTCATCCGGCTGGCACTGCGCAAGAGAGCCCGACGAGCACCGGCCCAGATCCGGCGGAACCGACGGACCATAGCGTGAGCTGATGGGACCGTGACCTCGGCCTCATTGGCAGGGAACAGAGGTGGGGAGGTAGGGACATGGCCCTAGTTTTGTTAAATGCTTCCTTTAAGTCCTGGTAACACAAGGGCACTTTAGTCAGGTCGGGATAATCCGAAATGGAGTCAGGCTTATGAGTGTGTTTGTCTTGTTCCTTTTCAGGTTCTGTGGAGAACCTAGGAAGGTCTGAACAGGTCAGCCTACAGCCTGGGCCCCATTCCTTAACCCTCCCTGATCGCCAGTCAATGATCGGATTATGTTTGATCAGCCATGGATAACCCAAAATCAAGGGGTGTAGTGCAGAGTCAAATAACTGGAATTTCATTTCCTCTATGTGTGTATTGTCAATGGTTATTTGGACAGGTTCAGATACATGGGTTATTTTAAATAATAACTTGCCATCTAAGGCACTGGCAGTAACAGGGGAAGTCAACGGAACAGCCTTGATGCATAGTCTCTTTGCCAAACTCCAGTCCATCAGACTTTCGTCGGCACCTGAATCGACTAATGTCCCCACAGTAATGTCTTGGTCACGCACTTGAATATGTACCATGGTCAATGAACGTGGAGGGAAATCAGTTGCAGAGAATTGGCTCACCAGCTGCATGGGTTCCTCCGGTGCAGCCGAGGGCGCTGGTTCCTTGGGCGAGGCTGAGGAAGGTGGACTGGAGCTCCATGGGTGTCGAAAGGCAGGTGAGTACCCCATGTGGCTCGGAGGTCGTGCACTGGTTCTGATTCTCTCCTTCTGCCTTTCATGAAGCCTGTTATCAATGCGAATTGACATGGCAATGATGGAATCAAGATCTGTGGGTAGTTCATGGGGTGCCAACTGGTCCTTTATAGAGTCTTGTAGACCATTCATGAAGGCATCAATTAAAGCAGGGGTGTTCCACCCACTGTCTGCTGCTAGAGTACGAAAATCTATTGCATAGTCTGTCACGTTCATGTTTGTATTGAACACACCATGTAAACATTCACAGTGCAGGGTGGGAAAAGTATGTGAACCCCTCGGCTAAAGACTTCTTCAAGAGCTACTTGGAGTCAGGAGTCAGCCAACCTGGAGTCCAATCAATGAGACGAGATTGGAGGTGTTGGTTAAAGCTGCCCTGCCCTATAAAAAATACACACCAGTTTTGAATTTGCTATTCTTAAGAAGCATTGCCAGATGTGCACCATGCCTCGCACAAAAGAGCTCTCGGAAGACCTACGATTCAGAATTGTTGACTTGCATAAAGCTGGAAAGGGTTCCAAAAGTATCTCTAAAGCCTTGATGGTCATCAGTCCACGGTAAGACAAAGTGTCTATAAATGGAGAAAGTTCAGCACTGTTGCTACTCTCCCTAGGAATGGCCGTCCTGTAAAGATGACTGCAAGAGCACAGCGCAGAATGCTCAATGAGGTGAAGAAGAATCCTAGAGTGTCAGCTAGAGACTTAAAGAAATCTCTGGCACATGCTAACGTCTCTGTTGACGAATCTACGATACGTAAAACACTGAACAAGAATGGAGTTCATGGGAGGACACCACGGAGGAAGCCACTGCTGTCCACAAAAAACCTTTAGTTTAGTCAGTTGTTTTAACCAATGTCTCGTTCTTCTGTTCGCCTGTAGGTCTGATGGAGCACACGAAGAGACTACTCCGAGCTTTCTTTGAGCTTTCTCAAACACACAGAGGTGAGTTACGGCGATCAAAATGAGAAAGTATAAACGCTAAACAGTTTGTTAAAATCATTTTGACCTTTGACATGTACTAGAGAAAGAAGAAAACACATCTACCTTGGGTGTGTAGTGGATTGATTTGATTTCATTCACGTGTGCTTGCCTCCTTATTTAACATGTTGGTCTACCTTTTGTCTGCACCGTCTCTTTTACTGTAACCGTGTAAATGTTCCTGCTGTTGGACGAATAAAGGATTTCTGATTCCGAAAAGCTGCTTTACCGCACCGTTGTGACGAACAGGGAGCTGAGCCAGAAGGCAAAGCTCTCTGTCTACCGGGCCATGTCCGTTCCTACCCTCACCTACGGTCATGAAGGATGGGTCATGACCCAAAGAACGAGATCTCAGATACAAGCGGCCGAGATGGGTTTTCTCCGCAGGGTGGCTGGTGTCTCCCTTAGGGATAAGGTGAGAAGTTCGGTCATCAGGGAGGGACTCGGAGTTGAGCCGCTCCTCCTTCGCATCGAAAGAAGCCAGTTGAGGTGGTTCGGGCACCTAGTTAGGATGCCACCTGGGCGCCTCCCTAGGGAGGTGTTCCAGGCACGTCCAGCTGGGAAGAGTGGCCCTTTCCGATATAGTGCCAGATGCTGTGGTAAGGCACGGAGGTAGCTCATTACGGATCTCACCGGTTGATATCGATTTTATTGCTTTCCAAAATGTCCTAGGATTATTTAGGTTTTCTGTGGTACTTCGACTTTGCACTTTTGACATTTGAAGTGAAACTATTCCTTAGCTGCCTAAAACGCAGCCACTCTATCTCTGAGCCTGATTGCCTAGCCTTTGCCCAGGCCTTGTTTCTCTCATGAAGGAGACTGGACAGCTCAGCAGAAAACCAAGGATTATCTCGTCCCTTTACTCTAAATGTACGCAGGGGTGCATGACTATCAATGATCTCCATAAAACCAAGATAAAAATAAGACCATGCGGTTTCCACATCAGCACACAGATCGATTTTGTCTCTAACTGAACAACAACAACAACAACAACAACAACAACAACAACAACAACAAACAGCAGCAGCAGCTATATATAATACAAAAGTACCGTAAGAACTGGCAGTAAATATGAAGAAAACGTAATGATTTTCCACAAAACACCCCAGAGGATAGTAGAACAAATACCAGTTTTTCATAAATAACAACAAGAATAAAAAATAGCAACATGAAATTAAGTATAAAGTATTTACAGATGATTTTGGTTATAAATCTCCCAAATGACCAAATAGTAGTGAACAAGTAAGAATATGTATTTCCGTATTTATTTATTTGTGTATTTAATCATACATTTATTTATGCATTTATTTATTAATTTATACTTATGTCATGTTCTGCCCTCCATAGAGGGCAGCATCACATCATAAAACACTGTCCTGCAATAAGTGTTCTGCTGCACAGATCCTTGAACTCAACATCATATATTAATTATATAAGTTGATATAAATATAAATGGCCTTAAACCTACAAAATAAAGCTCAAAATAACTGAACGGTTTTTTTATACCATCAGTAAAAAAGGCCTATGTCGTTCATATTAATCTATAAATAGCTCTGTGACGTAAGTGATATGCCTCATAGCCCCAGTGGCCTAATGGATAAGGCACTGGCCTCCTAAGCCAGGGATTGTGGGTTCGAGTCCCATCTGGGGTGAACCGTTTTTGATTTCCAAATGAGCCCTAAACAGATAAACACTAAATTAAAGGTGGGGTAAGTAAGTTTCAGAAACCGGCTCGAGATACACTTTTTGTTATATTCCATGGAATGCTCTTAACATCCCGATAGCAATGAATATCTTAAGTGCTTTGACAAAAAATCCATTAAGAAATATCATCTGTGGAAGCCGTAGCGCTGTAAAAAGCACGACCAATCATCTGAGCCGGCCTGGCTAAAGTAACTGGATGGCCTACCTGCCTGCCAGCCTTCCATCGGGGCACAAACTTATCTCGTGCCCTCATTGGTCATGTGCGCGTTCGTGTGTGTTGGAGGCGGGGCTCTGTAAGGAAGTGGTAGATTTTTTCTAGCTGTATATTTTCAAATTCTAGCGCCTCAAGCTGGTTTCTCCATTACCTACCCCACCTTTAAGTGCTTTGACAAAAAATCCATAAAAAAACGTCATCTGTGGAAGCCGTAATACTGTAAAAAGTACAACCAATCCGTTTAGCCCCGCCCTTTCAGTCAACCTTCCTTCTCGTACACGCACAAATGTATCTCGTGCCCTCATTGGGCGTGCATTGCAGCAGTACTTTAATGACTCGCCAGCAACAGGCGGCCACTTTCACCAGTCTGCTGACGTCATATGCGCGTTCATGTGTGTTGGAGGAGGTGCTCTGTAAGGAAGTCTGAAGGAAGGGGCGGATTCTTTTCGGCTGTGTACTTTCAAATTTGAGTGCACTCGAGCCGGTTTCTGAAATGTACCTACCCCACCTTTAAGCTGACTAGAAATTGCCCTCTTGCAAACTCAATGTTACTTAAACCTCTCCTACCTCTCAAAGGGACCCGATCATGCCCCTCCCTCTCACTGTCTAAGTGAACGGTGACTGTAAAAACTACACTGCGCATGCTCAGAGTATTTTCCTATTTAATGTGTGTGGCAAAAAATAATGGCCATAGGGGCAAACTGCTGCCATCCCCACCATACGTCATCTCACATAATTCAGAGCTGATTGGCTGTAAGTACGTGTGCCGCGAAAAGTGCAGTGTGTGAAGAGCAGGTGAAGAGGAGGAGAGAGACCATGCAGAGAGACCAGTCTATGTGAGAGACGCGTCCTAAAACCCGGAAGTAAGCATGGGTTCCCTCCACAAAAAAGCAACGAGATTTCTCCATAGGATTTTAGAAAATAGCTCAAAATAAGATCTGTGGGAAACGTACAGGTTAGATACTGTAAATGCACGTTTTGTTCAGCAGGATAATATCCACATGTCTACCCTACTTTTATAATTTTTGAATCATAAATCTATCGATTAGTTTATGACAGACTTTTGAAACTACAAGAAGATAAGGAGGACTTTTACAAAAAAGTTTTTGTCCAGAAGGATAGGCAAATGGACTTCATCTTCAAGTTAAGGAGACCGCAATTTTATTGAAAATGGGATCTTACGAAGAGAGAACAATTCAATATTGAAATGATAAAATTAAAAATGTTGGGTATCCTTCTGTTGAACTGTCTGTTTAAAATTAATCGAAGCATCAGACAAAAAAAGCTTTTGAAAATAATATTATATTTTGATTTAGGTCAAAATATAATATTTGTAAACCTGAAGAGTCAGTGCCAGTGCCTCACCAGCCATGAACCTCACTGCAGAAGCTTATAGACATCTAGCCTACGTTTTTTGTGCCCCACCACTTTTGTAGGCCTACATATAGAAACGCCAGTGCACACATGTAATGTAGGCCTAGTTCCCGTTTCCTACGGCATTCAGCTAATCAGGAAAGGTTTCGCTCAACACTCACTCACTCACTCACTCAGGCCCATTCCCAAACCGCCCCCTACACCCTACCCCTACCCCTCCGTTTGCGCGTTCACGCGGAGGGTCCGCCATATTGAGGGCTGTTCCAAAGCAACGAGTGTGGAGGGGGAGTGGGCTATCAAGCCCTCAAACAGCAGTCTGCAGCGGTGCTGACTTGAGACCGGTCTCCACCTGACCGGAGTCACGCTGTGTGTGTCCGTCAGGAAACACGCTGTTTACAAGTAGTTCCAGCACACATCCACTGACAAATTGCGATGTTAACAACCTCATGATAACCTCATATGTTTTTAACGTAGGATCAAACCTGTGTTTAGTCTAGAAAAAGGTAACTGTGTGCATTTTATTATAAAGTTGTGTATATTTACAGACCGTTGCAAAAACTAAGAAACTTATATACATCAGGTTTAAAATTAAAAGAGCTTTGAAACACAATGAAAGGTGTTTGGAGTTTTATTTGAGTTATTAATTTAAACTTTTTGTCTAAGAGATGCTGATTTGAAACCGTTGTTACATACAGTTACGGCATTACCTGTTTCTGCCGGAGAGAGGGGAGGCCGTCCCAAAGCTTGCTGCTGTATTTACTCCCTCCATCTGACAGGAGGGAGCCTCGTTGAGCTGCGAGTGTGGCTACAGACGGAGTTCACTCCATCACGGAGGGGTAGGGTCGAGGGAGTGGTTTGGGATTGGGCCTCACTCAGGTTGCGTGGGACTCCCCCCCCCCTCCCTCCGTCATAAGACTGATTTCCTTTTTGCCCGAACAACTTCAGAAAGATCAGCGTCTCCAGTCTACTCTGCAGTAATTTCAACTTTCTGAAGGCGTTTGCACAGCCATGCCGTCAGTAAACCGGCTGTATGTGTTTCTTTTGTTTACCGTGGCTTCGACCTTCGCCTCTGCTGACAGTAAGTAGTCCGTGTTTATGTGAAATCTCGGGTAGTTTTTGAAGGATTTAATGGCTTAACTACAACAGGTAGTGGTTACCTGTAAGCACGCATGGACGTTTGTACATTTTTCTTGCACTTTCTGTCAACTGTTGGGATTTATGATGTGACCACTTGAGTTGAATTTGTTTTTCTTACCTATTCTTACACATAGTTAACAGGGTAATCTCCAGATTTACAAGGCTTCTTCCACTGAAATGTTTAAGCTTTAATTTTAATTTTCGTTTAATTCATTAATCGTATTAATTGAGAACAAAGAAGAAGAAATTCAGACATGCATGGGGAGGATATTTTAGATAGACCGCAAGCGCATTTCGTGGCATCTGCAGGCAGTGGCAAGTTCTTCCGGCATATGCCACAGAGGCCGCTACTCTATGGTAGCTGTGGCAAGTTCTTCCGTCATATGCCACAGAGGCCGCTACTCTATGGTAGCTGTGGCAAGTCTTTCCGGCATATGCCACAGATGCCACAACTTGCCCAGGCATCTGCCGCTGCTCAACAGGAGTTGCTACAAGATGCCAGAGTAGAGAAGGTTTACTGTAGCTGCCACTCGCCTTCCGTGGCAAATGCAGCTATTTAAACCCGTGTTTATCGTGTAAAATGTCGCTGTTTAGGCATGACTTTATCGAACTGATCTGTACACAGGACTTATGTGCGATCTCTATTTTTCAAAAAGATTATACATTATCATTTCTATTCAATTTCTAAAATAAACAAATGTGATATTTATGATGATATATTGGCGAGTGCGGGTTGCAACGCCCTTGGCAATTGTCGCTTCTCGAGGGGAGTTTCCACTGCTTGCTACGATCAACCAGGTGTATCTATCAATCAATCAATCAATCAATCAATCAATGTTTATTTATATAGCCCACTATCACAAATGTTACATTTGTCTCAGTGGTCTTCACAGTGTGTACAGAATATCAGTATGACTAGTAAAGACAAATAATTAACAAATACATATCTGTATTGACACAGCAACGTGTACACATGGTGTTATTAGACTTGGCAACAGACTTAAGGCAGCTGTAACTGATTGCAGTTGCCACTGCTAGTGAGATGCTAAGTTTACTTTATAAATTAGGCAAAGGACTTATATTTGCCCCATGCCTTCAGCAGCGGCAGGCCATTCACTTTGATTTGATCCAGTTATGAAATGTCATCATTTCGACAATAAAGAAATGCTACATAAACGTTATCTTGCACGTTTTATCGAACCATCTCCGTTTCTAACTTTCAATATATTTAAAAAGAGATCTCTCTCTCTCATCTGCGTGCGGGGGCGGTGCCTCACAGACATGCTGCTGCGCTGTGCACACAGTTCTGCCGGTAATGAATATTAGGATACATTTTGTGAGGAAACTTTTCCACCAATAATTCCAATAAGTATTCCAAAATGTATTCACTTCAGGTTTACGAAAGTAACTGTATTCGGATTAGTTGTTTATCAAATGTAACGCGAGCTGAATACAGGCTAATTGTTTTTTGTATTCCGTTACAACCCAACCCGGTGTACAGATCATCAGTCCTGTGTACAGATCAGTTCGATAAAGTCATGCCAAAACAGCGACATTTTACACGATAAATACGGGTTTAAATAGCAGCATTTGCCACGGAAGGCGAGTGGCAGCTACCGTAAACGTTCTCTTACTCTGGCATCTTGTGGCAACTCCCGTTGAGCAGCGGCAGATGCCTCGGCAAATTGTGGCATCTGTGGCATATGCCGGAAGTACTTGCCACAGCTACCACAGAGTAGCGGCCTTTGTGGCATATGCCGGAAAGACTTGCCACTGCCTGCAGATGCCACGAAATGAGCCAGGCCCTATACTGATATTTTAAGTGAATGTGACATGTAGCCTTGTGACCCCTTTGTAGGAAAAGCAATACACAGTGTTGATGCACCAATATACTATCATACAAGTAATATAGGCCAGCTCAACCCAAAACATAAATATCAATGTTAGTCAATTGTCAGATACTCAACATAGGACCTCATCTTCAACTGTATTGTTCTTTTTCAGCTGACATGACTGTTCTGTAGACATGTTGTTGTCTCCTCAGCAGAGACGGGAAAAGCACACACATCCTTTACTCAAGTAGAAATACAGATACTCGTGTTTAAAAATACTCTGGTAAAAGTAGAAGTACTGACTACACTAATTTACTCAAGTAAAAGTAAAGAAGTATGGGCTTCGAAAAGTACTTAAGTAAAAAGTACCCATAACTAGCAGCTGCTTTAAAGAGTACCTGACCTCCCTTTATATTAATAGAACAACAATGTCATTGTTAGCTAATGAATGTTTCCATGCTGAACAATGGCAACATGACAACGTTTCCATTGGTCCCTCTTCTTTAGAGAAGACCAGGAAGTGATGGATACACGGATCGTGTTCAAATCAATAGGCACACAATGACTCTAAAGAATAATGATCACCCACCAAACACACATTCAGACTAAAGGAACCAGCTGTTGGGAAAATGAGAGAAGTAGAAAGTACAGGTATTTGAGTTCAACATGTGAGAAGTAGAAAGTACAGGTATTTGAGTTCAACATGTAAGAAGTAGAAAGTACAGGTATTTGAGTTCAACATGTAAGAATTAGAAAGTACAGGTATTTGTGTTCAACATGTAAGAAGTAGAAAGTACAGGTATTTGAGTTCAACATGTAAGAATTAGAAAGTACAGGTATTTGTGTTCAACATGTAAGAAGTAGAAAGTACAGGTATTTGAGTTCAACATGTAAGAATTAGAAAGTACAGGTATTTGTGTTCAACATGTAAGAAGTAGAAAGTACAGGTATTTGTGTTCAACATGTAAGAAGTAGAAAGTACAGGTATTTGAGTTCAACATGTAAGAATTAGAAAGTACAGGTATTTGTGTTCAACATGTAAGAAGTAGAAAGTACAGGTATTTGTGTTCAACATGTAAGAAGTAGAAAGTACATGTATTTGTGTTCAAAATGTAAGAAGTCAAAGTAAAAAGTTGTCAGAAAAATAAGTAGTGGAGTAAAGTACTGATACCAGAAAGATGTACGTAAGTGCAGTAACGAAGTATTTGTACTCCACTACTTCCCACCTCTGCTACTCAGTGCTAATGTTGTGTGATTTCATCTCAGAGATGACAGCAGCCACGGTGTACTGGGACCCCGAACACAAGATGGTCCTGCTGAAGGAGGGGGTGCTGGAGACCGAGGGGGGGTGCGTACGGGTATCTGAATGACACCCTGTCCACCTCAGGCTGGAGCATCCTGGAGATCCGTGCCGGGTACGGGAAGACCCCTGAAACCGATGAGATGACCTTCTTCCTGGCCGGCTACCTGGAGGGCTACCTGACGGCCCAGTGAGTCTCCATGTGCTGTCTTGTTGCCCTCTGTGGGGGAAATTCTTAAGAGAAACTGATAAATGATTCATCATGGACAAAGTTTGTCTTTTGTTATATTTAATAATGTAATAAAGAAAGTCAATATACAAGTGAAATCGATCCCAAATGTAGGAACAGAGCTACTTCCGAGAAGTTCTGCGCCCCGAACACAGCTTACAGTCGCACTATATAGGAGAGAAAAGCCAACTGGTCCCACACTTAAAGTCCCTGAGGCATCATCTAAACATCCCCACCATTACACCATAAACCCCCCAGTCCTTAACCCTTTGCATATCCCCCTTTTACACTTCCTTTTGCCCTCCAGAAATCTAGATCCTCAACATGTCTAAACACATGTTGTTAAACACATACAGTTTTTGTTATTTTGATTTCATTTATTTCACATGTTCTTCCTCCCCAGGCAGATGATGGACCACTACACCAACATGTATCCGCAGCTGATCCAAGACCCAAAGATCCTCGAGCCAGTTCAGAGTTTCATGTCGTGAGTTTGTTCTCTTTTCCTTTTTGAAAAATCAAAACCGCAGCAGCAGCAAAACATACGGTTCACTTTCATCATATCCTCTTTTCAGTGGCCAGACATTTTAACAGACAACATTTTCATTTCAGTCACAACTCACGTGTTTCTTAATATGTTTATTAGAAGCAGCATATAGTTTGAGTTTGGCGTCTAGGCTCGGGCCTCATCACTCCACAGATTTACAAAGAACATCGAGTGATGATTAGATAACTCTCCCCCGAGCCTACAGGTGGAAGCTGGGGTGGCGCTGGGGGGTAGTGGGGGGGGGGCGAGAAGCAGCAGCATGAAACACAGCAGCAGGAACATGAACGCAGCAATAGCAAGTGGACACAGCAGCAGCAGCATGAGCGAGGCAGAGGCAGGAAGACCTGGCAGCTTCAATAGAGCGGCATGTTTAGGAGAATGTGATTGGTTGGTTGTAAGAGGGACGAGGTGCGTCACGTGTTCATGTATCATTGGTGCTTGAGTTTGGTGGTGTAGTATTTGATGGGAGTTCATAACTGTTCCAAGGAGCTTAATTGTCCTTCGAGGTGTCGGTGACGCTGAGTGGCTACGGGCTAAAGGCAAACGTTTGCACCGTTTATTACTCTGATATCAACAGACAACAGTTATTTGCAAACGTTGCTGTTGGGCGTGTAGGAATCAGGACTCGTGGACCAGAGAGCAGGTGAAACTGAACAAGAGCTCTGATCCTCTGTGGAGACACGCCGGCTTCATCGTGGCTCAGATGGATGGACTGCAAGCAGGAGTCGCAGAATGGGCCAAGAAACGAGGGAAAAAGGTAGAAAAGCCACATAATTCTAACATTATCTTATTGTTTAAACCGGCTCTAGAAGCAAACTTTTCGTCACATCCAAAAATATGCCACAACAAGAGTGAGACATGTGCATACAATGTATAAACCAATAGGAAACATCAGGTTTGAAGTATATACATACCACATAGAAGTTCCCTCACAAAGCAGTCACCATGAATGTATGAATATGAAGTTTATCTTCCGCTTTAAGATACTTATGTTTTAAAGCTTTAAATAGGGCTCTGCCAAGTTCTTATTTAAAATGAGGAACCTCCAATTCATACCAAACTTGTGACTCATTTATCACAGTTTGTTTCACTCTAAAAATGTAGAGAGACATGAGATTATATTTTGTGTTTGCTCTGTAGATAAAAAGAAGATGCATATTTTCCAAAAGTTAGTTATAATCCAACAAATGATACTACCGTTGGTTCCAAAAGTGACTTGTTACTATCAATGAAACCGACAATATTGCTGGAGAACAATTTAAAACATTGTTTGTATTGCGTCTACACCTCACATACTATTGTTTTATTGTGTTAAGCTACAATTTAAGTTAAATCATATATTTTTGATGACGCATAAACTTAAAAACGCAGCTTAGGAAGTGCAGATATGGAATGAAAATCTCCCGAATTCAGTGATTTAAGCGATGAACAGTTGTTTTGTAAGTAATAATATTGTGCGGGTGGCTTCTTACTATGGAAGCAGCACTACTAGTCATTTCCCTTATCTGCTTGTTCCCATAGCCGCTGTCCCTGTTTGCGATCCAGTTCCTGAATGCGGTGGGGGACCTCATGGATCTGATCCCAGCTCTGCACCGCGACTCCAACCCTCCGCTCAGGAACTACAAACTCCCAGGGATGGGACACTGCTCTGCTCTCATCAAGGTCAAAGGGCAACACATGTCATGCCTGTTACATACTCTACATTAGGCGTATGTAAATCAAAGAGTAGACGAAAGAGTCAAGCACACATTAATAGAATGGTATAAGGTGTTTTCATCAAAGCTCCTGTGTACAAAATATTGTTGAGCAAATACATTATGTACCAGCTTTTGCAATCTCAATCTTTATTTATATAGCACATTTAAAATAATCTCAGTTGACCAAAGTGCTGTACAGGCAATAAATACAATATAAAAGAACACAAGTTGAATCCAAAAGGACTTTCATGCTGTATGTCAAACTTTAAATGGACAAATGTTGACCCTTGCAGCCTGATATTCAAAGATGCACAGGTTTTGTTGTTATGAGCACAAGAGCTACAGCATAGCTGGCACTAAAACACATGAGTAAAATATATTGTGGGTTTCTTTGGAAACATAACAAAAGGGTCCATGTTGCGAAAGAGCTAAAAGACTTGTTTACCTCTGATCCCAAATCGGGTTTGGACGAAGTATAACCCTGAGGTGCAGTCATGTGATCCATGTTGACACAAACACCAGTCATTAGTGCGGACACAGGAATACCATATCGACTGTTGAGTAGTGTTAATTTCGTTGACTAAAACTATGACGAAATATGTTCGTCAACGACCTTTTTTTCCATGACGAAAACGAGACGATGACGAGACGGCACCGACTGCAGTAAACAATAACTGTAAACCCCCCCCCTTCACTGGAGAACTGTACTTATATGATTCTGTTTTCTTCAAGGTTGTATTTTGTTGGTGGAACGCACTTATTGTACGTCGCTTTGGATAAAAGCGTCAGCTAAATGCAATGTAATGTAATGAATGTAATTTTCGAGCCTGAAACCTGTGTGTAATGTAATGTAACTCTATTTGACTGTTTCTCTTCAGATGTTGCCTGACTTTGAGAATCTCCTGTTTGCCCACTCCAGCTGGTACACTTACGCTACCACAATGCGGATCTACAAACACTGGGATTTCCACATCACTGAGCCCCACACAGCCACTGGGAAACTGTCCTTCAGCAGCTACCCTGGTACGTAGGAATTCACCATAGCAAGAATTCCTCAAAGATAACATTGGTGACATCGCATCCATTTGCAATCAAAGTTTTCCAGATTGTCAGAAAAGGTCATCTTTCTCTCCAGGTGTCCTCGTGTCTCTCGATGACTTCTACCTCCTGGGCAGTGGTCTGATGATAACCCAGACCACCAACAATGTCTTTAACTCCTCCCTGTTTGACTCGATCACTCCTAACAGCCTATATGCATGGCAGAGGGTCAGGCTGGCTCACAGTTTGGCACACACCGGAGAGGAGTGGGCCAAAACCTTCTCCATGTACAACTCTGGTGAGTCCTAATGGGTATAAAGCACTAAAGGCAGTAACGGCAACCTGCGTAACCCTGGGCTAAAGGCTACATTAGCATGGAATAAAACACAGGATGTATCTGTATCTGCTTGCTTAGGTACCTACAACAACCAGTACATGGTGTTGGACAGGAGCAAGGTGAAGCTGGGCCGCAGTGTTGAAGACGGAGCTCTGACGGTGGTGGAGCAGATCCCCGGGCTGGTGGAGTATTCGGACCAATCACAGGCTCTGCGCAGAGGTACTGTAACATCAGATCTTTTTCCCCCTGTTTTCTTCTGTAGTGTTTAATTTTTAAGACTTTCTCTTTGCCTCCATTTTCCACAGGTTACTGGCCCTCCTACAACGTTCCTTTCCACCAGAAGATCTACAAGATGAGTGGGTACGGAGAGATGTGGGAGGAGTACGGAGAAGACTTCTCGTACGATCTCTGTCCCAGAGCCAAGATCTTCCGCCGTGACCATGCTGATGTTAAAGACATGGACTCCTTGAAGCACATCATGAGGTCTAATGGTGTGTGGTTCGTTTTGTTTGGATATCACCATAGAGCAGTGCTTCTCAAAGTGCGGTCTGCGGACCACTGGTGGTCCGTGAGTGCCCCCTAGTGGTCCGTGAGTATATTGGTAACATTTCACATTTTGAAATAAATAAATACATTTAAGTTTTCCGCACTCTCGCGCGAATATCTCCGCAATGGAGCGAGCTTAAGTTTAACTTTTGATTCCATCAAATAGTCCAGCGCAACACCTTGATCACACATGTTGCCACTTCTTTGTACCAGCTTCAGGCGATTTGTAATCTGTTCTAGAAAAACGATGTGTTTTGGGATATTTGTGGAGTTACGTGGTCTGCGAGTGTTTTTTTTATTGGTCAAGTGGTCCTTGGTATGAAAAAGTTTGAGAAACACTGCCATAGAGTGTATAAAATAAGTGGACGTTGTCACCGTTATGTCACCTGTTTTTTACCAAATGTAACCCTATGGGACCAAATGTGGACAGGCTGTTGATCTGGACAGAAGGGAGGCCTGTCGGATACCGAGTCATGCTATTGCTAGCTCCCTGGCTTGGTTAGCAAGGTGCATCCGTTATGTGAATGCTGGTTCAGTCGCATAAGATTGACACCATATCTTCAAATGTTATATCTTCTGCTTCTTGTTCTTCTTCCGTTCATTCTTTGCTGTCTAACTACTACAGGATATTTAACCATATGGTGGCAACAGTTCTGCTCTAAATTCCATATTGAGCACATTTAATGTATTTTTTGCTCGTTTGCAGACTACAAGAAGGATCCATACTCTAAGGGGGATCCATGCAAGACCATCTGCTGCCGTGGCGACCTGCGTACAGAGAAGCCTTCACCAGACGGATGCTACGACACTAAGGTAGCGCCTGTCCCCACACTGATCTCACATGACACCGATGACGTATTGTGTAGGCCGACCTTGTAGGTAGCATTGCAAGGCCTCCTTTTTGTGCAGAAAATAAGACATGGGGGAAATACACGTTATTTGATGATATGTACAAGCTAAAGGTCGGCATTATGACGTGTTGGCAACCCCTGTTTTAAAGACGCATAGAAGCAGTGTGGTATTTACTGATATATTTTATTTTGTACAACAAAACGTTAAAACCTCCAAAGCGTCGGTTAACCTCGGACCTTATTTCAGGTCTATAACCGATAACACGTTAAAACAAATATTGACTTGGAGACAAAGGAATCAAATATCCGGTTTTAGGACTCATTTCTGCACCAAATGCCTTTTATCTCAGATTCTCTCTGATCCCTGTGTTGTTGTTGTTGGTCCAGGTGACAGATCTCCACATGGCTGGAGAGTTTGTTGCGGAGGCGGTGAACGGGCCGACGACAGAGGACGGACTCCCGCCATTTGAATGGGATAAATTCAGCAGCATGAGCCACCAGGGTCTGCCGCAGTTCTACAACTTCACCTTCGTCAGGATGCGGCCTCTTCTCTTCGAGCCATGAGGGGGGGTGTGTGTGTGTGTGTGTGTGTGTGTGTGTGTGTGTGTGTGTGTGTGTGTGTGTGTGTGTGTGTGTGTGTGTGTGTGTGAAAGGCAGTCTGTCTGATGCTTTCAGAGTAATTAATTGTGAGTCAGAATTGCGTCCGGCCGACAAATGCTTTCTTTATAAGGTTTTTGTACATTTCCTTCCAACTGATGAAATCTCAAACTTCACACCAGATTTATAATCAGTATTTATATTATTTGTGGTACCTGCAGCCATTTGTGCCTTAAACACTGTGTTACTTGATGATTTTATAAATGGCTAAATCAATGCACTACATCAGTGGTTATCTGTAACCCTTTTTTGAAATGCTTAAATGTCTGTTATGTGCCAACACTATCCTCAGGTTAAACTTTATGATGTTGATGTGTAACACTGCAAATCTGTTTCATGCCAACATTTGATGTGCTAATTGTTTATTAAAGTTTTACAGCACCGTCCTGTCTCTTGACTTGTGTAACAGTGACTCTTGGGTTGACTTTGTATTGCTGCTGTCAATAACAAGAAGTTAAGGAGTGTTGCAAAGCTCAACAGCTGTAATATCATTTAGAGCCACACATATTAATACAGTTGCAAGAAAAAGTGTGAACGCTTTGGAATGACCTGGATTTCTGCATAAGTTGGTCATAAAATGTGTTCTGATCTTCATCTAAGTCACAACAACAGACAAACACAGTCTGCTCAAACTAATACCACACAAACAATGACATGTTTGTATTGAACACACCATGTAAACATTCACAGTGCAGGCTGGAACAAGTATGTGAACCCCTCGGCTAAAGACTTCTTCAAGAGCTACTTGGAGTCAGCAGTCAGCCAACCTGGAGTCCAATCAATGAGACGAGATTGGAGGTGTTGGTTAAAGCTGCCCTGCCCTATAAAAAATACACACCAGTTTTGAATTTGCTATTCTTAAGAAGCATTGCCAGATGTGAACCATGCCTCGCACAGAAGAGCTCTCAGAAGACCTACCATTAAGAACTGTTGACTTGCATAAAGCTGGAAAGGGTTCCAAAGGTATCTCTGAAAGCCTTGATGGTCATCAGGCCACGGTAAGACAAAGTGTCTATAAATGGAGAAAGTTCAGCACTGTTGCTACTCTCCCTAGGAGTGGCTGTCCTGTAAAGATGACTGCAAGAGCACAGCGCAGAATGCTCAATGAGGTGAAGAAGAGTCCTCGAGTGTCAGCTAGAGACTTAAAGAAATCTCTGGCACATGCTAACGTCTCTGTTGATGAATCTACGATACGTAAAACACTGAACAAGAATGGAGTTCATGGGAGGACACCACGGAGGAAGCCACTGCTGTCCAGAAAAAACATTGCTGCACGTTTGAAGTTTGCAAAAGAGCACCTGGATGTTCCACAGCACTACGGCAACATGTTCTGTGGACAGATGAAACCAACGTTGAGTTGTTTGGAAGAACACACGACGCTATGTGCGGAGGATCTAAAGGGTTCACATACTTTTTCTTGCAACTGTATAGTTCATGAAAACTTGCAATGTATTACATGAAAGGGGCAAGGCAAGTTTATTTAGAGCACTTTTCAACGCAAGGCAATTCAAAGTGCTTTACAAAAAAAATAAAAATGAAAGCTAATCAAATAAACATGAAGGAAAAATACATGGATAAAAAAAAAGAGAGGCGCTATGTTTTAGAAGCCTGTGGCATCATATGTATGTATGATCAGCAGTCACAAAAGTTAAATATATATATACTTTTGATTTATTTACATAGTTCATCCATATCCATGTAAATAAATAAAACGGCATTTGAAAAACAAATTTAATTTAAAATGTTTTAATTGAATACAAAAAATCATAAATAAACTAAAATGTGTTATTAAATAATTTTCCAATAAAAATTATTAAAAAATATAATGATGAATAAAATTTAATTTCATATAATAAACAAATGTTTTAAGGGGTAATAATTAAAATGAAATAAACTAACATTATATTAGAGCTGATGAAGATGAAAGCTAAAGTAAACAACTCAGATAGTTGAATAAATCAATATCGTTACCAATGAACCATCGACAAACAGTCAAATGATCGTATGGCAATATTTAATAAAAACTAAGGAACTTAGAGGTCGAGACCTCTTTGTTTTTGAACAGAAACGGTGCGTTCTGTCTCTTTCTCTTTGCCCCCCGGGGACGCATGCAGTGAGTCACCCTTTCCTTTGAGATGGAGGAACTGAAACGTCTGTTAGGCCCTCTGCATTAGTTTCATTAATCCACCCCCCCGCAGCCCTCCTCTGTGTCTCACGGTTTTCTGTCTTCACAGTTTTCTTCCTTTTAGTTTGTGTCTTAAACCGTATACGATCAGGGAGACGGCAGCAGGTCTCCACATTGCTTCTTCAGCCATGGCCAAGAAGGACTGTCCTGCTGGCAAAAAGTGGGATAGGGTCGTGTACATGTGTATCGATCACAAGATGGAAACCAGACCTGGACAAACAACAGGTGAGTTTCACTGAAGAGGTATATCATGTCGAACTCAAATCTATCTTCCGAGCGGAGTTGTTTTGTTAGGTTTTGTCTCAAAGCCTCTTTGAGTTAGTCGTGGTTTTGTCCTTAGTTTGACTTGATATCATCAAAGTCAAAGTCATTGTCAATCTTTCAGTTTGTGCGTACAGACAGAGAGATCGAAATACCGTTTCCCTCAATCCCGTATACAAAAAATACAGATATATATAAAAATATGTATACACCTATATATACACAATCAATAGACACATTTATACATATTCACACATTAAGACATAAATAAAAGCACAACAATCAATATATACAACATAACAGTCACTTCAATATCTTTGGGAAATGTACATCAGTGCAAGATTGTTCTGGTTACTTTCTGATGTTTTCAATCAGGGCTCTGCAATGAGTGTTGCTAGATAACGCCTTAGATTATAACATTATATGACATCAGTGTTGACCTTTTCTGGTTTTAAATGCTTCATTGGGAATGTGAATTTTGTTAAGGTAGTTATTAATGAACTATAAATAAATCACTGCTCCGAGACGATGGGTAAAAAGCAATGAACACATTTCACGGTGTGTGCTGCGTGCATGGACATGTGTGACCAATAAAGAGGGCTTCATCCTCCAATTCTATTCTATCTAATTAACCTGTCCCTCTCAGAGCCTGCCCTGGCTGTGGGGGTGCAGCTGAGAGCCACGGGCCCCGCTGCCCGGGCCCCCCCACTGGTGCTGCTGGGTCCGGCCCTGTGGATCGTGGTGGTTCTGGCCACACTGGGCTCCATCCTGGCTGTCACTCTCTGGTTTATCATTTACAGACGCCAGACCAGGCACAGCGGCACCTCAGGTAAAGACAACTGTGGCATCGAGGATCAATATGCTGTTCTTATATTAGGTGGGTGGGTGGGTGGATGGATGGATGGATGGATAGATAGATAGCAGCCTGATTGTGCTTTTTGGGGTTCTCCCTTTCCTGTAGTGTGTTATAAAGGTTGTTGTGCATATGAAAGATCTGCAAAGGCTGAAATACCAAAGTTCCCTCCATAGTGAGTTTCTCTCCCACAAACCTTGCCTGAGTCACCTCCATTGGACTCCCTTGTCTACTTGTGAGACATAATGACATCACTATGCAACACTCGCGCTTCTATTGGCTAGCGCTCCAACCCATTTTACGTGATAGGCTAAGAGGGGGTACATCTCTAAGCGGTTGACCAATCACAACAGAGTCGGCCAGCTAACCAATCAGAGCAGACTGGGCTTCAGACAGAGGGTGAAAAGAGGTGCTGCAGCACAGGCAGAATGAGAGACATAAAGAGCTTTCTGAACATTAAAGCATGGAGACATGTCCCAGTAGAGACACACCATGCCTGTAAGCACGGAGTCTGACATGCAGAGTGTGCAACTGAGAGTCGTGTGGAGGAAATGGGGTCGCAGAAGGAAAGGTGATGAAGTGTGACGCTCATTACAGTAGAAACTCCACGGTTTCTGTTCTCTTCTTCTCCGCGTCCCATGGGTCAGCTATTCTGGTTTCAACACACATCCTGAAAGAGAACCACAGAGAACCGCTAGCAGCTTGCACTCCATCATGTAACGGCTTTATCTTTAAGTGGGGCTTGGTGGACAGAAAGACATACATTTGTGTATCGATTAAGCCAGATATTTGAAACCTGCTGAGCGTTTAGTTTGTGTAACATGCTGTTTAAAATGATTGGCTTTGAAATAACCCTAACGTCATGGGATCCCCCTGCAGAGGAAGGCCTAGATCATGCTGAAATACTTGAGCGTTTCTCATTAATATGATAAATATGCCAACATGACCGTAACCGTGAAGTATAATTGTCTGGAATGCGGCTCCAGCAGTCTCGACTCAGTTAAAGAAGAAAAAAGACTAGTGTCCTTTTATGAATAGCGTGGCTTTTTTTCTCATTCAATAAATTGTCAACAATAGACCTTTATCCACAGGACAACCAGGAATGTAAAACACTTGATAAGCATAGTGGAGGTATTCAGTGTTTGCCATATAAGCTGTTGTGAAACACATGATTTTGTTTTGCACATGATGTGATGTTATGCAGGAGTCGTTTTGAACAAAGGATGTAGGGATGTAGTCTTCTATAGATGTATGAACAAAGTGCATATTGCTGCACGCCTCTCACACTCTCACATTATAGATGCCTAAACAATAAGGTGATACATAAAAGCGTGTGCAATTAGTAGAAACCAGACTGGGCTCTGGTTTCAGACAGAGGGTGAAAAGAGGTGCTGCAGCACAGGCAGTATGGGAATAACTTTTTGAACATTTAGAGCAGGTAAACATGTCACCGTAGAGACATTTTAATATAAATATTACCTGTAAGATGAGCACAATATGTCCTCTTTAATTTCACCTGTATATCAGTGACCATCTAATATCCAGTGACACTCATCTCAGTGGTTTATTCTGTCGCAGAGGAAGCAGCACCACAACAGCCTCTTCAGAAAACAGAGCCACCCGCCGAGATCCACCTTCCGCCTCCAGAGATGTTTCAGAGAGCAGCATGGACCCCTTCTCCCTGTCCTCACCAGCACCCGGGGGCCCGACCAGGCTACAGGTCGGAACAAGAGGGCTTCACTTTCTGCAGTGGCCCCTCAGAGCACGCCTGGCCAGAGGGGCCCAACATGCTGAGGGAGCACAGGGTCCCACTTCCTGCCACAGAGCTGGGTGGCACGGCGCTAGTGACAACTAAAACTGTGTAGGGCGGTGTGTGTGTGTGTGTGTGTGTGTGTGTGTGTGTGTGTGTGTGTGTGTGTGTGTGTGTGTGTGTGTGTGTGTGTGTGTGTGTGTGTGTGTGTGAAAAAAGACCTTGATTAGAGAACTGAGTGACAGCTATAGAATGACATGTGGTTCTGGAAGAGTAGCCTGGGTTTTAACATTGTATGCATGAACGCAAATTACTTAATTGTATTTTAAGTAGCCCTAATGTTACATTACATTACATTGTATTTAGCAGACGCTTTTATCCAAAGCGACGTACAATAAGTGCGTTCGACCAACAAAATACAAACTTGAAGAAAACAGAATCATAAGTACATCAGGCTTCATAGATCAAAAACATTTCAAGTGCTACTCAACTGGCTTTAGATAAGCCAGTCCTTTATTAGTATATAAGTGCTTTGTTAATAGTTCTTTGTTAATAATTCTATCGCTCGAAGTGGAGTCGAAAGAGATGAGTTTTCAGTCTGCGCCGGAAGATGTGCAGGCTTTCTGCGGTCCTGATGTCAATGGGGAGCTCATTCCACCATCTTGGAGCCAGGATAGCAAACCCACGTGTTTTAGCTGATGGGAACTTGGGTCCCCCTCGCAGCGAGGGTGCAGCGAGCCGGTTGATTGATGCAGAGCGGAGCGCACGTGCTGGGGTGTACGGTTTAACCATGTCCTGGATGTAGGAAGGGCCAGATCCATTCGCAGCATGGTACACAAGTACCGGTGTCTTGAAGTGGATTCTAGCAGTTACCGGAAGCCAGTGAAGGGAGCGGAGGAGCGGCGTGGTGTGGGAACATTTTGGAAGGTTGAAGACCAGACGAGCCGCTGCATTCTGGATGAGCTGCAGAGGTCGGATGGCACATGCACCAGCAGGTAGAGCAGGAGGGCTGTGTGTGTATCTCAATCAAAGAGATACACACTGGCATTGAGAAAGCCTTTAATATAAGCCTTGAATCTAGTACATTTAAGGGTTTTCTTAAGAGTTTAAAAAAACAACTTGATCAAAATCTTTTTGTTCTCCAGAAGTATGTTTTCATTATTGTATCCAATTTGTGCATTTATCTTTCTTTTACACCATGTTTTTATGGTTTTTTTATTTACTTCTCTGCCTCTGTGCAATACCATTTAAGACTGCTTTACAGTTCCGTGTACTTTCTTGTGAAGTGTTTTAAATAGTAAACCAAAAAAAGTGCTCTGAATATCATGTCATATTTTATACATCATTTAATAAAACACAAACCAAAATCATTACAGAATATATATTTCTGATGTTCTCGATGTTTTGGTGTGAAAGATAAATATTCTCAGATGTCTGCTTTATTATAACGGATATAGTTGCACTGTCTTTGCAGCAGGAAAGAAAATGTACATGGTAAATCATTTCGTCCAACTTTCTCAATCAATGACATCTAAACATTAACGGACAGCTGTTCATAAAATCAAGTCAAGAAGAATACATGCAATATCATAACATGGATTCCTTACCATATGTTTTTATAATAGTATATAATATAAAAGGAGAAGGCAATGGTTGTGGGATAGATATAACAAAACGGTATAAGCCCATCCTATTTTAAAAATATTTAATACACAAAATACACCCAAAACAGTTCCAGGTACAATTTATAGCCATTATTTCTGCTCAAATGTCAGACTTTGATGCTCCCAATGCACATAGCTACATTAATATTCTCTTACATTTGTGAAACTGTGTCTGACCCACATAAAAAAAGAGAAGGGTGGCTTATGTATAGCACTTCTTTCACCACAACTAAACATCTTTCATGATATATAACAATAATACAAGAGATTTCACTTTCTTTTTAACAAAAATAGACTAAACAACCAGGTACCTTACGACAGTATAGGCTTATATCATCAACATATGATACCTTTCAACATGCCTGATTTTTTCACCGCTGCTTGACTGCGTCACTCAAAGAAACCCAGCAGTGCTCATTCAGACTTTTCTACAAAGCCCGTTTCTTGACCGTTTTTGTACGGAGAGCTCCTCTCCTCACAAGTAGGTGCTCGGGTTGTCGGTGACGGCCAGGTGGAAGTACTCTGGCAAGCCGTTCCCCTGCAGGCTGCCGTCGGTTTCGCTCCGTTTGATTTTGGTGGAGAGGGTCTTCCTGTTCTTGAAGCCCTCGTTCCCAAGGCCACGGTTATCCAAACTGGACACGATCATCTCCGCCAGGTCCTGCTGCAGCCGCTGGAAGTTCTCCCTGATGCACAAAGTAAAGATTATTTTTTATTATAGATGCAAATGTATATAGACTTGCTGCACTACTTTTTACTTTGTATTTTATTATATATGTTGCATTGTTGGAGGAGCTCAGGTCAGAATAATTTCATAGCCATTTCTCCACTGTAGCTTTGAGCATATGCGAGCACATCTTCAATCTGGCTTTTAATGTGTCATTGCTTTTGTATTATTCGACTTTAACTTTAACTATATATTTATTTGTTGTTCCTTCCTTTTCCCTTCACCACAGTATATATGTAAAGCGTCTTTGAGCACCTGTAAAAGTGCTAACAAATTAAATCTATTATTATTATTATTATTATATGATGATAAAACCTTTGAATCTTTGAGAAAATGAAAATAAATAAGCAAATTGTCCAAAATCAAGTTTTTAAAGAATTTGCTTGACTACAGAAAGTCATACATTGGGGTCGGTAATAATCCCATTAATATGATTTTTGTATTTATTTAATATAATTATTTATATTGATAATAATCATTACAACATATTTATTATTATTTAATTATTATTAGTTAAAAAGTATTATTATTATCTTAATCAACAATTTATATTCATGTGACCACCACCCCTAATTTATGACTTGTTTGTGTAGATTAATACTTGTTATAGTATCATTATTATCATGTATTTATTGAGCAGAGTTCAAAGTGTGCTACAGATTTTTATTTTCAAATGCAACACAATTAAGCCAGAGCAAACAGGCATGGAAATGAGAGATTAATAAGACAATAGATGCTTAAATATGTGACATAAATAAAAATAAAAACCACCACAACAATAATAAAACATTAGAGAATTAGTAAAAAGCATTTCGAAAATAATAATGATATTAATGATTAGCCAAATTAAATACATTTGTGTTCGGCTCTAGTTAAGCCTTTGTAATTGATTCTTCATTTGGGAAAATACCAGATTAATTGGGAAAACTGCACGCTTTGAATAAAAATGAATTGTTTGAATAAATGTTTGTATACCTGATACTTCTGTTGCAGTTCCATTAAGTCCCAACATTTCGACTAAACTCAGTGTTGTTTTCTAGCTGTTTATATCAACAGTTAGCTGGAAGGAAATATCGGGCTTTGGGGGCAAAGTCTGTATCTTTCCGTATTAGTAGATAATTAAGTGTCAGCGTTTACATATAGATTAGACAGCATTTTACTCACGCTGTTGGCGGTGTTGGCAGGTTGTATTTCCCCCCGGTCACTCCTGTTAACCAGTAGGTCATCTCTTTGCCTTTACCCTGCAGGCCAGACACAGGAAATAAGAGTAGCACACAATATATGTACAGCTTACACTAGATACAAACAGCTGGATTCATTTAGAGCAGGGGTTCTCAAAGTTTTGATGAGTGAGGGCCAATTTAGGTACCCAATATTGGATTGAGGGCCGCCCAAGAAAAAACGGAACACAAAATAATTCCAAAACAAATCCTTTCTTTATTGGACAAACCAATTACCGCAACTCGCGAGATGCCTAGTTGCCATGCAACCAGTAGTCGAGCAAACTTTCCACAAGCTGTCATTCATAATTTAGGAATGACAACCCAGGGGGCGCAGTTTTACCATTCTTAAATTCCATTCTAATTCTTATACAACCATGGAGGATTAAAATATAACGCATGCATTTCAGCGTGTCACATTAACTATCGCGGGCCGCCAGAAACATTTCCGAGGGCCGCCATTGGCCTGCGGGCCGCACTTTGAGAACCCCTGATTTAGAGTAAAAGCAAACGCTGCTAACCTTCAGGTACGTCTCGCCTCTTTGTTCATACTCAAAATTACAGTCTGTCCTCTGCAGGATGTTGATGGTGGACTGACTGGAATGGATTCTCAGAGCTGGAAAGAAGAAGAATCATGAGAGTCAAACGCTCAGATCTCTTACGGTCATAAACCAACCATAATGTGACTGTTAAAATGTGTGTGTGTAGGGGGTTTGTCTTTATCACATTGTGGTGCTCGCATCTTGTTAGCACAGTCACAGTGTGGGGTCCTTCCACAATATCATGAAGAAAAGGGTGTGTGTGAGTGAGTGTGTGTGTGTTGATTCTTACGCAGGCCTGTGGACTCCATGCGTGACGCAGTGTTAACTGTATCTCCAAAAAGACAGTAGCGAGGCATCTTGTTCCCCACCACTCCTGCTGCACACGGTCCTACACACAAAACACACAAACAAGCATCAGTATCAGTGGTAAAACTGTGACAGATGGTGTCGGATTTATCTTTGGCTAATCACTTATACTGTTCAACCACTAGATGTCAGTAAGTTTGCAAAATAAATGCAAATTGAAATATAAAGTTATGAGCTTACTTCTGGTTTGGACTTTAGTAAATAATTGGCAGAGTACAAGTGTGTTATTGCCACATGCTGTTTTTATTACTCTAACATATACTATAACTGTTACTTTTGACACATAATCTATGATTTCTGAAAGATGTGTTAGATCTTTGTATGTAACTGCGCATTTACATTTATTTATTTTTAAAATATTTTATTTTGTTACAATAAGGCAAAGACATACACAATATACAGTAAGTGGGTACCCAAAACCTTTACATGGCGTACAAGAGGGAAAAAAAGCTGGGTATTACATTGACAATTCTTGAGAATAGTCTAAAGCTGCCAGTCGACAGCATCGTAGACATAAACAAAAAGGCCAAGGGTAACCTAAACTCACGTACATTTTTAAAAAGGTAAAGAAACATTGGGGGGAATGTGTGGGTGGAAATGAGAAATAGATAAATTACCTGAATGCACACCGATGCGGATCCACAGAGGGATGCCGGGCAGGTGCTGCAACTCAAACGTCCCGACAAATGCCAGCATGTCCAGGGCCATGTGGGCGATGTCCACTGCGTGCCGGTCCCCGTTGCGTTTAGGCAAACCTGATGCAACCATGTATGCATCGCCTATTGTCTCAACCTGAGAGATAGAAAACAGATTTAAAAAGAAATAAACAATGTATCCTTTAAATGTCTCCTATTGTGCTGTTTTAGGCATACATTATGGGTCTCAGATATATAAAAACATGTCTATGATGTGTTTTGCTCAAAATACCAAACAGATCTTGCATTTTAGAAATCCCTCATATCCCTCTGTTTCAGCCCTGTTAGAGAACTGCAGGTTTGGGGTCCTTAGCTTTAGGAGGGGGAGCCTGCTCAGAATTCTACGAGGTTCTCAGCTAAATGCTGCCGTGATTAAATGCCATAGCATGTTCCAAACCACATCAACGTTTATTTCTGAAACAGTATGGAGCTCAAATGCTTTTTCTCTCGCAGGGTGAGTTCCTTTTTTTATTTCCTGCTTTTCTACACATGCTCTCCAGTACAGGTTAGCTCTGAGTGTTAGCGATGCTAATGTAAACACAGACCATATTACGTCCAAAACATGTCGCGCATTGTTTCTGATAGCAACGTTTCTGATTGGGCCGTGGGTCCACATTTCAGATATCACGTCATATCGGACGCAAATCTGTATCAGCTCCGTTGTACCCCCGTTTTTAGAGATTTGGGTACGGAGGAAAAAATAATGGGTTTTATTTTCTGACACTTTGTAAGTTCCCTGACACACCGGGGACACATTTATGTATAAAACCATAAAAAAGTGCATTTTACATGATAGGACACCTTTAAGACTAAATCTTAGTTCAACCTTCTAAGATAAAAAAGCAATAAATACAACCGTAACATCCTGCCTGAGACCCTTTTGAGTTTGACTTTTACCACTGATTGGTAAATAGTACGTTAAAATGTATATAACCTTGTAGACATCATGGTGGTCCAGGATGCTGTCGAAGTTCTTGTAGATGTCATTGAGCATGTCCACCACCTCCATGGGGGTGCTGTAGTGACACAATGTGGTGAATCCCACAATGTCGCTGAAGTAGATGGTCACCTCCTCGAACAGTTCAGGCTCCACTCGGCCCGTTTCCTTCAGTGAACGCACCACTGGGCTGAGGGGACAACAGGGTACAATAATACAGTTCAGGCACTCTGGATATTATGAAGAAGAAAAATAACCTTTATTAATCCCCTAGGGAACAGATCATATGAGTCCTTTTGGTTCATATTAATCTTATGGTAAGAATATTTTTTGCTTACAGTTTTCCCTTATTATTTATTTAGAATTTGTTGTGTGCTTCATTTTGTTTCTTACCTGAGGTCGAGGCAGGGTGGGGATGGGGGGTGTAATGTTTAAAATAGAAAACTGAAAGTGAGCATTATGTGTCTGTCCCTTTCTTATTCTGTAATTGTATATTTTGCACTTTTAATGCTCAAATATATATTAAAATAGTTCAGGGAACATTTTAATGCAAATACAGCGTAAACATCAACTAAAATACTGTTTTTGTTTTCTGTATTAGCCCTTAAATGTCATCTTTAAATAAAAGATAAGATAAGAGATACTTTATTGATCTCAATTTGGGAAATGTTTGCGTTGAAGCAGCATAAAAATATCAAAATAAAATTAAAGCAGCATTAAAAAGTAGAAAATATAGACTAGGTCGTGAAGATACAAAATATATAAACTCTGACAATAAAACACTATTGAAAGGGCTTCAGACACAATATAAAGCTGGATATTATGTTCCGGTGTGTGAAGCAGGTAGGACCCAAATGCAGATTAACGTGAAAATTCCTTTATTTCAAGGCTATACTAACAAAGACAAAACAGAACACTCACCGAGGACAAGCCAATACACAAGACGAACCGACAAAGACAGACAGAAAAAACAGAACTTAAATACACACAAGACTAATCACACAAACAAGACACAGGTGAGGAGGGAGGAGAAAACACAGGGACACCAGGAGCACAGCAGAGGACCAGGAAGGGATCTCGGGCGGACGGCCCGGGGGCAAGGCAGAGTTCAAAAAGGGGTATTCAGGCAGACGGCCCGGGGGCAAGGCAGAGTTCAAGAAGGGGTTCTTGGGCGGACGGCCCGGGGGCAAGGCAGAGTTCGAGGAGGGGTTCTCGGGCGGACGGAGTTGGCAGGACCCCCTGGTAGAAGAGTAGTCGGCGGGGCCTCCAACGGCACAGGACACAGGGTTGGCAGGACCCCCGGCAGGAGAGTGGTCGGCGGGACCTCCAACGGGACAGGACATAGGATTGGCAGGACCCCCGGCAGGAGAGTAGTCTGCGGGACCTCCAACAACACATGAGTAGGGACTAGAGAGGTGACTTGAGAAGTGTCTTGAAAAGGGGACTCGAGGTGGGACTCGAGAGGTAGCTTGAGAGTACACTTGAGAGGGGTCTTGAGAGGTGATTTGAAAGGGGACTCGAGAGGGGACTAGAGAGGGAACTCGAGAGGACTCGAGAGGAGACTAGAGAGGTGACTTGTGTCGGCCAGTACGCTGACAGGACACGGGGAGCTGGCGTCGTCTGGGGAGCCAGCAGGAGACGAGGTGCTGGAGTCGGCCGGTACGCCGACAAGACTCGGGGAGCTGGCGTCGGCTGGGGAGCCAGCCCTGTAGCCGAAACTGGAGTCGAGCCCATGGCTTCTGGGGCCGGTACTGAAGCCGGAACCATGGCTGCTGGGGCCAGCACTGGGGCCGGAACACTGGACGCTCCCTTCCAACAATCAAAGCAGCAAGCCAGATAGAAGGTAAAATGCTGTAATTCTACCTCCCATGGATCGTCTGCTGGGTCCATTTGTGGGTCGGTTCGTAATGTTACGGTGTGTGAAGCAGGTAGGACCCAAATGCAGATTAACGTGAAAATTCCTTTATTTCAAGGCTATACTAACAAAGACAAAACACAACACTCACAGACGAACTAGTCATGACACAAGACAAACCGACAAAGACAGACAGAAAAACCAGAACTTAAATACACACAAGACTAATCACACAAACAAGACACAGATGAGGAGGGAGGAGAAAACACAGGGACACCAGGTGAACACAATCGGGTAAATTAGACACACCAGGGAAACCAACGACAGGGGACCACAGACAGATTTAAACAAGACAAAAGCCAGACGAGTGCAGGGACTGGAATATTAAATTAAAAATAAATGGAACATGTGCAGTGTGAGTGCAGCTTTAAAATGGCAATAGACAACCTTTCCTTAACGAAAGATGACATCCCCAACCAAACATCATCAGATTCGCTTCAAACCTACCCAGGAAGTAGCATAAAGTTGAGGCGATCCGCTCGGTCCCTCTCAGCTTTGTACAGAGACGTTCTCTCCTCCACCAGATTCTCCAGAGTCCTTGAATACATCTGCAGGCGGCGGATCAGATTGTCCATGTACGTCTCCGTGGCCTGGTTATGCAGGTTACTGTGGAACATCATAAAATTACAACCCTAGCCAGTGACGGGGGACATTGATATTATGCTTTATCCATCTCTTAATCAAAGTTACAGGCAGTATTGTGGCCATTCAGGCAGGTGCGGTTCTAGACCAATTTTACTGGGGCTCAGGTCAGGCTCCAGGATGAAATGACTGAGGGGGCTGTTAAAAAATCAGAGGGGGCGACTTTTTTTTCACAACTGTCACAGCCTGGCTCTTGGCCAAAAACGTGAAACGGACACGATGTAAGGAAATATATTTATTATTACCATTAAACTAAACAGAGCTACCACAATGGGATGTGTTAATCAGTAACATCAGTGTATGTGTGCGGGTGTGTGAAAATGGTGTGGTCGTGCAAAGTGTTGAATGCCAAACTAAGGTGAAGGGAAACAAAATCATAAATCAGGTAGCTGCTCTCCAAAACAAATCCTCCAACAGAGAGAGCAAGCAAGTCTCTGGCTCGGGCCTTTCACTCCTCATGGCCGTACCGACAGCTAGGTGCCCTCAATCAGTGCTGAACGTTAAAGGGACATACACACACACACATCAGTTATCAGTTGCACATTTCCAATTACAGAAGCCGGTTTGTGTGAAAGCTTTGTCTGCATTAGCACTACACCCTATGTTAAACTTTCTACATGCAAAGCAAAATGCAGCATCAGCCACAACTGAATATTCCAGCCACTTTCTTCCATTAAACCAATTTTTGGTAAAGGTGCGTTTTTGGCCATTAATTATTCGGACAGGGTAGGACTGCAGGATAACCTGGGCTGGCCCCTCTGTCCCAAGATCGTCAGGCGCAGTGGCATTAAAAGGTGGAGCTGGAGGCGGCTGTTGACCCATTCTAGTGCTTATTGTGGAACAAGATGCTCTGGCAGCCGCCGGGACATCTTCTCTGGCTGGTGGAGTTAACTCGCTCTGAACTAAATCCCTCTCTGGAAGCTCGGCCTCCACAATATCTTTGCTGCTGCCAGAACTACCAGCCTTCTTGTTGGACAACCACTTCCGGATATCCATCCTGACCTAAACGTGTCTTCTCTTTCTTCCTTTCCTTCTCACTCTATATCTCTTTGCTTCTTTATTCCGGATTTACCCCTCTCATTCTGTTCTTTTCCTCTGATCTTTAATTACAGATAGTACATTATTAGATGGCTGCACTTTGGTTAATAGACTAACTTTGATTTCCTCAATTCATAAATTGACAGGCTCTGTAATTATACCATAACCTTTTCTCCTCTATCCCTTAACTCGTCTTCCTATACAGATTGACATACTTAATTACTATCTACTCTAGTCATGTCAGGATTAAAGAAAAATGAATCATTAATCATCATTAAATGGTTGATTTTTTTATTTTCAGAATTGAATGTTCAAACCAAGGCCTACAACTTGGCATTTCATAATAAAGTGACTAATATATAAACCAAATGTAATATTGGATAAAATACTACACCAAATGGACAGACACAGATTAAAAGCAAAGCCCCCTGGTTTGTCTCTGGTCTAACTGCCATGAGAAAAATCGGTACCACTTTACAATAAGACTACCCTTATAAAGGGGTTACGAATAGTTTGTAATTCATTTATTAATTAAGTTGTGAAAACTTTATAAATCATTAATAAGCTTTTATAAGATTTGAGATAAACAGGGCAACTGTGACCGGTTGCTTGCCAAATAGTGAGCCCACATTAATCTGTACAGCTAAGCCTTATTGGAAATGTTAGTAACTCATTAATAATGGGAATGTGTTTCACACTTTACAACAAGGCAAGGCAAGGCAAGGCAAGTTTATTTATATAGCACTTTTCAACGCAAGGCAATTCAAAGTGCTTTACAAAAAAAGCATTAAAAATAAAAAGCTAATACAATAGGTGATAAGGCTCCCTTTTGGCAGTTATAAATGTTAGTAACTCATACATAAATGGTCATAAAGAGATGTCAATAAACATCAAGATGGAAGGGGTCTAAGGACAGAGGGTGTCGTATTGTCATACTGATATTCTGTACAAACTGTGAAGTCCACTGAGACAAATGTAACATTTGTGATATTGGGCTATACAAATACACATTGATTGATTGATTGATTGAAGGGAGGAATAAACTCACTGAACAACAATTACCAATGATGCTGGCTCATGAAGAAGACGAAGTAAGCTAGCCAATATAAGGCTTAGTCATCTTGCCAAATAGTAAGCCTGTGTTGGTATGAAAACTATGTTAGAACTGGTTTATAAATGGTTCTTAATGATTAATAAAGTGTTTACAACTTAATTAATAAACCTAATTATTTATGAATTCTTTATAAGGGTAGTCTTATTGTAAAGTGGTCTCGAAAAATCGAATCAATGTTCCATAATCCGTCACTAGATGTCACTCATTGTACCAATACGGTTTATATCATATACAACATATTATTATTATTATTATTATTATTATAGTAAAAATCTAATCTAAACTAATGTAATATTCAATCCCACACTTGATGATTGAGAACATAAATTCGTAATTTACCTCGTTTAAAGCTTTGTTGTTGCACTATGTCAATATGTATAATATATTTCGCGGAAAGGTAGCCTACATTGAATTACAAGTAGAAGAAGAAGAAGTAGAGGTAGAAGAAAAAGTAGTAGAAGAAGAAATACGCTAACGCTACAAACAGGCACAACTCTGTTACTCTGTCTTTACCATAGACTTGTTTTTACTGACATCATGTAACATTTTATTTCACCTTGCTTTATGTTTTTTAATGCACATTCAAAAACGGGAGCATTTTCCGGAGTTTCAACCGGGTACCGGCCACCGAAGCCTTTGCCCGGAAAATGGAGACGTTTTGGTCTATGGACTGTGTTTACAGCTAAGCACACACGCTAACTACAAGCTCACTTGGGGTTGAGACTTTTTTACACGTTGCTTGACTGCCTGCCCACATATCTGATCCAAACATAGTAACGTATATTGGGGAAAATAATTATTTAAAGTTTAACAATTGTGACATTTATCGTACTTTTTGATGGATGAATGATGCTCAAAGTGAGGGGGCAAAGAATACAACTGAGGGGGCAATGCCCCCTTTTGCCCCCTCGTGGCACCGGGTCCGCTGGGGCTCCAGTTGTTAAAACAACAAAGACAGTATAAAGTAATTGTGTAAAATAAACATAGAATACGGTAATTGTTTTATGTTTTTATAAAGGTATTTGTTATAGTAAATTTAAGTTACAGTCCTTTGTTTCAGAATTTTTTTTCATTTAGTGTATTTGTTTTAGTAACTTTAAGTGACAATTGAATTAAAAAACATTAACAGTATTTGCTTTTATATGAGGTAATGAACAGTTTAATCTCCACTGTACATCCGGGTCTCTGATTGGATTTAGTTCAAATATGTCATAATATTGTAAACTTTTTTTGGAGGGGGGCCACAGGGGGGTCCCTGGTCAGTGCTACGGGGGCACTGGCCCCCATTCCCCCCTAGAACCGCCCCTGCATTCAGGCATGACAGGACGAGTGCCGATTTAAGAACTGAGGTTAAGATAAGATAGGACGTTTAGGAATGCTTTAATATTGACAGTATCTTTGAAACTTAAGTCAAGATAGTTAAAGCAGATGGGATATTTGTAATGGGGCACCTGGGCACTTTCCCACCTGCAAACTCAGCAGATTGTGTTTATTGAAACTGTAGTTTCAGTTCACAGAATGCTTCAGGAACATTTTATTTATATTGCCCCAAATCACATACCCACATATATTTGGCCTGGAAATGTTTCAATGCAATATCCCGAATGGATGAGATTTTGACCTACCTGAATATTTTACCCAGAGTTAACTCTATTCTCTTAAAATCTGGCCGTCGCTCTGGGTCTTCATCCCAGCAGATTTTTATCAGCATGTACAGCTGTATCCGGACAAAGAGAAAAAAGGAGGGAGGGTTTGGTCTTCTTTATTCAATTATGATAAGTCCAAGCAGCTGTACTTTATAAACCGTCACCTGGACTGTTACTGTAAGAGCTTGTGTTTGGTGGCTCTCTTACCGCGCTCTCTCTTTCTGACACACCGTCAAAGATGAGGTCCGGTCTGAAGACGCTCATGACGCCGGGATTCTGCACTCTGTAGAGCTTCTCTAAAGGAATTTCATAACAATACAATAATCAATGGGAGTGGGGGTGATCACTATGGTCACATTAATATCTCACTGTAAACTGTTTGTCAGTGTATCCATTTTTGTTTATTTTGTTGTCTATTGCAGTTTGACGGTGTACCAAACGATCTGGGCCTACCTGCGGGATCAGAGCAGTTCTGTGTGTAGAACGGGGGTCGCCTCATAACGATCTCATGAGCAATGATGGCATAACTGTAGACGTCGCCTTTTTGAGAGACTCCATCTTTACGAAGGTGCTCCGGGGACGTCCACACATCTAAGAAAGGAGAAAAGAGGTGAGTGGATGCTGACTTTATTTTATTTTAAAGGTCCCCGATTATACTGTTTTTCATCTATATATTATAGCTCTCAGATATATACAAAACATGTCTCTGAAGTGTTTGGCTCCAAACACCAAACAGATCTTGCAGCATTACCCATAATCCCCTCTGTTTCAGCCCTGTTTCCAAAGTGCTGATTCTCTGTCTGTTACTTTAGATGAAAATAAGGAGCCACTCCCCACGCCCCTCTGAGAGACATTTCGTTAAAAAGAACACAATAGCCGCGTTCACACCAAGTACTTTGCCGTACTTGGTGCCCCGGCACTTATTACCCCAGGGCACTTATTGCCCCAGGGCACTTAGTACAGATCGCGTTCACACCGGAATAAGTTCCCTGAGGGGATATTACGCAAATGAGCCACTGACGTCACTTCGTCTTCTTCTGCTTTGGGTTTACTTCACGGTGTATACTGCCACCCGAAGTCCCCGGCCGGAAGTCCCCGGAGTAGGGGACTGGCTTCAGTAGAAGCTGCTGGGACTCCCAGCAGCAATTAACCCATATCTGACGCATTCACACCACTCTGTTTGATTAGTCATGTGTGCATTTAGGTTCTGTGTTTTCTGTTAGTCTTTGTTAGTTCCTTGTTGTAGTTGGACGTTGTTCACGGGGTGAGAGTTCTGTTTTGTCCAAGTTTGTTTCTTTTAAGCCTTGAAATAAAGTTTTTTTTCTGAGAAATCTGCGTTTAGGTCCTGCCTGCTTTGCTCCTCCTTGACAGAAGGAACTAACCAAATATGGGCCCAGCAGATTCTTTTGAGCAGGAATTATTGGATTTTTCCTTTTTTTTGGCTAACTGCTCTGATCGATGGAGGGGAGCGTCCGGGTTTCAGCAGCAAGAGGCAGCTCTGGCAGAGGCGCGCCAGATGGCTACGGAGAAGCCAGGCTTAGTGAAATTCTTACCTGGCTGGATTTTGGATTTCCTCTCGGTGTGTTATCCCCTGAATGCTAGCCCCAGCCATGCTGGCTCCCTGCCTCCCAATTCCCATTATGACACCACACGCATCGGTGTGTTCCGTCTGGAGTCAACCCTTGCTTCGGCCCCAGCAGCCATGGTTCCGGCCCCAGTACAGGCCCCAGCAGCCATGGTTCCAGCCCCAGTTCTGGCCCCAGCAGCCATGGTTCCAGCCCCAGTTCTGGCCCCAGCAGCCATGGTTCCAGCCCCAGTACAGGCCCCAGCAGCCATGGTTCCAGTCCCAGTTCTGGCCCCAGCAGCCATGGTTCCAGCCCCAGTTCTGGCCCCAGCAGCCATGGTTCCAGCCCCAGTTCTGGCCCCAGCAGTCATGGTTCCAGTCCCAGTTCTGGCCCCAGTCCCAGTTCTGGCCCCAGCAGCAATGGTTTTGACTCCAGCCCCTCGTCTCCGGCCGACGCCAGCTCCCCGTGTCCTGTCGGAATTCCGACCGACTCCAGCCCCCCGTGTTCTGTTGGCGAACCGACCGTCTCAAGTCTCCTCTCAAGTTCCTTCTCAAGTCCCCTCTCAAGCCACATCTCCAGCTCCCTCTCGAGTCATCTCTCAAGTCTCCTCTCCAGTCTCCTCTCCAGTTCCCTCTCAAGTCTCCTCTCCAGTTCCCTCTCGAGTACCCTCTCGAGTCCCCTTTCAAGACACTTCGCAAGTTCCCTCTCGAGTTCCCTCTCGAGTCCCCTCTCAAGTCACCCCTCCAGTTCACTCTCGAGTCCCTTATTGAGTCCCCTCTCGAGTCCCCCCTCGAGTCCCCTCTCGAGTCCCCTCTCGAGTCCCCCCTCGAGTCCCCTCTCGAGTCACCCCTCGAGTTCCCTCTCGAGTCCCCCCTCGAGTCCCCTCTCGAGTCCCCCCTCGAGTCCCCTCTCGAGTCACCCCTCGAGTTCCCTCTCGAGTCTCCCCTCGAGTTCCCTCTCGAGTCTCCTCTCGAGTCCCCTCTCGAGTCTCCTCTCAAGTCACCTCTCGAGTCTCCTCTCAAGTCACCTCTCGAGTCTCCTCTCAAGTGCCCCCTCGAGTCCCCTCTCAAGTCACCTCTCGAATTCCCTCTCAAGCCTCCTTTCAAGTCACCTCTCAAGTCACCTTTCGAGTTCCCTCTCGACTCCACTCTCAAGTAACCTCTCGACTTCACTCCCAAGTCACATCTCTAGCCCCTTCTCAAGTCCTTCCTCTAGTCACCTCTCTAGTCCCTCCTCTGGTCCCTTCCCGAGTCCCTTCTCTAGTCCCTTCTCTAGTCCCTTCTCTAGTCCCTTCTCTAGTCCCTCTCAAGTTCCCTCTTGAGTCCCCTCTCCAGTCCCCTCTCCAGTTCCCTCTCCAGTTTCCTTCTCGAGTCCCTTGTCTCTCCTCTAGTTCCTCCTCTAGTCCCTCCTCTAGTCCCCTCTCTAGTCCCTCCTCGAGTCCCCTCTCTAGTTCCCCCTTGGTTCCCCTCTCGAGTCTCCTCTCAAGTCACGTCTCAAGTCCCTACCCAATGTCCTGGTCCGTTGGAGGTTCAGCTGGGGGTCCTGCCAACTCCATGTCCTGTGCCGTTGGAGGCCCCGCCGACTACTCCTCTGCCGGGGGTCCTGCCAATCCTATGTCCGTGCCGTTGGAGGTTTCGCTGGAGGTCCTGCCAACCCTATGTCCTGTGCCGTTAGAGGTTTTGCTGGGGGTCCTGCCAACTCTATGTCCTGTCCTGTTGGGGGTCCCGCCGACTACTCTTCTGCCGGGTGTCCTGCCAACCCTATGTCCTGTGCCGTTGGAGGTCCCGCCAACTACTCTCCTGCTGGGGGTCCTGCCAACCCTGTGTCCTGTCCTGTTGGGGGTCCCGCCGACTACTCTTCTGCCGGGTGTCCTGCCAACCCTATGTCCTGTGCCGTTGGAGGTCCCGCCGACTACTCTCCTGCCGGGGGTCCTGCCAACCCTGTGTCCTATCCCGTTGGGTGTCCCGCCGATGACTCTTCTGCCGGGGGTCCTGCCAATCCCATGTCTTGTTCCGTTGGAGGTCCCGCCGTCACCTGTCTCGCCGGTGGTCCTGTCAACTCCTGGTCCCGAAGCCTGTCCCACCGGCTCCGGTTCCTGTCCGGCCGACACTGGGTCGTGCCCGGACCCAGTGCCCGGAGCTGTCCCATCAACGCTTTCCTGCCCGGTCTCTGGAGCTGTCTGGTCTTCGCCCTGGAGCCCGGACCCCTGAGAGCCCGGCCCCCTGAGCGCCGCGGTCTTCGCCCTCGGGCCCGGCCCCCTGACGCTTCCTTGGATTCTTCCTTGCACCCCGGGCCGTCCGTCCGAGTCCCCCACCTTGGACTCTGCCTTGCCCCCGGGCCGTCCGGCCGAGTCCCCCTTTTTGAACTCTGCCTTGCCCCCGGGCCGTCCGCCCGAGACCCCATCCTTGAACTCTGCCTTCCCCCGTCCGCCCAAGACCCCTTCCGGGTCCTCCGCTGTGCCCAAACCCGTCCTCCAGACCCCCTCCACCCACCCTGTTGGCCCTAGTTTTGTGGTGTATAAAAGACAGGGAAAAAGTGTATTTTGCATAATGGGTGACCTATATAGTCAACCTCAATGAGGATGAAACCGTTTTCTCACCTCTTCCTGGACTCAGGATGGTGTGACAGCCAAAGTCAGTGATCTTCACCACCATGCGGTTGTCGACCACACAGTTGGTGGACTTGAGGCGACCGTGGACCTCGATGTTACTGGAGTGGAGATATGACATGCCCTAAAGAAGATATAAAGCAAGTAGAAGAGAGAACGGACCAAGATGGTTACACAGAGTTGGCATGTCTTGTATCCAGTGATGGAATCAGTACTCAGAGCTCTTACTTAAGTGAAAGTAGTAATACTGAAGTGTCTAAGTTATTTTTTCCAAGTAAAAGACCTGCATTCAAAAATGTTACTTAAAGAGCCTGTGACAGCCTCCCAACAACTGTTGTGCAATGAAATATTGGGCTACTAGTCATCTCGAACCGTCAGTTTAAAAAAGAAGGTGCGATACCGTTCCGATAAATATCAATAATTTCGAACATTGCGGGGAAATTCCTTCGACTCATTTTGAAGTTTTGGGGGAAGCCGGAAGTGACGTCAATGCGGGAAAGGTTCACTGTGCGGCGAGAGAGCCAAACACAGAAAAAGTGTGTTGTCATGCGTAGAAATGGTGAATTACTGAGTTTAGGCACGTTAATAACGTTTTAATGAAGTTGACTACAGTATATTCATGTGTGTCAGTGCTTTCATGTCAATTTGGCGAACATAAACATAAATGATCGTGGTGAAGATGATGATTACATTAGGATTAAAATCGGAGCTGCTGAATTTCCTCCCGTTGGATGTGATATGAAAACAAATCGATTAATTTTGTAGTTGTAAACTCAAGTGAATGATTTAGTAGTGCTATCATAAGCACCTTCCAACAGGAAGCTGACACACCTTCCGGCGCAGACTGAAAACTCATCTCTTTCGACTCCACTTCGAGCGATAGAATGACTAACAAAGAACTACTAACAGAGCACTTATATACTAATAAAGGTCTGGCTTATCTACAGCCAGTTGAGTAGCACTTGAAACGATTGGCTCTTTGAAACCTGATGTATGTATGATGATTCTGTTTTCTTCAAGGTTGTGTCTTCCTGGTCGAATGTACTTATTGTAAGTCGCTTTGGATAAAAGCGTCAGCTAAATGCAATGTCATGTAATGTAATCATGTCAATTCGACGAACATATGATACATTCAATGATCGTGAGGATGATGATTTAAAAATCGTTTGTTTGAGCCGGTCTGCATTTCATGATTGTAGTTGTAGTACACCAACATGGATTAAACGTGTTTTTTTTACCACAATGTTGGGGAAATTAATGGATAAAATGCACGGATTATTATTATTATTATTCCCACTCCGATCGGGACACTAGGTCCACCGTTTCCTCGCAGCGAGGCTCCCCCCGTTGACAGTTTACATGGGCTGGGTGCAGTGGCGGACTGGCCATCGGGACGAATCCCGATGGGCCGGTACCGAAGTGGGCCGGTCGGATAAGTCACTAGCACATCCCCCACTCCCCACATTGACAATTTACTAGCGGTACCGAAGTGGGCCGGTCGATAGTCCCAGTCCACCACTGGCTACATGACCGTATGATCGCCCATATTGACGCACCTAATTCATAAACTTCTAACAGATATAACATAAACCGATCCTTCAGCCTCATATGAGCTCTCAGACACGTTCAAAATTAAACTGTCATCGCTGTCTGAGCTTGCTGCCGTGTGCGCCATCGTGCGTTTACATGCAGATGCTGGGATCCTGAACGGTGCAGCTGGAGCGCTGCGCCCGCAATGACGTCACACATAATTTGGCGGGACTTGAAGAATCCCAGAGAAGATCCAGAAAATGGTCAACATTGAAGGGCAGATTAATGGTTATCAAAGTACAAATATCCAAAATCAGTTCAGTAACGGTTTTCAAGGGGACAATATTTACTCAAATTGATGGGTTTGGATGATGGGGGAAACTCGTGTCACAGGCTCTTTAAGTAAAAATCTAAAAGTATTGACTTCAAAGAACACCTAGTGCATTAAACCATATATATTACATTTCTGAATTATGATTATTAATGCATCAATGTGTTTATAACAGCAAGTAAAAGTGGAGCTTATTTGAATTACTTCATATACTGCTGCTTGAACCCAGGGGTCTGCAACCTTTTGGACCAAAAGAGCCATTTTGACCCCCTTTTCCAACAATTTGTTTTGTCTGGAGCGGCAAAACATATTTGATAGCTTATAACGTTGTATTTACTGTTATATCATAGAAACTATTTGCATTTATTATTTATTACATTATAAAACTGTTAACCTCTAATAAGAAACAAATAACTCTTATAAGGAGAATACAAAAAATGCACAGGCCTAAAAGTACAAGTATCTTAAAATTGTACAGAACTTGAGTACTTCATTATATGCCACCACTTGTTGTATCACTTAACTCTCCTTGAAATGCATGAAGGATAAGTAAAAGTACACATATTTTCATCCTTAAAACACATTCAACTTAATAAATCAGGCCACTTGGAAGATACTGTAGAATAAAATTAGATAAAAAAAAGTGTTTCGTCTGACAGAAAATGATTGCGGAACTGGTATGTTTTTCCTTTTAGATCCAGTTTAGTGAATTACAAACAAAAAAACAGGCAATACCTTTGCTATGTCATACATGACTGATATCTTAAACTCCATGTCCATGAAGGTTTCATCTGGGTAGGAGATCCTGTCATTCAGAATATACTGCGGCAGAAAAAAACGGATAAAGAAGTTTAATTTTTATCTCATTATGTGCATTTAACATCCTTTAAGTGCTCCTTAAACTGTGTCTCCATGACTTATCAAAAAACAGTGAAGTCATAAACCACATGCAGCCTACTGTAGTGATTTAACGTTGAGAAAAGTCAGATCAACATTGCACAAGAGTATACGATCGAAAGCAGTGCACCCCCATTCACAAAGGAGGTCAAAAAGATTAAAAAAGGTAATAAAAGAGGAAGTTGAATGATAGAGAGATAATACAAAGGAAGAAGATACAATAAAGTAAGACACAATAACAGCTACTATGACAACAAGACAAAACAAAATACACCTATAAATCCACCAGGCTTATATATCTACATATAAGTCATGTGTATTTTAAGAAATAAATGTTATCTTTTGACACATGGATTCTGAATTTTTTGACTCTTTTGTGGATTTTGCTGCTGATAACATGTAGCTATAGAGCTCAAACTAAGGTATACAACCTGATACGACTATTTAGAATCATGTTCAAGATATTTAATGAAAGAAGGCGTTTAGTTAAACTCCATCAAATGTGTGGATCTCCAGAAAAATTATTTTACTTGTGTTTTAGCGTTTGACCTGAATCTAATGTCCTATTTTTGGTTTGTATAATTCTTTATGCCTTATTGTTGAATCCCTTTTAGCTGCATCCTGTAAATGAAAAGTGCTGTACAAAAAAAGCTTTATTATTATTCTATCAGGATATGATATGCAGGGGAGTAAGTGTTAGTGATGGTCTGCTCTTACCCTGAGTGAGCCCCTCTGACAGAGCTCAAACACTCCAAAAACGCCGTACTCAAACTTCACCGTGCCGTAGAACTTGGTCAGGTTGTAGTAATCTATCCGTAGCAGCTGAAACATGAAGATATGGAAGTGAGGAGAAAATGTAGGGGTTATAGGCAGCTAAAATGGCAGTCATGCATCATTTACAATAATACAAATGCTCCCCCACATTCTTATTTATCATTAGGACAAAGATCAATATATTATGTTGAGCTACAAGTGGAGAAAAAGGCGCAGGTGGGTGGACCAAAAAGTGTTTAGTTTGATTAAAAAGAGGTATAATAAATTGGTGTCTTACAGTGTTTAGCTCAATCCTTTGCTCCTCTGTGAAGTCTCCGTCTGTTTGTTTCATCTCTTTCAGGATAACAGGCTAAAAAATATAGAGGAATAAGACATACATTAACACTGAGTGAAAATACTTAATTATTTCTTTGTTTTTACAAATCAAAATGGCTTTTGATCGTACCTTCTTGTCATAGCGGCCACGATGGTTGAAGAACGTGCTGTCTTTCCTCTTATCTTCATCGATCTGTTACATTCATGCACACACATACATGTTTTGGTACAATTGTGAGGACCATCAACCCAAACTACGTTGTGAGGACCCCCCTTTCTGCTAAGGCCAGGAGGATGAAAATATAATTTTACCACAAGGTAGGGGTAGGAAATCAGAAAAATAACTCCAAATGTTTACAAAACTGTTGATTACAAACATGCAACTATCTAATTGTGTGTTCTTCTCTTACTGGACGTAGGAAACAGCTGATTGATGTTTACCTTCAGAGACACCTCCTTCTCATCCAGTGGACCAATCAGAAGCGGGTTTATGTGAGACCACTTCTTTTGCAAAAGACGCACTTTCCTGTTCTGTCTAACATTAAAAAACAAATGGTACATACAAACATAATGAGGACGGGGGTAAAGAGGACACACAAATGCAAACATGAAGAAAACGCTGATTTATTTTGGTGTTTCAGCTCAATTAAATCAATTAAAACTGGCCTTTGTTGCTCCACCGTCAATAACTTTATGTCACTGATTCGAAAAACATTTTATTAAGAACTAATCTATCTTGTACTTAATGCAGCTAACTGATGATTTGTCTTGTCAAATTCAACTTTATTGATACAACATGTGTAAAACAGCTGTCAAACATGTTGGCTGTTTACCTGTAGAAGATGAGAGCGATGGCCGTTACCGCGACAACACTGAGACTCAGAACGATCACAATCACATCCTGCATATCCAAACCTGGAAGCACACGCAACGTGTTATGACCGAAAAGCATAGAGTCATATCATGAATACATTGATGACAGTGAAATTACACTATATTTCTAACTTATATCTAAGAGACCTGAATAGGCGCATTCACACGTAAAGGTTCATGAGAACTTAGTTCATGAGAACTCTTTAGTTCACATGAACTAAGTACAGATCGCGTTCACACCAGAATAAATCCCTGGGGGAGGATTAGGCAAATGAAGCCGCTGACGTCACTTCTTCTTCTTCTGCTTTGGGTTTACTGGCAGGCTGCAAACAACTTCACGGCGTATACTGCCGCCCGAAGTCCCCGGCCGGAAGTCCCCGGAGTTGGCGATTTACTCGGAAGGCTTCAACTGAAGCCTTCCGAGTAAATCGCCAGAACGCCGACACCTCCTCATCTCCACCGCTCCCATGTTTTCTTTTGTGTGGCCATAGGTTAGTCTCTCTGCGTTTGTGCGCTGGGCTAATGCTAATGCTAATAATGCTAATGCGAGGATAATAAAATGGCGGCTTCACAACACTTTTTGGGAGTTTTACGGGGCGTGGTTTGCAATCCGCCCAGCCAATCAGACATAGGAACCTTTTTCTCCCACGAAAGTACCTGCACTCTAGCAGGGACGGAAAAGGGGGTAAAAAAGGTTCTGATTAACTAATTTTAGTTCCGGCTCTTCGGAAATAAAGTGGGGAAAGTACTGCGGTGTGAACGCGGCTAATGGCGTTATCAACCTTGCAGGAGAAAACTTATTTGAGAAATTACTCAATCAAACAGATACACACTGGCATTGAGAAAGCCTTTAATATAAGCCTTGGAAAATCTAGTCAATGTAAGGGTTTTCTTAAGTTTATTTAAAAAACAACTTGATCAAGATCTTTTTGTTCTCTAGAATAAATTGGAATAATTTAAAATAAGCACACGCTTGCACACTACCTCTACATCATTTGTAGTGTGTGTGTGTGTGTGTGTGTGTGTGTGTGTGTGTGTGTGTGTGTGTGTGTGTGTGTGTGTGTGTGTTACCATCTGGGGTTTTTGGCTTGTCATTAGGCAGGCGACCATGCCAGGGCAGGGTGGGGTTTTGGTCAATCACTATGGTTTTATTTCGTGAAGTGTCAAACAGTAACAGGGTTTCGTACTGGAGAAAAAGAACAAATACAAGTATTAAAAAAAAAGATAAATAGGAGAAAAGGGTAAAGTAAGTTACTGATAAAGGCTGAATGGAAATCGCCTTACCATGCCAGTTTCAGTTGATGTGTAAATCATAGAGAAGTTAACATCTCTGTCACCGTACTCATCGATCACATAGTGTCCTCCCATACCTGTTGGAAGCAAACACACACAAACACATATACAAAAAAGACAATGTTAGTTTTTTCTGGAAATGCCATAGTTACAATATAATATTATGTAATTGATTCCTTGCAAAAACAGCAATACTCGATTATCAAAGCAGATGCCAATACATAATACACTAAATAGCATTTTCAATTTACAGGAAGTTCTCGAAAACTCAGGAAACTTAACATCAGAAGTGTTGCAAGTTGTGCTATGGATCTCTAGCTCTGGCCTTGACGTTATCAAATAGTTCCCCTAACAGTTGTAGCCCCAACATTTTAAATTAGTAAGCAGTACAAGTGGAGATGTACTAGAAAGCAGTCCACCATTTCACTTTGTCTGTAAGTTCTGTGTCACTTTTAAGCATTTACAGGCACTGTCTTTTAACAAACGCCTAGAAAAATATGAAAAATTGCAATATATAATCTCCAGAGCCTCAGACCATCCTGGATGTCTGGCTGTTGTAACAGGGCCAGTACCCTGACATGTGGAAGGATATGAAGGTATGTTCTTTACTTCCTGCAACCTAAATTAGTTTGCAATTCAACTAATGTAGTATTGACGGTTGAATCTTGCTTTTACACAGGGGCAGAAGAACTGCAAAACTAGTATATTAGATTTCTCCTGCATTACATTTCTGTCCCCCTTCGTCTTTTCTAACCTCGAGTTGTCACTAATCATATACACACCGTAAAAAGAGGTGTTTCCAAAAGGGTTGTCACTCAGAGGCACATCGTAGATTCTGTAATCGCGCTGACCCAGCATCGTCTCTCTGAGCACTTTGCCAAACAGCAAGGCCCCGTCATGATACCCAGCCACGTAGTCGTTAATCTGCCCATGTAATAGAAAAACTCACAATAACATCAAACAATTCGGTAACTTATTTCCATTCGCAGTTATTAGTAAAAACGCTGCTCACCGTGTCGTTGTATTTTGAGTCAGATCCAGAGGTGTAGTTCCTCGGTGGCAGAGTGACAACCACAACATCTTGCATGGCCTTTATAGATGTTGTGTTGAGGTAATACTCCGGGCTACAGGAAGGTAAAGTAAGGTAAAGGGTGGTGTTCGAAAAATCTACGCGCATCCACATTAATGATCAGACATCACCGTTTATTTAAAGAAAAACTGACAAAATACTAAACAAAACTCTAAACTCTTAAACAAAAGATTTGAAGCCATACGGCGTATATCTTGGGTACATTTACTCATTCAGATTTCACAATGCGGTCTCTATCGTGCGGTTAATAAATTGCGGTCCACTCATCGTGAGCACCTGTCACCTGTCGTCTATTATAGGGCCAAAACCACGCCTATGTGACGTCACCATAATAATACATTGATGGTCGACATCAATCAAAAACAATAATAATAATAATAATAATGATAATGTATTTTATTTATGGGCGCCTTTCAAAGCTCTCAAGGACACCTTACAGAGCATAATTAAAAACAAGCAACAAAGAAGATCACACAGTAATACAAAACTTCAAAAACAAAGACTTAAAAACAACAATCAGTTTAGCAGAATTAAGGTATTGAATACGCCAGTTTAAAAAGGTGTGTTTTCAGGCTGGATTTGAAGGTTGAGAGTGAGTCCATATTGCGGATGTCTTGTGGGAGAGAGTTCCAGAGACGGGGGGCAGAGTGGCTGAAGGCTCTTGACCCCATGGTGATCAGGCGGGCAGAAGGTACAGTGAGTAGAGTGGCAGAGGAGGATCGGAGAGCACGAGAGGGAGTGTAGATGCGAAGTAGTTCAATACATATAAATAATAAAACATCATATACAAAACATTCATAATATTTGATTATAAATAGAAATAAGATAGAAATACAAAATGGCTTCAACAGGTGGCATTGTGCTGCATCTTTACTTGTCGAACAAAAAAGGTTTTACCATCAATTCAGAAGTCTTTTTTAACACATTGCATTTAGCTGACGCTTTTATCCAAAGCGACTTACAATAAGTGCATTCGACCAAGAAGATACAAACTTGAAGAAAACGGAATCATAAAAGCAAAAACATTTCAAGTGCTACTCAACTGGCTTTAGTCCACAAGTCCCCGGTTAGGTGCTTCGTTGTTGGAGTTTACCCCAGTGGACGAGAGGGTCGCCTCCCTACGCCTGCGGGTTATGGGGGGGAAAACTCTGACTGTTGTGTGTGCTGCACCCAACAGCAGTTCAGAGTATACGGCCTTCTTGGAGACCCTGGAAAGAGTCCTGTATGGGGCTCTGAAGGGGACTCTTTAATCTTGCTGGGAGACTTCAACGCACATGTGGGCAATGATGGAGACACTTGGAGGGGCGTGATTGGGAGGAACGGCCCCCCTGATCTGAACCGGAGTGGTGGTTTGTTACTGGACTTCTGTGCTAGTCATAGATTGGCCATAACAAACACCATGTTCGAACATAAGGATGCTCATAAGTGTACGTGGTACCAGAGCACCCTAGGCAGAAGGTCCATGATCGATTTCGTTATCGTATCATCGGACCTGAGGCCGTATGTTTTGGACACTCGGGTAAAGAGAGGGGCGGAGTTGTCAACTGATCACAATCTGGTGGTGAGTTGGGTCGAGTGGCGGGGGAAGCCTCTGGATAGACCTGGTAAGCCCAAACGTGTAGTTCGGGTGAACTGGGAACGTCTGGAGGAGGCCCAAGTTCAGGAGGCCTTCAACTCACACCTCCGGCGGAGCTTTTCGGGCATTCCTGTGGAGGTTGGGGACATTGAACCAGAGTGGTCGGTGTTCAAAGCCTCTATTGCCGAAGCCGCGGCGGGGAGCTGTGGTCTCAAGGTCCTAGGTGCCTCACGGGGCGGTAACCCTCGAACCTCCTGGTGGACACCGGTGGTCAGGGAAGCCGTCCGACTGAAGAAGGAGGCCTTCAGGGATTTGTTATCCGAGGAAGTTGCACGGTACCGACAGGCCCGAAGGGCAGCAGCTTCATCCGTGGCCGAGGCAAAGCAGCGGGTGTGGGAGAAGTTCGGAGAAGACATGGAGAAGGACTTTCGGGCGGCACCAAAGTTGTTCTGGAAAACTGTCCGACACCTCAGGAGGGGGAAGCAGGGAACCATCCAAGCGGTGTACAGTAAGGATGGGACGTTGTTGACCTCAACTGATGGAGTGTTAGGGCGTTGGAAGGAACACTTTGAGGAACTCCTGAACCCGACAACTCCGCCCTCTATGTTAGAGGCAGAGCTGGAGTATGACGGGGGATCAACACCAATCTCCCGGGGGGAGGTCACTGAGGTCGTCAAACAACTCCACAGTGGCAAAGCCCCGGGATGAGATCCGCCCGGAAATGCTGAAGGCTCTGGGTGTTGAGGGACTGTCATGGTTGACACGTCTCATCAACGTTGCGTGGAAGTCGGAGACGGTACCGAAGGAGTGGCAGACCGGGGTGGTGGTTCCCCTTTTTAAAAAGGGGGATCAGAGGGTGTGTGCCAATTACAGAGGCATCACACTACTCAGCCTCCCCGGGAAAGTTTACTCCAAGGTACTCGAAAGGAGGGTCAGGCCGATTGTCGAACCTCCGATTAAGGAGGAACAATGCGGATTCCGTCCTGGTCGTGGAACGACGGATCAGCTTTTTACTCTCGCAAGGATCCTGGAGGGGGCCTGGGAGTACGCTTATCCGGTCTACATGTGTTTTGTAGACTTGGAGAAGGCGTATGACCGAGTTCCCAGGGAGTTACTGTAGGAGGTGCTGCGGGAGTATGGGGTGAGGGGGTCTCTACTCAGGGCCATCCAATCTCTGTACTCCCAAAGCGAGAGCTGTGTCCGGGTCCTCGGCAGTAAGTCGGACCCATTTCCGGTGAGGGTTGGCCTCCGCCAGGGCTGCGCTTTGTCACCAATCCTGTTTGTAATATACATGGATCGGATTTTGAGGCGTAGTCGTGGGGGAGGGGGTCTGCAGTTCGGTGGACTAAGGATTGCACCACTGCTTTTTGCAGATGATGTGGTTCTGATGGCTTCATCGGTCTGCGACCTTCAGCACTCACTGGATCGGGGAATGAGTCCTTACCCCAAGTGAAGGAGTTCAAGTATCTCGGGGTCTTGTTCTCGAGTGAGGGAACAATGGAGCGTGGGATGGGCCGAGAATCGGAGCAGCGGGAGCGGTATGCAGTGCTTTACCGCACCGTGTGACGAAAAGGGAGCTGAGCGAAGGCAAAGCTCTCTGTCTACCGGGCCATTTTCGTTCCTACCCTCACCTATGGTCATGAAGGATGGGTCATGACGGAAAGAACGAGATCGCGGATACAAGCGGCCGAGATGGGTTTTCTCCGCCGGGTGGCTGGTGTCTCCCTTAAGGATAAGGTGAGAAGTTCGGCCATCCGGGAGGGACTCGGAGTTGAGCCGCTCCTCCTTCGCGTCGAAAGGAGCCAGTTGAGGTGGTTTGGGCACCTAGTTAGGATGCCACCTGGGCGTCTCCCTAGGGAGGTGTTCCAGGCACGTCCAGCTGGGAAGAGACCAAGGGGTAGACCTAGGACCAGGTGGAGGGATTATATCTCTTCGCTGGCCTGGGAGCGCCTTGGGACCCCCCAGTCAGAGCTGGTTGATGTCGCCAGGGAAAATAAAGTTTGGGGCTCTCTGCTGGAACTGCTACCCCCGCGACCCGACCACGGATAAGCGGGAGAAGATGGATGGATGGATAGGCGTGAGATGACGAGAGCCTGGACCAGAATCTGCGTGGCTTTCTAGGGTCAGCTGGGGACGTATCCTCCTGATGTTGTAAAGCGTGTATCTGCAGCAGCGGGTTGTTGCAGCGATGTTTGCAGTGAAGGACAGTTTGTTATCTAGGGTCACACCCAGATTCCTTGCAGTCTGAGTCGGGGACACAACAGAGGGGCCGACACTGAACATACTGATGAAGTAGATGTGCTTACTTGTAAATATCGATGAGAATGAACATGATGTCCGGATCGATCGGGCCCATCTTCCCCTTTATTGAAACAACGTCGTCAGGGCTCCCACATAGGATGAAAACTGAGATGAATAAACCAGTTTCATTATGACAGAAAGGGTATGTTTAAGCTTTACACATAAGGACACTACCTCGAAATATCCCTTAAATGTCTCAATTTCATGAATATCCTGACTTGTCTTTGCAATCCTTGTCACTAGAAGTGTTTTTTTACCGATTATGTTCTTGTTAAATCTTGCTAAACCATACATAGGGAAGTATTTTTACATCCTTCAATTAATCTGTAGGGTATTTTTAACATTTGCCTTTGAGGTCGACATTTGGTTTGCAAGTTTTGTTGAATCTCAGGCGGAAATACTTCATGCATTATGGTGTAACTTTAACAAATACTCACTGTTGCTGTGTCTTTTCTTAGCGTTAAGTGCTTTCTTCAGTTCCACCTCCCCACGCAGCATCTCTCTGTTTGTCTGTGAGTTAAACCTGGCAGAGGGAGCTTCCAATGCATTGATATACCTGTGATAAAAGCAAGGACGCAACATTAAAAAGATGTACACATGCTGCAGCGCTGAATGATCCGACAAAAGTCAATCTGATAAACTGTGTTGTCCCACCAGAAGCAGTCCTCAGATACGTTGATGGGTTTCTTGTAGACATAGACTTGCTCCCAAGGATACTTAAAATCCAACGTTTCCTTCAGGAAGTTGATGAAAAAGTCTGCGATCTTGCGAGCCGGAGGCAGAATTCGGGTCAGTTTGTGTTTATAGTCACAGGAGAGGCCGAAGCTCCCAGCTGAGATGACGGGAATGCTCAGGCTCAAACCAATCTCATCACTGAGGTGGATAACAGGAGGGGGGTTTAAAAGTAAAACATCAAAAAAGTTTTTTGATGGTGGATAATCAAAAAGAAAAAGAGTCATACTCACTCCACTAACTGGAAGGTGGCATAAGTGCAAGAAGGCCCCAGCATGACGCATCCAATTTCACCCAAATTCTGCAGAAAGATACATAATTATGTCATCAAAAAGGCTTATAAGTGATGTCACTATGTTACAGATGTAATCAAAGGGGTCCAATGGAGGAGTTTCAGGGACACTTTGGGATTTTAGCCTTAGGAGACCATTTACATGCACAACAACCTATAGAGCACACTACAGGTAAGGGAAAACCCCCAAAAAAGCATAATATGGCCTCTTCAACTAATATCAGTGTTTCCCCATACAAATAGTGGCGGTGCAGCGCTGCTGCTGAAATGTAATAAGTGGCGACCCTTTTTCATTTTTGATTGTTTGTTATGTGGATTTGTAGTATTGTGTTACTGTATGTTCAATAAAAGGTGTATTTTTGCTAAATCTTGAGACATTGCCACTGTATGCCTAGGGCGCCAGATCTGGGGGGCGCTGCGCTGGTAGCTCTGGGAGGGGAAACATTTTTTTTACCGTTGGTGCTCATCCTAATTTTCGGCCTTGATGTAACAACATTCATAATTAAGTAAATGTAACACCCTTTTCACCCCGGTTACACTTTTCATTTGCCCTGTACGATGGGCGCTGCAAGTGATGAAAGTGGGGGATGTTGGCTTATCAGGCGCCCGCAGCTCACAGCCAAAGTGTGAGCGTGGGAGCGAGAGAGCGAGGGCGCACCGGTACCGGCGCTGTTGTTATTAGAATCTGGTGCTAGCTGCGCTAACGGATATAAGAAGTAGATGTTTCTACAACCAGGGTGGAGGAGAGCTCTCCTGTCAGACTGAGAGGCTCAGTGAGGTAAAGGACTCCCTGAGTGTTTAGATAGTTAACTTTAGTCTAAGTTATCTCAGTGGGTCTTAAACGTTTTGACCACAAATTATGTAAACACATATTTCCAAGGCACTCCTTTATAACTATTAGAATAAATAAAAACAGGTTTGAAATCATTCCAATGTATACTATAGGACAGTAAACCAGAGATAAATAAATAAATGTTAAGGTAAAATAAAATGTGAATGAACAACAAAAATAAAATAAGTTACATGTATTTGTTATTGGCTATGGTGGGTTATTGGTTATGTTCACATACTTATTTGATTATTAAAATGTAAACCGATCTTTTTCATATGGGTGTTTTAGAATTGTACACCCTAGATCAGGTCTCTAGTAATGTGTGCTCAAAGTGCACCAGATTGAAGCATTTTACTTTAAAATGTTCAAAAATCTTCTCGGAGGGGGGGGGGCATACCCCCGGACCCCCCTAGAGGATGTGATGTCCACTCCCCCAATTCAAATATGTTCATACAATACTGAATACATTTGAAGCCATTTTGACGTATATTAGCTATGTCAATACATTTCTGTTTTTGTAGTATTTGTCTTTTGTAGAGATTTTTCATTTATTCTTTATATATAAAATCTCGCCTAGGGCAGCAAATTGTCTAGAACCGGCCCTGGTCACTAAAACATTCCACGCGCTCCGCGCTCACATTATGCAAGGGAACTTGTTATCGAGCATTAAGCCACAGCCTCCAGTATGAACACGGCAAAGTTTAATCCCTTGATCTTATCACCATCAACAGTAGCTCACTTTTTAACAATGAGATTTTCCAAGGACGAAGAGGACAACGGTAAAAGGAAACACAGAATAACAGATTGAGGTTCTGGTTTCTTGTTTTCAGGTACCAAATTGTCCTTGCAACATTTTTAAATCTCTCAGTGAGTCTTTACCTTTAAGCGTTTTTACTGCAGAAACTTATGATACATTAGCCTCAATGAATGCACCAAAAGACAACCTCTTAAATGTGTCCTATTATGGAAAATCCACTTTGTCTTTTCTACATCAACATGTGGAAAGAGATTCTGAAAGTTTCAGGAACAAAGATTCTCTCTCTTTTCGTCCTGATCCATTTCTATAAAAAAAAAGCTGTCTGAAAATGAGCTGATCAGATTTTGGCCACTTTATGATGTCATAACGATGTGTTGTCTTGTGTAACCATTAGCCAATCACCAACCAAGGTAACCCCCCCCCCATCACCTGGATCTCCTCCTAGAACACCATTGAGTTCTTTGTAACCAAATCTCTCTCAGAGGGGCGTGGGGAGGGGCTCCTTATTTTCATCTAAAGTAACAGACAGAGAATCAGCACTTTGGAAACAGGGCTGAAACAGAGGGGATTATGGGTAATGCTGCAATGATCTGTTTGGAGTTTGGAGCCAAACACTTCAGAGACATGTTTTGTATATATCTGAGACCTGTAACATATAGATGAAAAACAGTATAATAGGGGCCCTTTAATGCATCTCATCCTTGGTATTCAACAGTCGAATTTGACATCTTTTGACCACTCACATGCAGTAATTTGAGTATCGCCACCCCCTCACAGGTGCTGCTGCCACAGCCCTGCCGGTTGTACACAGTGGTGTTGAACCCGTTGTAGTTTGCTGTCAACGTGAAGTTTAAACCTTGGGGAATGGAAAGAAGATAAGAGTGATTAATATTAAAATTGAACTCAATAATCTCTTATGGCCGTCAAGATTAAATTACACTGAATCAAGCTGCCACTGGTCCAAATCAACAATTATCTAAAATGACATTTACAGCAGCAGCGAGAAATAATATATTAGTTAATTTGATGATAAGAAGACTAGCCTATGACCTTATTTTTGGTATGAATTTCACACATTGTATGGCTTATTTCAGCAACTTGGGTACTGCCAATAACAAACCAAATATTTTAAAGGAAGTTTCTTAAATTTAGGAGAGAGATTCTCTTGAGACGCTTTTTATCCTAGCTAAGCACAAATTATAACAGCTAGCTTCAGTTATAACAAAATATTTGATAGACAGCTTCACCACTGATTTATTCATATGTTTACATGTATTCTTTCAATGTGCAAGCCAGGTGCACAAATATCAAAGTAAGAATAAGTTATAGCAAATAAAAACGACTCAGTATCTAATAAAATATGTGTTAATTATAATTCATGACTCAAAAGCCAGGTTCGAAATTCTTGTTTTATTTTGTTTACATTTTAAAGTCAGGTTTCCAAGGTTTTTATAGAGGGAATTCTCAATGCACATGGTTGGGTACCAAACCAAACGTCCTTACCGTACCTTTGCGTGTAATGTGTCCATAGTACTGAAATGATGTGAAGCACTGATTATCATTGAATGTCAGGTCTTTACTATTTATTCTTTGATCAAAATGTTCTTTATTTAAATCAAAATGTTTCTAGCATTTGCCTATTTTATCTAGCAAGTTCTTGAGTTATTGTACAGCTACTTGTTACTAGCTACTAGTTGAGACAAATCAAGTTTAGGTTTCTCAAAGTTATGTCTCAAAAAAGGTATTCTTTGGTGTTCAGGACCAAAGTCAGTACAAATCAGCACTCATACTGAAATATCTTAAATGTTGCACTAAACCAATGTCCCTGCCTTGGCCCCATGTTCAAATCTTCTAGAAAACATCCTGTTACATCGACTACATGTCCTAAAGTATTTGTGAAATGTAAATAACTCCATTCTAAATTTAAAAGCCTAACAATGTTATGAGTCCATTTAAAAGGTTATTTATCTGTAAAAAGTTTCTAAAGTAAACCATTAATCCAAATGAGATCTTTCAAGCTGATGTCCAGCGATATAACTCCTCATAAAATGTAAATTCCTTCTGACAGTCATGATTGATTCTTCATTATTAGGTTTAATCATTGTGGCTGCTCCAGATTGTATCAAATGATTAATCTGTAAGATTCATTCAGCCTTTCATAGGGTTAGGGTTAGGGTTAGGGTCGGTCCATACCATGTTTAATGTTCTCCTGTCTGTCCTCTTCGATGGCTGCTTCCAAAGCACTCTGCACAGACTTCCGACTCCATCCATAAGATTCGTCCTCCAGAAGCACAACATTCATGGTGAACTCACGCTTTGATGACAAACACTCCTCCAGCATCTTGTTGGCGACCACCGCCATTACTAACACTCCCAGGTAGGGTAAACTGTGTGAGCTGTACATCTTGTTCCTTGAGTTGTTACGGTCTTGTCCACCGTTTCTACATGACAAACAGTATATATCAACCTGTTCAGATAAAAAATGGCTGAAGGTAGGTTTTTACATTTGTCCAACGGAAAAGATCCTCTCCATTGACGAAATGGTTCCAGAAACAGACGTGAACTCTTTTGCAGAAGTCTTGATTGTCCAGCATCCAGAAGAAGGGAAACTTATGTTGAGATCTAACCACTTTTACCGCGAAAGACACTTGCTGTCTTAACACCAGTTGTTCCTTGAGTGTGAGCCTGAGATCAATAAACTTCCACCTTGCTACAGGATGGTCTACCTGCCCTCCATAGGTTAATGAACAACAGCCAAGTCACAGTCGGTGCACCAGTCAGAGGGAGGGAGGGCAGGTAAGCTCTCACACTCCACCTGGACTCACTTAGAAACTTATAATGATCATAATCCATTGGGTTTGTAAGAATTTGTTTTACATCTCCTGTCTGATAAGAACAAAAATGATCACAAATACCATTTGTCCGTAATTTTCCATAATTTAAAGAATTAAAACACAAGTATCTTTGCCGGCTATTATTTATTATTATTTATAAAAGTGTATTATTAATTGCAGTCATGATTTGTCAACCAGTAATAAACTCTATATGTGACATATTCGATCTGTTGTGTCCAGAGAGTTTTTGTTCGAAGCAGAGGCGGGGGAAAGCTCATGTAGGGTGAGGGGCAAAGGTGACAGGAGGCCATAAAAATGAAGGCTTGTGTGGAGCTGATAAATAGTGTCTGCTATAAAAGCAGGGTGGATTTAGCCTATAAAAGTGTTGGCCAAGCTACTCATAAACCAGTGTCATCTCATTTGGAGAAAAGCAGCTTTAATCCTTCCAACACTAAACCAAACACACACAATATGGCTCTGCTGCTCCTACTTATTTCACATTGTAAAGCTTACTTTCTGCTGCAGTATCTCACCAAATAAGCATCTGAATATAGTCACCAACAAATGCACTATTTACTTCTGTTTGAGAAATGTTTGGTAAAAACCATGCTGCCTAATAACTGCTTTACAAAATCAACTTAGCATTCATTTGTGTTTATATACTTATTGGCAGTTTTTTGCCATGCTAGCGACATGGCTACTTGGACGCCAATAGAGTGGTGCAGGAATAAGTCCTAACCTGACCTTACCTGACCTAACCTAACCTGGATATGAGTTAGCATATTAGATCATCTAGTTCCCTTGTAACAAAGTAATTTAAGATAGTAGTAAGGTCTGTGGTTAACACAAGCAAAAAATATGTTCACGTGTTGTTCTTTGTCATAAAATACCTCAGTAAATACCCCGCTGGTGAACATCTAAAGGTTTTTTTAAAACAGTACATGCTAACAAGTGTCTAATGGCGCATTTCCACTACAGTGAGGAGCGCGGTTTAAGCCGTTTTTGGTTGCGTTTCCACTTGGCGTAGTACCGGCGAGCGGGTACTATTTCACAGTTTTCCTGGCCCCATAAAATCGAGGTTCTTAGCGGGCCAACAACCAGGCTGAGTCGGGCTGAGTATGCTAAACTACAAAGAAGGAATCGCTGGCAAGGGGGCTACAACTACAACAAAATGAACATATTTGACCGTGATTTAATTGTAATACACGTTTCAAAATGATGCCGGTTGTAAGGGAAACTTCTGTGCAGCAGCAATGCAGTGGGAGTCACCGACTCAGGAAAGAGACACGGGAAGAGCAGGAGCTTTGATGTCAAACACTGATGGTTTATTTGGAGTTTCGGCCGGAGAATTCACATCACAAGTCACAGCAGCCACGGTCTGACTGCACGGGAGAGTTGCCACGCCAATTCTGGAGCGCCTCTCTCTCGTTAGCCCATTTAACTGGTTTCGCAGAGAGTAATCAACATATTTTGATAAGATAGCCTAAACAGTTGGGAACACTGAGTTACTTGCGTCCGACACTTATGGCATCGAAGATTTCATACCTTGGAGTCCACAAACAACAAAGAAGGAAGTGTCCCAGTGCACCCACAACAAACCATCTGTGACCTAGGGTTGCCCGGTCCAACAACATCATGGCTGAAGCAGCCTATCTCCTTAAAGGAGATATCAGACATCAGGGTTGGTCATGCATGTCATATCTAGGAGTCTAGGACAATTATTTCCCGAACACCGGTTAGTAAAAACTATGAATTAATGCTTTGACAAGTCTGCAGACAGACGGCAGGCGAAAAACCTTTTAAAATGCGTGTTTTCTAAATGGAGATTTGCTAAGCTAACGCAGTATATGCTCCGACCGTCCACACTCACAACAACGGCCTATACAGACACAAATAAAGCAGCGACTGTATTCTCCATGACACAGACAGCCTGTGGTTTGTTCTTGTTTAACTTTTGTCTAGTTTCTGAACAGATACGAGGAGCTGTGAGCTCAGAGTGCTAACAGCTAACGGCTAATGTTGTTTTTCTGTGGTTCTCATTGAAGAGGACATCACGGCTTCACCTACACTGCCTTACTATAGTTACTGCCCCAGCTACTAAACTGTAATGGAAACGCAGCATAAAGTGAGCCTGTCCTAACAAGGCCTAACAATAGGGTGACCAGACGTCCCCGTTTTCCGGGGACAGTCCCCGTTTGTATTGGCCCGTCCCCGGTTGAAACTGTCCCCGTGTTTTAATATACGTTAAAAACACATAGCAAGGTGCAATAAAACGTTTCATGTCAGGAAACACTGGGTAAATAGACTGTGGTCAAGCCAGCCCCCACATCGGAAAACACAGTCAAAAGCACGTTGTATTGCGGTGCGTGAATATCCTATAGATTACGGTAGAGGCCTGTAAAAACTCCCTTCAAAATAAAAGCGTTTACTCGGTCAATAAGAAATATAGGCTACCTAAAAAACACACCAAACATATTCATATATACTGGAGCTTAAATTAAGAATGATGTACTATATAATGTGATCAATAATAACTTAAAACAAACTACGTATAACTACCACATTATAACTGAGTGAATATAAAATGTCAGGATACAATTATGAAGACATATCTGACATTTCCATTGGGTGACTTGGGTAATTTCAATTGATGTTGACACCATCTCACAACACAACACTTTCTGAAGATCTAAATCTCAAATTAGATCTATTGTCCATCTATATTTTGATTATTATTTAATCAAAGAGTCATTCAAAGTCAATTAAACACTTATTTCACTTCAGGGTGATAGCTGGAGACCCCATCTAGTCATTCAGAGAAAATCAGGACAATCTGATATAGAATTTCAAAATAAAATACTTTTGAAATCTCATTTATGGGCTATCGTCCTTCTGTTTTTATACAAGAATAAATAAAAAACTGTCAAATTATCAAAGACTTATTTCCCTCCAGGGTGATAGCAGGACACCCCATCTAGTCACTCAGGACAATCTGATGCACAGCTTCAAAATAAAAGACCTTTGAAGTCTCATATATGAGCTATCGTCCTTCTGTTTGTATCCATCAGTTCAAATGTTTGAATTACATTAAACCAGAATTGTCCCCCTTTTTTCTTTAACAGTGAAGACAATTGGATATGTTAATAATATATTGACCGCAAAACTCAAAATGTCCCTGGTTTTCATTTTGAAAATCTGGTCACCTTACCTTACCTAACAAGGCCTAACTATACCGTACTAAGCCGAGTGAGGCCCTGCAATGGAAATGCGTCATAAATTAGACTACTAAGCGTTACCATGCATACAATTAGCCGCTTTTAGCTTAGCAGTGGTGACGAGTAAGTATCATTCACGTGTGTTTGCTTGAGGTATTATTCTTGCAATCCACCAAAATCCAATAGAAAAGTCCTTTTGCTTTTATCAAGTGACCTTTTGCGATGCTAACTTCCGGGTCTTTGCCATTGTCACCCATCTTATACAAACGCACTGTATTGCCCATCCTAAATCTTGCTGGTGTCAAACTCTTAATCACACCATTAAACTGTCTTTCTCACAGTTTTATGCTCTCTGGAAATGAAATGAACGCTCTGCTGCGTACAGTATATGGAGAAAAACATATGAAAGTTCGTAGTGTGCTTTTTCATTTCCTCCAATAAAGTCGCAATTAATACCAGAACCCATTAAATTACTACGCCGTGTGACTCCACACACAACACATGTTGTGTGTGGAGTCTGTTTATACATATTTGTACAATATTTCCAAACTAAACTCCTGTCTTTCCAGTACAGTGCATCATCCCTCGGCTTCCTTACAGGGTTGTAAATGTCAACAAACACACACGTATGACGTCGTAATAGCACGGTTGGCTTGGGGCACACAGCCATTTGCTCCCATTACCTTGTCAGGTGAAGAGGCTTTCCGTCCCAACACACCCTGGCATTTTATCAGGCAGAGGAAATGGTAACGTGTTAAGAGGAACAAGACCCTTCGTTTTATTGTGTCATGATGGCTGTTTGATAGCAGCTGAACGCTGTTAACGGTGCTTGTTATTGTTAGTCGGTGGAAAAAAGGTTGCAACTGAGCACTTTCCCCTCGGTATGAAGGTAGATAAGAGCTCTGTTTTAATGGAGGCTTTCACAGAGACACAAACAGCAGGGTAGGCATGTTGGCCACACACACACACACACACACACACAAACATGCATACACTTATACATATAAAAGACGAGGCTGAGGTAAGAAGAAGTACTTGTTAAGCATAAACTCAATTTACCCATGTGAGCAAATCTTAACCTTAAACTGTAAACATTTAAAAGTTAGGACAAATCAAATGGTCATGACCGAAAGAACGAGATACAAGCGGCCGAGATGGGTTTTCTCCGCAGGGTGGCTGGTGTCTCCCTTAGGGATAAGGTGAGAAGTTCGGTCATCAGGGAGGGACTCGGAGTTGAGCCGCTCCTCCTTCGCGTCGAAAGGAGCCAGTTGAGGTGGTTCGGGCACCTAGTTAGGATGCCACCTGGGCGCCTCCCTAGGGAGGTGTTCCAGGCACGTCCAGCTGGGAAGAGACCGAGGGGTAGACCTAGGACCAGGTGGAGGGATTATATCTCTCCGCTGGCCTGGGAGCGCCTTGGGAACCCCCAGTCAGAGCTGGTTGATGTCGCCGGGGAAAAGGAAGTTTGGGGCTCTCTGCTGGAACTGCTACCCCGAGACCCGACCACGGATAAGCGGGAGAAGATGGATGGATGGATGGATGGACAAATCAAATGTTAATGCAATTTTCTGTCTAACTTTAAGTCTTGAGTTCTACACACACAAAGTAAAAACCTTTAGCTACACAAAAGTACTATTATTCAGATTAAGGATGAAACGTCGGTGCTTCGTCTGCAACATTTTCCCTCTTGGAAGGCAGCGTTAGTTAGCTAATGTTCAAGGTGGCTAACGATTCAGTAACAACCAGAATACGGTGCCCCTTTAACCAGTAATCAACACAACCAACTGAATAATTTGCACGCAATTACTGTAATGCTAATTACAATTGAGTTTCGATGCGACATAATTCCGTTGGAGACCCCATTCTGTGGCAAAGCAAGCTCACAGAACATGGTTTTAACCTCAAACCTATAAATGTGAGTTTTGCGAACCTAACTTGTGAAATTAGACAAACTTTACAGAACAAACTTGGTAATGATAGTTGAGATTTGATGTACTCAGAAACACAATAAAATACATTTGGTTTACCAAAAAATCAGGCCAACAGCGTTACTTTTTTACAGTGTACTGAGTGACAACCCCTTATCCTAAAACAAACTCAGACCATGTTAAACCCAAGGAAATGTATTTCAAAGATCCATAAAAGGGATCCAATGAAATGGCTCAATTACAGTGTTTAAAAATATGCTTACTTCAGGATATATTGATGCCATAAAACAAGGCCATTATGAATTTCATTGCATGTCTCAATGTCCATGTGATACATATGGGCAAGTAGATGAAGAATATACAAAATATTAATCTTTACATTCTTTTTGTGTGTCTTTTTCAACAATTTCACATTCTGAAATTCCTATAGAACGAAACTTTGTTATTTGTGTTATCTGGATTGTTGGACCTCTCAACCTGGAAACAGTTATCCATTTGAGTCTGAAAACTATAAGGGCACTAAGGGCAATGATAGTGTATTAATCCGAACACAAGTCCCCAAAAAGCCAATTTGTATTCTTGTTAAGCTGTTAAAGGTAATAACTTATAACAACTGTTTTAAAAGATTGGCATATATAGGAACAAATGAATCTGGGGGCAAAGTAACAATTTGAGGAATTCAAGAGTTTGGAGAAGGACTAACTAATGGACTCGCGAGATGTGTTGACAATAACACTTTTTTTAAACACAAGCCTTATCCCCTTGAGTAAAGGTTAACGCTATAAGACCCCATCTGCTGGAGTCAATGCAAACATGGGGATTGAGGTCAGATAAAGAAGCATGCTCATTATTTAAGAAGCTAATCATTAATCTCTTTACAATAAGGCAATCATTCCCCTCGGTTCCTCCCTCATACTATTCGACCATATTGATTGGCATCTTACTAATAAACATTGTACATAACTCTCTGACACCAAATCCTTTCCGCCCTCTCAACTCAGACCAAAGACCAAAAGCTGTGATGGCATGGTCACAATGCACCCAAAAACACAGGTAAGCTAAACATGCCAATAAGCAATACCCTATCTCTTGTTTAACCCCAGCTCTATTCAAGGGTGATTTATGATGGCTGCGACAGGCAGAAAAGATAAACATGCAGGTGATTTATGGTGCCAGTATTAAGCTGGTCACCTGTTGCAAAATTGTCCTCGTCAATAATTGCTGCAAACTGTTTCATCACATGTTAATGAAGAGGTCTATATTATGTTCTTGAGAATATATTTGCTTTGTTTCGTTAACAAGTTAGGACACCAAATCACACACAAGCACACAACAACAGAAGTCGAGGATAACATGATGAATCCTTATAAAAACCCACAAATCAAGGTGACTAACGGTTCCACTTTTCCTGTAATCCATATTTTTGTTATTATTTACTTTCAGTTTTAGTATGAATCTTAAATCAGGTTTCATGTTTAGGTATACTTGAACTATACTGAACATTTTTTGGCCGACAAAGCTTTTGTTCTAGTTTTGAATTGTTTATAAATCGAAATGCAATTCAACATGTTGCAATACAAAACAGTACAGTCATTTTAGCTTACGCTTTTATCCATAATTAAAATGTAATACTTTAGAAAAGCCTGTAACAATTGAAAAGTATTTATGTTCAGACACATGGGAACTTTCTTGATGTATTTTTGGATGTATTTGTGTCATGCCCTCCTCTGACAAACATGATAATGTAATTACTTCATATGCATTTTTATACAGATGGTGAAACATTTTAAGGTATTTGACTTAAAATTCTATGTTGGGTGGATGCCTGATGAGCAGTCATATTAATGTGTCATTATGAGAGCACAATAACACTCTCTCTCTTCCATTCTGCCCTCTTGTGGAGGTGTTGGCCCAATGAAGATGCAGAAGGAGATGTTTCCAATACTTAACAGTGGAAATGTGTGTTTTGTTGAAAGCATTAAGAAGAAAAAAGGGATTCTGGACAGCACAGGAGGTTGAAAATATAATGAAAATATTTGTTGTTGCACATTGTATATCCAACCTACATAATAAGTACAACATTAAAAGTCATTCTGCCAGCTGCAAGCCTGACACTGCCGCAAAGTCACAGATGTTGGCATGGGTGGACGACAGTAATCAAATCAGGAGGAGGGGTAATGTGATCTGAGCTCGCGAAATACAATTTCAAAAGGAAACAGTAAAACACGGTGCTGACGAATGTAAAACAACCATACATTAGTTGTATAACACACCATTTGTGTTATGAAACCTCTAAAAATCAGTCATTACATTTACATTTTAATATTTATAAATGTCTTAAACATACAGCCTGAACAAAGGACCTGTTTAATTTGGGAAACCAGAAACAATGCAACATGTAACTATTCAATTTCTGGAACTGTAATCTTGATTTTTATGGATACTGGACCGATCGAAAGGTAAGTGTCAGCTGGTTTCAAGCTTGAAAAACGTGTAGGCTATCTTCTTCTTGTGGCTTGTTTGTTTCATGGAAAGAAAGAAATATAAATAAATATGAGATTGCAACACCTTGGAAGCAGTGTGGGTGTACTTGCTCAAGTGCCAAGGAGGTGAAATGGCCTCTCTCAAAGTACTTTGAGTTCTCTCAAAGTGTCATTTGTCTATTTGGGGACCTGAACCGGTGACCCCCCGGTCCCCAAGAAGATGCCCCACAGTCTGAGCTACTGCTGTCTTATGTGGGCGTGTAATTGAGAAATTAAAACAAATGTACAAAACAAATGCAATGTCAAAGCACTTTAACCAACAAATACATATTTTTAGCAATATTATTATTTATTATGTAGTATAATCATTAATTATTATTCTAATGTTTTACTATTTAATAAAACATATATAAAATATTACTCTTTTTATAAAAACTGATTATTTTGCAAAGGAACTGGTCTTTTACTTAAATTGCTTGTGAAAATAGATCATTTTAAGCAATATATTATTTTATTTTGAAACGTATTTGCAAGTTTGTACCCCCCTTACTGTTGTGCATGATTTGTATAAGTGGAATAGTTTTTCCTTAATTATAAAAAAGAAACAAAAGTATTACTATCCTCCCATTAAAAATTGATAATTCACAACAGCCTGTGGTGTTTCCATAGACTTTATATGCAAATTAATATATATGTGTTGTAATGTGTTTGCTCCCTACTGTTATGTATGACATTTATATAACTAATAATAATTAATAATTCATTTATTTAACATTTATTTAGCGCTTTTCCAAGTTCTCAAAGCGCTTTACATAACATTATATGGTCATTCCAGAATTGGAGGACATTTCATGTCCCCCATATAAAAAATCTAATAATCCATGCCCAAAAAGCTAAAACATGCACTTGTTGTGTTAAACATACTTGTCTTGAAACAAAATGTATATAAAGTTGTAGAAAAAGTGGTTTCAAAATATTATTTAAATGATCAAATAGCTCTCGAACACGGCAAAAATGGCATTTTTCTGTTGTCCCCGCTTCTTGGTGACCAACTTGCATGTCAAATATAACATTTAAAATAAGGATTGTATTTACTTTTGTTGGTATTATTCTATTGATGTCTCTTGTAATGGTAAAATCAATTTGTTAAATCATAAACATATTTTAAATAACAGTAATTTTGCACAGAAGGTGTGTCCCTCAACATGCGTTCAACCCTGTTACCCAAACCTTTTTAGATTGGCAGAGGAAGTGAAAAAACTGTAAGTCAAATGACACAGTGGAAGTGACATCAGCAAGCCATGTGCTAGTGCCATGGGTAGACCACAACTAAGTCCTCTCTTTTATTTTTCATATTTTTACAATCGTTTCAGTCTTAAATGAGTGTGGCACTCTAACCCACTCAACGCTGTTACTCATAATTATTATCAGAATAAAGCATATTCATTTCAAAGTTATCTTTCTTTCATTAAATATCCAAGTTTGTCCTTGCTTTGAAAGTAGCATGACATGCTACATCCAGCAATACTTCCTGAGCTTAAAGCTCAAATCAGCATTGATTTTCAACCCTGTTACTATGATTAGAGTAACAGGGGTAATTCTTCATTGGAAAATATACATTTGATGCCTTAGCTTGGCAAATCACTTTTTTTGATGGTTTATTATCTGTTTTTCCTAAATACATAAAAAAAGAATTAAAAAAAAGGTTAATTTTTCAAAAATGTTGGTGTCTAAATTGTGATTGTCCTGGAATGACCCATATATCAGACATGTAATACATCAAGTAGGAGTTTAACATATATTTTTAATTTGTGTTTCCATGGACTGTACATTTTTTCCTGGCGTGTTTCTGTGCAGCATCCATCATTTCATTTGTAGGTAAAAGGTCGATTCGCTGTGTTGTGGACATGCATGGACATCGATCTGGCCCGCCCACCCGTTGACGTCACGTCGTCCTCGCTTGTGATTGGCGGACGGGTGACTTACAGTGTAGCGAAAGAGCCGATAGGTACAGCACGCCGTGTTTGTTTGTTGGTGCTGAGCTGGGCCGAGCAGAACCGAGCCAAGACAGCAGGTCTGTAGACCCTGAAGAAGGAAGAGGAACCAGAACAAATAACTGTCCTGGAAGAGAATATTTAATGTAACCTTGGAGGCGGGTTTTCATTCTGATATAACTGACTGCTCTGTGACGTAAATGTGTGTTATTGCGTGTTTGTTTGCACGAGGGTGGACCTTTAGCTAAAACGTCCAAATAGTACAACAGACAAACTCGTAAGAGAGGAAGAAATGGAGAAATCAGATGTCTTCTCCTCGGACCGAAATATCCTGTGCCTGTTTGACGTGGACGGTACTTTGACTCCACCGAGAGAGGTAAAATCATATATCAATTATGTGTTTGTTTACTATCTGCAACCTTTAAAAACATATGTCAAACACACACCCACGAGGGGCTGTGTGTTGTGATATGGTAATGTAAAGTTGTGTTAATGTATGGTGACCTATTTTAGTCGCCCCCATGGGCTTTCATTAGTGTTTTGTATTACAGTGTTTTTGTACATTTTTGCAACCATGCCTGGGCGAAAATTGACAACGATATACATAGTTTTCGTTTCATTTTTATTTTCACAATAATGTTCGTTTAACTGGATGTTTCAGTTGTTTTGAAACGTCCACTCTCTCTTCTCCCTTCCATTTCTCATTGGGGGGGGGTGTGTGTGTGTGTGTGTGTGTGTGTGTGTGTGTGTGTGTGTGTGTGTGTGTGTGTGTGTGTGTGTGTGTGTGTGTGTGTGTGTGTGTGTGTGTGTGTGTGTGTGTGTGTGTGTGTGTGTGTGTGTGTGTGTGTGTGTGTGTGTGTGTGTGTGTGTGTGTGTGTGTGTGTGTGTGTGTGTGTGTGTGTGTGTGTGTGTGTGTGTGTGTGTGTGTGTGTGTGTGTGTGTGTGTGTGTGTGTGTGTGTGTGTGTGTGTGTGTGTGTGTGTGTGTGTTGCTCAAATTAGACTTCTTCTGTGCCACATAAAAAAACACAAAGGCAAACTGTCCTGTTGAGTCCATTGTTCTCTGTTCTCCCTCTGTGTAATCATGCTTCAACAACACAGTGCGGCACACAGAGATTGCTCGCCCGTGGGTGTGTAATGTGGACATAAAGATAAAACACATGACCAAACAGCTAGAGACATGCTGTTGCGTTAAGAAAAGTATCTCCAACATCTTAGACATGATCTAGTCTCCTGTCACAATGCCTGCACGTGTGTTCTGAGGGTGGCACTAACCAGTTAACCCACATATTAATCGTGACGCATGTTCCTGTAATCACCAGAAAATCGACCCTCAGTTGGACGAGTTCTTCCAGTCGCTCCGGAGGAAAGTGAAGATCGGCATCGTGGGAGGGTCGGACTACTCCAAGATAGCTGAGCAGCTCGGGGACGATGGTGAGTCCTCTTCCTCTTCCTGTCTGAACCGTGTTGACACTGCAGGCTGTGTCAGTCACCCGGATGGATGACAATGCACGACCTCACACTTTAACTTCTTCACACCAGTCAACAGAGAATAGTATAGACATAAACAACACACCTGACCGATATAATAAATACAAAGTGCTTTTTCCTCCTATTTGTGTCACAATCCATTGTTTCATGTTGACTAAGTTTAGTTTATCTCATCATGATTGTGTTGTTGATTTCAACAGACTGCAGGGAGCCATAGTTAAATAAAGGAACATATTAGTGCAAACTTCTGTACAGTATGTAGCCGTTACAATACTTATTGAATGTATCTGCAGGATTCTTGACATTTGTGGTTTATTTTTGTTTAATAATCTGGGAATAACTGCAGCGCCAACAACCTCACCGCTGAGTAGACAGAAGGAAGACTTGTGTATCTGTACATATTGTGGCATAACTGGGATAATAATAATAATAATACGTTTTATGTCGAGGCGCCTTTCAGGACACCCAAGGTCGCCTTACAGTGCATTTAAAAGTTAAAACAAAAACGGAACACAAATGAATCGAACCGACTGGGTCAAGAGGGAGCCATGTGGTTTCAGTTGAGTCTTGTATGTATTCTTCACGATGCCCACATGGCAGCAGGGGGTGTCGTAGCTGCTGGAGAATGTGGTGGATTAGACATGCTGGAAATGTCACTCCAAATGACGATATGTTTTTAATAACTTCCACGTCATGTGACCTAGTGGCAATAGTTTAATTACCATGGTGCCTAATGAAGCTGTTTAGGAAGTTGTACTATGACATTATTACATACATCTGGCAGTTATTCTATGATCACATTGTTCTGGTTAAAGCTGTGCACTGAAAGGTTCAGTGACCAAGCATCGACTGAGTTATTGCTTCAGAGTGTTGCAGTGCACTTCCAAGCCAAAGTGAAGCCAGTAAGATTAGCTTTCTAGGTGGTGTTACATAATCTGCTCCAGGTAAATATAGCAGGCCTAGTTTCCCTCGTTCACATTTAGCGGAAGAGCCACTCGCAGGTTATTAAAAACCAGGTGAGCCCTTTCGACGCATTTCATTGGTCCCTTCTCTTGCAGTGGTGGACAAGTTCGACTATGTGTTTGCTGAGAACGGGACGGTGCAATACAAGGACGGGAAGCTCCTCTCAAAGCACGTGAGTAAGCAGTCCCTTTTGACTTGGCAACATGTTACCTGTAACCACTAAAGAGGAAGACGTGAATGAGTGCATGTGCATCCCATCAGGCCATTCAGAACCAGCTCGGGGAGGAGCTGCTGCAGGACCTGATCAACTTCTGCCTCAGCTACATGGGGCTCATCAAGCTGCCCAAGAAGAGGTGAGCAGCAAAGCCTCAGGTGGACTCTCTCACACACACACACACACACACACACACACACACACACACACACACACACACACACACACACACTGCATTCCTTGTATCCCTGCAATCTAATCATCAATAGCATCTTAAAGTAGAAAAAGACTTGCCTCGCATCGTGACGCCTGCATGGGAATAAAGCTAAAACAAAACCTCCTATGGGAAGTAGTAAATACATCCAGGTGTTTCTGTGTCGGTTAACTTCGTTTTTTGACACCTAACAACTACCGTTAACCATCTGTTGTTTTATTCCTGCAGGGGAACGTTCATTGAATTCAGGAATGGCATGCTCAACATTTCTCCCATCGGCCGAAGCTGCACGCGAGAAGAGAGGATCGAGTTCTCTGAAATCGATAAGGTGAAAAACGTTCATCATTCATTTTAATAGGGACCAAACATTACATTACATAACATTACATTACATAACATTACATTACATTACATTACATAACATTACATAACATTACATTACATTACATTACATGGCACGTGTTAGACGCTTTTATCCAAAGCGACTTCCATACACTGTGGGCGATCCCCCTCAGGAGCACTTTGGGGTGAAGGGTCTCAGGGACACAACGACATGCTGACTGCAGTGGGGTTTGAACCTGTGACCCCCTGACCCCAACACCAACGCACTACCCACTGCGCCACACGCCTCCCAGGCAAAACAGAAACACATGTTGCAACAGAACCTGGCAGTTTGCTGTCGTCAGTGGTCTTTGTTTTTGGGTTAGCATATTATTATTCTGTCTGCACTTCCTTGAGATGCGGGAATAGGTAATAAACCCGTAAATGAGTTGTTGTACTTCGAGGTTCCTTTCTTGTGAAACGGACATCTCATTTACATACTTGAGTTTCATTATAATGCACAATAGCCTTTCAGCAGCTGAACTAAACAAACGGTACACTTTGAACCGTCAGGCACTGAGAGGCACCGGCTGCCTCTGTGTCTCGGTTTCATCAAATGGGCTTCATTAATTACACGGAGAGGTCAAACAGTGTTGAGCTTTCAGTACGCCTCAACAAGCCGTCCATTGATGGTTCACGGAGCAGGAGATATGCAGGAAGCAGAGGTTTAACCCTTTAGCTACACGCTCACATCGATGCAGCTGTAGAGGCTAAGCCAACGCTTTAAGCCTCTGAGGATCCGCTTGGTGGGTGTAAGTGACGCACACCTTGTTTGCTGCCGAATAAAAGTCAGAACCAACGTTTCCAGTTCGAAATAGTCCATTTATTTCCATTTTTTACTGGTTTCTTTGTTTCATTCACCACACGATATTTATGGATTACACAATACCTTTTGCTTTGTTTTTAATCCGGTGTTTGTGTGTGTGTGCTCCTTGTGTGTGTGCTCCTTGTGTGTGTGCTCTCCGTGTGTGCTCCTTGTGTGTGTGTGTGTGTTCTCCGTGTGTGCTCCTTGTGTGTATGGTCAAAAACTGTATGGGCCTTCCGGCGGAACCTCCCACCAACACACATAGGTTCCTACCTTTTTATACCCACAATTAATTGGCTCCTACAGCAGCTTTTTTGCGTTTATACATTGAATAATGTGTACTCAGATTATATAAACTAACATAAGGTGCATACATTTAACCTCTTGGAAAACAGAGCAGATAATAGTTGGAATGAATGAGGTATGTCGTGTCTCTACATGTCTCCAGGCTTTAATGTTCAAAAAGCTGTGCTGCAGCACCTCTTTTCCCCCTCTGTCTGAAACCAGAGCCCAGTCTGCTCTGATTGGTCAGCTGGCCGGCTCTCTTGTCATAGGTCAAACGCTTAGAGATGTCCCGCCCCTGAGCCTATCACGTACAATGTGTTGGAGCGCTAGCCAATAGAAAAGCGAGTGTTACGTAGTGATGTCAGTATTACACAAAAGTAAACATAGGAGTCCAATCGTGGCATTTCAGGCACGACTTGATTCTTTAAGTAAATGTCATGTGTTCATTAACAAAGATGGCGGAGTCTGACTGCGTTGTCACGTTGTCCACAGAGAGAGAAGATCCGGGAGAAGTTTGTTGCTGCCCTGAAAGAGGAGTTTGCTGGAAAAGGACTGCGCTTCACTAAAGGTGAGGTTTATCAGAAGCTACAGTGGAAGAGCTGTGCCCTTCCAGAGGAGTGGCATTCAACTGAAATGGGAGGAATCGGCATGGTTTATGATGTGGTGTGTCTCAGGTTTGTCTTGTTCTCTCCATATCAAACAAGCTCACAGCGTGTCTGTGTGTCGTCTCTTATCACTATCTACCCCCCAGCTGGAGGAGGTGTGGTGGAGGTTGGAGCCCTCAGTTAACCATTACACACACACACACACACACACACACACACACACACACACACACACACACACACACACACACACACACACACACACACACACACACACACACACACACACACACACTCTCCAAGGTGGATCTGGAGATCAATGTGTGCGTACGTGCAGTGTGAGGAAGGCTGAGCACAGTTCAGACGAACAAAGCACAGACTTGAGACTACTCATAGAGATCTCTGGAAAGTAAAGACAGATGTAATGGTGGAGTTCTTTCTTCGACTTATTATTAACTGGGGTTTATTTGATCAAATAAGATAAAAGATTCTACTTTGCATCCTTTGCAAAACATAAAAAGTCAAATAAAAGTTTGGGATAATAAGGTTAATTGGTTAATCAAATGTATAGAATATAAACAATGCAAATTTGTTTATATTATCCGGGGGGGATTTGGTGATGTGTGCTCCATAATATAATAAAATAAGTATATTAACTTTAAAAGAAAGTACAAATGCAAAAATAAAAACATTTAATAAACAAAACCCACCCACACTCTCAGGAAAGTGTGTCTTTGAGGAGTGGGTGCTATTTGCAGATAGGGAGAGGAGGCAAGCTGCTGGTCAGAGGATGTTCAGAGTTACATTTAGCTGACGCTTTTATCCAAAGAGACTCACAATAAGTGCGTTCGACCAGGAAGACACAACCTTGAAGAAAACAGAATCATATAAGAACATCAGGTTTCAAAGAGCCAATCGTTTCAAGTGCTACTCAACTGGCTGTAGATAAGCCAGACCTTTATTAGTATATAAGTGCTCTGTTAGTCATTCTATCGCTCGAAGTGGAGTCGAAAGAGATGAGTTTTCAGTCTCCCCCGGAAGGTGTGTAAGCTATCTGCCGTCCCTGATGTCAATGGGGAGCTCATTCCACCATCTTGGAGCCAGGATAGCAAACCCACGTGTTTCTGCTGATGGGAACTTGGGTCCCCCTCGCAGCGAGGGTGCAGCGAGTCGTTTGGCTGATGCAGAGCGGAGTGCACGTGCTGGGGTGTACGGTTTAACCATGTCCTGGATGTAGCAAGGGCCAGATCCATTCGCAGCATGGTATCATATGCAAGTACCAGTGTCTTGAAGTGGATTAGTTACCGGAAGCCAGTGAATCAAATCAGGTTTGATTTATATAGCACATTTTTAAAACGATTTTTGGTCGAGCCAAAGTGCTGCACATGCAAATAATAAATAACACATTACTACAATCGCAAACAGAAGACAATAAATTACAACCGCAAATATAAAATCAAACACAGGGAAATGTCAGGAGTCGTGCTCCGCTCTGAAGGCCAGGGAGAAGAAGTGTGTCTTGAGTGAGGATTTTAAAAGCCCCTAGGGTCTGGGCCGACCTCACATGGAGGGGCAGAGTGTTCCAGAGCCTGGGCCAGCCGCCGCGAAGGCTCGGTGCCCTCTGGTTTTGAGCCTGGCTTTAGGCACTACCAGTAGCATCTGGTCAGCAGACCTTAACGCTCTGGCTGGGGTGTAGCGCTGGAGGAGTTCAGCTATATAGGCCGGAGCCAGCCCCTTTTAGTGCTTTGAAAACAAATAAAAGGAGTTTAAAATCAATTCGGAACCGGACTGGAAGCCAGTGCAGTGAGGCCAGAAGTGGGGTGATGTGGTGACGCTGAAGGGAGCGGAGGAGCGGCGTGGAGTAGAGATGAATTCACTCGTCTTCCTCAGAGTTCCTGTTCCTTCACAGCTGCCTCCTGTCAGGTGATACTGCTGATCTCTGGGATGGATGTTATCTAAACCTGACAGTGTGTCCAATCTGCCCTGAGAGCACAGAACGAGAGGGACACGGAGAGCGGTGATGAGGGGAAAAAGCTTGACGTCGTTAACTGTCAACTGGAGGGCGGGGGGCCTCGCTGCGGGGGGGCCTCGCTGCGGGGGAGCTGTGGACCTCTGCCACCCGTCAGCGCAACTTACATGATGCAGTTTAAACACAGTTAGATAAATAAAGGGCGGTGCCGGCCGTCAGCGAACCGAGCCTGATTCGCCACGGCCCGCTGGCGACCGGCTCGGTTCGCTGACGGCCGGACGCCCTGTGATTCTCCAGAACACACAGGTGGCCAGTCCGCCCCTGTGTAGCGTATTATTTTCGATGACAGATGAGCAGATCGCCACCGGGCTTTCGACTAAAGACACAGCCGCGCAAAAACGGCAGCATGTGCAGCTCCTTATGGGTACTGCAATGTGTGACGGGCGCGGCAGCCCTGGTCGTTTCCCCACGGAGGAAAGCAGCAGGAAGTCAACTGGAGTTAAAGAGAGCGAGCCTAGAAGTTATCCTTCTGCGCTGCGCTGCGTGCATGGCTTCCTTCTGTTACGGGGAGACGTTCAGGATCCGAAAATACAATTTAAATATTAATATTATATATATTATAGTCAGCATTTAGCAGCATATTGTGACACCGCAGCATTTAGCAGCATATTGTGACACAGGGGTTGATTTAGAGGTTGATTATGTGTTTTACAGTGTGGGGTTAAAGGTGTGTGTGGTGGAGGGTGTGTGAGGGAAGCAGCGCTCTGATTGGCTGGCTGCTTCTCAGCTGTTCACCTTTGTTATTGATGACTCTTTAAATGTTTCAGCTGAGAGGAATATAAGAGGGGGAGGGGGAGCAGCGCGCTTTGTGGGAGACTTCAGATACATTTCACAGATTAAAAGGTTGTTTAAACTCACAGCTGAACAACAATGACGGATTTACTGTTATACTTCTTTTAAGGCTTTTTATTTCAGCTTAAGGCAAAACATTTTCACATTCTTCCCGACTGTTTTTTTTTCTAAATTTCCATTTAAAAAAACATTTTCACAAAAGAAGAATACAAAAAGTGACATAAAGCAAATAAATGAGTTAATTCAAACATTTTGAAAGCAATGAATTGGGAAGAATACACTCCATCTTTTAAAAACCACGTCTGGTTTCTGTCTTGGTTCTGAGTGAATATCAAAGTCAACGTGACCCATCTGCCCAGCGTCGTGCAGCCCCGTCACACACGGTGTTATTTCTGACCAAACAATGTCGAGGGTTTTGTTTGTGATGCATCCTTTGTCCTGAATGCCGTGTCTCTCTGCCAACATGTCCTCTGAACAAACCGTCTGTCCCAGCTCGATAAAGAGTTTCAAATGTCCCCATGAGAGCGGACAGTTTGTTCTGCAGAGCTGCTGAGTGTAAATAGAGGTTAAGAAAAGAGAAAGGGAAAAGTATTTGTCATCATATTAAATGTACTGGTGCCGTTAACTCGACATAAATACTGCTCTCGCTGCTCTTTGCAATCAGAATGATGAATGTTCCTCCTTAAAGGAATACAGAGTGCATTAGTTTATAATATGAAGTTTTTATAACGATGTCCTGTTGGTCCTCTTTTCTTTCAGGCGGGCTCATCAGCTTCGATGTGTTTCCGGAGGGTTGGGACAAGAGACTGTGTTTGGAGCTGCTGGACAGCGAAGGCCTGAACTCCATCTACTTCTTCGGCAACGAGACCTCAGATGCAAGTCAAGATTCCCATCTACACATCGCTCAGTCTGAACCATATCAATTAACATTTCCCTTTTTAATAAAAGGCATCTTCACATTTTTATTTCAATTATCATAGATGTTTAATATCTTATCTCATTGTTTGGTTTACCTTCACAAATGGTTATCTTTAAGCATAAACATATATCCATTATGAAACGTACGTCATACATCTTCTTGTTATTTTGCCATAAGATTTTGTTTCAGGCGCTTTTCATGACACCCGACAATGTGTTAAATATTCTCAGGGTCGAGCTATGCTTCCTGCCTCCCCTCTTCAGCTAGGTTTTCTTGTCCCTTGTCTATACTTTCAAAACGGTCTCACGGCATTTTGTGTTATAGTCACGAAATTAATCTATTGATTCGTGTTCACCAACACGATTTTTGCTTTTTTTTCGTGTCACACAGAACGATTTTAAAAGCCATGTAAATAATAACAAATTAGAAGGAGAAACAGATTTAAAATCGTTCAGTATTCTGACACAGAACGATTTTAGAAGCAATGTATTTCTATTGGTAGTATGTTTTGTGCCTGCACCAAATAATAAGAAATTAGAAGGGAAAAAAGATGACAAAAAATATAGATTTCAGTATTCTGAGGCTCTCATTTCTGTTCCTCGCGGACGGCAAGAAAACTCCGACATTATACAATTTTAAATAAAAGGATTAGGGTTAGGCCTAGGGTAAGATATTGAGTAAGAAAATGTTCAACTCCAAGTATTCCAAGACCCGACCGGACAAAAAGACGTGGTGAAATACATTGCTTTTAAAATCGTTCTCTGACACGAAAAAAATACAAAAATCGTGTTGGTGAACACGAATCAATAGATTAAATTAATGTCGTGACTATAACACGAAATGCCGTGAGACTGGGTTGATACTTTACCAATATTAAATTAGTTGAATATCTGTTTGATTCAGATAAAAAAGGTTTCCGTCAGTGCTTGGAGTTTAAAATGTCTTACCTCATGACTGAAGATGAGCAGAGCATTAACAGAAATAACTTTGATCTGTTTTCTTAAAATCATTTCCGTTTTTTCTCATTTTCAGGGAGGCAACGATTATGAAATCTTCAACGACCCGCGGACCATCGGTTTCACCGTCTTCTCTCCGGAGGACACGGCCCGGTACTGTCGGGAGATTTTCTTTGACGCTCCGCCTCACGAGGCTTGATTTCCCTGATCCCTTTACCCACAATCCCCTCTGATGGCTGCTGCCTGTGGCTCTCTGATTGTACGACAACAAGCAACTCTAATGCAGGTCATTTATGAACCACTCCGAGGTACTACGACTGATGTTCTCCTTTTTAATAATGTGAAAACAACGGGCAGCAGCGCGAGGATTTGACTACATTTTAAACGTTAGTCCTACTGCTTTAAAGATTTTTAAAAAGGGACAGAGAAGGTGTTACATGTTAAAGTAATGTGCCAGACGATTAGCATGTAGCATAATTTAGCTAAACAACTAACAGAGATTATAAAAGAAGTTATTGTTGAAAATTATTAATCCAGATTATTTGAGTATAAAGTGATTTTTTTTGCACTAATTTTGGGAATCATTTCATACCAAGTGTTGGTATTGTTGATAATTGCTGAAAGAGATGGTAAGAGTGAAAGAGAGATATTACAGAGGGTGAGGAGTCCATTTTGAAAATGAGACATGAATGAAGCATAAAAAGAATATGTGGCTTTTTATTCCTCGGAAGTTGAGGGTGTATGAATCATTCCAGTTATTTAAATGTCTCTGGGATTTATTATGTATTTACTGTGTGATCCCTTAAATATCAAATGTTTTTAAGCTTCAGGGGAGAAGCTTGTTTTGCATCTTAAATTCAATAAAAGGAACATATATCACATTGTATTTACTACTGAATCAATGAATTGATCTTAACCCGTGAGTTGAGCTGCTACCAAGTCACTCTGCACACTTCTGTCAGTCATTCTTTTTAATGTAAAATATTTTTACAAACTGTATGGCTTGAACGCTGGTCGAATGTAAACATCAATTATTATGCTTGGTTGTTTAGAACTCTTTTAATATGAAGCTGTTTAAAGGGTTTTTTAAATCCCTTTTAAATGTGTGAACACTAAATGGGGAATGGGTTTTTATTCTGCCATGGCTCAGAATGATAACGCCTCTTTGATGTATCAGTAATGTAAATATGAGGCTTTTAAATACATCAGCTGCAGGACTGTTAACTCTCAAAAGACTCATGTAGAAAAACACTTTTATGCACAGCAGAAAATGTTAATGTGTTGCTAACTGATTACTTTAAATATTTTCTGGATAAAAAAGTGAATTAATTGTAATAAAACTGTTTTGATATCTTGCACTGATCATAGTTCTCCTGTGTTGTTCTTGAGCTTTGACGAATGCGCTTTTACATATGACTCACTTACAAAATCACAGCACCTTCTCAAAACAGTTCCTCAGCCCGTTTTTCTGCCTCCGTGTTCTCTCATGTCACCACTAGAGGGCGCCAGACACTCAAATCCTACCTACGCCAGGTGCTTCTAAAATACATTACAGTTCATCTTGTGGCTGTCAGAACACCAAATGATAGATTTTGAAGAATGTATAACCACTTTGATAGATCTTTAAATCATCGATGTCTCTTTTAATCTCTTAAAAGCCAGTCAGAAAATGTTACTTGGTGTTAATTGCCGTCAGAACAAAATAGCTGAACTCTTCACCGATAACAACAGATGAGTAGATACAGAGCACCAAGAACTTTGAAAGCCAACATTGCTGTTATTTCAATGGTTTCTTTTGTGATTATTTATATTTCGACCCACAGCTAAATGCTATAGGCACAATAAGGCCTGAATAACACAAAGGCTTGGATTTCAGAGTTTAAGCCTAAGTGCTTCCTCAGGCAACATCAAGACATTTATGCTGACGTGTCTCTGGGAACAGAGAAAAGGCAGGAAATGATGTAACAACACATGATGTATTTACTTTATTGTTGTTCTTGTCTTTAAAGCTATGTTGCCTCTCCCCCCTTAAAGGGGACCTATCATGCAAAGTGCACTTTTTGATGTATTTTCTACATAACTATGTGTCCCCGGTGAGTCAGAGAACTCACGCAGCGTCAGAAAATATAACCCTCTCTCTTTTCCTCCGTACCCAAATCTCTAAAAACGGGCTACAACGGAGCTGATCCAGATTTGCGTCCGATATGACGTAATATCTGAAATGTGGACCCACGGCCCAATCAGAAACGTTGCTATCAGAAACAATGCCGGACTGTTTTGGACGTAATATGGTCGGTGTTTACATTAGCATCGCTAACACTCAGAGCTAACCTGTACTGGAGAGCATGTGTGTGAAGAAGCAGGAAGTAAAAAGGAACTCACCTTGTGGTGTAACCGGCAAGAGAGAAAGCCTTTGAGCTCCAGACTGTTTCAGATCCTTGATAATCCATGATATGGCGTTTCATCACGGCAGCATTTAGTTTAGACGGTAGCTGCGGGTCCCGCATGAGCTCAGATCCCTCCTTTTTTATTTTTTATCAATTTTTTAAAGCTTTATACCCAAAATCAGCACTTTTGAAACAGGAAGTGAAATAGAGGGATATGAGGCATGGCTAGAATGGGTGATCTGTTTGAGGTATTTTGAGCAAACACTTCATAGACATGTTTTTTATATATTTTTATATATCTGAGACCTATGCTATTGCCTAAAATAGCATGATAGGTGACCTTTAAGAGCTAGTGCTGAGTGTATTTCACGAGAGAGAAGTGAGGTTAGTGCAGGGCCGTCCCTCCCTACAGGCCGATCATGCAGACTGCGCGGGGCCTCATCTTACAGAGGGTGCCTCAACTGAGCCGCACCTACTGTATGTGCTTATGCGGTGAAATTAGTGTGGCGCGGCACGGTTTTGCCGCTGCGAGGCTCCACTAGCCCCCCCCTCATGTTGGCCAGGGACGGCCCTGGGTTAGTGTCTCAACAAGGTTTAAAAATTAGGAGGAAGAGGTTGTTTCTACGTTTTGAGAATAAAGTGAAAATACCATTTCGATATACATTTCACATTAGATTAAATCAATACATGACCAGCCTTACTTTTAGCGTATACTGAACGTTTGACTCTGAGATGTCTGTACTTTATTCTTCATATATGCAAAATATACAATGAAAAACCTCCGTCCTCTCAGTTTCAACATAAATATAAATACTAATCTAAAGTTACATTTAATTTATCTTGTTTTCTAAGAGTGTATCTTCATGGTTTAAAATTGTAAACTAAATGAAGTGCAATGTTAACCTGTTACCTACCTATAATTATTATTCTGTATTCTTAATTCTTACATTTGTATTTTAATATTGAAGCCCTTTACTCTCATTATGATCATTATTATTATTATAATTATAATAAATGTTTTTATTTGTTATCATTATTACCGTGACAGTCTCTCTCCCGTGTTTATCAGACTTCACCCTCCTCCTCCTCCTCCTCCTCCTCTCCTCCTCTTCCTCCTCCTCCCGTCACATGCAGCTTAATAAACACTCTCCCATCAGTCGTGTGAATCATAAAATGCTTTAATGTTTTTTTTGTTCAAGGCTCAGTAGTCCTCACTGTGATCAGAACCACAGTGACTCGTCCACAACAGAAAGTGCCCTTTGTAACGTGACGGAGGAAATAGACAGAGTGTGACGATGAACAGATTCAGGCAGTGACAGATGCATAGAGACTCGATGGAACAGAGATAGTATGGAACATGACAAACAGTACTTAACCTTATATATACAGTCTGTACTTAACCCAGCTAAACCTGAAGTACTAAGAAATGGGGCGAAGCCTGCGAGCTAGTTCAGGCAGTCAATTCGAGCACCAATGATACATTAACACGTGACACACCTCGTCCCTCTGACAACCAACCAATCACATTCTCCTAAACATGCCGCTCTATTGAAGCTGCCAGGTCTTCCTGCCTCTGCCTCCTCGCTATGCTGCTGCTGCCACGTTCACTTGCTATTGCTGCGGTCATGTTCCTGCTGCTGTGTTTCATGCTGCTGCTGCTGCTGCTCGCACCACCACCCCAGCTTCCACCTGTATGCTCGGGGGACAGTTATCAAATCATCACTCAATGTTCTTTGTAAGTCTGTGGAGTGATGAGGCCCGAGCCTAGACGCCAAACTCAAACTATATGCTGCTTCTAATAAACATATGAAGAAACACGTGAGTTGTGTGACTGGACCACATTTATGTGACAAAGATCTGTTTTGGCACCACCTATGGAGTCGAGTAGTTCACCATCACACTGACGATACGCTTAATAAATCACACACAGATACATGTCTTTTTTTTCTGATAATAGAAAAAGAGATTTACAAATCGTTTTGTTCGTTCGTGGCTGCAGACGTTTTTCAAAACTAACATTTTAAACCAGAACGACAAATGTTTTGGAGTAGTTTTTTCTGGCAGTTTTTCGACAAATTTCGTAAGTGCAACTTTTTAGAGCTCGCAATCTGAGGACACACACACACATCTGAATGAATAAATAAAAATAAATAACCACAAACCAAACGAAACATTCAAAGATATGCATTTTGGAAGGGAAATACTTGCTTTCCATTCACAGTCAAATGTGTTTTAAATATCCATGCTTGATGTAACGTGATTTCCTGATTCCTCTGCCTTCATGCTTTTTCTGAATTTCCAACTTACTTTCACTTTAACACATCACCGGCTCCCTTTCAAAATAAAACTAAAATAACCCTTTTTTTGTCCTCAAATTCATTTTATTTTCTAAACAGGTGACTATAAGCCTAAAAAAGGGGGTCCTGAACCTTTTACTTTTAGGGATTTCATTAGATTTTTTTATGCCAAACCAGCTTTAAACCTGCCATTTTACCTTTCTAAAACACAATCATTGTGTTCCTCTTTAATTCCCTAAACAACTTCTTCTTAGGTCCATAATCTCTGTTCTTCAATTAAAATCCTCATCTTTACAATGTCTGCACTGTGTATGACTTATGATAAAGTCATCTGACCCACACTTGCACCCGGCATGTGATCCTTGACACTTTCAGCGAAGTAAACAAGTTCATAACAGCTGCAAAGAAGGGAAGTGAAACTGAATTCAGCTGGGTTCAAAAAATTGTCTCACAGCTGCTTTCTGTCTTGTGTTTTGGGGAAAATAAATAAATAAAACATGTTCCTAAAATGGTCGGTTTTACATACAGCCATCTACACCATGTCATTACATCCGGACTGATGCTGTGTAGGTAAAGCATGTTTTTAAAGAAATAATGAGATGTAAAATATCAGTCCTACAACAGGTCGACGCCCCCTCCCACTACCCATAAGCCCCCGGGGTTTTGGGGGTCTACGAGCTGATGATCTGGCCGGACCAGGTCTCATGTTTGGTGCCGGGGTTCAGGTGCACGATCTTCACCTCCACCGCCTGCACCTTCAGGTTCTTGGGTGGCACTCGGCTCACTTTGTACCTGACCTCGTCTCCCTCCACCGGGACGTACTCCCCCTCGATGCTGGAACAGAGAGAAAGTAGGGCGATGAGGATGGAGAGTGGAAAAGGGATAGTTTGGCTTCATACTGTCTAGATGTGTAGAAGAACAGGGATACAGACGATGTTTAAATACAAGAAGTGTCACTACGATTAAAAAAATACTTTATTATTAACATACAGTATGCCGACTGAAACGCGTCCATTGGACTCCTTTGTTTACTTTAGAAACACAGTGACATCACTATGTAACACTCACGCTTTTATTGGCTGGCGCTTCAACACATTGTATATGATGGACTAAGGGGCGAAGCATATCTAAGTGGTTGACCAATCACAACAGAGCCGGCCAGCTAACCAATCAGAGCACTCTGGGATAGAGGGTGAAAAGAGGTGCTGCAGCACAGGCAGTATGAGAAAAATAAAGAGCTTTATGAACATTAAAGCATGGAGACACTACATGCTGATATACACCTGCACATCATCAGGAGAGGACTCTTTAAAGTAGAGACACTACATGCTGATATACACCTGAACATCATCAGGAGAGGACTCTTTAAAGTAGAGACACTACATGCTGATATACACCTGAACATCAGCAGGAGAGGACTCTTTAAAGTAGAGACACTACATGCTGATATACACCTAAACATCAGCAGGAGAGAACTCTTTAAAGTAGAGACACTACATGCTGATATACACCTGCACATCAGCAGGAGAGAACTCTTTAAAGTAGAGACACTACATACTGATATACACCTGAACATCAGCAGGAGAGGACTCTTTAAAGTAGAGACACTACATGCTGATATATACCTGAACATCAGCAGGAGAGGACTCTTTAAAGTAGAGACACTACATGCTGATATACACCTGAACATCAGCAGGAGAGGACTCTTTAAAGTAGAGACACTACATACTGATATACACCTGAACATCAGCAGGAGAGGACTCTTTAAAGTAGAGACACTACATACTGATATACACCTGAACATCAGCAGGAGAGGACTCTTTAAAGTAGAGACACTACATGCTGATATACACCTGAACATCAGCAGGAGAGGACTCTTTAAAGTAGAGACACTACATGCTGATATATACCTGAACATCAGCAGGAGAGGACTCTTTAAAGTAGAGACACTACATGCTGATATACACCTAAACATCAGCAGGAGAGAACTCTTTAAAGTAGAGACACTACATGCTGATATACACCTGAACATCAGCAGGAGAGGACTCTTTAAAGTAGAGACACTACATGCTGATATACACCTGAACATCAGCAGGAGAGGACTCTTTAAAGTAGAGACACTACATACTGATATACACCTGAACATCAGCAAGAGAGGACTCTTTAAAGTAGAGACACTACATGCTGATATACACCTGAACATCAGCGGGAGAGGACTCTTTAAAGTAGAGACACTACATACTGATATACACCTGAACATCAGCAGGAGAGGACTCTTTAAAGTAGAGACCCTACATACTGATATATACCTGAACATCAGCAGGAGAGGACTCTTTAAAATAGAGACACTACATACTGATATACACCTGAACATCAGCAGGAGATGACGCTTTAAAGTAGATACACTACATACTGATATACACCTGAACATCAGCAGGAGAGGACTCTTTAAAGTAGAGACACTACATACTGATATACACCTGAACATCAGCAAGAGAGGACTCTTTAAAGTAGAGACACTACATGCTGATATACACCTGAACATCAGCGGGAGAGGACTCTTTAAAGTAGAGACACTACATGCTGATATACACCTGAACATCAGCAGGAGAGGACTCTTTAAAGTAGATACACTACATACTGATATACACCTGAACATCAGCAGGAGAGAACTCTTTAAAGTAGAGACACTACATGCTGATATACACCTGAACATCAGCAGGAGAGAACTCTTTAAAGTGGAGACACTACATACTGATATACACCTGAACATCAGCAGGAGAGGACTCTTTAAAGTAGAGACACTACATACTGATATCCACCTGAACATCAGCAGGAGATAACTCTTTAAAGTAGATACACTACATACTGATATACACCTGAACATCAGCAGGAGAGGACTCTTTAAAGTAGAGGCACTACATACTGATATACACCTGAACATCAGCAGGAGAGGACTCTTTAAAGTAGAGACACTACATACTGATATACACCTGAACATCAGCAGGAGAGGACTCTTTAAAGTAGAGACACTACATACTGATATACACCTGAACATCAGCAGGAGAGAACTCTTTAAAGTAGAGACACTACATACTGATATACACCTGAACATCAGCAGGAGAGGACTCTTTAAAGTAGAGACACTACATACTGATATACACCTTAACATCAGCAGGAGAGGACTCTTTAAAGTAGAGACACTACATACTGATATACACCTGCACATCAACAGGAGAGGACTCTTTAAAGTAGAGACACTACTGATATACACCTGAACATCAGCAGGAGAGGACTCTTTAAAGTAGAGACACTACATACTGATATACACCTGAACATCAGCAGGAGAGGACTCTTTAAAGTAGAGACACTACATACTGATATACACCTGAACATCAGCAGGAGAGGACTCTTTAAAGTAGAGACACTACTGATATACACCTGAACATCAGCAGGAGAGGACTCTTTAAAGTAGAGACACTACATACTGATATACACCTGAGAGGACTCTTTAAAGTAGAGACACTACATACTGATATACACCTGAACATCAGCAGGAGAGGACTCTTTAAAGTAGAGACACTGCATACTGATATGAACCTGAAAGTGAGCTTAATAGGGCCCCTTTAAAACTTTTAATAAGTATAAATATTCTCATCTCACAAACATGTGGCCACACGCACTCAGACACATCTGTCGGAGCTCTAATACTGAAGACATTTGAGACAAGATAAACTCCCCGACCCACGATGCAGCTGTTCAGATGGATGATCCCGCAGAATCTGTTTTCACAAATGTGCTTTTGCTGAGGCTGTAGGAACATTCAGCTTACTGCTGGTGCTGAATAAAAGTCTGAATAAAAGCACATTGCTGAACTATTTGTGCATTTCCACTGCAGGTGTCAGAGTCCTGTGAGAGTCGGAACAAATAGCTGTCCCTTTGAGAAAAGTACAAACGTAGACTTTTGTTTGCTGAGTTAAAACAGCCCTGAGGCGACGCTGCAGATCTGCAGTTAGTTTGTGTTGCTGATTTTAATTCAGCCGACGTTTGTATTTTCTTTTATCTTTTTATGTTAATGTTTCTTGTATATTTGTATTTGTTGTTATATTTATGTTCTTATATTTTTCCTATACTACAGTACATTTATATATATAGGATTTTCCACATTTAATTATTTTATTTTATTTTATTTATTTATTTATTAATGCACTTTTTGCCTTTTATCTGCAGAAATAAATGTTTCTGATTCTGATTTGTTTTGTATTTGAAGATGTGTTTTGCTACTCACTCTGAGATGTGAACAAAGATGTCCTCTCCGCCGTGGGAGGGTCGCAGGAAGCCGTGACCTTGTGACCTGGAGAAGTTCTTACAGATGCCTTTAAACACCGGACTTGATTGAGCGCGTACCGTACTGCAGCCAAAGACAAGAAAACAACAGTTATTTCGTTTAATCACACCCAGTACGACTGAACGTTGTTATTGTTTCAGTAAGACGTGAAGGAGACGTTTACAACAGCACATTTTCTCTTTTGTGTCAGATCATTCATTCTGGCAGAGAAATGTAGAAGGATGCACAAAGAAGGAGAATCAACAGATAAAAACCTGATTTTTTATTCGTATTATATTTTTCTTCTGTTTTTATGTTTATGTCTCAATATTTGCAATATATTTTAAACCGATAGTAGGAACTTACCTATAATGATTTAGTTAATAAAATATCCTTTAGATCACACGTGTCAAACTCAAGGCCCGGGGGCCAAATCAGGCCGTGGTGGATTTAATTTCGGCCCGCAGGATAATTTCTAATTCCTATTAGATCTGGCCCGCCGGTATATTGCACGCACACCTTCCCTCCATCCTGAGGGTCTCCTCCGCTCAGAGCCTGAGCCCAAACATTGATGACCTTGCTCCCAAGATGAGATGCCAAGTGTCTGAGCTAGCATCTCAGAGCAGCAACCTGAGTTCAATGGATGCTTCCTTCTGCACTTTCTCTCTCACGACAACAGGCCATGTTTGTTTCTCTTTGAGGGAAATAGTTTTGTTGAAGCTGTTGTTGGCCTGTGGAGAAATGTACTCATAAGAAATGACTCTGGAAAAGTGTCATGTTGTTTTTATAGGCAATAATTTAAGCTTAGTTAGTTCCAGGTTTAATATGTGCAATAAGTTCATTTCAATAAGTTCTGCTATAAACATTGAACCAGTCCGGCCCTCGACTAGCACCCATTTTTAAATGTTGGCTCACTGTGTCTTTGAGTTTGACCCCCCTGCTTTAGTTACTTATCAACAACTATTTTACAAGTGTTGCAATATAAGAAATAGTACTAATACATGAAATGGAATAAAAAGAACATTTGTATCTGTGACGTAATCACGTTTAAAAGTTGCATAAAATGGAAAAAATCCAACGTGTGTGTTTGGATGTTTTTATCACCACACACTCGTTTTTTTTTAAGTTGAAAAGATTCCAAGGTTTTATCGTCATGAGCTCAAAGCTACAGCGTAGAAATGGCAAAGGCATTCTTCTGACCTGAGCTCATCCAACAATGCAACATATATAATAAAATACAAAAATACAAAATAAAAAGTAGTGCAAAATGTCTATATACATGTCAATAGAATATGGGATATGTACAAGAACAGAATATGAAATAAGTACTGTAGATTAAGACAACATTCAATCCGGTTTATTGCGGTTACTCATTGTTGATAGTAAATAAGAACAAACTCACGCTGAGTAGGTGCGGTTGCGTTTGGTCGGCAGCGGGCTCGGTAGATCTCGAGGCAGCGGGTGATCTTTCCCGTCCTCCCAAACCCGGCTCCTCTCCCTCAGGAAGGGGAAGGAGAGGGTGAGGGAGGCGTTGGGGGAGCGCAGCGGGGTCCTGGAGGGCGACGTGAGGCTGGGGTCCGCCATGTCACAAGAGACAGGGGTGAGGAGGACGAGGGAGGAAGAGGGAGGCTGTTCTGCTGACTGTGTCGTCTGTCTTCTGCTTCAGGTCCAGAGTTATCCAGGTCAGCGCTGTCGCTTCGGGTCTGTCAGGAGGAGGGAGACCACAGGGTGAGGAGGGGGAGATCAGAGAGGTGTCATGTGGCTTTAGAGGTGATGGAGGGGGAGATGAGGGATGGGTGTCATGTGGCTTTAGAGGTGATGGAGGGGGAGATCAGAGAGGTGTCATGTGGCTTTAGAGGTGATGGAGGGGGAGATGAGGGATGGGTGTCATCCAGCCAGGAATTCAACTCATAATCAAGCAGACACAACTGGGAGACCTGTGAGTGCCTCTGCAATGTTCTTTCACTAGCCGCGTTCACACTGCGGTACTTTTCCCACAAAGGTTCATGCGAACTTAGTTCATGCTTGCGTTCACACCAAAAAGAGCCGGTACTAAAAGTAGTCCATGCGAACCTTTTAATCCCCTCTCCAGCAGGGACTTTCGAACGGCTCTTTTTTGAGAAAAGAGCTATATTTCTGATTGGCTGGGCGGATTGCAAACCACGCCCCGTACAACTCCCAAAAAGTTTTGTGAAGCCGCCATTTTATTATCCTCGCATTAGCATTATTAGCATTAGCATTAGCCCAGCGCAGAAACGCAGAGAGACTAACTTATGGCAACACAAAATAAAACATGGGAGCGGTGGAGATGAGGAGGTGTTGGCGTTCTGGCGATTTACTCGGAAGGCTTCAGTAGAAGCTGCGGGGACTCCCAGCAGCTTCTACTGAAGCCTTCCCCAACTCCGGGGACTTCCGGCCGGGGACTTTGGGCGGCAGTATACGCCGTGAAGTGGTTTGCGGCCTGCCAGTAAACCCAAAGCAGAAGAAGAAGAAGTGACGTCAGCGGCTTCATTTGCCTAATCCACCCCCAGGGACTTCTTCTGGTGTGAACGCGATCTGTATTTAGTTCATGCGAACTAAAGAGTTCGCATGAACTAAATTCGCATGAACCTTTGTGGGAAAAGTACCGCAGTGTGAACGCGGCTCTTGTGTCTAAGCATTTATCTGGCACAGCAATTTCCTTCGGGTTGAATGAAGTCCTATCTTATCTTATCTTAGATAAAAGTCTTTCAATAAGGAAAATAGATGTTAAGGTGATGTCCTTTATATCAAGCCCGCTTTCATGTTAAAGGGGTACTCCAGTATTGCGTATACCATAACACAGAGGGGACGTGCTACGGATTTGCAAAAGAACTGGAAAAGTGTCTCCTTCCCCAGAAACAAAGTTGAGTTAAATGGCAGCAGTGTGTGTCAAACAGCTTCCTTATAGTATAGATTAAAAAAAAATTACACCGAGTTTTTTTTGTTACACTTATCGTAAATCGCCTTGGATTAAAGCGTCAGCTAAAGAAATGTAATGTGATGTAAAAGATGGCGGAGGTTAAGATAATTAAAACGTGCATTTTCTCATCTGCTGTCATCACTAACTTCAGTGGATCCCAAACTATCATGTGTGACATTATTGATGTTCCCGTTCCGAGCGATGCCTAACATCTCTATGGATGTCACTGTTTGAGCCCATAAAGGCCAGAACATGCCCAGCAGCAGGACACTACTAACTACTCAAGTGGCTGTTGACCAATTGAGAGGAATAAGGAGTCAGCATTCTATTGACGGTCTAAAACAGTCCAAAAAAAAATCGCTTGTAATATGTTTTGGAATCACTGCAACCTCGAGCAAACCGTCCTAAATGTGCAAGGGAACATTCAGCGGATGGTTCTAGTAGTATGCCAGATTAACCATGAACAGATTATAAGTGAAATCAATGCAGCAGAGGTCATCATATCCCGAGTATCACAACATGGGTCCAAAAGCGGTGGATCCTACACTACCCACAATGCAACTCAACTGCATCAATACACCTTTTAATACATTGTACACCTCCAGTTTTTAACCCAGCACCATCTATTTTTCAAAAGCCCAGAGACACCATCAGGCTTATTTATGACATGACAAAAAAGATCAGCTGAAGACATTACACACCATGTGTCACCAGATGAGTCCTAATGAAAGGTGAATTGACCTTGGGAAGTATAATGACTGGATTGCCCCTTTAATCCTCTTCATCAAATATAAAGAAACACACATTTTCTATTCAACCTGAAGCCTTTGGGAGTTGTCCTGCTGTCCAAAGCACTGCAATCCCCATGATCATAATACTACAGGTTTATCTCTAAAGCAACACACGGCACGGTATATTAATAATACATGTGGAGGTTTCATATCTGCCCTTGCATCCATCCTCTTCAGTGCAGGGAAGAATCAATGCAGTGTGCTATTCAATGCACATCAGAGTTACGGTTGGATCCATTTTTTAATTATGAAAGTATTCACCTATCTACGAGATTCTAGGCCATTTCCTAAAATAGAAATGTATTTGTTTTGACACTTTAAAAGAAAGATATCTGCACACAATAACACATTGGTACATGATCTTTGCACTTTTAATATCAACTACATCCCTAAATGTCCCTATTACAGCCGATACATTAATAGATAGTGTGTTGGTTGGGTCGTAATAATCCAACTGATTTACAATTTGTATATCTCTTTAAAAGCATGAAACTATAAGTGTGGGTTTGAGTGTCTCTCTACACCTCCACACGTGTTTAAGAGCACAGTTCATCTGATATAGTGCAATGGCTATAGACACTGCCTCCCATATTTAACACTCACAACACAGTCCTGTTTACTCAGGTGGCCTTCAATACACCTCAGACTCGTTTCTCCACGCAGTGCCCCCCCCCCTCCCCCTCTACACAAACACTGGGTATTTTTCAATGTCAGTGAAGGATGCTCCAGAGCCACTATTTCAAGGATACGTCATCGAGTCCCGCCGAAGGACTGTTCCAATGTCCAGCCTCCTTGGAATTCTACCAAGACATGTCCTAGCAAGGAAGCGTCCTCAAGAACACCCACTGTGTCGTGCTATACGCGCGTGTGTTTCTTTTGTGCACCCCACTCATGTCGCCTGTGATGATCGTGATGCAGGCACGGCGTGACGTCAGAGCAGCTGCAGCACGCCGTCTCGAGTTCGTGATGTCAGCGTCCCCCTTCCCCAAATGAACAACATATCCTACTCAGACGGAAGTACACACGACACGCATGATATAATAAAGCCTCTATGTGCACACACACAGAAGTATACGCACACATTATTGATGATATACTACAATATATGTTATAATGGACTCAAACACTGAGAGTTTACTCTAGTTTTTTCATACATCAGGAGAACATCTGGATGAGCAGAAATGAAGCCACAGAACTAAAGAGGGCCATGTCTCCTCTGGCCCGGGTCAGGCACAAATCTGTTTCCGGTCCCATGGTCATGAAAAGGCAGTGTGTGTGCGTGTGTGAATTGTGTGTTGACACAATCCCATATTTCACTTGCCTTTGGCTTCTTTTTTATAGCATAACGTAAAAGGATTTTGACAGCCTTAATAAAACTGAACATGATAATGAAAAAACGTAAATTGCGTTCAGTTTGGATGCTAAAAATCCCATATTTAACTCGCTTTTGCTCTCGTTTCATTTTAGCCAATAGCGATAACATTGACAACACCAATACAATTGCCAAAATCAATTTAAAAAAGCAGTGTGTGAATTGTGTATTGAGTTTCGACATCTGTGTTCACACACTATGCAAAACATCCCGTATTTCACCCGCTTTACACCTCGTCTTACACAAGCGAACCGTAATGACATCCCATTGGCACCACACTACTATCCAACAAAATGAACAAAAAGAGATTCTCTGTGCATTTTGTGTTGATTTTCGAGAGCTACTCACGCATACAATCCCGTATTTCACTCGCTTTCACGTTGTTTTATTACATCCAATAGCGAAACGTAAGGAAATCACATTGCCAGCCTTAATACAACTGCCCAAATGAATTAAAGGCTGAAACAGCAGTCAGTGCTAATGAGAAGAACTGGACAATAGCGTGGTGCGTTCATGGAACCAGCGTGGATCATAATATGGAGGAAATGTGACACCGATCAATCCTGCGTACATTCAGATATAAATAAATAACCTGTCCTTGTGATTTAGCGGTTTTTCCACCAGGCGTGCAAAGAAGACATTGTACCCGATCCCAAAACAAAGACACGCACGCACACACACACACACCCCCCCTGCAGGCACTACAACGTGAATGTTATTTTTCCACAGAAATGTTACTTACTGGTAGGTTGCGGACGATCAGCTCGTGCCAGAGTGCGTCTTAAGTGGCGGAGTATTATATAATCAGTTATTAAATAAATAAATCGGCTAAATCCGCGCAGTGTGTCGGAGAACCCTGATGATGGTGAGGATGTGACGAAGAGCTGCTGAGTCTGCGCAGCTGGCGGAGATTCCGATGGCGTGATGCGACTGCGTGTGTGTGTGAGTGAGTGAGTGTGTGTGTTTTGCTTTCTTCATTCCTTTGAATGTATGTAATCTATTATGGGAACAGTATGCTCAGTGTAAGGATATCTTGCCTTGATTTATCGAATTGCACTCTTTATGCAGCTGCTGCTTTATTACAAGGGACTTATAATAGTGTTTATATTCAGGACAGACTCCGCTAATCCAACACATTTGAAATGGCATTAGTGGAGATATGTGAATACAAACCAGTGGTGTAAAGTAACTAACTACATGTGTTCAAGAAACATTACGTTTTAAAGACACTTTAACTCCATTTGATGCGACTCCGCTACATTTTGAAAGCAAATACTGTCATGTGTAGGTTCATATTCTTAACAAATATAAATCAACAAATGAATTATGATGTACAATAAAGGATACAAATACCTCCCAGGACAAAACTAATCGTTTCCTCTCGTGTGTGCTACAGGTTTTAGTGCATGTTAATGGTCTGCAAAAGCTCAAATCCCTGTGTTCCCTCCAGAGGGAGTTTCTCTCCCACACTCTCCTGGAAACGCCTCAATTGGACTCCTTTGTTTACTTCAGTAACATAGTGACATCACTCTGTAAGCCTTGTACTGGGCTCTGGTTTCAGACAGAGGGTGAAAAGAGCTTTTTGAGAGGGGAGACATGTCACAGTAGAGACACTACATATGAAGCTGAACATGAGCAGAATATTTAGGTACAACATGTGAACACTTCTTTTAGTTTTCTAAAACAAATCCAGAAACAATTCCAATGTCTAAGATAAGCTACGATATTCAGTTATTTATTTTCATAGTCAAATCTGTAATCCCCTTAAGCTTAACTCTCTGTAAACCATATTTCTGCAATGAGGGTCACATGCAAACTTATTTATGTGTTTTTCTTTCGTATGAACTCGAAGCAGTCCGACCTATTTCCACTGAAGACAAACGAGACAGACCTCTAGGGGCTGCGCGGTCGTCACGTGAAACACGGCGCATTCATTTCTGATTGTACAACAAACACCAGTGTGTGTGTGGTGTGTGTGTGTGTGTGTGTGTGTTTTCTCTACTGACACTGACCAGCGTTCAGAGGCAAGCAGCGTGGCCTTCACTGACCTCCAAACTGTGGGATTTAAAAGCCTGGCCGCTAATCCGTATGAGCTATTCCTCTTCCTATAATCACACAAAATGACAAAGCACTCACTCTGATGATGATGCGTCCTTTTACTGCGAAAGTGAAAAACAGTTGTTAAATAAACGGAGGATAAAAAGGTGACATTTTAAATAAAAAGTTAATATTGATGTTACTCCCACCGAGAAAACGTGATATTATTGAAATCTTCAATCTTTTGCGATCTTGATACAAAGGAATAATAAATTGTCTTCTGGGGCTTTTCCTACCAACCCAACCGTCACTCAGCTGGTGGCTGTACATGCTCACACCTTCATCACACCTGGCATGCTGCCGAGTGCAGCACCTGCTTCAACTGAGGACATTGGGACAAATCCTGATAACAAATGACTTCCCCGTCTGAACGTAGGGTCAGGGTCTCTCTTCTTTAAACGGAGCAGTCTGTGAACGCATGTCAAACCTTTGTGTTTCAGACCTGTGGTCAGGGTGATGTGTAAACATGGAGCTGGTGTGTCAGGGCAGTATTTACAGCACAGTCGGTGTGAAGAGACTGAAGTCGCTCTGAGACAAAGTGTCTGACTTCGTGTCTTTACTTCTGGACCCAGACTCCTGGGTATCGTGTCTCCAGCTCGTCTCCTCGGTCAGTTATGATGTTCGATCTGTTCGTAAAACACCAAATCTTCCTCCTCCTCGTCCTCTTCCTCAGTGCTAGCTGTTCCACCAGGACAGCAGCCCCAGCCCCGGGTCACAGATGGTCCCCTGGAACAACAGCACAATGGATCAGAATCAGAATACTCCATTTATCCAACGGGGGAATTGGGTTCCATAACAGTTTAGACCCTCCAGAAAAACGCGATTCTGCCATCGCAGAATTTACCGCAAAATGGCGCAGATTTTTAAAAGGCCGCATATTTATCAAAAAGCCGCATAATCCCCGCATTTTTCCACACAAAGTTGAGGGAAAAAAAGTAATTTTTTCGCAACTTTCCGCATATTTCACCGCATAAAATCACATAAACCCGCATGTTTGATCGCATAATCAAGGATTTTTGCCCGCGTTTTTCTGGAGGGTCTAACAGTTGTAACATTTCAGAATTAAATTCATTATATGTATAAGATATAAAAACCAAAACAATGGAATACAAATATTTACATAAACATACGATTGAAATGTCCAATAAACGCTAAAATGAAAATAGAAAGAGAATATTCATACAACCATGAACATTTAAGAATTGTGCAATAAATAAAATGCAAATATTTATAAGAAGTAAAAATGTGAAATAAAAAGATACATTTCATTAAATAAAATATTTATATAAGCAAGTTAACGTTCAAAATGTGCAATAAAAATACAGAACAAGATATTCATATAAACATAAGAATTGAAATTAAATTGTCCAATAAAAGAGTATCTAAAACGATGTTATATTACTAATAATTGTGGGGTCATTGTGTTTATAATACCAGATACTGCTTTATGAGGGACCCGGTTAAACAAACCTGTTAATACATGTGTAAAAGGTTACTCTACACAAAGCTCCCAATTTCTCTTTATTTCTTCATGTAAAAAGTCTGAGCCACTTATTACCACCTCAAACAGGAAAGAGGACGCTTTAAATGTTCAGATATTTCCTGGTTAAATAAAGTTCTTATTAGATATAAACAATATCAATATAAATCAACAAAGAGACAGCTAAAATATCTCTTGACTTTCACCCCTAACAGGATGATCATCTCCCTGTTTTTATTAAAGCAGATCTCCTGGTGTGTGTGTGTGTGTGTGTGTGTGTTCTTACGATCAGAGTGTACGGCGCCTCTTTCTTCTCCACCTCCTCAGCTGGCGGCGCCACAGGCTGTCCGGGTATTACCGGTGTTTCTGCGGCGGACGGGCCCGTCGGCGACGTGTCCACGAACATCTCATCTGTCACCCTGAAACGGATGTCCTCGCCCTGGTCCATGTAGAGGTCGTGGGCCCCCTCGTCCGTCTCGTACTCCCAGAGCCAGACCTGCTCCGCTTCATCACTGAGGCTGAAGTTAAGGACTGGAACTACAAGCAACTCCACATCCGAACAGTTTACTAATCGTTGAATACTCGATTCTGATTGGCCACTTTGGACAGTCAGCAGTCTGTTATTTCTTGATAGCAGATTGCCTAAGGGTGATCAAGGGACTATGTGTTGTCATATCAATACGCAGAAGTCTGGATAATTTAACATCAGTGGTGGCTTAAAAAAATAACACATTATTATTCAAATGTTCTATCAGAAAACATCAGAACATTAGAATCAGTTTTCATATTCGTGGACAGCAGAAACATTTGGATTCAGGATGGATAAACTGTTACCAGTAAAGAAAAGAGAAGAGAAGAAGAACAGGAAAACCAGAGAAGGACTCATGTAGCTGCACTTTAGAGAATCAACAGAAGAAGACAGACAGGAAATAAACACTTAAGAGAACAGCAGAAGAAGAAAGACAGGAAGTAAACACTAATATGGCGTGCTGCATAGTATCCCACATGCCTTGATACGTGTCCTTGAGATGAAATCGCAGCACTTTGCTTCATTATAGGAACAGTTTCAGGCAGGATACAATTTGGCGGGCTGCTGAAGAGACTCTGGAGGAATGAGGATGTCGTCAAAGAAGCCCATGGTCACTGCGAAGCGGACAGAGTCAGAGTTCACAGAGGTACTTGCATGTTGTGTGTGGTTCGTGTGAAAAGCAGAGACCTGTGAGCCTTGAGGCCGACGCCACCGCTGAGGAGCTTATCTCAGTTTCGCCGTGAGCAGGAACTCTGACCATCCCTCTGAGGCGCACGGCCTTTGGACCATCAGCATTTTGGGTTACGGCCATCAAGCGCTGGAATACTCTTCCACTTAACGCCTGCACTGATTCTAACTCGTTTTCTTATGGTGCAAAACAATGATATTAAGCAACCATCATGCCAACATTATTACACTGTAATCTGAGTTTTTTTTATTTGAACTGTATTGTCATACGATATCTTAGATATTTTATTTAAGTGAATTTGAAGTGTACCAAGTATTATGTTCGTAACCTGTATTTAAATCAGGCTTTAGAATTATTTGAGTGACCGAGGTCATGTAGCACAACATCCCTCAACAGACTCCAGCGTGTCCAGAACACAGCCGCCAGACTCCTCCCCCACACCACATCACCCCTCAAAGAGCTCCACTGGCTCCCCGTTACACACCGCATCCACTACATACTCCTGGTCCTCACTTTCAAAGCCCTCCACCATCTGCCCCCCCCCTACCTCACTGACCTCCTCACCATCTACCAACCACCCCGGTCCCTCAGATCCACATCAGCCGGTTTGCTTTCCATCCCCAAGGCCAAACTCCGGAGCTTCGGGGACAGAGCCTTCATGTGGCTCTGGAACTCCCTCCCCCAAGACCTCCGTGAGTCTGAGTCCCTCACCCTGTTCCAGTCCCGCCTCAAAACCCACCTCTTCAACTCTGTATCCATAAGCCCCCCCCCTCTCAATCAACTTCCTCCTGGCTGCTTTGTCTACCCTCCCTCCCAAATGTAAAGCGTCTTTGGGTTCAAGAAAAGCGCTATAGAAATAAAAGATATTATTATTATTATGTAAGTGTATTTCAAGTGTACTAAGTATTCATTTATTGAGCTGTACTTAAATCAGGTATTAAAATAGTTAGACTGATAGAGATGATGCAATGTTATTATCTGTGTATTGATTGTTATGAACCCGCCCGAGGACCACAGGTGGAAATGAGCCATTCGCTACAATCTGCCATCTCTTCTCTTTGCTGAGATGCATGTTTTTGTTTGCATGGTCCTTCTATAAATAAACACAAGCAATAAGACTGTTTTGATGTTTTCTGTGAGACTGTGACGTTTGACGAGTTCTTTGCAGAAGTCACGTGCTTGTAATTACACAACACCATGAAAGGAATGACTTTGAGTGTTGGTGGGATGTGACATGATGCCTCACCTTGAGAGCACATCAGAGCATGCGTATCTGAGATGGAGTCAAACATGCCGAGATGGAGAGACGGAACTTACCATGAACTCCTTCTTGACTGCAATACTTGATTTTGCCGAGTAGGATCTCATCGAGGAAAGGGTGGAAAACAACGTACCTGAAATGAACTGAGAGAAAAAGCAAAGGAGGGCGTCAGTAAGTGAAGTCCATCAACCCTCCCTCTAACCACACTTAAGATCGTACACAAGTTGCAGTACCTAAGTTTGGCTGGAAAGTTAAACAGGAAACTGCGAGACCAAATGTCTCATAATCCGATTCAAGTGCTTTGTCAGGAAGTCATATTTTAGTAAAAACACAATACATACTGTTTTATGTCATATATATATATATATATATATATATATATTCATGTTGGAGGAGCCCGTGACTTGAGTTTGCTCACACTGCAGCAGCTGTGACAATAGAGCCTTGAATCTTGATTGGAATGAACACGGCCTGATGCAAGTGAATGTGTCTTTGTACCTATGGTGTGTGAGGCTCCGTCTCCGGGGAAGATGTAGGAGTCGTCCAGTTTGGTGATGTCGTACAGGCAGATGCAGAGGCCCACGTTGAAGACCACCTGAGAGGAGGGCGGGTCACAACGATCAGATAGGATAGAACCAGGTCTCACATGCAGAGCCCACAGTGACATGTGTTCTCTGCTTGTTTTAACCCATCCCAGTACCAGGAGTCGAGTACTAGGAGTCTAGTACTAGGAGTCTAGTACCAGGAGTCGAGTACTAGGAGTCTAGTACCAGGAGTCGAGTACTAGGAGTCTAGTACCAGGAGTCTAGTACTAGGGGTCGAGTACCAGGAGTCGAGTACTAGGAGTCTAGTACTAGGGGTCGAGTACTAGGAGTCTAGTACTAGGAGTCTAGTACTAGGGGTCGAGTACCAGGAGTCGAGTACTAGGAGCAGTGGGCAGCTAGTGCACACGCCCCGGTATGAGGAAATGATGATATTAAACAAGTGCTTGGGCTCGATTGTGTACAAACGATTGTAATACAAATAGCAAAACTGATTTGACTTTAACTGAAAGAAGCATCAAAACCCATATTTGCTCAAATCACTGAAATGCATTGTGTCTGTTCGTCAGCCTTCTGAAGTTTCCCCGTAGTGGAAGACACAGGACGGAAAAGCAATTCAGTACAATCATTAACCTGAGTTGTATATGCGTATGTTTACCTCAGTACAGTGTATAACAAATCATTTATAAACCTGAAAGTATCATCTCAAAGGATGATTTGGAACTTTTAATTTGAGAGCTTATTTACAGAGGGGTGTTATTGTTGTTATTGCTGTTTTACTAATGTGATCATTTGTTCTGTGTTGTATTTCTCCTGCTTTAAGAAAAGACTACATACAGTAAAGGTAATACAATAAGCTTGACTAGTATTTACTTAACATGTTGTGTCAAGAGTTGCTCAAATGTCTCTCAGACAAACACACACTCACACACACACACACGCAGGCGCGCGCGCACACGCGCACACACACACACACACACACACACACACACCACACACACACACACACACCTTGTTGGCCAGTTTCTTGTTGAGCTCCTCGGCTATGGCCTCGTTCAGTTGTCTCTGGAAGTTCCACGGAGGGATCCTGACAGTGTCCACCATCTCCACCAACACGAACATGATGCACACTGTTACACACACAAACACACGCACCGGTAGTGAAACACCCGGAGCGATGCAGTGTCGCTTATGTTCAGGAAAGCGTCTATTTTTTCCACACCGAAGAAGGGAAAAAAGGGTCAAGAAGTTTCCACGATCTGCCAAAAAAAACAATTTAAAGTCGAATAATCTAGAGAAAACTCAACAGTATTCATGATGTCTCCATGTGAGTATTTACGACAGTGAGGTTTTACGACATGTCGCAAAAGTTAAAGGTACAGAGCACAATTTTTCAGCTCCGTTTTGATGTTGATATTTCTCTTCTTTAACCTACTGGGCTTTTTAGTTTACACACATGTCCATACAAATGAGAAATATGTTATTTTTTAAAGGGAAGTAACAAAGTAGATTTACTCAAGTACTGTACTTTACATTTTGATGTACTTCCATTGTATACTACTTTTTATTTCTACTACAATTCAGAGGTAAATCGTGTACTTTTACTCCACTAGCTTTATTTAATACATAACATTACATGTCACTTGTTAGGCGCTTTTATCCAAAGCGATTTACATACTCAATACTGTGGGCAATCCCCACAGGAGCAATTTGGGGTGAAGTGTCTCAGGGACACAACGACATGCTGACTGCAGTGGGGTTTGAACCTGTGCTCCCCTGATCCGAACACCAAAGCACTGTGCCACACGGCTCTCTTTGGATTAACGAAATATAATCAAGTGTTAAATCAGATTTAACTTCCACCTGGAGTAAATTCACAAGCTACCCTGCAGTATACAAAGTCATTCAAACTAGCTGCACCTTTACCAGCTTTGAGAACACTTTAATGATCAATCCTTATAAAACATATTATTCTGAGATGGACCAATCTGCACAATGACTACTTTTACTTTTGATACTTTAAGTACATTTAAATGCCAATACTTTTCTACTCGAGTAACATTTTGATTGCAGGACTTTGACTGTAACAGAATATTCCTACACTTTGGTACTTCTACCACCTCTGGCAAACAGTGAATAAACAAATGCTATTTTTTTTGTTTGTTGATCTGAATAAAAATCTTATTAAATTAATAGCCTAATACTTTTAAAGCACAACGCACATACTTCTGTGAACACTACAATTCACAGTAAATACCACCGAGTACCTATCGGAATTTGAAGGTATATAAAATCAGATTATATGAATGAGGGAAAGTACGTAAACACTGTGAACCGATTTGATCAGGACGTCACTGTAACACGTTAGTTTCTCTGATATCTTACAATAAGAAAATAAATCACAAAAACATTCACTTCATAATTTCATTTTTATTAATTTACCAGTCATTTTGTTTAGATAGTTTTAATCTCAAGCAATAAAACCGCAGACGATTGAACAATCTACTTTTACAAAGAATGTAATGCTGAAACCGGAGTGTGAGGGGATTCATCACTACGGGGAAACACATCGGTTCATATCCATATTTATGTAGCTGCTTCTGAACACATGAAGCATGACGTGAAGGATGTTTCTAACACGACGCCCGAGTACAACATTACACCACAGACATGCTTTTTTTTTAAAACATCATTTGATTTGTCACTTTACAGTAGCACTTTTAAAAACTCAGGATTACATTAGCAAACTGTGATTCACAAGCGGCTGGTTTTAAATATGCAAAGGATGATCAGATTAATCAACATGTTTGCAAGATGATATTTGAAAAAGACATTGATCGTGGTGAATTCTGTAGGAAACGACTCCCTGTACATATTCAAATAATTATGATCATTTCACAGATCACATAATAATGGGTGACTCATGGATACTTCAACAAAGTCATTAGGCATCTTTGGCAGTACATCTGAATACAGTGGCAAGGAGTGTGTATGATTTTCAGTTGAATATGTGAACAGCTAACCCCTAGATGGAGGCGTTAACGTCCACAACGTCTTCAAAGTTGGGCGTCCGCTCTTTCAAATCACCTTATTCCCTAAAAACGATTTGAACAAAACTAAAAATCAAGAGAAATACACAAAGTCCTCTTCCTAAAAGTCCCTAATCACTGTTGAAGCCGACAGCTACAATCCAATATCTGTGCTTCCATTTACCCACAATGCATCTTGTTTTGTTAACCCTTTAAATTCATGTATATTCAGTTTATTGAGGGGACTCTACATCATGACATATTACATTTAACTCATTTAGAGAGGCAGCCCACAGCATGTTACTCACTTTCTTTGTTTATATATATATATAAGTATCTATTTCATTATTTATGTACATGCCCTGTACAAAGTGCAGCTATACATCACATCATTTACACACGGGTCCAAACTATTTTTAATACATCGGGATTTAGCTCAGGAACTGTAACGATTCATCCTGTGATTTGACTGAGAAGATGCATCGGCTTTCTGCAGCGGCACTCCCACATAAACCGTACCGGCGACAAACACCTCAACATGTAACCACACTGTGTCAACATCAAGGCAAGACGTCTTGTTTTCTACGGTCTGAAAACTGGTGTTTTAATCGTGATTACTACAGAGATGTGCGCTGACGATGTGAATGTTTGCAGTGGATAAAAAAAGCTTGGCAAAGCAGTCCTAAAACCACTCTCCTAACCCGACGGAGTGCTCGTGGACAGGCGTCTGGAGGACACTAGGTTGTGCGTTAGTTTGTGTAAGAGGACAGCGGGTTCTCTCATGCCACGGAGAACCAAACCTCAACCTGAGAAAACATTCAGATGATTGGTCAGCTGGCCGGCTCTGAGATGTCCCGCCCCTTAGCCCATCACGTACAATGTGTTGGAGCGCTAGCCAATAGAAGTGCGAGTGTCAGGTTGAGGTTTGGTCGCCTAAGTGAGAGCAAAGAGGGAAGCGACCAGACGGATGCTAACCACCAAAGAAAAGGTCTACACACAAAGGACAAAACACAGCGGGAAAGAAGTCAAATCGGCGCCAAGTTTTCACACAATGGGATGTTTTATCACATGACAGATTTAGCAGAGAGCAGGCGAGCGCTGGACGAGCAGCAGGGAGCAACATCTGGGCGAGATTAAGATGAAAAGCAGCATGAGAAATGACGTATTTTAAACAGAGAGGGTGGCTGTAGTCGTACCGTAGCAGTGCATCATGGGATATCAATAACGCTTCGACAGTAAATCCTGTTGCCTGGTGGTTTGTGTACAGTGTGGCTCTCAGCTACAACAGGACCATGAGGGTGAAGCCAGCAGCCAGACAAAGACGAACAAAGATTCAAAGCTAATGGAGTCACGTACATTTGGTGCAATGTTATAATAAATAGGGATGGTGTTAAAGGAAAAGTACAATCATAGGCCTTAAATAACTTCGCTTGAGAGCCATTCGGATGGAAAGACAAACACTTCAAAGGATGTGTGATGGAGAATTTTTACAGTGGATATTAAAGCAGGAAGCTTTCAACTCGTCTGCCAACATCTTTTTTTTATATATAATATTCTGCGTCTCGATCAGGTTTGTGTACTTCAGACAAAAGGTGTTTGAAACAGACTGTATTTTCACTAAAGCATGAAAATAAATGGCGAGTTATATCCGATTATTATAATAGAGTGCCGTCGGTGTGAGTGATGCTGGATCTAGGCTGTGGTTCTGTCGCCTGGGAGAGCCATAGCATTCATCCAGGGATGTGCGTGAACTGTACGTGCTCGTGTGTGTGTGCGCGCTTTCATCTGTACAGCGACCTTGCGTGTGTGTGTTTTCTTTAATTGAGCATCACTACAGTTGTCCCTAAACCAACTAAAGTCTGGTTACCATCCATCGTCTCTAGGCCCACGTTTCTCCCCTTCTTAACCCCGGCCAAGGCCCCCCATTGGACCCCCACTAGCCCCTCCTCTTCATCAACTACTGGAGCTCCTTCATCCTGTTGAGGGCGGAGCCGGCCTGGAACCACTCGATCTGATTCGCGTTGAAGGTGTGGTTCAGAGTGATCGACTCCTGGCTGCCGTCGCTGTGTTTGATCACTGCCGTCACGGGCTGGGGGGGCGGGGGGGGGCGGGGCGGGGCGGGCAGAGGAGGGGACAATCAGGTATCATGTTATTCACAAAGATACAGTCATTCAAAAAGGAAAATGTCCTGTCTTTGTGATCATACAGTAGGTGCTGTAAAAATACTGCGTTAGTACAATTAACACTTCCCATAATTAGGGGTTGGGTAGGGGAAATTAAATGTATATCTCAATATATATATATATATATATCTTTCTATAATTTGCTGTAAAGGTTTTATGAGATAAGATTGGATATGCTTTCCTGATGCCACATTTTGTGAATGTTACATCTCATAAAAAAAGAAAACTATATGAAACAAAATGCCTGTGTTTATAAGCTACATGTAGGAATGGGGCTACCGAGACAGACAGTGAATAAAGAATCATAAATGTGTTTAGACCATTAAGAAAGGGAACATGTTAAAGTAGAAAAGCCAAAATGATTAACCTAAATGTACGGTCCTGATAACGAGCCAACATGTCTCCTTTAAGAGAAGGCCAGCTGGCCTGAGGATGGATATTTCCTTGTCAGACTGCTCACCTTGCCGGGAGCGAAGGTCTTCAGTCCAGTGATTGAGATCTTGTCGTCGGGGCGGATCTTGTCGTAGTCTTTGGGGTCGGCAAACGTCAGAGGAAGAAGGCCCTGTTTCTTTCAGGTTAGTCTCTGTAGGGAGGAGAGAGAGGTGGAAATATGACACCCGACAGCGTCATGCTGGACGTCAGGTAACCAGAGAAGAGCTCCTTGTGTGTCAGGAGAATATCAATTACAGAGATACACAAGGTCATGAGAATAATGCATGCGAGTGCGTGTGGCTGGTGGTTATTGATTAGCGCTTCTCAACAATACGCTATTCACACAGAATTCAAGCCGTTGGGAATCCGTTTTTTGCCAAAGCATTTCTTTTGTGTCTTTCTGGTTCTGATGAAATGTGTTCACACGAATGACTGCAGGCTTTCAACATGAAGCCTCCTGTAACAAGCGGGCTCTAATGGACACTAGTTAGTACTCGGAGACATCCTTTTTCTCACAGACCGTAAACAGGCCAGTAAATAGTCTGTTCTGAAACCATAACACTCATTGAGACTAGGGATGCCAGCGATTATTCGATTATTCGCTACAGTCTCCATAATCGAATATTATTTTTAAAAATCGATTTTATTTATATATATTTTTTTTAATTTTATTTATGTTTTTTTTTCTGGCTTAGTTTCAACCAAAAATATATAAATATATACATGCTAATAATAGTAATAGTATTAATAATTGTAAATGGTCATTGGTCACACCACCAGTTTGTTTTACTGTAAACTTGGAGGAAGCCTGCGTGCAGAGCAGACTGCTGCTGCAGCACGCTACACACCGACCCCCCCCCCTCTCCCTCACACGTGCGACTAAAGATGAACAAAGCGGCAGGTAAAGAGAGTTCCTCCTCGTGGAACTACTTCGGACTTACAAGTCCAAAGGAAGTTAAATGCCAGCTCTGCAAAAAGACGTTGGTCTATCACAGCTCGACCTCAACAATGCGTTCGCATCTGAGTGCGAAGCCAAAGAGGTTACAGAGAAAGACGCAGCACAGCCGGCCATTACCAACTTCACGTCGTTGTGATGACATGCTTGTCTGTGGTCTGTACTGTTAAACATGTTCCAGTAAAGAAAACAACGGAATTCCTTTTTTTTTATTTTCTCCCGCAGGGTGGGGGTGGGTCGGTCGAATAATCGATTATTATTCGCCAGGGCTGCCGAATAATCGATTTTGATCATGGTCAGTTTCTGGCAACCCTAATTGAGACGCTGCCTCCCTTCGACAGGGATTAGATAAACGAACGGTTCGAGTGAAATTGGAATAAAGACAGAGGGATGTCGGCATGGTGTTTCCCATCTGTGGCGGCAAACGGACCGTGGATTCTGGCGAAGCTCTTGACGATGATGGCGCGTCCTCCCAGGTGTCGAGGCTCCAGGGCGGCGTGCTCTCGGCTGGATCCCTCTCCGTAGTTATCGTCTCCAACCACCACCCAGTTCACGCCATTGGCCTTTAACAAAGAAAAGGAAGTAGTTGAAGTGCTGTTGGGACCAGGATAGAGAAGACAAAGAAGGCCCATGGAGGAGACTGGGAAGTCGGTTGCTCAGAAGGTATGCAACTCGAATAAGAATGGGGCTTTTCTTTGTTAGCACTAGCATGCAGCATGCTACACAATCCACCTTCAGTTGGGTTCATCGGGGACACTAAAACAAAGCAGTAATAATGCGATAAAGTGTGCCTTTCTAACGGTTGCTATGGTGCGTTTCTTCTCCAATTTCGATTTAAAGAGATGTTCAATTATTACCAGCATTACACTTGTATCCAAAGCCACCAGCATACACCCCACTATGGTAGACATGTTCGGGGTTAAGTATAGAGGACACCCACGATGTTAACGAAGGGGACTCGGGATCGATAAATCAATATGTTGTGTCAAATCATTGATTTATTTAATAGTAGCCTCTTAAGAGACAATATGCCGGTCTTTAGGGCAAAAGGACCTCGAATCACCCTCTTAAACATTTAAAGAAAACCCCTAACCCAGGGGGGTCAAACTCAAACACACAGTGGGCCAAAGTTCAATGGGTGCTAGTCGAGGGCCGGACTGGTTCAATGTTTCTTACAGAACTTATTGAAATGAAACTTGTTGCACATATTAAACCTGGAACTAACAAAGATTAAATTATTGCCTATAAAAACAACATTAAATAATCAGGTGCATTCATTTCGTCACGGCTCTATCTGCAGTCATTTCTTATGAGTACATTTCTCCACAGGCCAACAACAGCTTCAAGAAACTATTTCCCTCAGAGAGAAACAAACATGCCCTGTTGTCGTGAGAGAGAAAGTGCAGAAGGAAGCATCCATTGAACTCCGTGTGCTGCTCTGATGCTAGCTCAGACACTTGGCATCTCATCTCGAGGGCAAGGTCATCAATGTTTGGGGTCCGGCTCTGAGCGGAGGAGACCCTCAGGATGAAGGGAAGGTGTGCATGCAATATACCGGCGGGTTTTACAAATGTAATCCATTATTAAAGTATAAAGGTAAAACATATCAACAGCAGACAAGAGTCCAGCCTCACCTTGTAGTGGCGGGCCACGTCGGGCACTCCCCCGAACTCGCCCGTCAGCAGGTTCTTCACCTTGTTGATGGCCTCGTTGTCGATGTTGACGGCTCCGATCAGCATGTTGTTGGAGATGTTGTCCAGATGGCCGCGGAACTTCAGCCAGGGCCCGGCGGCACTGATGTGGTCCGTGGTGCACTTCCCCTTCACCTGGAGGCACAGGAGACACAGTTAGAGTCACTCTTTCAGTTTGAGTGGACAGACAGAGATCGAAAACACCGTTTCCCACAATCCCGAATACAAATATTATCCTATGTCACACAATCAACAGACACATTTATAAATATGCACACATTAAGACATGAATAAACGCACACCAATCAATATATACAAAATGACATATAGAGGATCAGAGAAGACGTACAAATTAAACTGTTTATTCGCATCACACTCCAGCACTTATATAGTTCTGAGGGGTTTCTCTTCGCTGCTCACCTTGATGAGGACCCTCATTTCCTCCATGTCCTTTCCGTGCCACCTGTCGAAGGGCTCCAGCAGCTGCAGGCGGTTACTGGAGGGGCTCACGATCACCTGGACACGCACGATCACTGTTAGACATGAAGGCTCTTCCAAACATATATTCTTTTTGTCTTTTTTGATTTTTTCAGACGTTTGTCCGAATTGCCTTTTTTCTTTTTTTACACAAAGATAAAATAAAAACAGTAAAAAGTACGAACAATACGAACATTAGGGAGCGATCAGGACTTCACAGTAAAATCATACGTTTGTAAAAATAAAATCTATGAGGTTTTACGACATCAATCCACTTCCTCCATCGAATAGTTCCAGTTTGTGATTGACAGGTGATGTTATCCCCTCCATTTTGTAAATGTCCAAGAATATTTCCAAGGGACAGAGGAGCAGACAACTCGGTTTGTAACATTTAGCCAACATTTATTTTCTAGCCGTTTGTCTTTGTAGTAATTAGATTATCATTTAGTTTTCCTTATTTAAGTTTATTTTAGCAGTTGTTCATGCTTTTGTTTTGAAGGCACCAGTTGATTTGGGAAATCATTGGATGAACGATCAGACACCAGAAAGGCAGATGGTTTTTAAACACACCTGCCACCCAAGGAAAACAGACTAAGATTAGCTGCCTGGTGCCTCCGTGCAGTGCAATTTGTTTTAGCTTTAAAGATCCAAACGTGCCGCTTCAAGCTCCTCTGGGTTTATGACAGAAGACGCTCAGATCACTCTAAAATGGCGGTATTGCTTTCTGGATGGTCGTGATGAAATACAGTGTCTTTGGAGAGGAAAATCACCGTCAGTGCAGCGCCATCGGCGGGGGGGGTTCTGGTAGGTGTCCTGGCCCGGGTCGAAGTCTTTGGAGGGGAGCTCGTCACCGGTGGGGGGCTCCAGCATGAACTTCTCTCCGTTAGCGGCGGTCAGATAGTCGGTCTCTGGGTTGAAGTCGAGGGTCCCAGCGATGGCCATGGCTGTTACGATCTGTATGCAATTACATAATAAGGGTGAGTCAATATCTCACACACACACACACACACACACACCCACACACACCCACACACACACCCACACACACCCACACACACACACACACACACGTTGTTTTTAAACTATCTCTTGTATGCATGGTTTTTATGAATCTGTTATCCCATGATGTTTATTTATTGTGTTCCTTTCTGTTGTCTTCCTGTTAAGTGTTAATGACGATGTAAAGCACGTTGAATTGCCTCTGTCTGAAAATGTGCTATAGAAATAACCGTCCCGTAGCGACCGACCTACTATATTCATGAGCTACCGTAAGTCTGTCTATTGATTTTAATGTAATGATGAACGTCTGAGTCTTTCTTCATGCGGGACTTCTTACCTCAGGAGAAGTGACGAAAGCATGAGTAGCCGGGTTAGCATCATTCCTGGCGGTGAAGTTCCTGTTGTAGGACGTGACGATAGTATTCTTCTCTCCCTTCTTCACATCCTTCCTAAAGAGTCAGAACACAGAGCGTGTTAGTCGGAGGCGTTGCTTTTATTTGATATTCAGACTTTACTTTGTATACTTGTTGCAGTGAGCAACCCGTTTAAAATCAGGTCACAAGACTGACATATTAAACCTCCACGGCTGGCTCACAGCAGATACAGAGCTCATTACATGCAGCGATATAGAAGTGTGGGAACAAACATGTGGAAGATTCCACTGGAAACTGAAGTAGTCAAAAATCATTATGTGGGGAACACTTAACTGTAATGTGTGATGTTATAATGGAGCTGCGTACCTGTCCCACTGACCGATGCAGGGTCCACAAGCATTAGCGAGGACAACACCGCCCACATCACGCAGGATCTTAGACTGGAAGAGGGACATTCTGAATTAGAGTAAACACTTTCCTTGTGCTCAAAGCAAACGCCTGCATAGGATGGGTCATAGGATGAGTCATTTAGTGGGACCGTGACTCACATATCCGTCTCTCTCGATGGTGGCGCGGATCTGCTCGGAGCCGGGGGTGACGGTGAACTGGGCTTTGCACTTCAGACCTTTATCCAGAGCCTGTTTGGCCAGAGAAGCCGCCCTGCCCATGTCCTCGTAGCTGGAGTTGGTGCAGCTGCCGATCAGACCTGCAGGAGACGAGATGAGGAGAAATCAGAACAAGGAGACGCAATTACTTTGTTTATCGGGTTTGTTCAACAGCATACAGTTATTCTATCAGAGCATGCATCAAAAGCAGGTAAACAAATCTTCACTTTATAGAACGATAGGTAACTTAACACCGGGGCAAACTGAATCCCACCCAGAAGGAAGACAAAACAGACAAACAACAAATGAATACATAGAAAACCCGTCAGCTAAAACAAAAATGTCAATAATAAACAATAGATGTCAGTACGACGGCAGCACCTCCTCCCCGCGCCGCGCCCCAATTAGCTCTGAAATAGGTTTGAAAAAGATTAGCGGTTTTCACATTATTCTGCATGAAACGAGAAAATTGTGGAAAAGGAGAACACAAAAGGCTCATTTATTATCTTAGTAATATCCTTAGTCTTTCAATGACTGGACTCGTTTTGCACGCTTTACTAGTTCCACCCTGAAAGGCCTCGTGACCGGCTGTAACGTGAGATCCGGTCAATAGCACGGCTCATCGGAACAAAGGAAGAAATATCAACTTTCACGAGACAAAGCATTTAAACGCTGTAAGAGAATACAGCCGACGTCACACATACTGACCGACTTTCACCTCCAGGGGCCAGCCGCTCTTCTTAGCCGTGGCCCCGATTTCAGACACAGGGTGGGCCAGGTCGGGGGTGAAGGGCCCGTTGATGTGGGGCTTCAGCTGTTGGAGGAGAGAGAGAGTATTTTTTTAATGGACAACACTTGAAGCTACTTTGACTTACAGCATATGCAAGGTTTCGTAGGTCAGCGATTCTTAGTGTAGATTTTGTTTTACTGCCCAGCTTCGGGTCATTTATTAAAACTAGTTTATTTATTTTAATGCAGTTTTATGTTCACAATCTTGTCCTAACATAAAATAACATTTCATAGCAGGAAAATCCTCAAAACTGAAATGATCTGAGATTTATTTTTGACATTTTCAACTGTTTGGAGGAGATGGTAGCGCCGTGGTCTGTGCGTTTGATCGTCAGATCAAGGGGGCGTTGGGGAACTCCAGCCCCACTGCGTCAGGCCGTTGTGTCCTTGGGCACTTCACCCGGATGTGCTCCTGTGGGTATTGTCCACAGTAGATGATCTGTGCAATGTGTATTTGTGAAGCGCGTTGAGAGTCTTTGATAAAGCGCGATAATAAATATAAGGATTATTATTATAGTTTATTGTTTAATGGACACTTGAAGTCTCCTTGGAATAACTTTCACTAACAACATAGTGTATGCAAGGTTTTGTAGGCCAGTGATTCTCAATGTAGATTTGATTTACTTATGTATTAAGCTAATGAATTTATTTGTGTGCAGAAAATAAAAGAATATTTCATGGTGGCAAAATTCTCAACCTAAATGATCCCAGATGTCTTTTTACACATTGCGTCAGTATTCAAGTGTAAAGTACCTGGATTTCGTTGTATAACTACAGCTAGTACACAGTTCATTAACTGGAGATCAGGACTATTCAATTGGCGGGACAAGTCCGGGGTGATATTTACTGGCCCTTTGAGTATAATGTTAAAAGTAATCTACTTTTTTTTGTGTGCCAGAGCCTTTATTCCAGAGAGGCGGTTACATTGAGAGACAGAGGGAAGACATTGCCTGAAAAGTTGGGCGGGTTCGGGTTTCGAACCCACGTACTAGCTATTGTAGTGACACACTGTCATTGATTGCATCTCTGCGTGAATGACTAGATCATTTCACCTAAATGAAATCAAATTAAAGGATGTTGTTGAATCAGCTTCACATGTCGGCCCACTGAGTTCTGAACTGGCCATTTGGATCTTGAAAGGCCTTGGGGCTTGTCGTTTGATTTCATTAAACACAATTTGCAAGAATTGAAACTGAGCAATCTCGTTCCTCTGCATGTTTTTAAAGCTAGGGTAAATGAAGTGCTTGCCGATACAATGGGCACTTGTAAATGTCTATAACTATGTATCCTGTAAATATAATGTATGATGTCCTTTATTGTTTTATGTTTCATGTGGAACCTATATGCTGCAGGTCTCCCTTGAAAAAGAGATCTATGATCTCAATGGGACCAATCTGGTTAAATAAAGGTTTGAAATGAAATGAAATATAAGCACTCCACTCTGCTGTTGTAGTATTTACTGTATCGAAGCTCTTAATAGGATTGCTCATATTTAAAGCCATCTTTCTCCCGGCCCCTCGCTTTGGATCACTTTCATCAACCGGCCCCATTCCAAACTAATTGAATAGCCCTGCTGTAGATAGTCTGGATTTGGGACATACCTATAACATGTAAATGTTAAGACTCACCTCGCTCAGGTTGATCTCAACGACCTGATCGTATTCACAGCCGTTATCTGGAACCAAGTCTTCTTTGAACTGATCGGCCAACACAGCGATCTCTGAGAGGAGGAGGAGGAGGGGAGGAGGAGGAGGAGAGGAGGAGGAGAAGGAGGAGGAGGAGAGGAAGCCGTTGGTCAAACACCTTTCATCAATACTAAACTGAGACCGACGGAAAGAGACTGACCTCCACGGCCGGTTTTCTCCATGTACGTCTTCATGCGGTGGTTGTAGGGGGAAAACGGACGTGGTGGCTCCGATCTCAGCGCCCATGTTACAGATTGTGGCCATTCCTGTAAAAAACAGTGTTATTTTAGCCGATGAGTAAAATAAACTACACTAAAGTGAAGAAACTATCTTTTATTCCAGCAATGGGTGAATGTTAGTCGATACGCGTGTTGATAGTTAAGTTAATCAAATATATCATACAAGATATATTTTTCACCGTTTTTGCTGAAATGTATATTGCCTCTTGGGTTTACATGCTTGTTTAGAAATATTGTCACTAACATTTTAGCCAACATGAAGACAGAATGAACATTTACACCCCGACAGAAATCAATAAACAACAGGCTCTGACAAAAAGAAAAAAGATCATGAATTATTAAATACCTTAAACGATACTTAGGTCATTGATCGGAATTATTTCTGGGAAAATGTATCGTCTAATGAAAGTAGTGATTGTGCCAGGCCTAGTCGCTGAAGCGGTCACTGTTCTCCCCATTATTTCCCTTCACCGGTGGTTTCAGTACTTGTAATGCATGTGATGTTGACCTGTGCAGGAGATGGAGTCCACTCCAGGCCCGTGATACTCCACGATGGCTCCGGTGCCGCCCTTCACAGTCAGGATGCCGGCCACCTTCAGGATCACGTCCTTCGGTGAAGTCCATCCAGACAAACTTCCCGTCAGCTTCACTCCAATCACCTGAAGGGGGAAATACGCACAGGTTTAAACAAATAGGAAAACCAAAACAGACTTCAGTGACTGAACACAGGGTTGAGAGTGCTCATTAAATACAAATAATCATAGGGAGATTTTGAACACTCTCCCCCACGAGAGACTGCTTGCTACCTCAAGAGGGAATGACGGCTATTTATGAGAATCTGATCACCTTTTCTGGATTATTTGCGTACTGACCTGAAAGCTTTACTTCTCTGGAGGGGTGGGGGGGGGCTTGAGGCTTCTGTTAACCGATTACCCTAACCCACATATTGCAGACTGAAATTATATTCCTCATATGTTTGATTGATATTCCAGCACGATGTGTGCGTACACCAGAGGTCGCGTTAACAAAATATTTTCCGCCTATGACGGATTTTTTTTAACAATGACGGACAAATCTGAACGCAGTCCGTCATTTTGACAGTTTAGAACAAACTCGGAACAGCGCCAAAGTTTCCCCGCAGCGAGGCTCCGGTGTCATGCCGTGTTATGCATGCCCTCCGAAAAGGAAATGATACCGTTTCCAAACCGAACTGTGCCGAACAGATGAGATGTCTGAGTTTTGGCTTCACGCTGTGCACGCTGCGGCAGCCATGCATAACACGTTGACTGTTCACGAGCATGCTCCCCCCCCCGTCAGAGTTGTGTAAAGGCCGACGGGTAATTCTGGATTTTGACGGAAGTTTTACGATCCTGTCCGTCAAAATGGCGGGCAGCGAAAAAGTCTAGCGCAACCTCTGATGTATACACATATTTTATTATCCTTTGTGGTCTATCTATATTATTGTGATTATGTAAATGAGGATTATTATTATTATTCAATTGTTGTCAAATGGAGGATGTGCTGTGTGGCTGTCTGTGGGGGGGGTGGGGGGGGGTGTTGTGCATTGTTCTGTATGTTGCGTTAAACTCAATAAAGAGTATTTATAAAAAATGTAAATAATTAACAAGATGTCAAAAACTCACATTGGGACACTTGAGCTCCCAGGGGATTCCTGCCATGACGTCCACAGCGTCCGCTCCACCCACCCCGATGCAGATGGAGCCGAGGCCACCGCCATTGGGAGTGTGGGAGTCTGTGCCAATCAGCATCACTCCGGGGTACGCATAGTTCTCCAGGATGATCTGTCCAAGGAAAGGGACGAGACGAGTCAGTCACACTTTTATCTTGGGATGAAATTCTCCACAGATTACCGTTTTTAAAATGACTTCTTTGGAATGTCCTTTTCTGGATGGACAAATGCATCATTTTTCAATGTAGAAGACATTTAAAACGTTATTATAAATCAGTGTACGGCACCTGATGGATGATTCCTGATCCGGGTTTCCAGAAGCCGACTCCGTATTTGGCTCCAGCAGAGGCGAGGAAGTTGTACACCTCCTCGTTTACTTCCTGTGTTCAGAATTATTGGTGAGGAGTTATTTTCATATAAGGTACATGAGTATGCTTGATGTTACCGCACATAATAAACTTGGAAGCTGCATTAAATCCTAAAATGTAACAGTTATTTGATCAAGCAGCTTAAATTCAATAAGAACTATTTTTTATGACGGCTTCGGTCAGAAAACAACAATGCTGACAGATGGACGAAGGGAATACACGGCTATTAAGATGACCAAATGTTACCTTGACTAACATTATTTGGCTCAATTTAATTTAGAATAATGTGAGAACACAACTCAAGATAAATATATCATGTAGGTATATTCATTTTTTGCTTTACAATCAAATCCATCTCAACATATTTCAAAATGTTCCATCAATTTCCTGAATTTGCAATTTTCAACCAATGACTGTACTATGAATGAACTATAATGCAATATAATGTACTACAATAGTATAATCTCCATGGATACGTCTCTTTCTGTCCTCACCTTGGCCCTCTGCAGGTCCTCCACCCCTCCGATCTGAGCCTCGATCAGATGATCGCAGTGGATGGTGGAGGGCACGGCCACCCTGGGCAGACCGCTGCTGATGAACTGCAGCATGGCCATCTGAGCCGTGGCGTCCTGCATGGCCACGCGGTCGGGGCGCAGGCGCAGGTAGGTGCTGCCGCGGGCGATATCCTGCCCCACCGGGTCGTCCAGGTGACCGTACACGATCTTCTCCGACAGAGTGAGAGGACGGCCGAGCCTGGAGGAGGGGATTAAGAGACGAGGAGTGTTTATCGCCTCAGAGACTACAAATGTCATCAATATGGCTAGAAAAACTCAACCAAAAAAAGGTGTGTCGTTGATAGAAGCTGGAGAGGTTTTCACGTTATGTTCGACGACATAGAAAAGATCAGTAAATATCCCCATGGTGAGTCTTGAGCTTCTATGGGCCTTAAAATGGCGGTTGCCAACAAGTGTCTAAATGCAGGGGTAGACATTAAGGGTAAAAAGCTTGTATTGTCACTGGCCCCACCATTGTAACCATTGTAACCCATTGTAACCACTGGCCCCACCATTGTAACCATTGTAACCACTGGCCCCACCATTGTAACCATTGTAACCAAAAAAACCGACTAATAATGAAGAAAATTAACACATTTGTTGCAATAGTAATTTTACATTACTACTTGTACTACAACATTTGAAAAATCAGTTCTTCCTCATTTTCCTCAATTGTTCATATTTGGTTTATTAAAATAATGATATTGTGGTCATTGCTAAAAAAAATCAGCTATTATTATGAGCATTATTATTTGTATAATGCTCTTTCTGCCTTCCTGTCATCAGGAGTTAGACATGTAATGGCTACAGATTAGATCAGAACCTTCATTCTCCTAAACTGCTGGGACGTTTCCCTAAAGCCAGTACCGTTATATTGTCTACTCTTCCCTTGCTGTCAGCACAGGTCGGCATTGATGCACAGAGCCGACAGAAGACCTTGTTTATACTGGCATCATATTGAGAGGTGCAGTGACGTGTCCTGAAACCAGGAAGTAGCTGCTGGTTCCCTCCACAGAAAGCAATGGGATTTCTCCACAGGGTTTTGGAAAATAGCTGGAAATAAGGTCTGTGGAAACAAACCTGTTTGATAAATGCACGTTTTGTTCAGCCGGATAATCTCCACATGTCTACCCTACTTTTATCATTTTCGAATCATAAATCTAATCGATGGATTATAAAAGGGTTTTTGGACGCGTCACTGCAGCCAACTCCATCAAGCAGACTGAAACTTCCTCTCCCTCTTCTTCTCATGCTCCCCGTCACTCTCCTTTAACTCCTCCGGTGACTTTCTTTTATTTGAAGATTGTTTTTTGCCCGGCGCTTGGCCGGTTACCGCGGGTATTAAAAACATTTTGGCGAATGGTAAACAGCCGTTTGCTTTTCACCCAACAATGACAACCGACTCACAAAACGCTACGTTGTAGCGTTAATAAACGAAACAATTTAACTAAATTGCTAGTCAAAATACCACAGGAAACATTTTTTTTTAACAATATTTGTAGTGGCCCGAGCGGGCAAGTGGAAAGTACGTTATGCTGCCCGGGGGGTCTAAATAGTGCTTTCGGGCCATTTAATGTGGAGCCCTGAAATGAGACCACACAACATCCTCACGCCAAACACGCCTTCAGCTTAGCGGGGGTGACCATAATGTAGCTTGTTTAAAGAAGGAGATCTGTACGATTACGATGCTAACTTCCAGGCAAACAAAAAACGTACAGCATGTGGTGACCTCAGTAGGCGGGAACAGCAAGACATCCAAAGTTAGCTCTGTGGGCCCTCACTAGTAAGCACTGTAAATGTCACAAGATTAGCCGTGCAGCTGCCATTCCTCATGAGCCAAACTGTACTCGTTGGGCACTCAGTGTAGTTCTGACCTTTGGCGCACGATGTTGATGTTCTCGTGCATCTTCTCATAGTTCACGGTGCTGTTGGGCTCAAAGCGGCTCATGGCCACCTTGGCCTTGGCGTTGAAGGCCGAGCAGACATGAAAACGCCTCGCCCCGCTTCCGAGGACCAGCTAGAGCAGAGGGAACAAAGGACCGGTTTGAGAAATTGCACCATAAACAAAGTTTTACTGTAAAGAATAACACATAAATGAAGAAGAAGGAGATGAAGAAGATTCAACTTATTGTCATGACGTAATACAGGTACTATGTAACGAAACGGTTCCTCTGCGTTTGACCTACCCTAGTGTCAGTGGGCTGCCATTATGTACGGCGCCCGGGGAGCAGTGTGGGGAACGGTGCCTTGCTCAGGGACACCTCGGTAGCACTTGGTCTTTCCGGGACTTGAACTGGTGACCTTCCAGTTGCCAAGCCCCGATGGACTTCGCCACCACCGCCCCAAATATTTGAGTTATAGACGCAATAAAGTGTGGAAGAATAGGACCACATGTAAAACATAATCTTGCAGGGGCACCAATAGGAAATACGATGTGTCGTGTGTAAAAACACAGACAAAGAATCCTCTATTTTGGTCACAAACGGCTCGGCCAGCTTCGTTAGAACTTGACATTACGATAGAAAGACAACTCTCAATTTCCTGAGCAACTCATTACTGGAGTTTATTGGTCATTTGTTAATCTTTTACAATTGTACTCCAGTGGACAAAGGCGCCGTACTGGTAAAAAAACAAACAAAAAATCCGTGTAAAGAGAAGTTCGAGCCTCATTTACATTTTCTTTTTGCTGATGATGAATTCATTTCAATGTCAGCATATGTTCGTGCTGGGAATCTGTTTTAAAGTTGTCAAAATAGGGTATCTCTAATCTCTACTTCCTTACACAAAATCAGAATCTGTGGACACTTTAAAAAGCATTGTAATCACTTAATGTCCTTTAATTGTGCGTTGCAAGCTTTATTACGGAGCAAAACACACAGATATAGTCCTGCATCAAGATTCTGGAAGAAATTAAGACACTGACTGAATAAAGTTTTTGGCTATCATTTGCAACAGTGGAAAACTAGGCTATATAAGCTATATTACAGGATCATATTTAAATCTGTCTTGCCAATGAGTGACCTTAGTCTACACAAGAGGGATGCTATGTTGATATGCAGGGGAAGACACAGTGCTCAGAGGAAACTGGGTGAAAGTTCACACAGCTCATATTTCAGTGGTTAGCCTCCCGCTAGGCTGGTACTGACAGTCTGATACAGGACCCTGTGGACGTGTGAACACTAGAGGCACAGGCAGAGTACATCAGAGGAGCACTATTAACAACAAAAAGAAAATCAGTGGAAATAAACCAGGAGCAGTGGAGACAATCCTCAGAGGGCCATTCCCCTAGCTCTGGGAAATGTTGACTTGTATTAGTTATATGTCCACTCAATGCTGTGCTATCTATCTAACTAAGGTACCATCTCATAAACTAGACGACAGCAAGGAATGACAAATCTCAAACATATCCAACTCAAGCACACTACACTGACAGCCATGTTTTTCTTCAGTCGAAATAAAGCTCCATTTCTGTCTGTAATATAACAGGGTTTTATTTGTTCATATTAACCCTGTATTTTTTCCTTGGATGTTATCTGATAGGAATACTGGATGAGGTCATATGTGATTGTTTACAGGTGGGATGACATTATTGTGGGAGCACATTATTTGGATGTACAGTCTGACATTTAAATACAAATAATGAGACAATAAAATGATGAATCACCAAGCAAAGCAAGCCCTTACCTAGCAGACAAAGCACTAAACGTAGGTACATGCATTGTTTTATAGCAGCATTTCACTTCCTTATTTATTTTATGTGTGTTGCACATTTAGATGAGATTCTCATTGCAAAAACGATGTTGTAACTATTCTGCAAATGAGGAAAAAAACTAATCATTCACCACTGAGTACAGCAATGTATGACCGAGTGTAGGCTGTCGGTGACTTTATAAGAAGCATACTTACTTGTGTTTACATCCTAATGTATACAGCTACGTACCGAAGGCCCTGTGCTATTTAAAATGAATATATACAATCTTATTTCCTCCATTTCCTAACAAAACATCAGAAATACAGTGCCGGTCATCACTCCCAGCTGTCAGGAGGAGCGGTGCGCATTAAGAAAACTCTGTAACCTTGTGATCACCTTGCAAATATCAGGCCACTGGAGACCGTTTCCACACAACATCCAGCTGATATTGATTTAACTACATATTGACACTATAAAAAACACGATTTAATGTTTGTTATTGTAAACTCTGGGTGTTTTTTAGCCGTTACAAGGCGACGCTTACATGAGTCACACGAGGACACGGTGACCTGAGAAACGGTCGCTGTCTGCGCACTTTACCCGTTAACCGTCAAACTTAAGAGAAAAAAATATGACTATACAGAAACACCTTTATGTTGTCATGTATGTTCTCGAAAACAAGGCGGTTAGAGAGTCTGTAAAAGATAAAATAACGTTTTCTTACCCGCAGTCTGGTGACAGTCAAACAGTAAGACGCCATTTTGTTCACTGACAAAGATGTGTGTCGCCCTCATGTGACGTAACTGGCTTAGTGCCCAAGTAAGTGTACACATCATAGATGTGTTTATATATATCTATGGTACACATACCTCTTATTGTTCTTATTATACATCCATGACACATACAAGGCATTTGCTTGGGTGTTATATGGTTCATACATGAATATAATAGGAAGATTGTCAAACAAGGGGCAAATATATAAAATGTAAAATATTATTAATAGAATAAATAGAAAATAAATAGAAATATACAAAAAAGTAAGAGGAATAACACATGACAATTTATTCTGAACATTTGTATTTATTTTATTTAATCGTTTATTTGGCAGGGACAATGCACAGTAATTAACACTTACATTTTAAGCGTTCGATCTGTTCATCTGTCATACTGATCACTGTCAATAACTTTGCTGTTATTAGCATCTGGTTAGCTAGCTATGCTAACGAATATAAGAAGCTTTTTCTCCAACCAGTGAGGTAAAGGCACATCTTTATATGATCATTATAGTTATAAAAAAATAAGAGAATAAAGTAAACAGGTATAAAATACTATATGACAGTAAAAAAAGTTGTTATTAATAAACAAGAATACAGTTTGAAAGGGGAGTGATTTGTAAAATATCCATAAAGAAAAAGAAAATCTGCTTCCAGTTCTGTTTCATTTGGGTGTTGAGAGATGTTTCCATAGATCTCCTAATGTTGCTCTCAATGTGCACCAGATTGATGCTTTTAACTTCAACATTTAAAAAAAAATCTTCCCGGGAGAGCATGCCCCCGGACCCCCGTAGAGGAGGTTAGGTCCCCCTTAGGATGTTACCCCCCGAGAGGAGGTTAGGTCTGGATTAAGAGGTTGCTTTTTCTTTGCACAGCATGAAAGAAAGGCCAAACGAATGGGCTGTGATTTTAGAATTTTTAAGCAGACGTCAATAGTTTTTACAGCCCTCGGAGGATGTGGAAAAGATTTAAATGGCCCCTGAGAGGAAAAAGGTTCCCCACCCCTGACTGAAAACATTAAAATGTGCCAGATTTAGCTTTGAGCTAATTTCCATCCGCAGTCCCTCACATAAAACATTTAAGAAGTTTACATTTTACAAACATAGCAAAAACAAAATACATGATATGCAAAAAGTGCAAAAGAGCAAGAGCAGCATACACGAGTATTTATGACATGGTAATACAATATAGCAGCAAGAGAGTGCAAGAGAAGATACAAGAGCTAAAGTGCAAGAGAAGATACCCCTGTGTTAAAGTGCATTTAGCGGTGATTGCACAATATATACATCCGAATTTAAATTAGGAAATGGAATACATCTGTGCAATTTAAAAAAAATGGGATTTATATTAAAGTATTGGTGACGTGATAACACTGAAAATATGCCAGGCTCTCACGTCAATACATAATTTATGTTTGGAATAATCCTTAAAAATGCACAAAAATGCAAAACTGTAATGGAAGATGTGAGACTACCTTAGTTTTTGGTTAAATCAAAATGTCTTGTGTGACTTACAAGTTGAAGACTATATGAATGGGGAAAAAATGCTTAAATATACTCATAGGACTAACTGAAAATTATGGCTATCATACTGTATGTGTTCGTGTAGTTGGGAGATGTCTATAATTGAATTTAGCCTATGTCATTAGAATATATTTCTTCATTAAATACAAAATCCATAATCACAGTACCTCTCATAGGCTACAGATGACTGATAATCAAAATGTGGATAGATTTGAATGCATAACAAACCCGGAATCAATCCATCTCTAATGCATGTCTTTTTTTATTTAACACTATCAATACCACACACCATTTAACGGCAATAACCACATTTCCCACAAGCCCCTGGTAAAAGTCAAGTTGATTTAGCTGCTGAGTGGATGCTGCAGCCCAATAATGTGAGGGTCCTCCCCCCTCTCAGCCAATAGGGACTCTGTTGCTATCACCGCTTATATTTTTAGCAAATTGCACAGCACCGTTAGAAACTACAAATATACCTCCGCCAATTTTATCTAGTGCCTGCAAGGTAAACATGGAGGAAATATGCCCTCAATTAGCGTTTTTTACATCGTTATATTTTGAAAGAGGAGTATGAAATTAGGTCTTATATATGGTGTAAAAAATGCAAGGTATGAAAATAGTTTTTATCGTTATTCCAACAAATAAGTCTGCTTGGTAATATTTATATAAATATTCTGCATAAATATGACATTAACTAAATGATTTACTGGCAGCATCACATATGCATAGATACCGTTGTATGGAATAATAACAATAATAATAATAATAAAGAACCAGCTACTATAATATGAAGAAAGTAGTCCCTGCCGTCACGGGCGTGTGGGCGAGTCACAGTGTATAAATACGCCGGGTTGTCAAACAGTAAAGTTTCACTGGAGCCTCCATGCAAACTGTCAGTTGAAGAAAAACTAGGAAACCCTTTGGACCTTGCTGAAAAGGGGGCAGCAGATTAATAAACACAACACTGGGGTGAGAACAATATCCAGTGGTCAGCATTTGCACCAAGGACTCGACACGTCCGCCTTGAAATCGAAGACAACACAGGGGAATTACAAGAGAAACGCAGGAGTCAAGGTAGAGCATCAGTGACGATAGGTGAGTAATTAAATGTCTGCTGGTTCCTGAAACTGCATTTAAATGTCCTTAAATTGCGTGCATGTTGCTGTGTTTGGCTTTGCAAAATGCGCTCATTGTAATGAATGACAGCACTGGTTCGGCCATTTAAATAGAGACCCGGCTTTTGTTTTTATCCTGGCCCGTTGTAAATTAGCTTCCCTTCTTGAAGTAAATGCAACTGTCATGTTTATTTTATACGTTGTTTGACTGTATATGCTGAGGAGGGACTGTCTTCCTTATTGCTCAGTGGGCACACAATCGCTCGATAGTCTGTTCTCCACTTATTTAGCCTTATAATTTAATTTACAGCGTTAATTTGGCATGGTGGGGGGGGGGATTCTTCACTTGCATGTCACCTAAACCAGTGTCCATTATGCTCCACTGCCTTTTGACATATGGCAGTAATCCCCAGGTAGACCCTGCTCCTTTTTAGTATCTGAGTTTAGCATCACACACAGCTCATATCCCTCCAATCTCGCCCTCATCTTGCACATTTGGCATCTGGTAGTGCAAAGATATTCCCATTTAAGGGCATCTATTATTATCAATCTGTTTAGGGAGAACATTGCAAGTGATGGGGATTCAATGAAAGAGAAACACATCACTATTCATGTCCAATTGAGGTTTCAGGTGTAACTTGGTTCAGGAAGGCCTCCATTTGCTGCTTTAAAAGCTCAATTGTAATATTTCTAAAGGCTTTTTGCTTTCATATTATGTATTGTGTTTATTTTGGAAATTGGCTAGGGCTATCTGTAAGCTCACATGTGCTCAACAGATAAACAGGGGGCTTCGCAGCACAGAGTGGCACATATGCAGCTCTGATAATGAGTCCATGTAAACAAAAATAGCTCTATAGATCCTGCTGCTGCTCTGACCTGCAACACCAGGCCTGCACACATCACTGGAGCTCCTTAAGTTGTGTAACAGTGAAGCATACAAAGCCAGGGATTTGTGAGCGTGGATGTTTTTATGAAAATGGCACGTTCTGGTTTAAGATGTAGACCTTTAGATGCACTCTACAGCAGCACATCTGCACATAGCTACTCCTCCAATGTCATTGGATGACATTGGATCTTGTACATCTTGCTTTGTTTATATAATACGAGACGTGAAATGCAGTAGAAGCTGCTGGTAGCTTTAACTTTGTGTGTGTGTGTGTGTACTAAAGGTTTGTATTGCTGGTGGCTGTTGCAGGTGCTGGACCAGGGGATGTTCCTGTACATCCTTTTTACGGTCACTTAAACTCATTTTAAACCGAGGTGCAGGAGAGGAACAGATGCAAAATGGGGCCCTATTTATAGCCCATTCTAAACAACCCCCATTTTATCCTTCAATGTCACCTTTTTCATGCTATGGGGGGGGACAAGTGAATCTCTAACAGTCACTCTGCATGCAGCTTTATCTGTGATAGCATTAGAATTGTCTTTTAATCGGAGGCGTCTTTCTAATCTTAGCTGCTGAATCCCCATCTGGCAGGGAAGTGAATGTGAGTGAATTGTTTGTGTGTAAGGGGGAGGGGGGAGATCACACGCACTGCATGGTGGGAAATGGTGTTCTGTGAAGTCGACTTACTGTCCTGCCATTTTACACCTCCTTCTTTCCTGAGTATCGGTGGTGTTATTGCTTCTTCTTTCTGCCTGTAATCCTTCAGTGGTTCTGCCTCGGCAGCATGGCCTCCGTGTGACTGTGTGTAAGCGTCAAAGCAGGATGCGTTCCCGGGATCAGATTCAGATTATAAAGGATTTATGGAGCCCACAACACAGCATCTGTTACATCCATCAGTAGATCCTGCAGCTGATGAAACCAACATATAGAATATTATAAAGCATGTCTGATGCTGTGTTTCACTGAGACTCTGGTGTTGTCCACACGTTAAGCATCTCATAAATGTAGCATTTGATTACTAAAGCAATATGGTGTGTTTTCTGCACGGTTTGTCCAACCGCTCTGAATCTATTTATGATGGCTTCAAATGCGTTTCACCAAAAGTTATCTTTTTTTAATCCATGTTTGCACTCTTTCAGTATGGAAATGTCTTAATCCACAGCTTATTAATCACTTCCGTTCCCCTCATGCATGCAGAAGAGTCAATGACCATATGGAGGCATAAGTGTGCCAAATAATCATGTAAATCAATTAAGCGTCGATTAACTGATACATAACTTTTTTCTGTGACCAAAAGGGAATGATTAGCAGCTAGGGATGTCCCGATCACCTTTTTTTGCTTCCGATCCGATTCCGATCATTTGATTTTAACAATCTGCCGATACTGATTTTTCCCGATCTTTATGCAATGCATTACGAGAAAAAAAAGGTAACCGATAACGGCTGGTCATCCAACGCGACGAATTCAGCTATCTTGGCTGCTATGTTTTGGCCTTTTCACTGTTCTGGGGCAGTTTCTCTTTCCTTTTGAAAGTCTCTGAAAGTGTCGGTTGTTTCAGTGCCGTTACCTGAGTGGCCGCTGTGTCCTCGTCGTGTTGTTGTTGGTGTTTGTTTCTCAGGTGGCGTATTAGATTGGTCGTGTTGAACGTAGCTCTGTTCTTTCCACCACGCGGAACCTCCGCCTTGCAAACATTGCATCTGGCTGTTACACTGCCTTCGCTTTCAATTTCATAATACTTCCAAACTCCTGACATGTTATCTGTCCCGACTCCCGAGTCACCAGCTGAACGTAGCCTCTCGTTAGCTTGCTGTTACTATTAGACACTGCGCCCACTCTGTTGCCAGCTTTGAGAGAAATAAGCAAACGGGTCTGAAAACAAGCCCAAAGAAAGCAACACATACATGATGTTGTGTAATTTTAAACCAAAACTAAGTCCTCAGGATGACTTTAAGACGTGAACATGGTCATTTTTGTTTTGTAACATTAAATAAAATAATAAAACTATTATAAAAAAAAATCCCGATCCCCGATTTTTTTTCTTCCGATCTTTTGAAAATCACGTGATCGGCTCCGATCCCCGATCACCTGATCGGATCGGGACATCTCTACAGCATTTTGTTTTGGTACAGTTGGTGTGTTTCTTTTTATTTCAGAATCTGTTTTCTTTTGCCAACACAAACCAGGAATAACTGGTTAACTAGCACATACAGAAAAAAGACCACCCACACGAAAAAAAACAACAATGTCAGAAAAATGTACATTACATCACTGCTAGGTTAGATAATTAGCAACCGAAGACATACGATGACATGGCGGCACTTAAAGGTGGGGTAGGTACGTTTGAGGAACCGGCTCGAGATACACTTTTTGTTATATTCCATGGAATGCTCTTAACATCCCGATAGCAATGAATATCTGAAGTGCTTTGACAACAAATCCATAAAAAAACGTCATCAGTGGAAGCCGTAGCGCTGTAAAAAGCACGACCAATCATCTGAGCCGGCTCGGCTAAAGTAACTGGATGGCCTACCTGCCTGTCAGCCTTCCATCTGTGCACACACTTATCTCGTGCCCTCATTGGTCATGTGCGCGTTCGTGTGTGTTGGAGGAGGGGCTCTGTGAGGAAGTCTGAAGGATGGGGCAGATTGTTTTCCGGCTGTGTATTTTCAAATTCTAGCGCACTCGAGCTGGTTTCTCCAAAATTACCTACCCCACCTTTAAAAGAAAATAAGTGCCAAAATAAATGAAAAAGTCCTTAACATTTTAAATGCGATTTAAGGTTGACAGATGGAGAACATTGCAGTGTCCCCTTCCTTTGCTTGTTTTCAATCCACTTCCCTTGATCTCCCCTTTTATCTTCCTCTGGCTCTTTCAAAATAAAATGATGCCCTTCTTCTCTTTTCTCCTTCACAGTTGGAACCTGAAAACGCCACATTTGTGACGACAAAGGCCGCCTGCAACCTGCCGCCTTCGAGGTGCCTTTACCATGGTGACACTAAAGGACTCATAGACGTTACAATAAAGCCAGAGGAAAAACTCCTTGTTACCGTTTGCATCGCCTCACCCTCGACCCCTCCCCCCCCCCGAACGCTGACCCGGAGCAGCCATGCATCTCGAGGTGAAGGTCGCCCTGAACTTCATCGTGTCCTATCTCTACAACAAGCTGCCTCGGCGCCGTGCCGATCTGTTTGGTGAGGAGCTGGAGAGGATACTGATTTCTCGGTTTGAGGGTCACTGGTACCCCGAAGCCCCTCTCAGAGGTTCTGCCTTTCGCTGCATTCACCTGGGAGCCCCGAGGGACCCCGTGGTGGAGTTAGCCGCCAAGAGGAGCGGCTTGGACACGGAGGAAGTTCGTGCAAACGTTCCTGCAGAGCTCAGCGTGTGGATCGACCCGTACGAGGTTTCCTACCAGATCGGAGAGAAGGGGGCGGTGAAGGTCCTCTACCTGGAAGAGACTCCTGGACTCGGGTGTGACGGAGAGATGCCGGAGGGGCCCACCAGAGAGGGTAAACTCACTTATATACATTGTTTTGAGGTGGTCCCTTAAGGATTTAAATTGAACTTAAATCTGTAATTATTCTGTAAAGGGTATATTGTATTCAATGTTTACATTTTGTGAGTTAGATGGACCAGCATAACCAACACTGCCTTCAATTCTGTTAATTTGTATTTATATTATGTTTTCTATATATATATATATATATATATATATATATATATATATATAATCTTATTATTGATCTGTATATAGTCACTGTTTTGCGTATCTTGTTTATCTTCTACTGCAATGGCTTATCTATGCTGCTGTGACGAACAATTCCTAAATTGGGATCACAAACGTATCTTATTATTCTCTTAGCATCTACACAGCTTTCCTTAACAATACTGCACATACTTTATTACTTAGTACTTTGCGATAGTATACTTTACGTAGTTTTTTGGTATATCCAGATTTAATGTCACTCATTTTCAATATCTTAACTCAACATAGTTTAAAAAATATACATTTTATTTTGTATCTTCTTTAACTGTGTGTACATGCACCATGTACACCAAGGCACATTCCTCGTATGTGTAAACCTTCTTGTCAATAAAACTTCTTTCTGATTCCTTAAAGGAGACTCGGAGGCGGAGGAGGCCAAGAGTTTGGGGTTCAACCCGGACGCTCAGGTGTTCGTTCCCATCGGCAGCCAGGCGTCGCCCGCCCTCATGCCCTCTCTCTCCAGCTCCCCCACCCCGATGTCCACCGCCCTCTTCAGCTACCCGAGCTCCAGCACGCCCCCCGACCCCTCCGCCCACTCCTCCAACACCTCCACCCCCTCCCCCCCCAGCGGCGGCCTGCCCTACCTCTCCGCTCAGCAGCAGCAGCAGCCGCCGCCCTCCTCCATCCCCACCGCCCGCCCCCAGCCCATCACCTTCACCACCGCCAGCTTCGCCGCCACCAAATTTGGCTCGACCAAGATGAAGAAGTGCAGCGGTGCCGGGTCAACAACTGGCTCCAATGGCTCCATCCTCCCCCCCGCTCAGAGGATGCTCACCCACTCCCCCACCGCCATCTTGGCTCCGGACCTGCTGAAGCACAAGCCTCTCTCTCTGTCCTTGCACTCCCTCGGAGGCGCTCCCATCGCCAGCCAGCTCTCCCCCAACGCCAAAGAGTTCGTGTACCCAGGATCGCCGGGCGCCCTTTACTTCGATGCTGACTCCCAGCCCATGCAGCCTCACGACAGCCCGTTCCAGCCGCCACACTCCCATCCGACCTTTGACCCCTTCTCCAGCCCTCCTCCGCCCCCCAGCGTTGGCATCATCGGCAGCAGCGGGGGAATCCCCTACATGGAGAAGCCCCCGTTTGTGGAGGGTCTAGGAAGCTACAACCTGCAATACCCCAGCCAGTCCTTCCAGCCGGTGGTGCTGGCCAACTAAAGCCTTCATTTGTAACGAAAAAGAAATGTTGTCCCGAGGTGTGTCTGAAAAATGACGCTCCAGATATTTTCAGTTTTTTCTAACAAATTGTTCTGATACTAATACGCGTTGAGAATTAGTTTTACTACGAGGATTTAAAAAGTACCACGTCCACTGAATAATGAAATGTAGTTTTTGTTACCTCCAATCCCCGCCCTTTCTTTTCATTCGTTGCTTTCGTCCGTTTGCTTTGATGACAGGAGTGGGTGGGGAGGGGTGGGTTCCTTTCTACGTTTGAGTCGTTGCCAATCGCTTTTATGTTGATTCCTTTGCATTGAATGTTAACGTGAAGGACTTGTTTTTGTTTTGGGGTTTAATGGACCCGGCTCTAGTGTAGCTCCACTTGTGCACTGCACTGTCATGCTGTGAAAGAAGCTGCTCGCCAAGTCCTGCAGGGAACGAAGGCTGTGGAAAGCTCAGCACTTTGCTCTGCAATCTGCTCTGCCCTACTTGCCACAAATACAGAGAAGGGGTGGGGGGGGGGTCTGCTGTGTGTGTGAGTGTGTGGCGCTGCTCTGTTTTGTTGTGCCTCAGAGTGATGGAGAGACCCATTGTTTGTACGATGGTGGGCCCTCTCCACTAGCAGGTTGTCGTCAGCTGCGATGTGTGTACATGACACAAGTTTAAATGAAGCGAGAGCAGTGGAGTGAGCAGAAAGGCAGCTTGGGGGAGTAAAGGAGCGACGTAGGGGAATGTATTGCATCTGTCGGGGGGGATACTGCAGCTAGGAAGGTCAGGGAAACCTTGGTGGAGAAACGGGTTTGCATTTTAAGACTTTAACCGAGCGTTGATGCCTCAATTAAACACACCGGGGTGTAAATGATGCTTTCATATGTGCACACACACGCAGGTGGCCGTGTGAGAAGGTGAGGAGGGATGCAGCAGGCATTGTGATAAATGGCTTGGCATGACTTTGAGGGAGAGCTTTTCCTCTGCACGAAGAAGGAAGTGAAAGGGAGAGCAGCAGCCAGAGGCTTCTTTCGCCTCGGTGTTATCCGGGCTGTGGAGAGATTTAAAACCCAGAACACGTTTGCGGTGAGCTTAAATTTTATCGAAGCCAACCATTCTCTCCCTCCTCTTGAAATGCTCCTCTTCTCCTCTGGTTGCTGACAAAAGATTCATACAGATGAGTGATCCTCAATCGGTCTGCTGCTTTTATTGGTTAGATTTTAAGTCTGGTGCACGTCTCTAACAATGGTTTGTTTACCAGCCGGGTCCACGTGATTGTTGGTGAGCCTCTGCAGGGAGGGGTGGCTCGCAGATGAGCAGCACTTTATTTCTGAGGCTATGTGGCGATGTCGTTCCTTTAGCCTCCGTGAAATGCTTTAGAGATTCAAACGGTGCAGATGCAAGATTGAGGAGATGCTGTTTATTTGAATGTTTCCAGAAACCTATTAATGAGGACCCTTGACTCTGGGTTTGCAACGTGACATCTTGTCATATGCATGGAAGGTTTTATTTGTTTTTGTTTCAAGGGGATGGGCGGGGAGGTCTGTAAATGTCATGATTGTGAGGGGAAAGATGCATTTATATTGTTTTGTAATTTATTTCTATATATTTTAGTTTTTTTCTGCAAAAATGATCACTGACATTTGTACGAGTAAAGACATGACAAGTCCAGGAAATATGTATATATACAAAGTTCTTACGTTCAGATTTATTTGTTTAGTTTCTTACATGCCGAGGTTATTTTTTCAGAAAATAACGTGAATATATGCAAACCGAGACAAAAATAAAGATGTACAGAATAAAGTATTGAATGTGTATTGTACCTTGTACCTTTTTGGCATTTGTCTAATAAGACGGGTAAATGTATTCATTCTTCAAGTCGGATTTGAAGTTTAAGATGTGAATGTTTACAAAGGGTTTGTGTAGGAAAGATGGCTGATTTCACGTTTGTTCCGTGCTCCCAGGGCCGTCTCACAACACTACTCCCCATTGGCAGTGCATTGAAACCAAAAATTACACATTTCACATTTGTCCATTTCCCTTGTTTTCTATTGTCAATTCCCAACATATTTAGAGTTACCCCGCTGGTCTTTTATCCTTTGAGCTAAAAGTACCATTCATTTTCCTCCACTTTATTTAAACACATTTTCACTACCCCCAATAGGCAATGCATTTGGACAAACGATCCACATTTCGGAGTTATTCTTAAGTGAAATGTCCATTTACCCATTTATTTTGGTGAAACATGTGTATTACATTCCCTACAAGTTACTCCGCTTATCTTTTTTCCTCTGAAAAAATTGTTATATTTTCCCACTTTAGTTAATAATCACATCCACTCTACTTCCCATAGAAATGTATTTAAACAAAACCATTTACATTTCAGATATATTCAAGGGCAAGTCCTTCCTTCTTTTCCTTTTTTTTGTTGTAAATTCAATACTTATTTAGGATCACAATTCATTTTGAGATTTCCTACATTTAGTTTTTGTTTTACTCCCATCCAACCAACACTACTCTCCAACACTCCTTGATTTCTTTTGTTTGCTACGAAAGCACCTAACCAAGACAAATCATATTTACTCGAACAACACGCCCCCTTATATATTATTATATATCCCATCACATTTTACTTTGTCTCACTTCATCTTTTCCCCTTTCTCCCCAGGTCCTTTGGTCCTGGTACTATAGCCATATCCCAGACTGTCTTTGCTTACACAGACGCTCGCCCTTCTCCAGTGCAATGTAATGCCATAGTTTAAATTACCCTGAAGGATTTAAGGGGTTTCTACCTCTCTGCACCCGGAAAAAAAAATACAAAAATCAGTATATCGTCTCAATGAGAAGACAGTGTTACGGAAAGGATGAAGGAAATGAATGTGATCTGGTTATTAGGCTACATCCTGGTTGAGATGGCCTGCGGATAATAAATAAGGGAAACAGAATTATTTTGTGTTTAAACATGACCGTCACATGCATGTCCAAAATGACTAAGTGACTATTTTTTTTCATATTTGTGAGATTATTCTTAGCAAACGAGGTGTTGTTAAATTTCGTCTGTATACAAATCGGGCTCCTCTGAGGATGTGACGATGACTGTAAAAGAGTAAATGCTGGTTTGTGTTTTTTCACGCTTTTCTAAACACACTCCAAACGCAGGCCATTCAACAATCGGGGTTGAACGTTATTAAGGAGGAAAAAACAAGAATTTTGTATTCTGATGTCCGTTTGCTTATATCGATGTGTGCGTTTTATTTTGCACTTTGGAATATTTCATTGTCATAAAAGAAGTTTATTTTCTATGTAAAAAATGTAACATTTAAGAGTACAAATAAATATAATTAAAAGTCCAGATGTATAAATATAGTGCTTTCTTTCCTGCCTGTATTTTATTATTTTTGTTCCTATTTTGTATCTGATCTGTACACCCTGTATGTAATGAATCTTTCACTACTGAAATGCAATGACCTGTTTTCTGTGCTGCCCCACCCCCGGGAATGGGGAGTTACTACTGCAGTTTCTTATTGTATCAGATTCTTTTTTAAGTTTGTAATAAAATAAACAGATTGGCAAAAAAACAAGCATGGAACATAAGATCATTGTCATCCTCATTGTTTGTGGTGGAGGAATTGTGTTGCATGACATACTTATTTCAAGTGGTGGAAGAAGTACCTGAATGTCTTAAAATTGTATAAATGTCAAAAGAGTAATACCCCAAAAAGTAGTATGCTAATTTTTAGGCTACTGGGACATGTCTCCATGCTTTAATGTTCAAAAAGCTCTTTACTTGTCTCATACTGCCTGTGCTGCAGCACCTCTTTTCACCCTCTGTCTGAAACCAGAGCCCAGTCTGCTCTGATTGGTTAGCTGGCCGGCTCTGTTGTGATTGGTCAACTGCTCAGAGATGTCCCGCCCCCTAGCCAGTAGAAGTGCAAGTGTTACATAGTGATGTCACTATATTTTGCAAGTAAACAAAAGGAGTCCAATGGAGTCAGTTAACTTATAACGATATATCAATTCTAATTTATTAGTCTATTTATATTTTGAGGTATCTCTTAATGTGCATTTGTAATGTAACTAAACCTGTAAAATAAATAGTAGTGGATTAAAAAACTCAATATTGGCTTATAAAATGTAGTGGAGTAGATGTATAAAATAGCATAAAAGGATAATCCTTACTAAAAGTACCTGAAGAATGTACTATTTTAGTAAATATACTTCATTATAGTCCACCACAGTTCACCTCTGTTTTAATATTGAACATATTGCAGATCAAAGCTGATCCCCTGAGCTCCTGTGAGAAGCCTCAGTTTGAGCTTTGTGGCGGTAAACAAACTCAAGTGATGTTTGATCAATAATTCAAAGCAAAGCTGAAATTCTCAAATGGTGAGGATCCAGATTGCTCCCCGCCCACCTCAGCTGGACGCGTCCCAGCAGATATTACATGAAATGTCATCATGGAGCGCTCTCTGTGAACGCTCCATAGTAACATGCAGTGGTGTGACATTAACATGCATGGCTGGGCTCCTCCTTGGCTCTCCTCCACGTCTTGCTCGCCCACGCACTGCATCCCTCCCTCCCTCTGATCACATGTTTCTAGCTGCATCCCTGTTCTCCATCTTTCCATGTCCATCTTGTTTGCGCCCCTCTCCAATTCTCCCTCCCTCTCTTTCTTCTCCATCCTTTCCAAACACCTGATCCTTTCCTCCCTTTTGTCCCCCACCCCTCCCTAATTCCCAGAGCCCCTCCTTTTTGATTTTCTTTCCTCCTCACACACACCCCCATCCTGCTGGTCTTTGAAGCTGCTGTTACGCAACGCTGCTCCCCAGTGTGTCGATGTGATCATTACGCAACATCTCCTACTCCTCTGGAATACTGATGAGCAGCAGGACCAATGGAGGGGCATTAAAATAAACAACTGGTCGAAGGGAAATCATGCGGGATTGTGTATTTGAACATATGCATCAAGGTTAGGTTAAAAAAACTAGGAGAAAACGTCTTCTTCCGTGCACCAAACTGCTGCTTTCTTTTGTCTCTTCATCTCGCCGCACTGCTACATCTGCCGCAGCTGGCTGGTGACTCAGGCAAGGTCAAGCAAAAGAGCCAACGAGTCATGAAATCTCCATTTATTTTCAATTGCATGATACAAGATACAGTTAGGACATAGTACTGCATCCTTCATGGTTAGGACAATACAAAAACACTTAACAAAAATCATGTTTATATAAAAAAAGGGGGGAAATAAACCAAATCACGACAGCTTAGAAATAGATGGACTTTTAAATATTCTTCCAGGTGTTTTAAAGCTACTTTTAATAGCAAACAGTCATTATTATGATGCCGCAACCGTTTTAGGCTAGAAAACAGCTCATGTGTGCCAACTACAGGCCACAAACAACAACTATGTACACCTGTGCTACCTGCAGGTAAAGTATTACAGCTGCAATTATTATAAGCTTTTTGTATGAGACATTTGTTACACAGCAAATATAGATGTCAGTAAACACTTTCATTCTCTAATTCCTAATATTGAAATGCTTATTTTAAGCATGCTCTGGACGGTGTTGCTGTGAAACAAATGTGTTATTTTTTTTTAACTAACTGGCGATAATAGAGTTTATATTTCAAACCTCCAACAGACACAAAGTAAATGGCTCCTTTTAAGGAAAATAACGCTGTTGTAAAACTTTTTTCCTAAATTGGTGCTTAGGTAAAGACGCCAGGAGCCTACTGTGTTGTCTGGAGGAGGCGACCGAGCTGCTGATCTTAACTGCTGCTGCTTTCTTCATTACCTATTGGTTTTATCGCCAGCTAAATTAAAATGTGCAGAAATGAGAGTTACTAGCATGAACAAACGTTGCTACATACTGTATCCAGTACTTAAAGAATCCGTGTTTGTGTCTTCTAAAATAATCTCTTGGCATGTACCCAGTGGCGGACTGGGTACGGATGGGCCGATACCGAAGTGGGCCGCTCGGATAAGTCAGTCATTAGCACCCCATGTTGTCAATTTACTAGCGGTATATACTAGCGGTACCGAAGTGGGCCGGTCGAGAGTCCCGGGCTGATTTGTAGTCCCAGTCCGCCCCTGCCTGCCTGCACCGATAGAGTTGTGCAGGAATGTGGCTCCAGGACATTGTACTACATCTGGTTCCCTCGTCTCCAAGACAATGGTTTTATAAATGTGTTTTTGCCTGAAATAAGATCTGTGGTTAACACAAGATAAAGAGATTTTCAAATGATTTCGTCACTAAATACATCACTGCTGAATGTCTGAAGCTGTTATGTGTCATAAAAACAACGGTTGCTAACATACAAGTGACTATAAATCAGACTACTAAACATCACACCGAACATTAGCCGCCTTTAGCTTAGCAGTGGTGACGGGAAGTTTTTTATTATTTTTACTTCTGGGGTTGCATTTATTCCTAAAAAAATAGTATTAATATGTGGAGATTTTCCTGCTAAACCAAACGCCTTAATCATAAAAATGTGATTACCACAGATCTTATTTTCTGAAATCCAATGAAAAAATCCCATTGGCTTTTTGTCGAGGGAGCCCTTGCGACGCTAACTTCAGGCTCAGCCTTCACTGCACCTCGCTTTAATCAGCCTGGCTGCTGTTGTAGAACACTTTAATTAAAAAAAGAACTAAACGGTTGCATTCAACACCTACTTTGATGGATACAATTCAGTCAAAGCGTCATAAACACGTTGCTAAGAAATGTCACGAAATCGTCAGGAAACAAGAACACACAAAATCAAAAGCAGACCCAGTGTATCTAGATATAGATCAATGTTTAGTTAATAGAAAACAATCCACACAGTGATCAAAAGATGTTTCCTGCTGATGTTCGCCCCAAGGTCAAGCACTGCTGCACGAGGAGATCATAGCAAACTTCTGACAGAACTGTACAATAGACCATCGACGTACCCATCCAAAAACATATGGAGTTTTCAGTGATGGTTTAGACATAAGTACACTTTGTGTGAAATATTCAGCGGAATAACAAAGACAGGTCACTGGGTGTCATGCATTAGGATCCTGGAATACAGAGGATCTAAACTGGAAGCACAAATGACTTTGGGGCATGTCTATTCAGTACATCATAATACGTTTACATACATCACTGAAATAAAACGAGCATTACATAACAGAGTATTATTGCCACATTTTTTTTTCTTTCCAAGATTATTACGCCGATTATGAGCACAAGCCAAACCGAGCACGACATGTGCATCAGCCAAAGACATTTGAGCTATCGAGTCCCATAACAGTCTGAAATCTATTCAATAATTTAGAAATTCAGCGACCCAACGCATCCACTCGGAGTTCTGCCAAATGAAATATGCTGCTTTATGTGCTTTCTGCTTCCAACCCTGCTAAACGTTATATAGTTTAAAATAGGAAGTGTTGGATGAGGTAAATAAGAGTGTATTTTCTCTGTGTTCAGACACATGCTGAATGTATATATACATATATATATAGAAACAAAACAAAACCAATAAAACTATATATAAATCTGTTTAAACATCCAAAAGCACAGTTTACCCTTTGATTTCCCTGCAATGGTTTCATTATAGAAGTATTGTTCCTCAAAGGAAATGATCTGACACATACATCAAAATCAACAGATGCATGATTATTACCATCAGAATAAATACAGCACTCATTTGGCAAATATAGGAATAATATCGAGCTTATAGAGACAGAATCTCAGTACATAAAGAACCATATTTACAACGGTTTGTTTTCGAAGCAGTCGACTTTGGGCTTGGTTAAATCTTTAAAAAAATAAAATCCAGCTGTCACTACATTAGACCAGACAGGCGGAGGCTCTAGCGCCCTCTACCTGCAGTGTGCAGTACAATAAACTCTCCTACGCATGAGCATACCCCCCCCCACTGGTGAGGGCCCATCAGACATATGCCTTTAACCTACAAGAAATACATCTCTCTTTCTATACTCATCTTTCCAAAGGAAACCTGTCTTGTCCTGTGAGGTCTCTGTCTGCTGATCTGAGGTCAGTAGAAAAAGGAAACCACATCACAGTAGCTTTAAATTGTAGGGCATGCATGTTCTCCCCCCGAATAAAACGTCTCTGTGTCTCCCATGGTTATACGGTAGATTTAAACACTGTGGCCCAGCGACACGACTACATACACAACGAGATGTTGTGTTGATGTGGAAGAACTGTGAGTGAGTGACTCGTGTTCTCCTCCTTTCCGCTTCCTCCCTCTGGAAGTACCTGATTCTCTCTCCTGCTCCTTCATCACCTGCTCCTCTCGTCTTAGCTGGAGTGTTTAAAAGGGAGTACAGACACGACACAGACACGAGGAAACTTGAGGGACGCAAAGTGTGCACCACACTGAACACAGGACTTCTAAACTGACATGCTTTGGTCCACTAAGAAGAATAAGTGCTGTGCAGTTCTAAAAAACGGATTTGTGATTCATTTGTACCGCTTTGCTCAGATTTCCTGACTTTTCTGTGTGTGTGACCACGGGAGCATCCTCAATCCTCCTCTCCGAGTGTGTAGGAGCCAGGCGCTCTTCCACAGGCCCTCCTGCGGCCCCCGCTCCATCACGAAGCCTCGCCGCCTGCCGGTGTGTGTCCGAAACTCCGGACCTCGCGTCGGGAAAACACACCCGGAGCTCGACACATGGACCGGAGGTCGGCGAAGATGCAAATTTAGATTCCCTTGGTGGTTGGTGTCCGTGTTGAATTCTGCGGGGAAGAGAGTTCTGCTTTTGTGTCTCATTGATACGTCATGTTTGTGGTGTTAATGAGTTGTTTACAGCGGGCCGTACTTGGCCTCGTATCGGGTCAGGACGGTCTTGCATCGTCCGCAGTCTTTCCGCAGCTCGGACACTTGCTGCCGCAGCGCCGCGTTCTCCCGCTCCAGGAAGGAGGCGCGCACCGTGATCTGGTTCTCCTTCAGCCGCCGCGCGTCACGGGAACGCTTCGCCGCCACGTTGTTCTTCTTCCTCCTGGACCAGTATCTGTCATCCTGCGGGGAAACGAGAGAGACCGTGAGCAGCAGCAGAGTTGATATTAGCAAAGGGATTTGAAACAAACGAACATCTGTGTTGTGAAAACATCCCGCCCTTTCTTTGATCTCTCATCCACCGCTCTGTTAGCAACCACTTTAATCTTCACCGGGACGAGACCACCGAGACCCCCTGAGTCACACTTAGTTGTCCTCTTTGGTGCAAAAGATTATGTCACCATGCTTCAGGTATGTGTATGGTGACATCAATGTGTTACTCATGTGAAATGCACTGTTTACATGCTGCTCGAACACAACCATTTCGAACATTTGGATCATTAAACAAAATGTCAACAAAATTGATCTTAAATAAAAAGAAAATGAAATAGTGTCAACATATTGTTTTTAAAATGGTGTTATTATTATATTATATATATATTATATTAAAAATAAAAATTGTGCAGCCACTATTATTTACATTATTGCTTTTAAATGTAATTTTAAAAATGTGAGTACTTTGTTTATTCAGTATTGTTACTCAATAGATATGTTTTTAATGTTGATATGTATGGATGTAATGTTTATGAGTATTTTCAAATGCATTGTTTACATGCTGCTGTAACAACAACTATTTCCCAAATTTGGATCAATAAAGTAAAACTGATTAAATGATTATTTCTAGGTCTCACAGTCGTCAGCTTCCGTTTGAATACACGTGTTTTCTTTTTATAAATACGCCTACCTTCTGCTCGTTGGGAACAAACACTTTCTTGGCCTTCTTGATCATGGGCTGGGGCTTCAGCTCCTCTTCGGAGAACTTGTGTTTGCGCGGGTTGAACAGCTCCCCCCCCGGCACGCTGGACAGAACCAGGTCCGTGGGGTCCGGCTGGAAGTTAATGTCCACCTCGATGGCCTCGGGGTCCACGGGGGAGGGGGTGCGGCGCTCTGCAGGGTACCGAGATACAAAGTTAGCTTGGATATAAAAGACGACACTCCAATAAAGCGTCACTTTTATTTGTTTGTTGAGCTTATGGTAATTGTCACATGGGTGTGGTTTGGTTATATAAGTCACCTGTTTGATGTCGAGTGCAGATGACAGAGGGTTAGCTTGTTGTGTTGTGTTGACATTGTGTTGACACGTGTGTATAATCTTCCTTCTCCCTTGTTACGTTTTTAAGTGAGGTGAATAAATAGAGCAACCTGTACAGTGAATGTAGTGAAGTAAAAATTACCATATTCACTTCTAAAATGTTGTGTAGTATCGAGTAACATAAAAAGATGATAGATCTCAAGGGGCTTTCACCTGGGGCCTATACTGCGAAGCTGGTTCAACCTAACCTGGATATGTTTGAGTTAGCCGGTTGGCCTAATCCAAAACATACGCGCTCTCGCTAAACTGTACTACGACGCGGGTTATCAAGTGGATCGCTCAAGCCAGCCGTTTCCTATCTAGTTAGGTGCGCGTTCACATGAGAGGGGTGGTATCTGGAGCATTCGACCAATCACAGACATGGAGAAGCGCACTGACAGCACAGCGTCATACTTCCTGAATGAAAAGTCAACTTTAATATTAGACATATGAAGAAGTTACACTTTAAACATCCATGACTTAAACACTTGATCCAGGATCAAAGCCACAGAGCAGCACCTGCACGGTGAACACAGCTGGCAACAGAACAAGTGTTTGAATGCGTACATTAACAGGTTTATGATATCACTGCCCCGTCTAAGACACGATCTGACTTTAATTACATTTGTCTCGAGTGTTGCTTAAAATAATACTTCTGCACACAGTGTGTGACACTGAGTGTTGCACAGCCAGATACGGCTCAGCTGACTCAGATAAGGAAATATGTGACACATTATGATGTGATATGCCGCGGACTGTACTTAATGTTACTCTGATCCGGTTACTTATGTTGTGGCCGATATTTAAGTGCTTTCTTAACGCTAATGTTATAATAGTCAGATTGCTCTGAAGATGGAGGTGATATTCTATTAATGTTCACGTTCACACAGTCGGTGATTTTTGCCGGCCGTCTTTCCTGCAACGGCAGCTTTTCTGTATTTCCTTTCTCCAGTAATATGACTTGATCGCTTTAAACTCCACACACTGAGCTCTGATTGGTCATCAGGCGGTGTTTTCACTGAGTTGAGCTCTTAGCCTGCAACCTAACCTGGTCCCGACCAGGTTAGCCGCTAAGCATAAGTTACCATGGAGATCTAGCCTGCTAAAAAGAGAACCAGCGTCGTAGGACCGGAAAGCCGGAGTTTTCCCTGAATTTAGCCGCTAAGCAAAAATCCTGCTTCGTAGTACAGGCCTCTGGTTAAATAAAGGCTACAAACAAACAAGAACAAGTACCGTCAAATTGTACTTGAGTAAACGTATTTCACTGCTTCCACCACTAGATGTTTGTATAGTCGTGACTTGTCAAGTATTCTCAAGAGAACTCACCAACAATATTCTGGGTAGTGAAAGTCAAACAAAGTGAGCTCTGTTGAAGGTAGAAGACACACTTTGTCATTTGTTTCCAGGGACAATGCAATGGCGGCACACTCTGTGTCTTTTGCTCATAGACTGTTCAACAGGGAATGTGTTTCTTTCTCAATATAGCACTGTAAATGTCTGCTTTTTAGTCGCAGGGTCCTACACAACATGCAGTGATGTGCAATAGGCCGCACGCTGGCCATGAGACAAACAGCATGAGCTCAAAGGTCTGTGACCTCATGTGTAATGTTAGTTTATGTAATCCCAGTATCTACAAGACAAGAGCAAATAAGACACTACCGCACCTACAAAGACACCTAGACAACCATAGAGCTGAAGCAAATGGCATTCTTGCTGTTAGTCACAGAACTTAAAGAAGACATAATGCTTTGTCTGAGGTCCATATCAGTATGCAGTGTCTCTCTTGTGACATGTCTCCATGCTTTAATGTTCAAAGAGCTCTTTATTTTTCTCATACTGCCTGTGCTACCTCTTTTCACCCTCTGTCTGAAACCAGAGCCCAGTCTGCTCTGATTGGTCAGCTGGCCGGCTCTGTTGTGATTGGTCAACAGCTTAGAGATGTCCCGCCCCTTAGCCTATCACGTACAAGGTGTTGGAGCACTAGCCAATAGGAGCGCCAGTGTTACAAAGTGATGTCCCTTTGTTCCCGAAGTAAACAAAGGAGTCCAATGGAGGCGTTTCAGGTAAACAAGTTATCACAACATAAAATATAACGTGTTAAAAATGTCTATTTGAAAGGCTGAAAGGTGTCTAAGTGGCTCCAACACATCCTCACTCCCAGGTCGGCCTATGTTGACGTTATGTCAAGTCCCCTGCCGGCTTTTTCCAACGCAAGGGGGGGGGCCTTAGCGTCCATTTTCAACGCCAGGGGGGGGGGCCTTAGCGTCCATTTTCAACGCCAGGGGGGGGGCCTTAGCGTCCATTTTCAACGCCAGGGGGGGGGGCCTTAGCGTCCATATTCAGCTTTCCGGGATGTCCATGTGCTTCTATGGACGCTCATGTAAGCACGGCATTCGTTTGTGTCAACTGCCCTTAAAGGCAATGAAGACACTACACTACCCAGAATCCCCAGCTATCGTTTGGCCTACACCATGTGCTCTGTTTGACGTCACGTGATTTCTCCCTGCAGAAAAAGAAAACATGGCCGAACTTCGTTTTATTCTGGGTGTAAAATGCCTATTTTAAAGTTAGTTTGGCCATTAAAATGCGTTTTGATGTCATTTGATGCGAGAAATATGAGTTGTTATTTCAGATTATGTGTGCAGTGGATGTACATGATCTTTAGTTTGCTAGTTATTACGAAGATTACTTCAGGAAATTGCGTCCAACGTTTTCATTGTTACCAAGGTGGTTGCTAGGGACGCTGCTATCGATATTATTTCTGTTATGTTGTGCAACTGTTTAATGGTGTTATCTTTATTGCTACCCCCTTCCCCGTCAATGTATAGTGTTGGTCCACAGCCTAAACATATTAGTTTAACAAAATCCGCATCTAAAGATACGTTATTTTCCCCTGTGCAATTCCAGTCTCACATCTCACAGCACATCGTCATTAACAAATACCGGAAACAGACCGAAAATATTTTTAAAAAATAAAATAATACCTTATTCCGAGTGCTCTTGCTTTTCTCTTTGAAAGTCATCACATAACGGCATTGTAATACACGGTTCGGCTGCATTAAATATTACATATCTGCCGCAGTTCTGTATTTATAGCCCTGATGAGAAGACAAAGATGAGGAACTGAAAACGTGACGTGGATCATAAATATATCAGCCATTAAACAACATCTTACATTTCTTTTCACACATTACGTCTCCTTGCAGTATCAACACTAATTCGGCTCACTTTTATATTTGATCCAATTGGTAGATAGGCTGCATTTACACCATAAAGGTGCACACCTGATATAAAGAGACACCTGGTGGTTAAGGCATGTTATTGAATTTCATTATTTTTATTATTAGATATTAATAGAATCCCTATAAAGTATATTCATTACTCGTTATTCTCTACTAATAGTTAATTAAAGACTGTATATAATGACTATTTTGCACATCCCGTTCAAGATTTCAAGATGTTCTAAGGTTTATTGACATATCATATAGGCCTACACAACTGTGGTGTAGTTCTGCACTGAATGAAAAACTTGGGTCGCAGGTTCCTCAATAGTGCATTACAAGACATCTATCAATATGTGTGCATACCTCCAGCAATGTTAACTATGTTGTATGTATACTATGATGTAACGCAAATGTTCCAACTTGGGATCAATAAAGTATATCTTATCTTAAGCTGATCGATGGCTACTGCCATATTTGCAAAATGTGCCTCTGAACCTTGACAAGTGCATGTTTCAGGCTTATCAATTAATGTAATGTAATGTAATGTAATGTTATCAATTAACAACAGGAGGGGTCACAAACATAAGTCCAGCTGTTAAATAAAGCTCTTCTGACCTTAGCTGGCATGTGTGTATATATATTAATGCTGCCCATTATGGGCACAAGCAATTTTCACCCATTTATTAATTATATGTTTTAAATGTGAGTGTTTCCTGTCCCCTAAACCTCCAGGGATGTACACGGTTTAATACTGGCAACTTCTTATTATGGGAAATACGAACACGTCTTTTAAAACTACAACTCCCAGTAGAGACGTGCCATAGAGAACATGTTGCGAAACAGAATAGCCAGCATGTGTAGTTCTGGGGACAGGGTGGGGGAGGGGGGGGGACGCGGTGGACCCGTTCAAATCCAGTTTTGAACAGTCTGCCGTGGTTCCATCCCATTTCAAGTGCTGTTCGAGGCTCGGTAACCCTCGGAGCACACTCTCCAATCACAGAGCTTGAGGACGATCACGGGGTTTGCCAAACAGAGCACATGGTGTAGTCCAAACGATAGCTGGGGATTCTGGGTAGTGTAGTGTCTTCATTGCCTTTAAGGGCAGTTGACACAAACGAATGCCGTGCTTACATGAGCGTCCATAGAAGCACATGGACATCCCGGAAAGCTGAATATGGACGCTAAGGCCCCCCCCCTGGCGTTGAAAATGGACGCTAAGGCCCCCCCCCTGGCGTTGAAAATGGACGCTAAGGCCCCCCCCCCTGGCGTTGAAAATGGACGCTAAGGCCCCCCCCCTTGCGTTGGAAAAAGCCGGCAGGGGACTTGACATAACGTCAACATAGGCCGACCTGGGAGTGAGGATGTGTTGGAGCCACTTAGACACCTTTCAGCCTTTCAAATAGACATTTTTAACACGTTATATTTTATGTTGTGATAACTTGTTTACCTGAAACGCCTCCATTGGACTCCTTTGTTTACTTCGGGAACAAAGGGACATCACTTTGTAACACTGGCGCTCCTATTGGCTAGTGCTCCAACACCTTGTACGTGATAGGCTAAGGGGCGGGACATCTCTAAGCTGTTGACCAATCACAACAGAGCCGGCCAGCTGACCAATCAGAGCAGACTGGGCTCTGGTTTCAGACAGAGGGTGAAAAGAGGTAGCACAGGCAGTATGAGAAAAATAAAGAGCTCTTTGAACATTAAAGCATGGAGACATGTCACAAGAGAGACACTGCATACTGATATGGACCTCAGACAAAGCATTATGTCTTCTTTAAGTTCTGTGACTAACAGCAAGAATGCCATTTGCTTCAGCTCTATGGTTGTCTAGGTGTCTTTGTAGGTGCGGTAGTGTCTTATTTGCTCTTGTCTTGTAGATACTGGGATTACATAAACTAACATTACACATGAGGTCACAGACCTTTGAGCTCATGCTGTTTGTCTCATGGCCAGCGTGCGGCCTATTGCACATCACTGCATGTTGTGTAGGACCCTGCGACTAAAAGCAGACATTTACAGTGCTATATTGAGAAAGAAACACATTCCCTGTTGAACAGTCTATGAGCAAAAGACACAGAGTGTGCCGCCATTGCATTGTCCCTGGAAACAAATGACAAAGTGTGTCTTCTACCTTCAACAGAGCTCACTTTGTTTGACTTTCACTACCCAGAATATTGTTGGTGAGTTCTCTTGAGAATACTTGACAAGTCACGACTATACAAACATCTAGTGGTGGAAGCAGTGAAATACGTTTACTCAAGTACAATTTGACGGAAATGGACGCTAAGGCGTTGGAAAAAGCCGGCAGGGGACTTGACATAACGTCAACATAGGCCGACCTGGGAGTGAGGATGTGTTGGTGGCTCAAGGAAACAAAGGAAGTGTATATCCAAAAATAAAATACAACATCTCTATTTCTCACCTGTTTTTTTCTCTTTCACTTCCACTTTGACTTCCTGACACAACGTCTCCTCCTCTGGTCCTTCCTCTTCCCCTTCCTCCTCCTCCTCTTCCTCCTCTTCCTCTTCTTCTTCCTCTTCTTCTTCTTCTTCCTCCTCTTCTTCTTCTTCTTCTTCTTCTATCTTTGCCGGTAGTAGTGTAGTGACCGTCACCGGCTCCTCTGGCTCTGAGGTGACGGTGGAGGTGGCGGAGGCTGAGGGGGAAGACGCCGAGGCGGGGCCGGGGGCGACGGCAGGAGTCGTGGGCGTAGCAGAAGAAGCTGTAGGAGTAACCTTGGGGAGGAATTTGGCTTTGATTCCCACGGAGGCTAAAGTCTTCTGCAGCTCCTCCTCCTCCAGGGTCGCAGGGATCCCGTTCTCCAGGAGGAACTCGTCCAGGTCCATGTACTCCAGGTGGAAGGTCTCCCCATCGTAGGGAATGGTCTTGTCCCAAATGGCAGGGGTTAAGGAGGCTGAAACACCTCCACCAGCACCTGCAACAACAACGCTTCCTTCTTCTCCTCCCCTCCTCCTCCTCCTCCTCCTCCTCCTCCTCCTCCTCCTCCTCCTCCTCCTCTCCTCCTCCTCCTCCTCCTCCTCCTCCTCCTCCTCCTCCTCCTCCTCCTCCTCCTCCTCCTCCTCCTCCTCCTCCTCCTCCTCCTCCTCCTCCAGCACTGGCTGCTCCTGCCCCGCCTCCATCCACATCCTCAACGGAGCACAGCTTCTCCTTCTCTATTTCTGCAATAACACAAGAGGATAATAATTAAATGGCTGCTGTTCTTTGTGCGCAATGACAATGTTTCACTTTATAATTAATACCAATACTGGCTGCTATACTTCAGTTGAACAATTCAACTGTAATACATCTGTAAATAACTCATATAATTGCAATACTATCACATGGCTGTAGGGCTGCTCAATTAATCGTATTTTCATCGCAATTACGATTATGGCTTGCAACGATTACAAAAACAACGTAATCGAAATAAAACGATAATTTTTTAATTATTATTACTTCTTTTTTTTCAACTGTTAAAAACATACTGTTCAAAAAAATTATGTTTTCAAAGTAAATGGATAATCGTTTTTAATAATCGCGATATCAATTATTGCCCCAAATAATCGAGATTCTGATTTTTGCCATAATCGAGCAGCCGTACATGGCTGATATCACACCATATGCTACACTTATAGTGTTACTGGAAGTGCATGTGTATTTTGAAATGTGTGTAATTACTATTTTTATTTTTGATATTTTATGCATGCCTCTTAATTATAATTTTTGATATTGCTCTTTATTTTTGCTGTTGCAATGTACATGTCCCCTCTGTTGGACGAATAAAGGTATTCTGATGGATCAGACAGGTGAGGAGAATCCCTTTGCATATGGTGGTGAAAAAGGGGGCGTGTTGGCAGTGTCTGAGAAAAAAAATTGGCTTCATCAAAGACTGTGTGAGTGAGTTTGAAAGTGAAATCCTAGACTAAACGCTAAACACTAAACAAGGCTTTGAGGAAACCAGCACGAGACGAGGAAAGGCACAGGAAACAAACAATGAGCACCTCTTTCCCCACATGCACCACCTCACACAAAACACCACCACACACCCTGCTGACCCAATTACACACCAGACCAAAATGTCTAATCAAAAAGCCAACATCTCCCTTTTCTCCATGGTGTCTTCACAGTGTGTGTGCGATGCTTGCAGGGCTTGAGAAAGGAGTTAGAACTTTTTGTTCTTTTTTGGATACAACTGACACCGTGCAACATACAGGCTACAGTATGCAATGAGAATCCTAATGTGGCCTGATTATTTCATCCTAATGCAAATAAACAGCCCTTTGCATGGATTTGTGCACATACAGTTAGGTTAATAGGGTCAAATCCGTAGACATAAACAAAAGGAGCGCTCGTTTTTGTTTCTTGTTGCATTTCGATCTTACCGTCCTCGCCTTCCTCCAGGATGTTAGGGGGAGGAATGTCCATGATCTTCTTTAAAACAAAAGGGAATGATTTCTGCGGAGCCTCTGGAGCCTTGTTGCCCCCAGACTTCAGCACAACTGTCACCGCAGCTTTGCCAGACATTGTTCCCTGACAGGGGGCGACGTTCCGCCAGGCGGGGTGCGAACAACGCAACAAAAATATCCGCTATGACCCACCACTAAGTGCTGCTTTCAGGCCTGTTTGTTAATATAAAACGATTTAAGGATGCAAAAATAAACACTACACAAGCCCCTTGTTCTCTGTGCCCACCGAGCGCACTCATTGGATATTCATTAGCTGCAAGCCCCGCGCACTCGAGCAATAGTAGAAGCCGATTGGTTCGCAGTGCTGCCCATGTTAATGTGTATTACAGTGTATTGCATTGTTGCTCTTCTAGAAATACATTGAGGCTGAAACATATTTCCTCAGTTCAACAATTGTGCCACAGAGCTAGCTTCAACTCAAAGGAATATCAATACACGTTATTCATTTAGTGTCAATCAAAGCTGGAGTATTTTTGATAGAAAACATTTTGTAATTTCAAATTATTTGACTTATTTATGTTGCTTGAATAGAACCGTACTCTGTTGTTAATGATTGTTTTTTTGTAGATACATTTTATTTGTATTGTATCTATATACTGTATTTGCACCATGCAATGTTATTGATTGAAAGTAAGTGGCTCAAAGGCTAAGGCTTGCAAATGACTCGATTAATAGGCCACAGTTTAATAAACTTCCTTGTCTGTAGCGTGGTTGTACATCAGAAAATCCTCGACATGTGCAGCCATCATTAACATCTTTAAATTAGACTGCGCATACAAGCTGCAGAAAAGCAGCCTCCAGCGGAAGCAAACTACATCTCCCATGAGCACACTTGTCTCATGACAACACGTTAAATGGCACATATGAACTCGTTCACCCATGATACACCCTAATCAAAACAACGAAGTCTTTTTGTCACTCGCACATCCTCCAAAAGGAGATACTCGTTGCAGAACACGTGCCCCCGCCCCTCGTGTTCACTTGAATGTACAATCTGTCAGGGGGCGCGGCTTCCGATATCTGGCACATGCTGGCACGAACTGGAGCAGGCAGGGCATCCAGAAGTAACCGAGTTCTTCTGCCTAAAAAATACCTCCTGTAACCACCAAGTGTCTCATTTTCTAACATATCATATTTCGACCAAATGTTTCCAAAATGATAAATAACATTTAATTTAATACATGTGTCAATCCACATTGTTATTGCCATTATTATGCTATTACATCTTGCTTCAAAAGCTCCCAGTGCAACAACAAAATATGACATGTACGTGCACATCCCTCGCAGCAGGATGTGTGGCTTCAGGAACACCATGTTCTTTTACGTTTGTCTGCAGATTCGCCAGAGTCACCACCCTGGTAAACAAAGTGTCCTCTGTCTGCTGAGAGGAACCTGCTTCAGCCGTTTAAACACAGAGGGGACTGAAGATCTCATGTGTGTTGTCAACACTCCTCTCTTATCTATTGATGAATGGTAGACAGATGGAGAAAATACCAGCATCTTTACATGGTGGTGAGTTGGTCCTACTTGAGCCACTTCTAAACATGTGCAACATCTTGTTAAACAAATGCAAATGTTTTTTGGGGGCAATTATCCCTTGATTTGATCATTTAAGAGTAGAGGAATCGGGAATATATAAAGTGATTGCAAACATTGTCATTTTGAGTCAACCATGTTACATGTAAGGCTGTTTACAACCTAATACTGTTGGACCCTTTGACACTAGGTCATGATTCTAAGTGTAGTGCGAGTCCCCAAGGCCGTACCACACACACGCACACGCACACGCGCACACACGCACACACACGACAACCACTTAAAAATAACGTGCTGAAGAAGTATAACTTGTACATAGCCTGAGGCTCCGAAGAAGTAAAACAACATCTCAGATCCTTCTTAAATGTTGAATCTCAATCCCAACATGTCTAACCCGGGGCCTATACTATTAACCCTGCCCTGAAGGGCCCTTGAGTGTTTTATCGAGTGGTATTCAAATTCTTAATTGGAATACAACGGGATCATTTAGTCAGTTAATACTATACAGTTTTTATAATTTAAAGATCCATTTGGAGAGTAGTAGCATCGTAGGACATAGCGAATAAGAGTAAAGTAGTTTGGTTTTCAGTGTTGCAAAGGGTCACTGTTTATACATAGACAATGCATGTATGTAGACAGTAATGTTATATGCAGTATAGGGGCACCCCTGAGGCCAGGTGGTCCATGTCACCATAACACGTGATTGTATCTGCTCTAACCCCTGTTCTCTGTCACCTTATCACAATCAGAATACTTGTGTTTTTGTGTTTTCCTTTTGTTGCTACTGTCAAATATCAGATAAAAATGCCAACAAACAAACAAACAAGAAACGCAAGAAAGTATACAAGAAGAACAGGGTGCAAAAAGAGATGAATGATGTGATGAAACTGAGAGTGAGGCTGTTTCGGGGGTTGTTACATCAGTTGCAGTTTTTTGGCGGACACACTTTCACGGCTTAAAGCTGCAACAGGGTGAACTTCAACATAACAGGACCATCTACTTCACTGACTTCAGTAATCAATACAAGTTCCTGACTCCAGCAGAAGGAGTGAATGAGATATAGAAACCAGACTATATCTAATCATATTGTTATGATCAATTTAGCAGTAGATCATACACCTGGATTTAAGATGTCCACTAGATCTAATAACTTTAAATACATATATTGGAGTAGTAATGGGACATTTTACTTTAAAAAAGAGCAATGCAAGAGTGTTTGATTGTTAAAATACTAGTCGTGCATTCTTAATTCTATTCAGTAGTACTTTTAGGTATCAGAAGTACAGTAGCCATTAGCAGCAGAATGGACACTGATTGGATTATAATCAGCGGTGACGTGTGAAGTGGTCGAGCTGAGATTATTTTAAGGATACAAGGTTCCTTTATTTATATGTTATTACACAGATGCAATGCAGTTATAATCATATTTGCTACATAAAGTTAAGAAAGGCAGAAAACATGTGTTATCTCTTCAGCTAATGTATATACTACGAGTTTATTATTTGTAAATTAATATGTTTAGTCACATCAATGCAGTGGAGTAGTGCAATATTAGCTTTAGTTGGCTATAGTAGCATATAATGACTCAATACCCACATATTTAAGTAGAATTCAATTTGCACATACAAACTATATAATACCAAGTACAACGCTTTGACACGTTTAAAGTATGTTATTTTTCTCAATTAAACAATAGAAAAGAGATTTACCGGTGTCCACAAAGTCAGCAAAGCAGAAGGGATATTCCGCCAAGGATTTGAGCAGATCTGGCACTTCGTTCCTGTCTCCGAAGAAAGTGTGGCTATTTGTTGACATGATGAGCAACGGGTGAAATATCTTCTGAAATCTAAAAAGCGTCCAACAGAGTGAGAGTCCCTCAAACTATGAGTCAGCAGCAGATTTCAGTCACTTAACCAACTTTCAAGCAAGTCATATCACGGGGATTCATGCATGTGTCCAAGCAAAGAGCCTCTGGACCACGCCGATTGGATGACAGTGGTGCACGGCTCTGTCAGTCACACTGCGGAGCCAATGAGAGAGCACGGGGCGGGCTCTAACAGGAACATAACAACAACACCGCTCAGCTGAGCACATTTGTTCCCATGCACGTGCATGTGTACAGAACGTCTGAAGTCTCGAGGTCAGCTGCACGCGAGTTTCAGCGCCATCTAGTGACCTAATAAGGGTAATGCAGTAATAAAACATGGATTTAAAGCAGAAGTTTGTATTTATTTTCAGCTGTGAATTCACCTTTAACTGCTTGGTAGCTTATCCAATAAAAACAATCCTAATCAGGCTGCACAGTCAAGGTTTAAACTCCCCCAAAAAGCATTTTCTTGCAATATTGTTTGTTTTTATTAGCATTTCCAGTATAGTTAATATCTATTTTGAATGTTTAATTTAAACATTCATTATTTTTAGGGTGTTCATATGTCAAGAGACTACAGATGCAAAAAAGCCTGTGGTGCATTTCATAAATAAATCAACCTGCCCCATATGTTTTTTCCTACTTTGCTACTGTGGATTTGCACATATACTTTATATAAGTTTATCCCACATTTGATAATTATTTTTTATATACAGTCTTACCATATTATTTTATTATTTCAATGTAAACAGTTATTATTCCTGTGTGCTCTCTCCTGCCCTATGCCGTTTCCTTTGTCTCTTACTGTCGTTGCTGCCCCGCCCCTTGAATTGTCCTACAGGGATTAATAAAAGGTTTATTTGATCTAATCTTAAATCCGAATCTTTAGCTAAATAACTTGTAACAAAAAATGCATTTGGTGAAAAAAGTACAAGATTGCTCCTGTACTTCTACTCCATATACAGTAAAAATACATGGTTGACCATGTTAACCCGGTAGTAGTGAGAGTACTTGTCTCCGTTACTTTCCACCACTGGTAGCAATACCACACTGAAAATATTCAATGCATTACAAGTTAATAGTTCACAGGTCTAACAAAAGAAACAGTGCAACATAACGTTTATTTTTCATTTACTTGAATCATCTCGTCAGTCTCAGAGTTAGGGTTAGATTCATCAATGTTGTAACACCAGACTGTGCCGATGGTTAGTTTGAACCACAATAACAAACGCATTAAAACACTAAATCAAAATTATACAACCCAAAAACACGTGTTGGTTTTGTTACATGGCTTTATTGAGACTTTGATAATCTCCCAGTGAACTGTAGTCTGAACGCACTCTTGATATTAAAACTCCCTTTATTAACAGGACACAACATAAGGGACAATAACTAAACAACACAACACATTAGTTTGAGCAAAGAAAAGGCTGCATGTTTGGGACAATATGATCCTTTTTGAATATTCTGGTGTGTGTTTGTATCTGCCGTGTCTTTTGTACAGTGGCACCAATATGAGCCTTACTTCACAGCACTTTCTTTACTGATGTTTGACCGAACAGACACGCGCAAAAGTGGCTCTCAAAACAGGGATAAGAAACATCTAAAAATAAAATATTTACCATTTTGAAATTAAGGGGTTTATGACATGTTTCAAAGGTTCTTCTGGCAGTGACATTTTTAACACTGCTAGTTTGATTTGGTCATGTTGAATACACAGACAGGCTAGTTTGGCAGTTAAGGCTCATAACGTGAAATAGATCTACTCAGTCCTAGAGTAGAAAGTTGAACTTCCCGAAGTCAAACTCGTCGGGCATGACGAGCATGTCTTCTCTGGCTTTGGCTAGCTTTTGCCGCAGGAAGTCCCGCCTCTCGGTCCACTCCTGCAGCTCCTGCATGCTGTGGGCGAAGTCGCAGCTCACGCCTTCAGGACAGCCACCATCCAACCTGTCAAACGAGAACATCACAAGCTGTAAACATCAACTAAATACACACTTCTAAAGTTGATTATTTACACTTCAAGCAGACACAGCGACATTAGCACTCATTTGAAACCAAATATCAATAATTAATCTTCTTTAAAGAAGCCCTATTGTGCTTTTGGGGGTTTTCCCTTTCACTAGTGTGTTATACAGGTTTGTGTGGATGTAAATGGTCTGCAAAGGCTAAAATCCCTGTGTTCCCTGCTGAGGGAGTTTCTCTCCCACACACTCCCCCTCCTCCCTGCCTGAAACACCTCCATTGGACTCCTTTGTTTACTTCCATAACATAGTGAAAGGACTAAATAACACTTGTGCTTCTATTTAGATCTTTAAGCTGTTGACCAATCACAACAGAGCCGGCCAGCTAACCAATCAGAGCAGACTGGGCTCTGGTGAAAAGAGGCGCTGCAGCACAGGCAGTATGAGAAAAATGCATGTTAACATCTCACAGTAGAGACACTAAATATATATGAATATGAACCTGAAAATGAGCATTAGATGGCTTTTTTAAGTATAAGATCCGAATGCTTCTTCCACCAATGGTTCCAATTCAAAAACGGATCCAGGGTCAGTGGTCTTACTTGGGGCAGATGTCAAAGCAGGGTCCAGGGAAGCGGTAGTTCCAGGTCAGAGCCTCCTCTTCTCCCTCGCAGCTGAACACTCTGTCTTTGTGCTTCTCAGACGAGATGTGCTGCTGCCACTGCCGCTCGCCGTTACTATGCCGACCACACAGGCGGCAGTACAAGCCAGTCTGAAACACAAAGAGGAGGAACCATCGTCATGTGAAACACTCAACACGTGGACATTTTTTTTTGGTGGCAATGCTCGAAAATCAAATGTGAACCCACCATTGGCTCAGCGTAGTCAGTCGGCATGACGATGTATTTTTCCTCTGATGTGGACTGAGTGAACGCGGCTCCGTTTGCTTGGTGGTTGTTGGCAGTTAATGACAGCCACATGTCGTACATCTGTTGCATGTCGTGCACTACAGGTACAAATACACAGATCTGTGGTCACTTTGATGTTCAGTGGGAAGCAGACAACAAATCAAGGCCTAAAGGAATGATCGGGCACAATGCTATTTAAATGAGATAAGAAATTATACAGTTACACACGTTTTCAGCATACATCTACACATTTTACAGTCAAAATGAAAAAATAATACATATGAACTGACACATTTAATATTTTTTTGAATTAATATTCCTGCATTCACTTAACAATATGGAAAAACTAAGTTAAAGCAATTTCTATTATCTATTCAGTTTTAACTACCGTACTTTTACGGACTATAAACCCCATTTTTTTTGTACAGCTAACTGCCACTAGGGGACCTCCTAAATCTATGGATGTTACAGGTAAAATTAACCACCTTTAACTCTACGGGCTCTATGACCGGTCCGAGCCCGCCACCTCTAAGCGGCGGGCTCCAGCAGGAAAAGCTGGAGGCCGGAAAAGAGTGAGACAGGTAGCGCGCCAAAGTAAAAGTGGAACCGAGAGACGGAACGAGAGCAAGACAGACGGACAATTTAGCTGCTGCGGCTCATATGCAGGTGCCCTTTATAGTCCGAAAAGTACGGTATATCGTTTCCAAGACATTCCCAAATTGTAATAGTCGTCTTCTGCTTGCTGCTAACTCTTCCAAGCTACATTAGCGACTACTAGCACAACATATCAAAACTCAATGTGTTGTGGTAATGAAGGCAACAGGTATGTAAAAGAAGGAGGCATGCAAGTAATAGAAACATAATATCTCTGGTTTTGGGGAATTAAATGTTGATCTTTTTGTAAAATATGTTCACGGTGAATCCAACAATGTGATGAGTGCAATGCTAAAACACGACTTCAATAACTCACGGTCGTTGTTCTTCATATACATCCACATGTCCTTCTCCTCCGGGCTGTGGGCAAAGGTGCATTTCCCGGTGTAGTTGCATTTCTTTTTCTCCAAAATCTGGGTACATATCTGCCAGGAGGAAATGTAATGCTGTTAAAACCACATCAGGACAGGGAAGCCCTTCAGAGGGTCATCAACACCGCCCAGACGGTCATCGGCTGCTCACTGCCTTCTCTGGAGGAACTCTTCAGCCAACGTTGCCTCAACAGAGCAGGCAAAATCATTGCACTCTTCACACCCTGGACACTTCCTGTTTGCTCTTCTGCCCTCCGGTCGACGCTACAGGTCAATTCAATCAACGACAAACCGACTGAAAAACTGTTTCTACCCCAGAGCCATACGAGAACTGAACACCGTCAAACGCTGAACTGAACAGTTACAACTGCACTACTTTTTAATAGTTGTATTAACTTATTAACTGATCGACATCAGAGATGCAAAATATCATATCATGTGTTTTTTTATATTGAAAACTGTATTTAAATAATGTGCGGGCATGTATCCATGTTGGTATGGATGTGTGAGCATGTTTAATGTGTATATGTTTATATACTTTATTCGTTTTATGTGGAAATGCACTGCGAGGATTGCTTTTTTAAACTTCGTTGTACCTGGTGCGATGACCATAAAGGAATTCTATTCTATCAAACTTTCAGGCGAAACCACAAAGACAGGCTAAATTGCAAAATCGCACCAAATCAAAGACAAGAAATGCTAGAAAGATTGTGAAAGACCCGCTAAAGTACTTGTGGTAAAAAGCATAATGGCAGACCTACATCATAATACACAGGGAAGTTCTTGGCATGTGGCAGCGGTCGGATCTCGACCCATTTACTTCTCTCCAAAGACTTCACCAGCAGGATGCTTCTCTCTCTAGACCACCTGAAGATGAAGAGACCAAAAGAACAGTTACTTCAAAATAGAAAAAAAAGATTGTGTAAATAAATATACAAAGTAGTTGTTATCTACGGAAGAGGATTAAGGCCTGGTGATTTTTTTATTTTTTTTAGATCTGACCAAAATAGATTTGATTTTTGAGTTCTGAGATTAAAGTCTCAAAGTAAAGTTTTTATTTTTGTCACATCCCGAATTACTTTTCTCCTGTGGCTCTAATCCTCTCCCATATTTCTCCAATGCTAACATCTGCTGCATTTAGGAGAAATCTATGGCCACAAATTCACTTCAGGAAGGGTAGGTAATTCACTTCAGAAACACTTTGTGATATTCCATGGAATGCTCTTCAGGTGGGTCAGAAGGTAAGAATGGAGAAACCAGCTGGAGTGCGCTAGAATTTGAAAGTACGCAGCCGAAAACAATCTGCCCTTTCTGTTGGAGAAAACGCAAGTCGTCTCCTCTTATGGGTTTTAATGCACCGACGCTGTGAGTGACTTTGCAGCTGCCTCTTCTGAGACAGGAGAAGGCAGGGCATAATTCATGTTGAGGACGCATTCTTCTCGTCTCCTCACTTCTTCGAGGGGCAAAGAGCAACAGTGGCCCGAAGGAAGTATGTGACTTTCCAGAGATGTCCCGACACCAATCCGATTTACGACTTTGTTGGTACCTCCTCACTTTAGACTATACGAGCTTGATGTTTTTTCATGTGTGTGAGTTGAACCATATCCTGTTTAAGCGACTTAACTCTGCTCCTTCTTGCAAGAATAAATTAGTACCCGACTATTGCTTCTCAACCCGGTGTTGAGTGATATTTATAACATAATTGGTCCTTCGAGCCGGATCCAAGACCTAATTTCTTCAGGGGGGGGGTCAAAGGTCACAGACTCTTGGAAAAGACCCCTACCGTGTTTCATTTAAAGAGGCAATTTGGAAAATAGGAGGTCCAGGTTTCGCTGGAGAGGAGAGGGGTGACGGATCCTTGAACTACCGACCCGGGAGAGAACGTCAATACAGGAATAGTTTTGGTTTCAAAACCCTGGTTCGCGGAGGATACCAAAAAAAGTCCTAGAAAGACAGGTAAACTTCGGACTTTTAAAATATGTAGTTTGTGGGTAAACTATAGGGCATTTTTACTTCGTTTGGGGAAACTATGGGAGTTTTATAGTTCCAAAGTGGACTGTAAGACAATTTTTTCTTAGTTTTGGTAAAACTATTTACAGTTTTATAGTTCGAGGTTCGACGATAGGGCATTTTCACTTAGTTTTGGGGATAACTGTGATTTAACTCTGCTCCTTCTTGCAAGAATAAACTAGAACCTGATTATTGATTCACAATCAGAAACAACAGTTGTAATTTAGGAAGTACAAGGAGAAGAGATTATTTAAGAAATGGACAGATTATAAGTAAAACACTGGTCAGAAATGGAAATAAGAGAAGACTGTCGAAGGCTGAAGAGAAAAGAGAACCGATGGATAAAGAAGACTGATATAGATGGACAAGGCAAGGTATTACACTGTCGAAGTTGATGTGATGTCTTGCTCAGAAGGATTAAAGGTGGTTAAAATACCACGATTTAAGTTGTAAAAAGTACGTGGGGGAAGGAGGAGAAAAGAGAAGGTTTTTGGATATGTGCATAATAGGAAAAGAAGAGAAAAAGTTAAAGAAAAGGGCAACTCGCTTTGCTACAAACTTCTGTACACATTGATCAAGAATTACTGAGGGACATGCAAGCGAATGCACCTGACGGAGAGAAAGCATACTGGAAGAAAAAATGGTGTACACTGAACGCAGAGGGATTGTGGGTAAGCGCAGAAGGCACATTTGTATTACCAAAAAGCTTATTTCGATATGCAGCTATATTGAGCCATCACCACGGCTCAACAGTGGGGACATAATACAAAAAGATATTCACAGTCTTTGGCTTCACTAACTACCGTACTATTCGGACTATAAAGCGCACCTGCATATAAGCTGCAGCAGCCAAGTTGTCCGTCTGTCTTGCTCTCCTTCTGTCTCTCGGTTCCACTTTTACTTTGGCGCGCTACCTGTCTCACTCTTTTCCGGCCTCCAGCTTTTCCTGCTGGAGCCCGCCGCTTAAAGGTGGCGGCGTGGACCGGTCATAGAGCCCATAGAGTTAAACGTGGTTCATTTTACCTGTAAAATCCATAGATCTAGGAGGTGCCCTAGTGGCCGTTAGCTGTACACAAAAAATGGGGAAAAAAGTCGCGGCTTATTGTCCCAAAAGTACGGTAGTCTAAATGTTTAGCATGTTCTGTGTGTGCACAGTATAACCCTCAGGGACAGTTTAGCCCAAAGAGTGGTCGAATACCTGAGCCCCAGTATCCATTTCAGCGCATTTGCATGGATTTCATTGAACTGAATAAATGTGAAGGAATTAAATATTGCCTAACAATCATTGACATGTACTCAAAATGGATTGAAGTGTTCCCAACTAGAAATCCAGATGCATTGACGGTGGCTAAAGCACTGACAAATCACATAATCCCACATTTTGGGATTCCAGAGAAGATCTCTAGCGATAATGGCACACACTTTGTAAATAAAGTAGTTCAGGATTTAACAGCTTTCAAATTCTAGCGCACTCGAGCCGGTTTCTTCATTCTTACCTACCCCGCCTTTAAATATGTATTTTTTTTACTTTTCTTTCCACTGAAAAAGGACAGAGAAAACCAAACTATTTTAATGTTTGTAAATTCGTTCTTTGTACTCACAGGTGCCTGGCCTTAGCGCTGCAGTACTTCAGGGCCTTGTCAGGTTCCCCGATGCGGCGGTCCGCCCAGCAGCGAGCACAGACAAACTTCATATTCATGTTCAGACTCTTCCCTCCTTTCGGTTTACCCCCAACGCCTCCAGAAGACAACTGTTACAAATCAAATTAGAAAGAATTTGAATGTGTGTCATTTAACTTTTCATCTGCTGCCCATATGAACAATTACACACATTTGTATATGAAATGAAAATGTATAATTATGTAAGTTACACAAAATGAAAAATAGTTGGAAGACATTGATAAGACTAGCAGTGATTTGGTGACAGTTAAAAAGAATGTAACACCATTATACATGCAGGAGAAACACTATGTAGTTTCTATACAAATATATAGATATGTCTTACTCTATTTCCATCCTGTTCTGTTGAGATGTGCTCCTGCTTCTCAGCATACTTTGTGGATATTTTCACTATCTCCTCAGGGCTGATGCCTGAACAACAGAAGCACACACATTGATAAAGTCCACATTCAATTAAAGAGAAACATCACAGGCTATTGCAACACAATGAAAAAGGCTAGGCTGTAAAGGAACTACATCACGGTCACATGACTTCACGCCACCACCGCTAAGCTAAAGGCGGCTAATGTTCGGTGAGATGACGTCTCATTGCTGTTAGCAATTGCATGTTTTAAGACACGTAAAAGCTTGACATTCACAAGTGGGGTATTTACGGCTGTATTTTATGACTTGGCACAAAAGAATCTCTTCCTGCACCTGTGTCTCGCTGCACCATCCAGGTTTTGAGCTCGATGACGGAGTGGGCGTAGCAGCAGCCGTCCTCTCGCTGGCAGCCGTAGCGGATGGCGTGGCGGCACAAGTCCAAAGAGCACAGGATGCTGAGGGGCCGGACCTTTCTGTAGTTCACACTGTGGGTCCTCATCACAAACGCCAAGCATCTGACGGCACAGGAGAGAAGAGAAGCACGTTTTAAAAAAGGTCCTCTATTATACTGTTTTTGATCAATATACTTTAGGTGTTTGGCTCCAAACACCAAATAGATCATTGCAGCATTACCCATAATCCCCTCTGTTTCAGCCCTGTTTCCAAAGTGCTGAATCTCTGTCTGTTACTTCAGATGAAAATAAGGAGCCCCTCCCCACCTCCCCTCTGAGAGATTTGGTTACAAAGAACTCAATGGTGCTCTAGGAGGAGATTCAGGTGATAAGGGGGGTGTGCTAATGGTTACACAAGACAACACATCGCTATGACATCATAAAGTGGCCAAAATCTGATCAGCTCATTTTCAGACAGGTTTTTATAGAAATGGATCAAAAAGAGAGAGAATCTTTGTTCCTGAAACTTTCAGAGTCTCTTTCCACAGAGGGGACACATGTTGATGTAGAAGAGACATGAAGAAGAGGGGACACATGTTGATGTAGAAGAGACATGAAGAAGAGGGGACACATGTTGATGTAGAAGAGACATGAAGAAGAGACGACACATGTTGATGTAGAAGAGACATGAAGAAGAGACGACACATGTTGATGTAGAAGAGACGTGAAGAAGAGGGGACACATGTTGATGTAGAAGAGACATGAAGAAGAGGGGACACATGTTGATGTAGAAGAGACATGAGGAAGAGGGGACACATGTTGATGTAGAAGAGACATGAGGAAGAGGGGACACATGTTGATGTAGAAGAGACATGGAGAAGAGGGGACACATGTTGATGTAGAAGAGACGTGAAGAAGAGGGGACACATGTTGATGTAGAAGAGACATGGAGAAGAGGGGACACATGTTGATGTAGAAGAGACGTGAAGAAGAGGGGACACATGTTGATGTAGAAGAGACATGGAGAAAAGGGGACACATGTTGATGTAGAAGAGACATGGAGAAAAGGGGACACATGTTGATGAAGAAGAGACATGAAGAAGAGGGGACACATGTTGATGTAGAAGAGACATGAAGAAGAGGGGACACATGTTGATGTAGAAGAGACATGGAGAAAAGGGGACACATGTTGATGAAGAAGAGACATGAAGAAGAGGGGACACATGTTGATGTAGAAGAGACATGAAGAAGAGGGGACACATGTTGATGTAGAAGAGACATGAAGAAGAGGGGACACATGTTGATGTAGAAGAGACATGGAGAAGAGGGGACACGTGTTGATGAAGAAGAGACATGAAGAAGAGGGGACATGTGTTGATGTAGAAGAGACATGAAGAAGAGGGGACACGTGTTGATGTAGAAGAGACATGAAGAAGAGGGGACACATGTTGATGTGGAAGAGGGGACACATGTTGATGTAGAAGAGACATGAAGAAGAGGGGACACATGTTGATGTAGAAGAGACATGGAGAAGAGGGGACACATGTTGATGTAGAAGAGACATGAAGAAGAGGGGACACATGTTGATGTAGAAGAGGGGACACATGTTGATGTAGAAGAGGGGACACATGTTGATGTAGAAGAGGGGAGACATGAAGAAGAGGGGACACATGTTGATGTAGAAGAGGGGACACATGTTGATGTAGAAGAGACATGAAGAAGAGGGGACACATGTTGATGTAGAAGAGACGTGAAGAAGAGGGGACACATGTTGATGTAGAAGAGGGGACACATGTTGATGAAGAAGAGGGGACACTTGTTGATGTAGAAGAGACGTGAAGAAGTGGATTTTGCTTAACAGGTGACCTTTAGTCTCATCGTGTCCAGCCAGTTACAGGGCTTGGTTAGATGTGGTTCAGCCACAGCCGAACACATTGCTGTCCCTTCTCATTAAACTCTGCCAAGTCCGATGTTGTGCAGGGTTGCTCCAGCAGGGGGCATATCGGGAGATGTTGCATGGTTAGTGGTTCAATGCCGCAGTCACACACAACGTCCCGTCATTTAGGTATCCCCGTTTGGCGAGAGTGGCTTCTGCACGTCCAACACCAGATCTCATTCTGTTGGGCACGTCCACACCGCGTAGGTGGCGTCTGCTCCAGGGGCCCGTGCCTCGCTCGCCTTTAGCTCCATTGTTGTTGCTGATGGGAGGTCGTCAAGTCTTTCTTGAGGGGTGGGACGCTCTTCAGGAAACTGTTCCTGGATTTAAGGCGGCTTTTGGCTCAAGGCCAACGAGAGGAAGTCTTTGGTCAGTAGACTGTTGTTGGCGCTCTTTCTCGCTTGCTGCATTTCGTCGTATCTCTGGTGGGGCTATGCCTGCCAGGATGTACAGACGGTCTGTCGGTGTTGATTTCAGGCAGCCTGTGATAATGCGGCAGCGAGCATTGAGGGCAGAACAGCGTGAACAGAAACACAGCGGAAGAGGAGGAGGAGATATGTTGTAAACTTGCTCACTTGTTGGCGTCGAAGGTGTGGTGAGCGTCCAGGTTGGAGCAGGTGGTGCGATTGTCTCTGCAGCGATTACTGATGATCCGAGGTTTACCGTCATAGCATTCCTTCAGAGACAAGAAGACGAACAATACCAACAAAAGAGGATGAGACAAAGAAATGATACAATAAAAAGCTGTTTATAATGTAATTCTTATGTTTCCAATATTGTGTTTTTATTACATAATATTGTGTTTTTATTACACAATACAACTACCCTCAGAAATAAGAGTTAATTGTAGAAATAAAAGTCAGTATATCATATAAATTCAATTAAATATTTTATATCACGATATTTACACACAATCCTATTCATCTAAACATGCTCATTGCTGTATTTCCCCTTATATATATTTGTGTCTAATTAGGTCAGTAGTCGTTAGTAACTCAACCACTATAAGAAAGGTAAACATACCTGATTCCATACAGAAAACTACAGAGATAATAGTACAAATGTTACTTACAGAAATAAAGAAAGATGTACAATATAAAAGACACACATGAATAAATAAATGACTGATTTTTTAAATTCATTACATTAAGCTTTATTTAATAAATGTTTTTGTATTTATTGTTTGATCAATACAGTCAGCAAGATGTTTAAAACAAATACATAAATAATTCATAAAAAATAAAATAAAAAAGAGGTTAAACCAGGGGTGTCCAAACTACGGCCCGGGGGCCAAATGCAGCCCGCGGGCCATTTTGAATCGGCCCTCAGCAAGTTAAAAAAGTATAAAGGAATATGGCCAACAAATGAAACGTGTGCTGGTCTTATATTGTACTTCTTAACTATATATGTGTTAATAAATAAGACCACTTTTCAAATACATTCAGTCAATTAAAGTTGGAACCATTTTGTAACATATCTTAGTTAATAAGAAAAAAGCCCAATAACTCATTTCCATAACAAGCTTGAAATACACCCTTCCTATTTCTCCTTATTATAGTCAATGTGAGGCTTCTGTTGGAAGGGGTGAGCTGCCAACGCTCACGAGCATCATTCACCTACTTTTCATTGATTTGGCTGACTTATAAACGGGGCGAAGCCTGCGAACTAGTTCAGGCAGTCAACTCGAGCACCAATGATACATTAACACGTGAAGCACCTCGTCCCTCTGACAACCAACCAATCACTTTCTCCTAAACATGCCGCGCTATTGAAGCTGCCAGGTCTTCCTGCCTCTGCCTCGCTATGCTGCTGCTGCCACGTTCATGTTCCTGCTGCTGCTGTATTTTTCTGTATGGACCCCCCTGGGTTAAACGGACATAAGAAGAGGTCCGAAACTATGTACCATAAAAATGATAAAATGTAATAATAATATAATGAGTAAAAGGGCACTGACCTGACAGAGGAACACGAACACGCCCTTGTTCTCCTTCAGAAGGTGCAGGATGCTATCCACGGGGTCCAGTTTTAAACGTTCTGTCTCAAACAGCAGCTGTCTGTCCAGCGTCCCCTTCCTCTCTTCCGTCCAAACGTTGATCTCCAGCCGGTTGTAGGCAAACGTGCAGTCCTCTCCGAATTTACATCTGCCCAAATCCCCGGAGCTCAGCAGTTCTGAAAAGTAAAAAACAAACTCATTTCAGTCCCGTGTTTCTTTAACATGTTTATTAGAAGCAGCATATAGTTGAGTTTGGCGTCTCGGCTCGGGCCTCATCACTCCACAGATATACATAGCACCATGAGTGATGATTAAATAACTATCCCCCCGAGCCTACAGGTGGAAGCTGGGGTGGTGGTGGGGCAGGCGAGCAGCAGCGACGTGGAAGTAGCTGCAGCAATAGCAGCAGCAAGCAATGCATGGAGAGAGATCTGGCAGGTTCAATAGAGCGGCATATTAAGGAGACTGTTTGGCTGTAGAGTGGCAAGGGGCGTTATGTATGAATGCAGCATAAGTGCTCGAGTTGACTGCCTGAACTAGCTCGCAGGGTTCGCCCCATTCATGGGCCGAGGTGGGAAGTAGTGGAGTACAAATACTTTGGTACCCAAATACATTTTTCTGGTATCAGTACTTTACTACACTACTTATTTTTCTGACGACTTTTTACTTTGACTTCTTACATTTCGAACACAAATACCTGAACTTTCTACTTCTTACATGTTGAACACAAATACCTGTACTTTCTACTTCTTACATGTTGAACACAAATACCTGTACTTTCTACTTCTTACATGTTGAACTCAAATACCTGTACTTTCTACTTCTCACATGTTGAACTTAAATACCTGTACTTTCTACTTCTCACATGTTGAACTTAAATACCTGTACTTTCTACTTCTTACATGTTGAACACAAATACCTGTACTTTCTACTTCTCACATGTTGAACTTAAATACCTGTACTTTCTACTTCTTACATGTTGAACACAAATACCTGTACTTTCTACTTCTTACATGTTGAACTCAAATACCTGTACTTTCTACTTCTTACATGTTGAACACAAATACCTGTACTTTCTACTTCTCACATGTTGAACACAAATACCTGTACTTTCTACTTCTCACATGTTGAACTTAAATACCTGTACTTTCTACTTCTTACATGTTGAACCCAAATACCTGTCAGGGTTTCCCACACATAGACTACCTGGGCGGGCCGCCCAGGTATATTAAACGGCCGCCCAAGTATATTTCGCAACCCATTTAGGTTTTTTTTTAATATTTTTTTTTATATATATATTTTTTTTTATTCGTCCATGACCACGACGCCATCTGCGATCGATTAACTTGTGGACAATGATCCCTCGCTCTCTTGCTCTGATCTCGCCTCCTTCTGGCCTGTTAAGTGGCCTGCCTCACACAGGGTGACTGGCTGTCCACATGATGTGGCCTGCCGACATGGCCACTGTCATACAGATCATAAATCAAAGCCCTTGATTGGTCTCTGTGTGTCATTCAAGCTCGGGATAAGCTCAGCTCAGGTGAGGTAAAGGACTCTCCGAGTGTTTCGATAGTTAACTTAGTCTAAGTTCTCAGTGTGTCTCAAACGGTGTGGTCACCATTTATGTAAACACATATTTCCATTTGAGAGGGTAGTGATTGGTCTAATGCAGTGGTTCCCAACCTGTAAGGCAATACATGATTGTCACTAAAGCCTTGTCTCTACATTACAATAAAATATAAAAAATAATTGATTAATTAATTTTAATAAAAATTCAAGTTAGTATTAAAGGTATAAAAAGAAAGAAATGTATAATTTTTATTTGGGGGGGCTCTTGGGAAAAAAGGTTGGGAACCCCTGGTCTAATGGATAGTGAGGTGGGCTGAAGATCGGAAGGCTGTGGGTTCAAATCCTACCACCACCACTAGTGTGCCCTTAGTTACTCCGGGGAGAATGTCCCTGTAATCGGCCATTATAAGTCGCTTTGGATAAAAGCGTCAGCTAAATGAAATGTAATGTGATTCGTAAAATATGCATGAATAAATAAATAAAAAGTTAACTGGGTGAAAAAAGGTAAGATACACTTTTAAAACTTGTTGAGCTAAAACTAGTCTTTGCTGCTGCCTAAAGAGGAGCAGGGGGAGAGGAGGGAGACAGGAGAGGCTGAGTCAGGAGCACAGACACACTCACAACTAGAAATGAACCAAAAATAAATTAATAAACAAGTTTCAGTGTTTTTTCATATTGGAAAAGGTATGTTATTGGTTATGGCCATGATTTTATGATTATTGAAATGTATACAGTTCTGTTTAATATAGGCGTTTCCATAGATCTAGTCTCTTTATTTTCCCCTCAAAATGCACCAGATTGATGCATTTAACTCCAAAATAAAATCTTACCGGGGGGGCATGCCCCTGGACCCCCTAGAGGATTTGAGGTCGACCCCCACTAAAAAAAAATCACATGGATAGGTTCCTAAATACATTTATAAATACATTTATTTTTTAAAATAGTAATCCATTTCCATATGTTCATGTGTGGGTAGTAGATTTAAACTATAGGGCTACAAAAACAAGCTAAAGAGGATTGATTGATTTATCAACTTTTAATACTTTTTAAGACCCCGCGGACCCCCTGGAGAATGTAGCCTTGTTTGCGTGGGAAAAAACATTTAAACATAGGTTACCCAAAACTACTATCATATATCCATACGGCCCTCCTTCAATTAATCACAAAGAGTAATGGAAGTGGCTCTGAAGGCTTAATTAGGGTACTAACAGTTAAGTGAGGGTCAAACGGTCAATTACGACAGGATGGGTCAACTCGGGTTAATCTGAACTGATCCCACCCCCGCATGGGGTCTGCTCAGTCACACACAAACAGGAAACAAAGACCCTCAGTGCAACATCAAAAACTAAACAAGTATCGATCACATTGTTTCGCTCCAGACTTTACTAAGTTCAGCAAGTTTGTCTTTGTTAAAATGCTGATTTTGACGAACCATAGACACTGAACTAAAGCGTAATTTGGTAGATGCAAATTTAAAGAATGGGAAATACAAATACTGAATTACACACACACAGGTTTAAATGTAATAAATGGCTTGTAAGAATTTGGCTCGCATTATTATCCTATTCATTCCTATACACCACTATATTTATAGAGAGACGCACAAATCGCTACACACATCAGTTTAAATACAGGACGAGATAAGAAGTGATCCATCTGATTCTGAGATGCTTACCTCTGCAGAGCACAAACGGCCCCTTGAAGGAACAGTTGGGGATCTGTCTCACTCTGGTCCACTCTGAAGGAGGGTCGGTTCTTCGTCGACACAACAGCACGTTTCCTTTGCAGCTGTGGACCAGGTCCGGCTTGTGAACAAATGAATAAATGCTCTGACCTGAAAACAAACATATTCAATCGGTCAGAAAAAAGCAGGGGCACAAAGAGAGACATGCGTGACCGGCTGTATCAGAATCACATCGGCCCAGAAACACATTGAGTTACACACACCGATACAGCTTTGCAATGATATGCTTATTGTGTCCAAATATTTCAAATAACATGCCGACTGTTATATAGACAAGATCACGAGAAAAGGGCCGTCATGTTTGTTTAAGTAAAGGATCGAATATCTTCTTTCACCACTGACAATAAGTGCTTTAAAACAAAAGCAGGAATCCCTCGGGTACATCAGGGTTTCAATAAGCATTCATACCATTGTTTTTTTCATTCCATCTAATTATCATAGTAGTACATCATAATCTTTTGTTATTAGTCTATTCATATTTAGAGGAACCTGCAACGTAACTGTTAACTAAAGCTGTCAGATCAAAGTCATTAGGACCATTTTGCCTCCAAAATGCCACGGAGTTGAAGTATGAAGTAGCATGAAATGGAAATACTCAAGTACAAGTAACTTGTGGCTGCGAGGGAGTGCGGTCGTCTTTCAACCAGAAGGTTGTGGGTTCGATCCCAGCCCATGCAGTCAACATGTCGATGTATCCTTGGGCAAGATACTTAACCCTGAGTTGCTCCCGATGGCCAACGGTGTGTGAGTGTTAGATCCTAGAGTGAGGTACGCTGCTCTGTATGAATGGGTGTGAATGAGTGAATTACATGTAGTATGTAAACCGCTTTGAGGGGTCTTAAAGACTGGATAAAGCGCTATATAAGTACAGTCCATTTACCATTTACAAGTACCTCAAAGTTGTACTTGAGTAAATGCAACTATTTACTTTCCACAACTGCTCAACTGTCCCTTTACAGACTGTTGCGATCTTACACATAGATAGTGACGAAGAACACTATAAAAAGGCTTTCACATAGTCAGGGTTCACTTTATCACCAATGACTTTCCATTGACCAAAAACATTACTCTTTCTCAGCGGTAGATACCACTGGAAATTGTTTATTTGAACATGGAACAGGAAAATAAGTTCTGAAACATGTCGTGCCTCTAGAACAAATCAAATCGTAGGCTTACTAGCTTCTACGCGCTGAAGCAACTAAAATCTCTCACCAGCAAAACACCTCGTCAGTTAAAAGCCATTTTACATTTCATTACAATACAGTATTTATTATCATTACAGTATTACTATTTGGGCGATTAGATCAAATATAAATTATATTTGATGCAACTTTAGTTACATTTCCATGACTTTTCCAGGGCCTGGAATTAGCATTTTGAATTTCCATGACTCTTCCAGGTTTTTAATGACCGTAAGAACCCTGTGTGTACCGTGCAATATATATACTTTTTGTGCAATTTTACCGTGCAATGACCATGATCATTTTTATTTTTTTTTAAGTATATCAAACCCTAATATGTACATGTACCTATTTAAAAGCTGCCACTCAATTGTTTTGAGTACTCATTTGTCTTTATCTGTATTTCTAATGTGGTTTTTTTCTCGTAACATGCTACTCTATTATTGCATCTGTTACGTCTCTTTTTCCGTGACGTTGTAAATGTCCCCGCTGCTGGACTAACAAAGGAATTGTGTTTCTGATTCGGATAAAAGCATCGGCTAAATAACATTGAATGTATTGTAGTTGAAGAGAAGAACATGGACGTACCTCTCTGAGGGAAACAGGCGGTGCAGGCCTGCAGGAACTCGTGGGTGGAGGATAACGGGTGAGTGACTGCAAGCTGCGGGGGGGGTTTTCTTCTCCTTGGTAAGAATAAGAGTTAAGTTAATACCGACAAGACGGACAACAAGAGATCAGGAAACACAAGCCGGATAAGAAGTCTTACTTTGGAGGTATTCTTTTGAGATCGCATCACTGGAGCTGCAGCAGTCTGAGAGCCCGAGATACCTGAAGACAAAACAAGTTAGAATAATATGAACATGTGTTATATACGAGTTAAAACATGTGCAAACACGAGCATGATCCTTTAATAAAAGTAGAGCAATTCTATCAAGGAAAAATTCCCATAAACCCCAGAATTAAAAAAATGAGTGCACGGATGAACGGACATGCAATATAGAATAAGCGGTATAATAAATGTATCTTTAATTATCTTTTTTTATCCTTGAATTTTGGAAATTAATACATTATGAAAAATGTAAAGAGAATAAAATAATGATAATATTAAAAATAAATTATAAAATGTTTACTTGAATGAATGAATTTGTTTTATCTCAAAATCTGATATTTTTCACGCTGAACAAAATCATCACTCGTCCACTGATCGGCCACCTGCTGCCTTTCCCTTTGAAAAAAGACCAGGGGCCTCATTTATAAAGCCGTGCGTAGGATTCACTGGGAAGGTTGCTTAGGTAGGACAAAGCAAATAAATGCACAGACATTTTCCGATTGATAAAACACAGTAACGGCGTAGGACGCACAATCAACTCGAAATGCGGCTTAGCTTTTGCGGACTTCACGTAACGCCCATATTTGCCTATAAATAGTCAAAGAAACGCCCCGTATTAATATTCATTTTGACTGACTTTATGAAGAAGAGCAGGAAATGACGACAGAACAGCTAAAAAAAGACATCTCACACCGCGTCAGATTTTGGTTCTTTTGGGGAGGTGGAGATAAATCACATTGTTTGGTGGTTGCCGTTTGAACCAGAGTAGCAGCATGGAGGTCGGGTCGTCACCGAGATAAATAAATAAGTGGTCCGAAAAAGGTTCGGTCAGAGCTTGCATTAAGGACCACACATTTTCCCGTCAAGTTTGTTTTTTATAAAATCGCCAAACATTGCTTAGAAACTGGCGTACGCCATTTTTTGAGCGTACGCACGGTTTATAAATTAGGCCCCAGGTGCCAATAAAAACGACAAGTTAATCATAATCACCGGTGGAGCTGAAATCGGAGAGCGTGTCCAGGCCTGCCGCCCCGAAGGAGACTGGTGGGAAAATGGGCGTAACACCTTCACCCGGGGGAAAAGAATCCAAGGCATCCAGAGAGTCGAGATCCTCCACGGCACTCTGACCTCCTGAAACACAAACGGACTCTGGAGGATCCAGTTCGTCCAGCAGATCGTCCAGAGACTTCTCCCCTGCCTCCACTTTACAGATGGACTCATTCCTAGCAGCAACGTTATCCAAGAAGTCATCCAGGCAATCCAGATCATCCAGACCATCCAGCGCCGCGGAGGGCAACGGCAACTCTGGGGAAATGCTAATCCCAAAGGTCAAGTCTGGATGATGCAGGGCGTCCAGGGCATCCAGGGCCCCAGTGTTGGTGCTGATGACCCCGCAGAAGGAGTCCAGGGAGTTGAGCTCGCTGACGGAGGAGCTGAAGAAGGCCGGGGGAAGCTGAGGGGTCGGAGCGGGAAGGATGAAAGGGGGGGCTGTGAGTACTGGCTGGGTGAGGGTCTATGAAACATGGAAGAATGAAAGTGGAGTCATGATGGGTGAAACAAAGGGGAATGGGCAGATTGATGTAAAGAACTATGAACAAAGGCTCGATTTGAAGGTCGCATTTGAAGGTTTCAAAAAAGAAAAAGAAAAAGTTTTATTGTTTTTCATTTTTGTTACAATAATGACCAGACAAACAATATGAAAGCAGACAGGGTCATCCTGGGTAAATGCTTACTATGTTGTAGAAAATATTATACATAATATACATACTTGCACACACATCTATACAATCGTATACACATTTTATCTCCTTAGATCAGGGTTGTCAAACTCAATTTCATCCCGGGCCACATCAGCATTACGGTTGCACTCAAAAGGGCCGGTTGTAATTTTAATGATATATAAATATACATATGTAAATATATAATATATATTAAATAATGTATTCTATTACATTGTTGGCCCTGCATTGGATTATTATCAGTTCTGGTAATATCTTCCCAAATAACTACGTCTGAAAGCAGAAGTCTAGGGCAAATAATTGAAAGTAAATATTCAACAATTACACCAATTGTATATTATATTCTTTGCAAGCTCTTGCGGGCCACATCAAATTAGGTCGCGGGCCGGATTTGGCCCCCGGGCCTTGAATTTGACACCCCTACCTTAGATGCTCCAACAGTATGTGCATACGTGTATAGATATTTAGATATGTAGGGCTAACAAAGGCAGGGTGACATCACACCATCAGGGTCTTTCGGCCACTTTGTCCATGATTGACCTTTCGCATTTGAAGGTTTTGATGTATTATGGCGTTCATGTTCTATCAATACTGACATGAGACTAGACACGGCCTAATATCTTGGGTATCGGTACATCCTGAGTGTTGTCTTTTCATGGTTTTTAAGGCTGCACGAATACAAAGCAAATCTGGAAGCATTCGTGAATATCTTTCCAACAGTTACAACTTTTAGAAAAAGCTGCAACTTTCAGCCAGAGTGTCATTCGGTCATTTTCGGATAGCCTGCTGATGAAGTTGTTTTCTGCACGATTCCATATTGTGATTTCGATAACATTTTGATTATTAGTACATCCTATTGCAGCAGAATCAGGTTTTACCTCAGTCCGGGCCTGCTCCTCGGGGAAGCCGTCGAGCAGGCTGTCCAGGTCGTCTCCCATCAGCTCCGTGTCGTCTAGATTGTCGAGCATTTCAGGAAATGAGGCGACCGCAGGTTGTCTGAAGCTGGGAGCTCGGGAGGGAACGGAGGACTGAGGCATGCTGGGAAAACTGACTGAAGAGAAGAAAGAGGGGCAATTAATTAGATCTTACTTGTAATTGATTTCGTACCATTATTTCAAGAATTTGACAGAGGAGAACATTCATCCAGAATTCCCACCTGGTGCGCAGCCACTCAGAGGATTCAAACCATTTCCTGCACGAGCACTGGATACCTGAGAGGGAGAAAAACAATATAATATAGGTACAATTAAAACAGATAAAATGGGTTGTGGACAATATGGGTATCATATTTTTTACCACGGGAGAAATTAGGTTTTCTGACAGTTGAATACAATTAAATAAAAATGTTTCATTAGCAAGAAGAATACAAAAAAGTGCAATAAAAAGCATAAAATAAAATGACAGTATTTAAAACAAAAGAAAGAAGGACAAGTGCAATAAAGAGGACAAATAAAACTAATATATCTTTAAACAGGGAAACCAGTATGATCTATGAGGTTTAAAAACAAATGTCAACGTTTGGGGTTTTGAGCCGTGTAGGAATAATTTTCTATCTAATGTCGGAGAGGAACTTGCCTTGCTGGCTTCAACAGTCGTGTTTCCGTTTGTGACCGCTCTCTCGATGAGTCTGCCTTCCTGGAGGAGAAACAACAACACACTGGATATGAAAGACAGCGTTAGAGCAAGGTGAAGATGCCGTGACGCAACTAAATGAATCCCCTTATCAGAGATTTTTCTCCACTGCAGGAACCATTGCTTTTGGATGCCAATAGCCCCCTGCATTGCATATTAAATCAAAGAGGGTTCGGCATCAATGTGATAAAATACCTTCATCCAAAATTATATTGCTTATTGTTATATTAACATTAACGAGGAGGCGGCTGTGGCTCAGTGGATAGCGTGCTGGACTTCGAAACAGGGGGTGAAAACTTTGGGGCGGTGGTGGCGAAGTCAATAGGGACTTGGCTTGGCAACGGGAAGGTCACCAGCAAGACCAAGTGCTACCGAGGTGTCCCTGAGCAAGGCACCGTTCCCCACACTGCTCCCCGGGCGCCTTTCATAATGGCAGCACACTGCTCCTAACACTAGGATGGGTCAAATGCAGAGAAACAATTTCCCCACGGGGATTAATAAAGTATATCAAATCAAGGTAACAACTTTGAGTCCCACTGCAGCATGTCGTTGTGTCCCTGAAGACACTTCACCCCAAATTGCTCCTGTGGGGACATGTAATGTAATGTAATACATTTGATCAAAGTCCCAACCTAGACCTCTACAATTTCCATTGATTCATTTGCTTTACATATTGGAAGAAATCTAAACCGTAATCTAACCTTTGCAGACACATATGGTTTCCGGTTCTTCAGTTTGAGATGGACGGCCAGCTCCTGAGCGAGCTCATTCACCTGTTGGTCCTGTGAGGAGGTGAACAGAAAGATAACAAATCAGTACATTTTGCAAGACACAAGTCTCCAGGCTCTACCGCGTGGTGTCACCCACTTTATATCATGTTGCACTGGTCCACAAAAGCTATTTATTTGCAATTAAGGTTCATATAAGAAATGCTAAGAAAAAGCTACAGCTGGTTAATATATTAAAGATAACTGTCATATTTAGCAACTGTCTCTCTATCCTGATGCATGAGGCAGAAAATCATTGATAAATAAAGTCATGTTCTTCTGCCTCTTTAAAACTCCCATATGGCATTTGCAGGACTCCACTGCACCGAAGGGAAACAACCAATCAGAGCAAGCTGTCAACTATTGCTCCTAAACTCGTGTCAAACAGGTTAAATATGACTAAACATTCTGTTACTGCATTGCCTATTTTTTACTTTCAATGTTTTTAGAAACACATTTTAGTGTAACATTTTGCTGTAGATCTGAAAATGTGCTCAAGGCGGTGCTTTGTTTTGGCTCAGGTAACACATTTGCTCATTGCATAGAGCAGCGGTTCTCAAACTGTGGTAGGTACTGCAGGTGGTCCGTGGAAAAAAGCTGAATAAAATCCAATTTTTATTATCAAGGATTTTCGGAGACCACTTCATATGTGATTTGCTCCATCGAATATATTTGAACAGTAGGCCTAATACATATAAAATCATTGCCAGTGTTATCAGTTGCAAGTGTGTATTTGTTGTAAAAATGACGAGAGTTGAAGTCCAAGCCAGTTGAGTTTTTTAAAAACAAGCTCCAAGAATTTCACAGTAGCAAGAACATCATGGAATCCACATCTACATGTAGCAACAACGCTAGAAGTCTCATCCAGATTGTCAAGAATTATCACAAAAAATGGGAAAGCGCATACACTCGGTGAGGAGGTGGTGCTGCCATCAATTAAGGTGGCGGTGGGTGTTATGCTGGGTGAAAAGAGATGCAAGCAAATGGACTTGATTCCACTGTCAGACAGCACCGTACAGCGCAGAATTGAGGAAATGGCCAGCAATGTGAATGACCAGCTAATAGCGCGGATAAAAGCCAGTCGATATTTTGCACTACAGTTGGATGAATCAACTGACATAGCTAACCTTTCCAACCTGCCCTCATACGTAAGGTATGAACACAACGGAGAAATAGAGGAGGACTTTCTCTTTTGTAAATGTTTGCCAACACGCACAACTGCAGAGGCACTTTTTGACATGTTGAACAGTTTCATAACGGAACATGGGATTGATTGGTCAAAATGCGTGGGCATTAGCACAGACGGGGCAGGAGCCATGTTAGGCCGACACAGTGGGCTTGTTAAACGTGTCCAAGCAGTGGCTCCGCAAGCTAAATCAATCCACTGCAGCATCCACAGGGAGGCTCTCGCAGCCAAAAAAATGCCTCCTGATCTCAAAACTGTTCTGGATGAAGCAGTGCGAACGGTCAATTTTATCAAGGACCGTCCACTGAATGCCCGGTTGTTTGCCGTTTTATGCGATGAGATGGGCAGTGATCACTTACTTCTGCACACCGAGGTCCGGTGGCTATCGAGAGGAAAGGTGCTTGCGCGGCTCTACGAGTTGCGCGATGAAGTGAGAATGTTTTTACTTGACTCAAAATTTGAACTTTCAGATCGCTTCAGTGATGCCCCGATGTTGAAAGAGCTGAAGCTGCAGTTCATGTTCACTGATGCAGCTGTTGTGTTCTATGAGTGTATGCAGATTTGAATATATGGTCAAGGACCAAAAGAAAAAAAGAAGTTGTCCGCCTTCCTCTTTGAGAAACATATACAACGCAGACAGACACCGGTCACACGTGCAACAAAAGTATCAGATATGCTTCAATTTACTTTTGATTGTCTATAATTAACTATAAAAAAATATCTGCGTTTTAACACTACGTTTATATATACTTATTTTTACGGTTTGCATATGAGGTGGTCCGCGAAAATCATTGTTGATAAATAGTGGTCCGCAGAAACAAAAAGTTTGAGAACCCCTGGCATACAGCATTTCACTTCAAGAGACACCGTCTGATATTTTTAATTAAAGTCATTTGCTTCGACGGATTAGAGTCCACTTTCCCTGGCAGTCCTATCTTTACCAGTCTGTTGATCAGCAGGCAGTCTGTGGTGCAGTTGTACGCCTCCTTGTACTGCCGGAGCTCCTTCAGACAAAGGGCCTTCCTGAACAGGGCCCTGCGGCTTTCCTTACACACCGTCAGAGCTCGGTCGCAGTCCTTCACGCCCCGCTCATATTCCCCCTGTGGGAGAAGAGAGATAAAGTAAAAGAACAGGGTTAAAAGTGTCAGAATCAGATCAATATGTTTTGGTTTTAACGAGAAGCTTTGTGGTTTAGGTGTGAGCAGTGGCGTCTCCAGGGTACGGCTGGGGTAGGCTACAGCCATACCCTGACATGACTTCGCCCCACCATGAAAAATGATGTTAAAGTAAGCAAATTAAAATAAATAAGAAGCAAAATGCTAAAGGTGTGGAAATCCTCTGGTGTTATAATATCCGCGCGATCAAAATGCCTCCGAATGCAATTGAATAGCCCTACAGCCAATCAGAGCAGCGAAACGTTGGGTCACGCATTACTGATTGAGATCACTCAGATCTGCCACGTAGTGCCTCTCCACCTCTATCCTCCATCTCCTAGGGTCAAAGTTCATATGGCCAGGGATTACTTTGAGCGATATGCGCTGGCCCGTGCCTTACCTTGGACTTCTACACAACTGCTCAGGTCTTGACAGATTGAGTGGGGAAGTTCAGGAGATATTTCAACAATACCCTGGGGGGGGGTGGCGCAAAGGGCTGTGCGTGTGATCATCAGGTCAGGGGGCGTTGGGGGACTCCAGTTCGAAACCCTCTTCCGCCACCACTGCGTCAGGCCGTTGGGTCCTTGGGCTAGGTGTTGTTACAGGAAGTCCCGACGGAGAATAATTTTGCGGTAGAACTTTCTTTATACATCCATGGATACAACATTACGTAATGACCCCACGGTTTGATGATTGAATGGTGTGTGGGCTGTCTTTCATTTTGACACACAGAACAATGGGGGCTATCCACCCTTATCCACAATGTAAAGTCATTCACAGCCTCTTCCCTCTTCCCTCTGTGAGGAGCAGCAGGTTCAGCTTTCAGAACAAAGTGTCAACTCTTTCACCGGTGGGGAAATTGCAGGAGTGGCTCCAGGTCGCCCTTTTTTACTTACTACAAGACAAATGTGCCTTTTCATTTCATACAGTTCAATTTGGATTGATGACCATCATCAGTTTAAACTTGTTTAAAAAGCATACTGTAGTTCTGGAAGGGATATCATCTGCCGTGCATGGCACAAACAATGTTGAGGATGTGGGTTTATTCCCATGGACCACATTTAGTGAAAATGTATGCACTGTACTTCACTTTACTTAAAAGTGGCTGCTGAGAAGCATACATTACTGCACTTTTTTGGGGTCGCTATTTATTGACGAAGGAAACAAGTGGGTCCTCCTGAGGCTTGACCAGTGGAGAACCACTGGTTTAACTCACACCTGCTGCTCTCGATGTCATTTTGCACGAGACAGGGAAATAATCTAAGCCTCACGCGTGGCAGTTCACTGTCAGGGGGGGCGATATAGCGTGCATCTATTTACATTGCAAATACTGACGTGAGCCCCACCACTATATGGGTTAGCCCTACCATAGATTACCCAACACAAATACTCAAGGACAGAAATGCTTCCTTTGGTGGAATTATTTTACTGAGTTTATAGTCTATTATTGTTTTGTACATTATCTGAAGAGTACATTTACAGATAACTTAATTGTGCTTTGCCTGAAGACCCCTAAAAAAGGCAGTTAAATATTATTTGTCAGTTAAAATATATCAGAGAATTGGGGATTGTTATTCCCAATTCCAGGTCTGAATTCCAGCTCCACTCGCTTGGAACAATCTCTAGCAAGAATTGAAACGGAGCAATCTCATTCCTCTGCATGTTTTTAAAGCTAGGCTAAATGAAATGCTCGTTGTTACTATGGGCACTATGGGTAAATGTCTATAACTATGTATCCTGTAAATATAATGTCCTTTATCGTTCTATGTTTCATGTGGAACCTATTTGCTGCAGGTCTCCCTTGAAAAAGAGGTCTATGATCTCAATTGGACCAATCTGGTTAAATAAAGGTTTGAAATGAAATGTTAGTGTACATTGAAAATGTATCTTTTTTCAATTGAACAGATGAGAACTGAGCACATGCCGTCGGATGTGCCGCCTCCAGAAAAGGCCCAGCGTCTTTTTCCCCGAGTGTTCAGCCGTTTGTGTGCGGCCGCTCAACTAAAACATTATGAAAACATTTCATCTTCCTAGAAAAGCGCTGTTGACGTCACTCTGGAAGACCTTGAAGCCCGCTTGTTGGAGCAGACCAGCTGGGTGCTGCTGCCGGTGAGCGTGTGACTTTTATTGTCCTCCTCCGCCATTTTATGGGTGTCAACAAACTCATTCATAAAGTGTGATAACAAGAATCTTCTCGTTATATATATATATTATATAGTGAAAAAACTATTGTGAAAAAATATATAGTAGCATAAACAGATGACAAAATCCATGCTAGTCAGTCTTGCAACAGCGGTGAATCGTTATTGACATATCGTTGTCATATCAGCACCCTGCCATCATGGCGCTTCATGCATGTGGACATGGGCCCTGGATTGTATTCTAAGTAAATATTAAATGGACGGCATTCTTATAGCACTTATTCAAACTTTACAAGTCAACATACACCCACATTCATTCAGAGATAGAGGCTGCCATACACCTGATTACACAAAGACTCTCACACACACACACACACACACACTGTTGGCCTTGGGCTTAGATATGTTACCCAAGGACACTTCGATATGTAGACTGCGGCGTTGGATGACTGATCGACCTCCTGAGCCACAGCTGGACTTTCCCATAATAAAGTAGACATCATTCATAAAGAGGAATATATATTTCTGATAGGAAGCTGTCTTGGATTAACCGCTACACTTAAATTATTAAGATGTTAAATAAAAGTTGAAGCAAGTTTATAAATCACGTTATTTAATGTTATGTATAAAACACATGATACATATTTTCTTTAGAGTGTACTAATGGTTACTACTGACTGCTACTTCAACACCTTGTTCATTTTTAAAGATGCTACTCTTTGTTTTACCCTTGATGTCTACATTTTTTAGCACATGCTTGCCTCTTTATTTAAAATGTTAGTCTACTGTTTTTATTTTGCCTCTTATCAACACTGTCCTCTTTGGTGTAATGCTGTAAATAAAGGACTTCTGATACGGATTAAACCCGTCATTACTGTGGGTTGATTTTCATCTGTCTCCCCAACTCATTGACTAACACACAGATCAGACTTGGGTGTGGAGACGCGTTTGTCACAAGCCTTAGTCATAGCTGCACACATTTCACAACAACACACAGACAGAACACACTTCGTCTTCACAAGTTTCTGCACCACTGAAACTCAGGGACCGGCTGTTTCTCACCTTGCTGTGGTGGGCAGCAGCCCGGTTCACATAAAGACTCTCCAGCAAAACCTCGGGGATCTGGATCTCCTCGGCTTCAGCGTAGCTCGAGACGTTCAAGGCTTCACTGAACTGTCTCACCGCCTGCTCCCAGTCGTCGTCCCTGAAGAAGGCGTTGCCCTCATCCAGCAGATTGCACACCAACTTGGTGAGGAAGTCCTAGAGGAAAGGAAAGGAAAGAAGGGGATATCATGCTGGTGGCGTGTCTTAAAAACATTGGGTCATATCATGAAGTAGAGTAGTCACAACACCATGTTCTTTATTTTGTTTATATATGCCATGTGCAGCAGTTAAAAACAAAATGGTTTAATTCATGATTTTATAGTCTAGGAATTGGTACAGTCTACATCTAGTTATCACAATGACTTCTATAATACAATAACGGTCACTATTTTTGCATGCTTCCAAGGGCTGCACAATCAATCTAAATGTTATCAAAATCGGAATATGGACTGGTTAAAAAAAAATGTAATTGTGTATTGTGGAGGAATCCTAAACCGCAAATCATAGCCTGCAGACTTCTTAAAAGACAAGAGAGGCATCACAACACAATGAAAATTATAAATCCTTCCTTTATCGTGACTCAAATTTGCAAAATCTGATTTAAAAAACTCGGAGTGAGGTAATTTTAGTTTAGTAATCTTGCTGCCCTAATGCTTAAATATACTCATTAGCACACACAAACAACAAAGAACAGCTTAGGATAAGAGGAAGGTGATTAATTGAGCAAGTATTTAGTAGTTCACCAGGTCAGGCAAGGTCAGTGGATCATCAAAGTAACTTCGATTCATAGTCCCTAGGCCATTTACAAAATGTGGTGGCAATCCATCAAATCACTTAAAAACAAGACCGTTAGAGTGGTGCTAGACGCAGGGGTGCCCAACCTTTTTTGAACCGAGAGCTACTTTTAAAGTTGCCAGTCTGCCGAGATCTACCAGTCCAAATAGAGAGACGTAGCCATTACTGACAGCCTACTACCAGGTAAATACACACTTCTACTTATATAGTATAAAACTGACCTTTGTACGATGAATACTTCATAAAATACTGCAGATCCTTTATCTTACCTGTTTCTAATCTACACATACAAGTACTTAACTGAAGTTACACAACAGTGTTGTTGATACAGAGTTGGATTTTATTCACACGTCACTACAGTGGGTAATGTTTTCAAGAAGCATTGAACAGTGCTGCCACATGACACAGGGAAAAAAGAAAAGACTCTGAACCCTTTCTTTGCCATTATATAAAAATAGTGTTGCTACAAAAGTATAAATGAGGCTTACTAATAAGACGACTCAGATCTGAAGCTACACAGGAATCTGCTGCCAACGTGCAATAAAAAGACAAAATTAATAGAATCAAACCCTTTTTTTGTTGCATTTTAGTCGAGTAAACAAATAGATGCCTTTAAAAAATAGGATGCAGGCAACACTAGTTTCTTAACCTGAATTGATAATAGACTATAATCAATTTAGTTGGCATTCTTATACCATTTTGTACAATAATTATAATGAATAAGTTCAAACTAAAACTTACAGCTGATTAATAACGGTATCTAACTTGAGTTGTTATCATATCAAAAACCTGTTGAAATGCTTCTGTTATTTTTACTGTCCCCCAAAAGCGCGTCGGCAGCCTCCAGGAAAGCTTCTTTCACAACTTTGCCGTCTTTGAAAGACTTCATGTGTTTCTCAAGAACGTGACTGACCCGATAAGATGCTCTGGAGCAGCCTTGCTCTTGTTGTTGGGCCTGGTGGAAATGGACTGCTGTGCATTTAGCTGTCCTTTCAGGCCCCTCCCCTTTTGGAGCGCAGGGCAGAATTAGGAGGGAATTCCGTCTCGTAGCGTTTGTGCACTGTTTTGAAATGCCGCTCCTAAATTACGCTTCTTCGATAAAGCCACGCTCGCATTGCAGATGAGACAGATGGACTTTGAATTGGTACAAAGATACAAAAATAATCATCCTCCACTTGGAGAGAAAATTATATATTTTGGTCTTTTTTGCTTCTGCCATAATTGCGGTCTTGTGTGTGTGCGGACTGTCACTCCTGTTGACACAACAACGTCAGCGAAATAGTGCCCACTGCCCACCAGCCACGCCCCGACACATGGGGTGGTCACGCCGGCCAATCACAAAGCTTTGATGCGTTAAGGTGCATTATTCTGGCACAGGAACATTATGTTATAGGACATTAACGATAAAACAGAATGTTGTTGTTCTATTTTTAGACACATCTCACGATCGACTGGGAATCTCCTGGTGCCCAACCAGTCGATCGCCGCGATCGACTGGTTGGGCACCCCTGAAGGAAATAATGTAGGATTCATCCTCTGGAGACATGAAAAATGTAAGCCTAACTATTCAGTAGTTGTTGGTTGTAACACTTTCAAAGTAAGTATTGAGATAAACTTGAAAAGGATCAAAGTGGGCAAAGTATGTGAGAATAGGTCCTTGATTTGCATGCAGCCAAGAATGGACGGAAAGATGGGAGGAAAAGATAGACAGAGAAATTCAAGTGAGAAACGAAACAGAAACCTAACGGGGCTTGGGGTTGTGAGTTATGGCCAAGTGACTGTAGATCATAACAAGCATAAATCCCACATTGGAAAAGGGAAGTGACATAGGGAAAATACATAACATTGTGTTCATAGTAACAACTGGTACCTGGTATCCATCCGGCTCTGGATACGCTAGTGAAGACCTAGAAAACAAGCAAATATTAGTTTAGAAGCGTACTGGCTGGGTTATGAGCAAAGGCATGAGTCATTCAGGGGAACGGTAGGTTTCACTTTCCGTCACTGAAAACATCTTACTGTATGAAAGTCAGGGCTTTGGTTATCTCCTCCTGGCGTTTCTGTCTGGCAGGGTCCATGCTTGTTCCCTGGAGAGAAGACAAACAGACAAAAGTAGATTGTAACAAAGCCTGACTGTGATAAGGCCCATCAAAAATAAGCCTTTAATTTCCTCGAAGAGCAAAAACAAAACAACTACATGTCAAATTATGCAAAGACAACCATCGAGCCTGTCTTCATGTTCATTCAGTATTTAAATACAGAGGTGGGAGAAGTAATCTGATCTTGTACTTAAGTAAAAGTAGAAGTAACAGAGTGTAGGAATACTCTGTTACAAGTAAAAGTTCTGTAATCAAAATGTAACTCAAGTAAAAGTACAAAAGTGTTGGCACCAAAATAAAACGTAATGCACCAAAAGTAAAAGTACTCATTATGTAGATTGGTCCATTTCAGAATGATATACATCATATGTTTTCATTATAATTATTGATGCAGTAATGTGTTGATCAAAGCTGGGAATCTAGTTAAATTACTTTGAATGCTGCAGGGTATTTGAATGTAATCCAGGTGTAACAAGTCATATTAAGTGTTCTCTATATTTCACATTATTAACCCATATCTGAAAAGTAAGTAACGGTATTAAAGGCATGTAGTGGAGTAAAAGTACAATATTTACTTCTGAATTGTAGTGGAGTAGAAGTACACAATAGCAATAAACGGAAATACTCAAGTCAAGCACAAGGCACTCAAAAACTGCATTCAAGCGCAGTACTTGATTAAATGTCCTCACATTACACCACTGTTTTAAAAAAATGCACAAACATCTAGCATGCAAGCCCCCTGACTCCCGCATGTGTCCCTGCCTAGCGTGGCGTGAGTGACTTCCGACACACTTACCTGATGAAGCGAGGAAGTGCATTGGACTGAAGTTAAGTTTAAAAGCGTGCCATTTAATCTCTAAATAGGCGGAAAGACGGAGAAACTTCTTGAGGATATATTAGTCGAGCTGACGCTGAGAAACAGCCAGCCAAGGAGGAAGACACCCGCCGAACCTCCGTGTCTGACTTGATAAGTTTCGCTTTCCAGCAACACCAATGTTATCTTATTCTTCTTCTCCTTTGGTGTTTATTGGCGGTTGGCAAACCAACTTGTAGGTGCATTACCGCCACCAACTGGACTGGAGTGTGGACAAGAGACTATGCAGAAAACAATAAACAAAACAAACAAAACAAAGAACCAAAACTCTAGATTATTTTAAATGTATCAATTTCTCTTAGAAACGTAATAATCTCACCATATATATTGCCTGAACAGCCCTGATAGCGACAAGTCATGGACTTTTGCTTTCTTCAGTGTGTGGAAAAGCACATTTCTCTGAGTACTATATTTCCTGCAAAGCAGTAAAACATGCTCAACAACCAATGTTATCAACCTTACACTGGCCCTTTAAATGAGTATGAGCTTTTATCCCTGAGTAAAGTCTGACAGGCACCACTTCCTGCTCACACACCATGAACCTGTCCCCCTTATACCCTTATTTCTTACAATAAATCCAAACACAATTTATTCTTGTTCTCTCTTTGACTTAATATTGTGTATGGGTACAATAATACAATGCATTCCTCAATAACGGTTAAAATACCCAGGTGGTGCCTGACAGATTTTGCATTAAGGCCCAGAACACAAAGTCAACAGCAAAACTGCAAAAACTGCAAAACAGTAAACAAAAAGAAACGTTAAAAAGTTACATAAATAACCAAAATAATTAAATTAAAAATCAATGTAAGAGAGTTATTCAACAAAAAGAAGAAAGTCCAAAGGAATGGAAAACATTTATATGTAGAATGTAAAGATTAAAATATTGATCAACAAAAAGGAGAGTCATAACTTTTCTTTTGACTGGTAATATTGGCCTGTAATGATGATACTATAAATGATGCTTAGTTACGTTTTGGAATTTTGTACCAACTGATATACTGGAATTAAGGTAAACGCTTCCAACACATTTGTAGTCTCTGTTGAACTACAAGTCCCTTGCCTCCCCGCTCTATTGCCGTCAAGCGCTCTAGTGTCGTGCGCTGGAATCAGTTTTGAACGTTAGGAGCGAGCGGGAGCGTGTGACTGGACTGGATTCCAATTTAATCAGCACAGCAGTGTTTTGGTAATATCTATGACAGTTTGTATTAGTACTATGAATGCAATAGCGTTCCTGTATTCATTTAAATCAACCAGGGACTGTTAGGGTATCTTTTTAGTTGTCAACGGTTTCCATATGTCCGACTCGAGAGGCCGAGCAAAGCCACGCTCTGTCCCACGAACTAGTGCTAGCTAGCTGACTACATGTTCCCTTTTCTGCTAATGTTGCCACTTGAATGAGTTTGTTAAGTGTCTGAAAAGCACGATATGTCCCTGAACTGACAGTTGTCAACAGCAACAACACCTGCTCCACTGGCATTCAACCGCCTAGGTGTGATAGCACAACAACAGCAGCACTCGGCTAATGCTAACCGCAGGCAGGGAAACACCTACCCCAAAACAACATTGATTTGACAGAGGTGATCAGGTCTATTACTTTAGTTAATGTAGCAAGCAATACTACAGTGTTGCTAGTACAAGTCCTGAATTAAAAATCTTATTGGAGTAAAAGTACAAAAGTATTAGCATCAGAATATAGTAGACTAAAGTACACTAAGTACTCATTATGCAGAATGGCTAATTTCAGATCCATATTATTAAATTAGATTAAGTAATGTGTTTATCACTTCAGCATTGCAGCTTGTACACTTGTGGTTGATTTCAGTTACTTTATATACTGCTTGATAACATAAGCTATAATAATGAAATAAGTGTATCATAGTTTATTGGTTGAATAGTTTATATATATATTGCTCTTAATCTGCGAAGAAGCTATAAAATACAGCTGTCAAATACATGAAATCTAGTAAAAACTTCAATATTTGTACAAAAATGTAGTATAGCAAAGGTATTTTTAATTGTATACATACAAAAAGACAAATCTTAAAAGGTTGTTTACAGCATACAGATTAAATATTAAAAAATCTACGAATAATATGTCAACTGCTGTAAACTTTTAAATGTATATATTACACCGAAAACCTCGCTTTCAGTTCTTATTGAACTAAGCTTCAGAAAGAAACAAGGTGGTTTGCAGCAAGATTATCCACACATTACTTTCTGTTTGGGTTTTTATTGACTTAGATACTTGTAATAAGTATTTACGGTGCTACCTGTTGAAACACTTTCTGTCACTGGACGTCAGGATTATAATAAAAGCGAAATAATCTGTTTGTCCACAGGCGATGGCGACAGACATTGTTGCGCAGTTGGCCGAATCTCTGGCTAAAACTGGAGTAGAAGATGGAGAGCTGAGCTACAAAGGCCAGGGAAGAAAGCTGGACGATGCCCAATCGGGTGAGAGACAGACTCGAATGACGCACTACAATCTCTGTTTTTAACCATTTTTTATTAGAACACTCCATCCCCTTTTTCCCAACCCCTAACCCTTTTTTTCTTTGCTTTTTAAGAAAATATTCACAAAGCATACATAACAAAATATACACATCTAGGTACAGTACATAGATTAACTACATAACAGATCACAAATACGAAAATAAATAATAGTAATAATAATTACAAATAAAATAACGGATGCATTGTTAATACTCAGCTATACTTGTTTATACTAATGTTTCCCATCTTTCCTCAAAGATATGCATTTGGTTTCTAATTCTCATAGTAGTTTTTTTTACATAGATTTCATTTACTAAGTTATTCCATTGTGAGTTTACGAAGTTATTATTTTTTAGCCAATTCCTTGTAATTAGTTTGATGATCGCTATTCTAATTACCAGAAATAGATACCCCCTAACCCTTTACCCTGTTGCCCTGACAGTGGAGGAGATCGTCAAGGAGATCCAGGACTTTGAGGACCTACAGGCTCTGAGGTTGGAGGGAAACACTATCGGTGTAGCGGCAGCTCAGGCCATCGCCAAGGCCCTCGAGACAAAGAGCAAGTTCAAGGTCTGGAGGGTTTATTCTCGATTTCAATCATCACATTTTCTGACACTGGAACCAGGAACTGAGTGGCCTTTTTAAATGATAAATATGAACTGGTCTATAAAATATCAGAAACATAGTGAATTGTGCCCATCATAATTGACTTAAGCCCAAGATCATGTCAAGAAATTGCTTATTCGTTTTGTCCAACACTCAAAAACCTAAAGATATTTAGATTAACATAAGACAAATCTGTTCAAACAATTAATGAATTACTAAAATATCGGCATATATATATATATATATATATATATCTCTTGAGCAACTCATCATTTATTGTTTCCGCTTTATTTAACATAATACTGATGAGTAACATATTAGACATAAGTGTGCCCAGTTTTAAATCACAAAGTATATTTAAGATTGTCTCTCACACCTTAAGGCTGCATGATTTGGAAAAAACAGCGGATTGCAACTATTTAGACTGATATTGATTTGATAAACTATATTGGAAGGATTATCATGAGATATGAAATGATCACGGTGTTTTGTATTTTTAATCGGATCTGAACCTTTGAAATATGTTTTCTAGTAGGTCTGTCTCTGCTGTCCCACAATACTTCAACATTTTTTATTTTGACACATTTGTAGACTTGAACAGATGTTGAGCTTTCTGCTATTTGAATATGAACTAGTCCTTATTGCGATTTGGATAACATTTTGAATAAGTGTGCAGCCCTACTCAAACTGTTTATATTTGACTGTCTCTCTTTCAGCGCTGTTATTGGAGTGACATGTTCACAGGTCGCCTGCGCTCTGAGATCCCCCCGGCCCTGGTAATAGTCTTCTCCTTTAATATCATTATCCTTTTTAAAGCAGGTTTTCTTACCCTGCCTTATCTTATCTCTTTCTCCCTCGTGATGTAGAATTCTCTGGGTGACGCTCTGATGCTGGCGAACGCCCGGCTCACAGTTTTAGACCTCAGTGACAACGCCTTCGGCCCCGACGGGGTGAAGGGCATCGAGAGGCTGCTGAAGAGCACCGCCTGCTACACCCTGCAGGAGCTGCGGCTCAACAACTGTGGCATGGGCATCGGAGGGGGAAAGGTACGTCAACAGTAACCTACACCAGTTTGTGTCTGCTTATACAGTTTGTCATCTCAGGAGTAGATATGTGTTAGACTGTCGTATAAAACCAAATCCAAATAGATGCGGTTGTAGTGGAGCATTTGCCAAAGTTACAGTTTTGTGTCAGGGTATATACCTTTCTTGCTGGTGGAATTGTATATCATTCAGTCTGTTTTGCCTCTTGCATTACTGCTGGGTATTTGAACAAGGATTGGGTATCATGACGGAGAGGGAGATGGTTTCTGATTTATTGATAGCAGCCTTAAAGAAAAGAGGATTTTCCAGAGCAGACATGTTCACACCTGTTTTCATGGACTCAGATCTTGGCTGCCGCGTTGATCCAGTGCTATAAGACCTCCAGTGCAGAGGGCACCCCCCTCGGCCTAAAGGCCTTCGTGGCAGGGAGGAACCGCCTGGAGAACGAAGGGGCCACCGCTCTCGCTCAAGCCTTCAAGGTACAGAACTTACTTCTAATCCACCATACTTGCTGCGAGGCGCTGTTAGACATGCTGCTAGAGATCTCCGAGAAGGTGGAGTAATCTTAGCGTTTACCCTCTGTGTTCCCAGCTGATGGGCAGTCTGGAGGAGATCAACGTGCCGCAGAACGGTATCAATCACCCGGGCGTCACGGCGATGGCTGGAGCCGTGCAGAACAACCCCAACCTGCGCATCCTCAACCTCAACGACAACACCTTCACTGAGAAGGGGGCCATCGCCATGGCACAGGTACTGACCTCACACTGGTGTCATCACTGAAGGTAGCCGAGGGACCGTTTCTGACCTGGCTGAAAATGATTCAGTTCAACTGATGCTTACCTCGCTTCTTATCATCGACCCTTAATCAATACGCCATCAAATGTATCATTTCTGAGAAAGGGAAGTCCCCTCAAATGTCTTAAGCCAACACGTCGTTATGTAATGCTTTTATTTCCTTCATTCCAACTCACGAGCCCATCGCTGGTAAACACAAGATTTAAAGTGCTGCTTTTGCACGATCTGTTTTTGAGGAACTCACTTTTATTGATAAGATCCTTAAGTGTCTTTAAGAATATCCGACAGTACAACAGTTCTAAATCATAGATTGTAAAGACACGTTTAAAGGTCGTAAGTAGTTTAATTGCCGTTTCAACAGTAAAATACGTTTTTTAAAAACATTGTTTATGTCAAATAATGATCAGTAGAGCTTTAAAGGTGATAAACAAGGAATTACATTTCTTAAATATTTTATTATATTTTTGAAAATGATTCACCAATTATTCTGCTTTTGTTTCAGTTCTTCTGCTAAAAATAATAATAAATAATATTTGTTCTGGGTTTGAAGCTGTAGTGAATAAGCTCCGTGTCCTTCACAGGCTCTGAAACATCTCCGCAGCATCCAGGTGATAAACTTTGGAGACTGTCTGGTGCGGCCGGCAGGAGCCATCGCCATCGCAGAAACTGTATCAGAGGGACTACCCATACTAAAGGTAAATGAATGCTCGCGCTGCACCGTATTGGACAAAACTGACATTGCGATATTTTCTTCCCCTGCGATATGAAAAAATACAGGAATTGAAGAAAAGACGTTTTTTTTCCCCTCAAACCATCCTTTCTTGAACTTTAGCGCTATACGATTGGTATTTCTTTAACTATATTTAACCGGATGAAGGATTTTAGTCACGGACGTCTGGATCTTAAGTTATCAGAGCAACAAGCTGAGCTAGCTCGGTTAGCATGCGCCGAACTGCCCTGGAGAAACACATGAAACGACTTCATTCAGTGTTTTTACCTTTGATCACCGGGTCCGGTTGCTTTGGAGATGTGATTGTGATTGGTGGTTTGCTGTCACTCACTCAAGTACCCCTGACATGAGAGCTGCGCGAATTTTCCTTTTGTAGCAAGCAGCAAAATAATTGTAACATGACGTGTTTGATACCTACTTAATATCGCACGTCCTAAAAAATAAAGATGAATACAAAATAAATAATTTGCACGTTATATTGTGAATGCGCATATCAGGATTATCGTCACGACACGATATATCGTGCAGCCCTAATGAATACTACACTGTAACATAATTTACTCTAAATGCCAAGAGACACATCCTACTGAGGATGTAAGGGACCACCTGAATATGGAGGGTGGACTGCTACTTGGAGAGGTCCCAGTTCACCTCCTGCCCTGCCGTGGTGCCCTTGAGCAAGGCACCGGACATCTCCCTTCCCCCCTCGCTCCCATTGCTCCCCGGGCGCTGTACAGTAGCTGCCCACTGCTCCTAGTACTAGACTCCTGTACTAGGATGGGTTAAAAGCAGAGAACACATGTCACTGTGTGCTGTGTGCTCTGCATGTGAGGCCATTAAAGAGGGTTTCATCTCTCTCTATTCTATTCTATTTTATCTATTCTATTCTACTCTATACATTTTTTTATGAAAAGCCTTTATTTTCTTAGCCTTCGATGTAATTGTATCTCACCTTATGAGTAACTGATCTGTGACGCTCAACAGGAACTCAATCTGTCGTTTGGTGAGATCACAGAGGAAGCCGCTCTGGCCGTGGTGCACGCCGTGAAGAACAAGGACCAGCTGGAGAAACTGGACCTCAACGGTAACAACATGTTCAAATCGACCTTTTTCAGTTATTTCTCAGATCTTTAAGCTTTTTGAAAAATGCTGTTTTATAAATTTGTAAACACAAAAAACAACTTGATTTCCAGGTAATTGTCTCGGAGAGGACGGCTGCAAAGTTCTGAAAGACGCCATGGAGGCCATGAACATCGGCGATATCCTCGGATCGCTCAGGTAATCACATCGTACTAACTGGCATAGAACATAATGACCCGCTCTATCGAAGTCAGTCGGAAGTCGCAACGGCTCGTTTCAAATAAACGTGGATTTGCGTAAAAAAATTGTTTTCCGGGGTTCGGGTTTTTTGTTTGATTTTAAATAAACAAAGTCTTGGCTTTCGGAATATGAAACTTTTATTTCCAAAATTAAACGATAAATATATTTTTGAAGCTTGAAAAGGGAAGAAGACAGCTCTCCCTCGCAATCTGCTGTTCCGCAGCGCCGACCCCCCTCCCTCCGCTGACATTATGAATGTAAGGCGTATAGTAATCAGATAACACGGCAGGGTCCGTTACAGTTTGTTTTCATCTGATTTCAAATAAGCAAAGTCTTGGCTTTCAGAATATTAAACTTGTTTCGGCAAATTCAGATGATCAATACAGCTTTGAAGCTTCGGCATAATTACAAGCGGAGAACGGAGTAACGTGACGTCACAGCAGGCAGAACAACAGCCGGTGTTTCTCCTGAGGGTTTTTTCCCGGGAAACAAACACAATACACACTAACGCAAAAATACACACACACACACTCGCGAGCTTCCCCCAGACCAGTAATCCAAACGAAAATATCTTTCCTCCGTAGTACTTTGATCATTTGCTGATAACCAATCAGATCGATGGATTCCAGAGAAGAGAAAACTTTGAAGGCCTTTTATCAAAACGATGACTCTGTAACAGTCATTATATAATGCGACATATTTCGCTTAATATTTGGAGAACAACAACAATCCTGATATCATTAGAAAGCTATGAGTCTCCTCTTTCCAGCAGTATACAACTCACAATGTGTCTTCGGGTCAATGCGCCTGATTTGGATAGAGCCGGTCACAATGCAGTCGATACAGATTTATTATACAGTAACACGATATTAGATTTTAGAACATTCAAAAAGATGCAGTTCATCCATAACGAGCGTTTTTTTATTTGCCTCAGTGACGATGACGGTGAGCCGGAGGATGATGAGGAAGAAGATGATGATGAGGAAGAAGAAGACGAAGATGACGAGGATGTGGATGATGAGGAAATAGAGGAGGAAGAGGAGGAAGAAGAGGAGGATGATGATAGCAATGGCATCAAGGTAAGATCAACTCAGACACAACTAAAAATAAATATCACCTGTACAGAAGTATAACACATTTCCATCTGACAATCAGCAAGTTTGATGCTGCATTGAATAACCGTAGAACATTTAAAAAGTAAACACATTTTAATATTTTACAGACACATCCACATGTTTTCTGCCACTAGGGGGTGCTTCTGCAAGTCCCAACATTCTAATTAAACTATGACACAACTCTGAAACAATATTTCTCAGGAGCAGCTTGAATCACAGACCGTCCACAAAATGCTGTATCCGATAACAGGACTTTGCACCAGCAGCTTCCATCGTTTGATAAGATTTTGGACCAAAAAAAAGGGGAAACAGATGAATTTGAAATTGGATGACCTTTTCCTACTTGTACTTTTTTTCACTTTCCCATTAATTAGGAGCATTTGTCTGAATCGAAAATCCAATTCTAAGGCCACACCAGCTGTTGTTTTGTGTACGTTCAGGGGGTCTGCGGGGTCTTAAAAAGTATTGGAAGTTGATGAATCAATTTAGCGATAATTAAGGCTTTTAAAAAGTATTAAATGGCATTTTCCAAAGTATTACATGTTTGTATCTTGTTTTCACTAAGTATATACATGGTCCAAAGAGGTTGTGTTCTACAGTCTGCTGAATGTAGTCATGGCGTAGGTGTGTAGTGAGATTCTGTGTAGTTTATTTATGGCATCCCGTTGGATCTGAAGTCGTCTGAACAGGACATCGCACGCTCACTGCTTGATAGCACAAAGGTCCGTTTACACCGGTTGCTAAGCAACATCGTTATGGGGAAATGCAAGTCTGCGTCCAAATAGTTGGAAGATAAGGAGGAAGGACACTCAATACTGTATATAGTGAATGTGAGGTAAAGTGTGTCGCCAAGGTAACCGGTTAGAACTCCAAGTGACGATGAGGTCTTAAAATGTACGGAAAGGGTCTTAAAAAGCTCTTACATCTGACTTCAGGATTCCTGCAGACACCCTGACGTTTGATACTGTTGTTTATTTGACTTTCTCTCCCCTCCCTCTCAGTTGTCCACCCCTGCCTCAGCCCCCCGGCCTCCAGACGTCTCCTCCTTCCTCAGCTTCCCGTCTCCAGACAAACTGCTCAAACTGGGAGCCAAGAGAGCGCTGCTGATCGAGCAGCAGGTAAACACAGAATCCACGAAAACCTCCACACCAGTTTCCGTGCACTGAGCTGTTAAAGACACCGAAGGCTCAATGAAATGTCTCTCTGTGGCGTTCTGTTCTGAGACATTACTGCTAAGACATCTGTGTTTCCTTGATGCAAACAAGCTTTATCAACTCTGTCCAGCACGGTGCCATCAGTGAGTGTTTGCTTTCCTCTGTGTGTGCAGGTGGACGTATCCGATGCTTCAAAAACAGCTGAAGCTTTTCTAAAGATCGCATCTGTGTATAAGGAGGAGAATAATGACGTTAAGATTGCCGTGTTGGACAGCATCGGTGAGACACGTTGTTCAGTTGATTTGATTGTTGTTACTTTAAAGTAAAGACTTTAAAGATATTCCAATGTATTTACAGTCTTTGCTGAAAACACACACCTTTTCTGTGGTTGTCTTTTAAGAGGACAATGGTGCGAAGCACTTGCAATATAACGATGTGTTGTTTCTCCTCACAGATGCCCTTCTGAAGAAAGCTTTTGCCACTCCGTCCTTCCAAGGCTACAGCTTCGTATCGTCTCTGTTGGTGCTGCTCGGACTTCTCAAGGTACGCTGAGACTGCATATATTCAGAACATGTATCGAGGCATAGAGAGAAATATTCCTTTGTGTTTCTCGTCCCACTTTTTCCCTACAGCTGGTTTTTATTTGTATTTATTTACTTGGTGTGTCCGTACATTTTATCTACATTTTATCAAAATACAAGCACATTTTTTTATTTTATTGCGTGAATTAAAGGGAAAAGGAGGTAGAATAATACATTCTTAAAGAAAAATAATTTTATAAGTAAAGATAAGTATATATAGCAGGGTTCTTACGGTCATTAAAAACCTGGAAGAGTCATGGAAATTCAAAAAGCTAATTCCAGGCCCTGGAAAAGTTCTGGAAAACAATATTTTTCCCAAAGTTTTGGAAAAGTCACGGAAATGTAACTGAAGTTGCATCAAATATAATTTATATTTGATCAAATCGCCGAAATAGTAAAACTATAATGATAATAAATACTGTATCGTATAGTAATGAAACGTAAAATGGCATTTAACTGTCGAGGTATTTTGCTGGTGAGAGATTTGAGTTGCTTCAGCGTGTAGAAGCTAGTAAGCCTACTATTTGATTTGTTTTAGATAGGGCACGACATGTTTCACATGCAGGCCTTGTTTTCCTGTTCCATGTTAAAATGAACCATTTTCAGTGGTACGCTGAGAAAAAGTAATTTTTTTGGTCATGGAAAATTAGGTAACGTCATGGAGAAGTCATTGAAAATCATTGGTGAAAAAGTGTATGAACCCTGATATACATACTTTTGTACACATAATAAGAATACATTTAATTTCCAAGCGCTTTTTCAGGTGCTCAAAGACGCTTTACAGTGGTGATAAAACGAGATAAAATAAAATAAAAATTATGAAAACAGCAACACATATTATAATAGAATAATAGAGCTTGGTTCGTGTGGGGATAGAAAGGAGAAACAAATTAAAACTACTGCAGTTCTTTTTTTATTTGATTCATGAAAAAAATAACTACAGTAGTTTTTAATTTGTTTTTCCTTTTTTTAAATCCATGTTTTTGACTGTGTGTGTACAATGAATTAATAAATACATAATATAATTATCATTATGGGTTTTATACATTTGTACACTTATACATACATAGACACAGTCAAAATTATTCATCACAATTTTTCTTTTGTTTAACCATCAATATTTAGTATTTAGAATTATTTGACAAAAGAGTTGAAAATAAATAAAAATAAATATTCATAATAGTCATTGACTCCCATGTTTGTAACTCTCCTCTGTCCTGCGCCCAGAGTGAGGACAAGGTGAAGCCGGTGGTCGTGGTTCCCGGTCACCTCCACACTTTAGAGCACGTGGTTCGGCAGGACTACTTCCCCAAGGAGAACGTGGCGGTGCTGGAGGCCTTCTTGTCCCGGTAAGGGCGTGACAGAATGAGCCAATCAGCAGGCAGCTCCCAGGTACAAAATACCCCGTCTACCGTCCTAGCTTCAGGAAAAAGAAGCACATGATGAATGTCTTTGCACTTGGTGTGCTCAAATGCGGTGGTGGACACTCTCTGGTGATTGCGCATTAATGTGTTTTCAATGGGTTCAGTTTCGGCAAAGGGTCAATGGTGATTTATCTTGAGAGTAATAATTATTTAGATTAGATTTTCAGCCCTACCTCAATACTCCTTGAAGTTGCACAGGTATGAGAGATAGCGGATCAGTCTCTACATTAGGAACACATAGTGACATCACCATGTAACACTTACACTACTATTGGCTAGCGCTCCAACACATTGTACATCTCTAATGGCGCGTTTCCACTGCAGCGGGTAGCTCGCTTTAAGCGTGCGGGGCCCGTTTTTCCACTTTCCGTTTTTGCATTTCCACTTGGCCTAGTTTTGGCCCGGGCCACTTTTTTTTACCTTTTTTCTGGCCCGACTAAATCGTGGTTCTAGGGCCAGGAACAACCGGGCTGAGTAGAGAGAGAGAGAGAGAGAGAGAGAGAGAGAGAGAGAGAGAGAGAGAGAGAGAGAGAGAGAGAGAGAGAGAGAGAGAGAGAGAGAGAGAGAGAGAGAGAGAGAGAGAGAGAGAGAGAGAGAGAGAGAGAGAGAGAGAGAGAGAGAGAGAGAGAGAGAGAGAGAGAGAGAGAGAGAGAGAGAGAGAGAGAGAGAGAGAAATATCGCTGGCTGGCAAGGGGGCTAAAACTACAACAAGTTGAACATATTTGACCGTGATTTAATTGTAATACACGTTTCAAAATGATGCCGACGTAACAACATACTGATACCGGTTAGTAAACACCATGAATTAATGCTTTGACAAGTCTGCAGACAGACGGCAGGCGAAACACCCTTTTAAAATGCTTGTTTTCTGAATGGAGCTTGGCTGAGCTAACGTTATATATGCTCCGACCGTCCACACTCACAACAACGGCCTACAGACATAAATAAAGCAGCGACTGTATTCGCCATGACACAGGCAGTCAGTGGTTTGTACTTGTTTAACTTCTGTCTAGTTTCTGAACAGATATGAAGAGCTGTGAGCTCTGAGTGCTAAGAGCTAACGGCTGTGTTGTTTTTCTGGGGCTCTCATTGAAGATGACGTCAAGGCTCCGCCTACACTGCGTTACTATAGTAACTGCCCCAATTACTAAACTGTAATGGAAGCGCAGCATTAAAGTGAGCCGGGCCTAATAAGGCCTAACCAAACCGAGCGAGGCCTGCAGTGGAAACGCGCCATAAGCTGTTGACCAATCACAACAGAGCCGGCCAGCTAACCAATCAGAGCAGACTGGGCTCTGGTTTCAGACAGAGGGTGAAAAAAGGTGCTGCAGCACAGGCAGTATGAGAGAAATAAAGAGCTTTTTGAACATTAAAGCATGCAGACATGTCACACACCACAAATATGAACCTGGAAATTAGCCGAATAGGGCCTCTTTAATAATAATAATAAGATGTGTGTGTTTTTAATATATGTTCTCATTCACAGAAACAACAATGCTCTGGAGTCATGCGGAAACGCCAGAGACGACCTCCAGTCAACACTGCAGAGAGTCAGGTCTGAGGGCTGAGGACACACACACACATGATCACACACACACAGACTGAACTTTGACTGATCACTGTTGGACCTTTGGAAACCAGCACACACATAGGTGCTCAAATTTGAAGCAGAGCCGACTCCACTCAGACACTTCGCTGCGTCAGAAACAAAGCGCTCTCTGGACTGGACTTGAATGTGTTTTGAAGAAAGCTGATGCTCTTACGGTGTGAAACAACTGAAGTGCTTTGTGTACAATCATAAAACCACAGGACGGCACTGACAACTTGGTCACCATGCTCCTGTTGTATTGGTGAATAAGAAAAAGCCTTTCACCATACTCTAGATCTGTGCGCGCAGATTACACGTCTGGTGAAAACTAGAAAACCTTGTGAACATTTTCTATTTCCCATATACCTTTTTATTACTCTGTCGTTTTATATTAAATAGTGAATGTTTACTGAATTTGAGAAATATGGTCAAACAATGGCTTTATTAAAATATGTATCGACTGATGAATATCAAAATAGGACTGTAATATACTATTACTACTACTACATATTAAAGGAATGACATTTATCAAATGTATATTCTGCTTTTAATGAGGCACATGGTGCAGAGTATTTGTGTGCATAAATAAAGCTGCTTTGATGTTCAATGTTTCAACGTCTTATAATTATTTATTAAAGCAACTATCTTTGTGTTTGCGCCCGTGTACCAAAGCGTTTTTTTCCGTGCGTTCACCATGTTGTGTGTCGTAAAGATATCGATATGGCCAGTGCTATATTTATTTTGTTGTTGCAATGAGCTAAAGACAGAAGGCACTTGTTTATAAAAAGGTTGACTAGACTCTTAACTTAATGCAAACTTATCTCAATTGTCTGGTTTATGTTTGTTTGAAAATGCAGCTAATGTTAGCGTTATCTAGCTTTGTTTTAGACCAACATAATATATGTTCGTTTTTGATCTGTAGATCTAAAACTTGTCTTGGCTAATTCAGGATGTGTTTTGAATCCTTGTATCATTTTATCAATATCTTGCCCAGCTCAACATTCAATTACATAAAAACTAAGCAACACAAGAGTATTAAAGGTGGGGTAGGTAAGTTTCAGAAACCGGCTCGAGATACACGTTTTGTTATATTCCATGGAATGCTCTTAACATCCCGATAGCAATGAATATCTGAAGTGCTTTGACAAAAAATCCATTAAAAAAATTCATCTGTAGAAGCCGTAATACTGTAAAAAGTACAACCAGATGGCCTACCTGCCTGTCAGCCTTCCATCGGGGCACACATTTATCTCGTGCCCTCATTGGTCATGTGCGCGTTCGTGTGTGTTGGAGGAGGGGCTCTGTAAGGAAGTGGCAGATTTTCTCCGGTTGTGTATTTTCAAATTCTAGCGATCTCGAGCCGGTTTCTCAAACGTACCTACCCCACCTTTAAAGGGGACCTATCATGCAAAATGTCTTTTATACATCAACATGTGTCCCCGGTGTGTCAGGGAACTCACGCAGCGTCAGAAAATAAAACCCTCTCTCTTTTCCTCCGTACCCAAATCTCTAAAAACGGGGAACAACGGAGCTGATCCAGATTTGCGTCCGATATGACGTAACATCTGAAATGTGGACCCACGGCCCAATCAGAAACGTTGCTATCAGAAACAATGCCTGACTGTTTTGGACGTAATATGGTCGGTGTTTACATTAGCATCGCTAACACTCAGAGCTAACCTGTACTGGAGAGCATGTGTGTGAAGAAGCAGGAAGTAAAAAGGAACTCACCTTGTGGTAGAACCGGCAAGAGAGAAAGACTTTGAGCTCCAAACTGTTTCAGAGAGAATCCTTTATCTAATAATCCTTGTTTTCATCACCGCAGCATTTTAGACAGTATCAGCCAGGTCCCGCATGAGCCGGCATAAGCTCCGCCCCCTTATTTTATTTATTTTTCAGTTTAAAAATGGCTAGAATGGGTGATCCGTTTGTTTTTTTGACCAAAACACTTCATAGACACGTTTTTTATATTTTTTTATATATCTGAGACCTATGCTATTGCCTAAAAATAGCATGATAGGTGCCCTTTAATATTAGCAGTGGACCTATGGATGACATTATGGAAAATGGGCTTTCTATATATGTATTTAATTCCTATTCTCTATAGTTTTGAGGCAGTGGGGGTCAAAGAAGTACAGAGAGAAACCAGTATGTCTTCCAATATATCAACCAATTCTCTCTCAACGTAGACTCTGCCTGTGGGTCTAGCCTTTTTACGGCACAGAAAATGTGAAGCTCGGGTGTTAATTTGCAGTGAGGGGGCTCGGGTCAGGGGTCATCTTTAAAGAATTTACCAAAGCCTTGTTTGTTAGCCGCTGGACCACAGACAGTGAGCTCTGGACACACTATAGAGAGAAGTCAGCGGCACATATCTGAAGCCATAACTAACGGATTAACATTTATACTGCCTTTAGTTCACAGGCTGTGACCGGAGGACGTTTTGCTTGAAGGTAAGACCTTATTTGTTTCTTTTAGTTTGTTTTTGAGGTTAAAGTTTGGATTTACTTGGAATTATTCTTCACTTGAGCTGATTGTAGTTCAAATGTCAGACCTCGAAACAGCATTTCACAACCAACAATTGTATTTTATTTATTTGCCTTGTATTTAAGACGGTTCAAATATAATCAATGTTATGCATTTGAAAAAATATCCAAATAAGTAGTAACTTATCACAAGTAGTGGAGTGATAGTCATTATTTTGTTAAGGCATACTGTGGGTGAATGTGGATATGTTTCTTTGATTTTAAACTACCAGTGTGTGTGAGGACTATGTGGAGGGAATTTTGAGCCTTTTGCCGTCCATTTACATGACGTATATAAGCTACTGACCCTTACACTAAAAAGTGAATTGTTTTGACAGCAGCTTCGACTTTTATTCATAATTCTAAAATGTGTTTTCCCGGCACAGATGGTTCTCTTCTCTGCTGCTTCCATCCTGCTGGTTTTGGCGATGAGTTCAATCGTTGAAGCAAATACATGTCCGAAAGAGTGCAGCTGTGACGGCAGAAAGCTCACGGTCACCTGCGTCGGCAAGAACCTGACGGAGATTCCCCAGACTATAGATGAGGTAAGGGATTCCTTCCTTTCATCTCCAACAAAGTGTTTGAGGAACAAACAATGAGTGGCAGCTGTGGACTGTTTCAGGATCTGTCTTTAATTTATATTTATGCATCCAAAATGATTTGGGTTAGGGTACTCTTGCTTTTTCAAGACCTCTTGTATTCATACTGTTGTACAGCTATGACAGCATGATCAGGGGTGTCCAAACTACAGCCCACGGACCATTTTGAATCGGCCCTCAGCAAATTCAAAAAGTATAATGGAATATGGCCCACAAATGAAACTTGTGCTTGTCTTATATTGTACTTTATACAGCTTTGAGAGTGGTGGTGGCGAAGTCCATAGGGACTTGGCTTGGCAACTGGAAGGTCACCAGTTCAAGTCCCAGCAAGACCAATTGCTACCGAGGTGTCCCTGAACAAGGCACCGTTCCCCACACTGCTCCCCGGGCGCCGTTCAAAATGGCAGCACACTGCTCCTAACACTAGGATGGGTCAAATGCAGAGAAACAATTTCCCCATGAGGGATTAATAAAAGTCCATCTTATCTTACTTCTTAAATATAAATGTAAAGATATATTACACGGTAGAATTCATGTGTTAATAAATAAGACCACTTTTCAAATAAATGCAGTCAATTAGAGTTGGAAACACTTTCTAACATATCTTAGTTGATAAGAAAAAAGCCCAATGACTTATTTATTGATTAATTGATACATTTTATTTCGAACAAGTAAAATAAATAATTACAAAAGAAAACAAATGTTGCAGTGCATTGTCATGTAAGAGAAATCAAAACAAAAAAATGACATTTACAACAACAACAACAACAGCATTAGCAACATAAACAGTCCCACATCTAGTGTTCAAAAAGGAGTGAGAAGAAGTATAATTTATTTAATCTCACCCCCTTGTCCCTAAATGATTTATTTATAATCTATAATCTGCAATAATTATTATTATTGTTATTATTATTAATCTGCTTTACCTGTTGATTGACATATGTACATACACACATACATACACACACATTCACATATATGCACATATACATATACACACCTACATACTCACACATATACACTAACACATAGTCAAACACCTTCCCCATCCCTGTACCTCGAGAAAATAATGTCTCTGTATTTCCTCTTGAACTGGTTAATGTCTGGACATGGCTTTAGCTCCACGTTCACACTGTTCCATAGTCTCACTCCACGTTCACACTGTTCCATAGTCTCACTCCACGTTCGCACTGTTCCATAGTCTCACTCCACGTTCGCACTGTTCCATAGTCTCACTCCACGTTCGCACTGTTCCATAGTCTCACTCCACGTTCACACTGTTCCATAGTCTCACTCCACGTTCACACTGTTCCATAGTCTCACTCCACGTTCGCACTGTTCCATAGTCTCACTCCACGTTCGCACTGTTCCATAGTCTCACTCCACGTTCACACTGTTCCATAGTCTCACTCCACGTTCGCACTGTTCCATAGTCTCACTCCACGTTCGCACTGTTCCATAGTCTCACTCCACAGGCTGAGATACAAACCGTTTGGACACCCCTGTCTTAGATGCATCCTCTGTTCTGTTTTATCGCCCTCACAGATTACACTGAAACTGGACCTGAGGAACAACAACCTGCAGGAGCTGCCCAAGGGGGCGTTCAGCCTCACCCCTTACCTCACCCACCTCACCCTGCAGCGCTGCAACATCTTGAGGGTGAAGGAGGGCGCCTTCAGGTCCCTGGGCCGCCTGGTGTCTCTGAACCTTGCCTACAACAAGATAGACGTCCTTTATCAGGTGAGAAACAGTGCAGAACTCTACGGAGGATTATTACAGCCATGTATAAGGAGGACTAACAGGTTTTCGTTTTATTAGTATTACATTAAGTTATTAAACAAAGTAAAACAATTATCTGTTTTGCATTTTGAGAATTAAGTACAAAAATGAAGTTACGATTTTAAAGTAAAAATAAAATCAAGTGTCAGTATTTGTGCCACACGTACAAAGTATCATAGAATTAAAAAATATATGAGAAAGAGTTTTTGTTTTGCATTTTCAAAATAAAGTCCACAAAAACATCTTAGATAAAAAAGTGAAAATGATGAAAATAAAGTGAAAATGTCAAGAAAAAGTGAAAATGTTAAATACATTTTCAAAATAAAATGTAAATGTTGAGAATAAACTTGAGATTTCAAAATAAAAGTGGACCAATTGAGTATTATTCAAACCTTTCAATATAAGTTCTACCTCACTTTCCCTCCTTATTTTGGGCCGAGTAGATGATTTCCGTTGGTCAAAAAACAACAACATGTATTTGTGGGGGATTTGAGTGTAGCCAATTTCCCCTCCCCCTCATTTCTCCCCTCCTTCCTCCAACCTCATCCTCCTCCTGTTGCAGGAGTCCTTCGACGGCCTCTCGGCTCTGAAGGAGCTGCAGCTGGACCATAACCGCGTGGAGGAGATCCGGCCCGGAGCCTTCACTCAGCTTAGCTTCCTCAACATGCTCGCACTCACTCACAACCAGCTGGTCTACATCCCCAACATGGCCTTCCAGGTACTCAGACCTATGGCATTATAGACCTTTTATTAAAACACACCGATACAAGAATCCTGAAGCTGCTGCACACACACTGTTAGAACCAGTTTATGCAACCTCTGTAGTCCATGGAAGATAAAAGACTACAATTACCACAGTGCCGGCCTATTACCAGACCCAAATATGGGCAACATGTTTGTGAAGAGACGGTTCTTAAATGTATCTTAGATAGATGGATAGAAAGGTAGATAGATAGATAGATAGATAGGTAGATAGATAGATAGATAGATAGATAGGTAGATAGAGAGATAGATAGATAGATAGGTAGATAGATAGATAGGTAGGTAGATAGGTAGATAGAGAGATAGATAGATAGATAGATAGATAGATAGATAGGTAGATAGGTAGATAGGTAGATAAGAGAGGTACTTTATTGATAAAAAAAACAAGGCAATGTATATAAGAGAAATTAAGACACGTGGATTAAGACACATGTGGATGTGGAAAATATACACGTGGAAATACAAATTTTCAGTAACAAATATAATTACACGAGGACAGATCATCTAAGTTTCCTTATCATCTGACTAGAGTGTTGCCTCTTGTTTGGATTTGTGTTGCCTCTTGTTTGGATTTGTGTTGCCTCTTGTTTGGATTTGTGTTGCCTCTTGTTTGGATTTGTGTTGCCTCTTGTTTGGATTTGTGTTGCCTCTTGTTTGGATTTGTGTTGCCTCTTGTAAATGCCTATTTTATTTTTGAATGGTTGTGGAAACTATTTTATTTTAATTAACCACACGAGCCACATAACATCAAGTCATCCCAAATAAACCAGTAACTTGAAAGACAACACGTTGGAATTGTCAGTTTGAAAGCCATCGGGAAGGAAGCTGCCACACACACTTTGTACACACTCCACAGGTTCTAAGTGTGTCTGGCTGTACGATCACACGACACTCTGACCGCTCTTCCAGGGCCTGCAGAACATAAAAGTGGCTTCGTCTCAGCCGTAACTCCCTGAACAACTTGGCCCCCGAGGCGTTCACCGGCCTGTTCACGCTCAGCCGCCTCAGCCTGGACCACAACGAGCTGCAGTTCTTCCCCACGCAGACCATGAGCAGGTGGGACCGTCTGCAGGACTATTATAGGCTTTATACGAGAAGTATTTTAATATTATAACGGGACACTTTGCTAATGGCTTCTCAGCAGTGGCACTTAAGCTACAAATGCCACAGCTTCTTGCTATTATCCACAAATAGAGCATAGCTACTGGCAAAGTATTATTGGCAAAAACCAAGCTTAAAATACTTTTAAAGAATTAGGGACATTCACGGTCCCCAGAGGATGAGCCCTACTGATTCCAGTGCCAGCATTACGTTGGCATTTTTCATTTTTAGGGACATGCCTAAATGTATTATACTGTACGGTCTTTCATTTCACATTCTGCTTTATCTTATCTAATGGTAATCATTGTTCTTATTCCTGCAACCTACTTGCGCCATCATGTCTACGGCTGTTTCTTCCTTTAAATGTTAAGTATATCTCATGTTGCAGTGTTGGAGTAGCCTCAGACTTAAGATCTGAATTGCCAACAACCACACTGTAGCTATTGTGCACATGGCAAATAAAGCCTCTGAATGAACATCTGGTTCATTAATAATGTGATTGAGGCCTGCACACAGAACTCATTCAATGACCCCTAACTGATTGAGACAGTTCAGCAGAGCTCATCCAGCCTTAAAGGAGTTACACACAATCCAAGAGTCTATTTTATTTAACCCTAGATTGACAGTAACAAAGTCAAAGTCAACTTTATTGTCAATCCTACAGTTTGTGTGTACAGACGGAGAGATTAAAATACCGTTTCCAACAATCCCGAATACAAAAATACAAATATACCTATATACACACAATCAAAAGACACGTGTATAAATATGAACACATTAAGACCTACATAAAAGCACAACAATCAATATATACAAAATAACAGACACTTCAATATCTTCGAGAAATGTACATCAGTGCAAGACTGTCCATAGCAGCGTAAAAAGTGTCTGGTGTTGGATTTGTGTGGGTGTGTGTGTGTGTGTGTGTGTGTGTGTGTGTGTGTGTGTGTGTGTGTGTGTGTTCCTCCCCATACAGACTCCCTGAGGTCACGCGTCTGGACATGAGCCATAACCCCATGACCTACCTGGGTGAAGAGTCCGTCTCCATGGTGAAGCTCACTCACCTGTACCTGGACCACATGTCCCTGCAGGACCTTTCTGATCAGGCTCTGTCCCGGGCCCCCCTCCTCTCTCACCTGGACCTCAGCCACAACCAGCTGCGGTACCTGGAGCCCCTGAAGGGTCCGTATGAGCTGAAAAGCCTCAACCTGACAGGTGCAAATCTGACCCCACTGTTTGAATCCACACAGATACGGACGAGGAATACAGATGTTTATTTTCACATTAAAAGAGACACAAAAATAGTAATGATAACATAACAGTATTAATAATAATAATAATAATAATAATAATAATAATACAAAAAAACGAAATAAAATATGAAATATAATAATAAAATACTGTCTTTTTTAGTATTGTTACATTCGATGATTTGGCAACCCAGGGTTCTGTATCTTCTAGAACACATGTGTCAAACTCAAGGCCCGGGGGCCAAATCAGGCCCTTGGTGGATTTACTTTCGGCCCGCAGGATAATTCGTAATTCCCATTAGATCTGGCCCGCCGGTATATTGCACGCACACCTTCCCTCCATCCTGAGGGTCTCCTCCGCTCAGAGCCTGAGCCCCAAACATTGATGACCTTGCCCCCGAGATGAGATGCCAAGTGTCTGAGCTAGCATCTCAGAGCAGCACACTGAGTTCAATGGATGCTTCCTTCTGCACTTTCTCTCTCACGACAGCAGGGCATGTTTGGTTTCTCTTTGAGGGGAATAGTTTTGTTGAAGCTGTTGTTGGTCTGTGGAGAAATGTACTCATAAGAAATGACTCTGGAAAAGCTGCAGATAGAGCCATGAGAAATGAATGCAACTGATTATTTAATGTTTAATGTTGTTTTATAGGCAATAATTTAAGCTTTGTTAGTTCCAGGTTTAATATGTGCAACAAGTTTATTTCAATAAGTTCTGCAATAAACATTGAACCAGTCCGGCCCTCGACTAGCACCCATTTTAAAATGTTGGCCCACTGTGTATTTGAGTTTGACACCCCTGCTCTAGATGCATCTTTATTCATATAAACCACGACAATATAAAAACAACATTGCTAAAATAAATAAATAAAAATACAAAAGTCATCAACAGAAATGAAATCACTTAAATTAAAGTAAGTAATAAGTAAAGAATAATACAAGTTAGGGTCATCTTTAGTTGTTCCTGTCCTCGCACTTCCAAATTGACATTTTTTAAATATTATTAACAATAAATATCTATAATTCAATGTATACTTTTATGTACTTTTTTTATTTGCTGTTATTATTATTATCCTTGTTCAACCTCTCACCTTTACATCCTGTGTTTCACTCTTATCTCTGTCGCTGCTATAACGTTTCAATTTTCCAAACACTGATTAATTACGTTCTTTTATCTTATACTAATTCTTCTCAAAGGCAACCCCTTGTACTGTAACTGCTTCATGCGGCCCCTGAGGGAGTGGGCGAGGGTCCGTAATGTGAAGCTGCTGGGGGCCTGTGTGGGGCCCCCCCACCTCTCACAGGAGCCCCTGCAGAGCGTGGCTCCTCTGGATCTGCGCTGCCGCAGCCGGGGGGAAGTGCTGAAGGAGGAGTTTGAGTTGGAGCCCACAGAGAGCGCCCCCCCCACAGCGAAGCCCAAACCGAAAGGGAAGTGTCCGGAGAACTGCGACTGCGATGTGAGTGACTTACTGTCTGATACAAGAATTGTGGTTTTAATGTGATGAAGTTGGGCTGAATGCAAATTAAGGTGTTTTTAGAAATGAAACCGGACGACTATCAACAAGCTTTGCCGTTCTATCCGACCTTTTAGGCGTCTTTTAGCTCATTGTTTTGGTTTTCCAGCCCACGGACAATTATCACCAAGCTCTGAAGTTACTTTAGACCTTTTATTGTCTTTTAGCTTGTGTTTTGGTTTCCCAGCCCCCAGCATACACCCACGTCATAACATCATTACCTGCTCGTAAAATTAGGTTAACACTTATTGCCTGAGCACAAATTTACACACAGACAAATGTAGCGACTAGATATTGAAAATATTGTGTATGTATGTTAAGTGCCAAGATAAACATTCCTGTTGTCATCTTGCAATCTACTAATTTATATAAATAGTTATCATCGCAATAAACCGTATTTCATTTAATTATTTAATTTCATATTCTGTTCTTGTACATATCCCATATTCTATAGACTTTTTGCATTACTTTTTATTTTGCATTGTTGGAGAAGCTCTGGTCGTCTTTGAATCTGAATCTTGAATCTGTTTAGAAATAAAGTAAAATATCTGAAGACTTTACCCACTACTCTTACAGAACCCACTGAGATGTATTGTTGATAACGCTCTGATTTGTCCCCAGGTTGAAGCCCAGCACGCCACCTGTGAGGATCGGGGTCACACCAAAGTCCCGCGAGGTTTCCCCGCCAAGACGCAGATGCTCGACCTCCGCAGTAACCACTTCCACCACCTCCCTGCCAACAGCTTCCCCGGCACCAGCCAGGTGGTCTCTCTTCATCTGGAGTTCTGCAAAATCCACGAAATCGAGGGCGGGGCCTTTCGGGGAATGAAGAGCCTGTTTTATTTGTATCTTTCGGAAAACGACATCACGTCTTTGGACCCTGGAACGTTTTCTGGAGCCCCAAAGCTCAACTACCTTCACCTGGAAGGGAACCGACTGCTACAATTTCCCGGATCAGGTGAGTGGTTGGATAGATTAAATATAAGAAGCAAAGGAAAGTAAAAAAAACATGATATTTGATGTCTCTTTGTGTCCCTCCTGTAGCTCTGGCTCTCTTACCAAGTCTGTTCGTGTTACACCTGGAGAGAAATGCCATCTCCAAACTAGAACCCGCTGGTTTGCTGTCCTCGAAAACCCCTAAACTCAGAGAACTTTACTTGACCAACAACACCATAACTTCAGTTGCAAAGGGTTCTCTAGACTCTGCTTTCCTCGGTACACTTCACCTGGATTCAAACCAGCTGAAGGAGATTCCTACCCACGCTCTGTCCCGGGCTGCGAACCTAGAGGAGCTCAACCTGTCGCAGAACTCAATCCGCTACGTGGGACCAAACGCTTTCCAGCCCATATCTCAAAGTCTGCAGAGGCTCTACATGGATCAGATGGGCGTGGAGAAGGTAGGAGAGACCTTTGAAAAGTAAATATATGTCGAATTGTGCAGGAGAGCTAGTGAGCTGTAAGGAGCCGAGGTTACATTATGATGCGTTCAAGATCCATTCAACACAAATTAGCATTGAGATGTATCATGCTAACAGCACAATAAAAGCACAGGTTCAGTTCACAATGCATATACCGTACTTTTCGGACTATAAGCCGCGACTTTTTCCCCCATTGTTTTTGTACAGCTAACGGCCACTAGGGAACCTCCTAAATCTATGGATTTTACAGGTAAAATTAACCACCTTTAACACTATGGGCTCTAGGACCGGTCCGCGCCCGCCACCTTTAAGCGGTGGGCCCAGCAGGAAAAGCTGGAGGCCGGAAAAGAGTGAGACAGGTAGCGCGCCAAAGTAAAAGTGGAACCGAGAGACAGAACGAGAGCAAGACAGACGGACAATTTAGCTGCTGCGGCTTCTATGCAGGTGCCCTTTATAGTCCGAAAAGAACGGTACAAGACATTGTTAAGATTCTGGACATTTATTACAATGCCATTTTCCCCAATCATTCATCCATTCTTCTTAAGGAGTCTGAGAGTAAAAGTTATTTTCTCCATTGAGAAGAGTTTATATTGTTAAAAGGAAGAGCAATGGGGGGTGAGTTCCTCTGGAGTCAGCATTTGTACTAGATGGAGTTAAGAAAAAACATCTGCCTCCTCATCAGGTTTGTAAGCATAAATATGACCATATGTGTGAAATAAAATGTTTGGATTAACACGATTAATTACACTGAGGCCTGATCCATGCTAACAGCTTGGCAAGGACGTATTGTTAATCAACTGTTTATATTGTATCTGTGCAGATGTCCCTGGACGCTCTGAGAGGGCTCGGTCCGGGGCTGAAGGCTCTGACTGTGAGAGGGAACCAGCTGACGGAGCTTCCTGACCTGAGCCCCCTCACCGGCCTGGAGGTGGTCGACCTAAAGGAAAACCCCCTGCTGTGCGACTGTGCTCTGCTGCCACTACGAAGGTCAGTTTATCTAGGTCTTGGAATAAGAGAAGGAAGTTTACCAGATATCACTCTTTTGGGAATCTTGTGTTGCAGGAATGTGTCCTAAAACCTGGAAATGAATTAGCATTTTCTGGATAATTAATGACAACTATTTTCTGTCTGTTTCTCTCTCCCAGGTGGATGGAAAAGCTTAAGTTTGAGGTGATCGCGACCTGTGGGCAGCCTTTTGAGATAAGAGGTCAGAAGGTCAGGGACGTCCCTGTGTTCAAGTCCTGCACAGAAAGCGTATCTCCTCCAGATGAGAAGGTTGTCACGGCCCCCAGACCTCCAAAAGTCAAGAAACCCAAAGCCAGTGTCTCAAAGGTCTCTGGAGTCAAAGCTAGACCTGCAAAACCAAAAGCTAAACTACCAAAACCAACCAAGAAAAAACCTCAAAGGAAATCTGTGGCACCAAAAGTGACAAAGAACCAGAAGACACTGTAATAAGTTAAATAAAACAAATTGAAAGTCTGAACAGCCTCTTTTTGTTAAAGACTTTACATACACAATTGACTGTCTGAGCATGCTAAAACAGAATAGCAAAAAAAATGAAGAGAGTACACTACAATGAATAATAAATAGTCTATAAATGACTATCTGCTTGGCCAGCTTGGGGTTATCTGGTCATTTTGAGTTGTATGTTAAACTGAGAGGTGAATAAGATAATACTCTTCCAGCCAGAATGATCTGATATTGGTATTTGAAACATGCATTAGATGATTGTAGGTTGGACGTTGAAATGCTGATGCTACACTTATATTATGCATCGAGTGTGAATTGTGGAGATGGGAGTGGCTCCGGTTCAGTTTAGCAATGTAATGTCGCTCACTCACTCAAAGAAGGTTCAATATTTGTGGAAGGGGATTTATAAGTGCTCCCCGAATGTATTGAAGATGCACATTTAAGGGAGTTTTTAGGTAAGAATGACTCGATAACAGTTCAAAATCGTGAAAAAGTGTTAAAACATGTAAACTTTAAATGTATAAGGCACTAAATTACCAAATAGTTTCAATCCAGTGGCAACTATATAATGGTACTGTACAAAACAGTACATCATGTGGTTCTATGGTGTAATGGTTAGCACTCTGGACTCTGAATCCAGCGATCCGAGTTCAAATCTCGGTAGAACCTAACTTTTTTCTTTTTTTGTGCGCTTTTTACGTGATGTAAATGTATCTTACAGTCCGAGTAAGCATTTGTTTTAAACAACATCAGAGCAATACGATTCTTTCCACAATGAACATATGACACAAATGACTACAATCGGGATCAACAGCAAGTAGTTTCTCACTGACGGAAACGCTGTTTTTTTTCCGGGTCACGTTTACTTCAGGGCAAAATTTCTCCTCGCAAGATGGCAGCAGCTATGGATGTTGATACGCCGACCGGCACTAACAGTGGGGCTAGCAAGAAGCGATTTGAAGTAAAAAAGGTCAGTTTGACACGGTTTCTTCATGTAAAGATAGCATATAATCTGCCATTAACCACAAATGACCGCTAAATACAGCTAACTTTTTCTAAGTGTAACCGTTAATGACATAGAGACAGTTAGCTATTAGCTGTTAGCCTGCTACAAACTGGGCATGAATGTGCACTTATCTTTTTAACAGCAAAAAATATATTCTTAGGACTTATAGTGATGTTACAGGGATCACCAATAATACTCACGGTTTAATGAACAGAAAAGCCGTCCCAAGGTTAACATGAAATCCTGACCTACGTAACGGTAAATAACTAAGCTCTTAACTGCGAGCTAAATTAGCCTAGCTTAGCTAAGCCGCCATCCGGAGTTTGATAGCCTCCAGAAATATTCAAAACATTAAGTTATAACTTGCAAGTAGTGTATATAATATGGTTTGAATATACAATCTGACTATGTGTTTCAATATTTATTGTGCTTACTTTCTACCAAACTACCCGCGTACTGCGTTTTAGGAACCCAGTTTTATATGACATGTTCATCGATTAATTTAGCAATGGTTAATTATCATTAGCAACAGCAGCTTAATGTTATGACGCAATTACAGTTAAGAGTCATATTACAGTGACAGTAATGTAAACACTTATCAGATGGGTGACAGCTTCTCAGATTTGATGTTGCAAGCATCTCATATTCTATAGCAAGACTACTGAGGTTATTTTTATGAGTGGGAAAGAAGCAGTGTGGTGATTATTTGCGTTATCTATTTATAAATAACTGACATCTGGCTGAAGTTCATATCATTTATACAAAATACGAAGTCATGTTTGTGTCCTATCTTTTAACAGTACACCAATCATAACGTTGGTTGTGGGATTTAAAATGTATTGTGAAACTGTCATTTACTTTTACTAGCTACATTTGTCAGTGAATGTAATGCATCTTCTTATATTTATTGTATTTTTTACATTTCCCTCCAGTGGAATGCAGTTGCGCTGTGGGCCTGGGACATTGTGGTGGATAACTGTGCCATCTGTAGGAACCACATCATGGATCTCTGTGAGTTTAATTTACCCTTGTGTACATAATGGACTGTGTATAAGAAATGATTTGGTCATGGGCGGCAGCTGTCAAAGAGCACATAAGCAACACATATGAGGCTCTAAATGTCAGCCTGTTTGTGTGAATTGAATTGTTGACAGATTTCTCTCTCCCTCTTCAGGTATAGAGTGCCAGGCCAACCAAGCTTCAGCCACTTCTGAGGAGTGCACTGTAGCCTGGGGTGTCTGCAATGTGAGTTTCGATACTCTAATTCAAGCACATGCCATTATCGTGTTGATTACACCCGTCAGCAATTTTTTGTTTACATTTTCATAGTATAAGTATTCAAGAGGTTCTTCTTTTCACAATGTTGGCATATTTTGTAGTTCAGGAGTGAATTTTGCCTAAATAATTTACAAACATTAACAAATATATTAGTTTCCATGCATATATAATCTGTATTTGTGAAGGGAAACTGTTAGTGTTGAAGTTCTCAATGTTAAGTCACACTTCTATGGGTGTTTCCTATATTTACTAATATAAACGAGGCAACAACGATTCTTTAATTTAATAGAGTAGATCATTGCCAACAAATGATTTAATTATTAGCTACATTTTTGTAAATTTGGGGCATTGGCTATAAGATTGTAAATGTAGCGCTGGTCTCACATATTTCTCCGAAGCTTGAATTCATGTGTCTTTTCTTTTTTCTTCCACAGCATGCTTTCCATTTCCACTGTATTTCCCGCTGGCTGAAAACCAGGCAGGTGTGCCCTCTGGACAACAGGGAGTGGGAGTTTCAGAAGTGAGTAATAGTACTTGTAGATCACTTTTTGTTTTAACCAGAGATGTATAGCTTTGGGGAGATGTGCGTTGTCGTTTCAATTCCTCATGTGTTGCCTTTGATAGTGAAATGTTTTGAGTATTTCCTGAAATGAACCCCTTTACTAACGGTACTTCCTCTCTCTGTCTTTTCTCCACAGATACGGACACTAGCTGTATTAATGCTGACCTTTTCTTGGCTTCTACGAGCATCACCTGTACTGCTTCCCCACCCCTCCCCCGCCAGGCTAATAAGCCTAGTTGTTATTTTACGCAAATGTCTTTGTTTTGGTATGTTGTAAGTTCATAAATAAACATTCATGTTCTCACAAAGAACGAGTTGTTTTACTGCTGACGCGTCAGTGAGAGAAAATGAGAAACGGGAAGTCCAGCTGCTGAAAATCACCAAGATCTTCAGATGTTGGTTAATGGTTTAATTTAATTTTGGTGGACAGCTTGAAGCAGTGATTCAGGACTCCATGGCCGTTTCTCGACGGTATACTCGACATTGAGAAACGGCCCATATGTTATAGAGCAGTAATCCTCTGAATCAGATCCCTTATTCCTTGCCCTCTGCCGGGTTTACACTGCAGCACCTGTAGGGACTCGCAGATATTTTTGTTTCTGTTGGTCTCCAAAAGATACATTTAACACCTTGACTTTTATAGAAAATGCCTAGAATGGGACTTGCCTTTTTATTGATTAAAACATTGAGGAAAATGTGCACAACAATTGGTAGTTGGTCTATAATGGTATGTTCCCATCGAGTAACATCTTTCAATTGCTTGTTTATCTGATCCAAAATAATCAAACTCCATTAGGAAGAAAAGCTGAAATTCCCTTTGTTTAGTCATTTTTCTTGATAAAACAAGATCTATCAATTATCCAAATTGTTTACTCTTTGGATAAGTTCAACTTTTGAGACCCAAAATTCAGTTACTTAACATTCAGCCATATTTGTCAATAATATTCTAACTTTCAAAATGCAGCTTTCTTGTTCAGATAAAGCAATGAGTATGAGATTAAATTATTTATGCTAAATAACAAAATGGATTCCACAAGGACTCCACATACAAGGTGCTGCTTTCACGACGTTGCTAGTAAAACTCCACAGTAAAAACCTAAACTCATGTCAGAATCACAGGTTGAGAGTAGGGATGCATATCGTTGACTTGTTTACGATACCAATATCACTGAATGATACCGATACATATCGTGATACTTTCATGTTGCATAAGGGAAACATTGAATCATCCCGCCCATGAAGCGCTTTATGATGTAGTTAACATGTCAAATTAATATTAAATTCAATTGTGGGACTTGGACCTTTTAGTACTGAACAAACAATGAACAAACACGTTATCTATGAAGAAAACAGATTCTGCAATATCATTTATAACAACCATCAGGCGTGAATAGTACATCTTGTCGATGCAAAAAGAAAATAGGACCAGTAATCAATATTCAACCTGAGATTCGACTGACCAGAGAACAAGTAAAGGATCATGAGATCTCGGCATTGCACATAAAACAAATGGCATTATTAAAATCAACATTTGCCTGAAGAAAGAAAATAAATCCCATCACAGTTCAGTTTTGAGAATATCTGCTCTCTCTGGATCCAAACTGGCGCTTTCACAGCGTAGGTCCGGGGTGCCCAACCTTTTTTGAACCGAGAGCTACTTTTAAAGTTGCCAGTCTGCCCGAGATCTACCAGTCCAAATAGAGAGGCGTAGCCATTACTGACAGCCTACTACCAGGTAAATACACACTTCTACTTGTATAAAACTGACCTTTGTACGATTAATACTTCATAAAATGGTGCAGATGCTTTATCTTACCTGTTTCTAATCTACACACGATTTAACTGAAGTTACACAACAGTGTTGTTGAGACACAGTTGGAGTTTATTCACACGTCACTACAGTGGGTAATGTTTTCAAGAAGCATTGAACAGTGCTGCCACATGACACAGGAAAAAAAGAAAAGACACTGAACCCTTTCTTTGCCATCATATAAAAATAGTGTTGCTACAAAAGTATAAATTAGGCTTAATAAGACAACTCAGATCTGAAGCTACACAGGAATCTGCTGCCAAAGTGCAATAAAAAGACAAAATTAATAGAATCAAACCCTTTTGTCTCTTTTATACTCTACTAAAATAGTAGAGTATAAAAAGAAATGCCTTTAAAATAGGATGCAAGCAACACTAGTTTCTTAACCTGAATTGATGATAGACTATAATCAATTTAAGTTTGCATTCTTATACCATTTTGTACAATAATATAATGAATACGTTCAAACTAAAACGTACAGCTGATTAATAACGGTATCTAACTTGAGTTGTTATGATATCAAAAACCTGTTGAAATGCTGCCGTTATTTTTACTGTCCCCCAAAAGCGCGTCGGCAGCCTCCAGGAATGCTTCTTTCACAACTTCGTCGTGAAAGCTCATGCAGAATTAGTAGGGAATTCCGTCTCGTAGCGTTTGTGCACTGTTTTGAAATGCCGCTCTCCTAAATTACCCTTCTTCAATAAAGCCACGCTCGCATTGCAGATGACAGGTGGACTTTGAATTGGAATAGATACAAAAATAATCATCCTCCCACTCGAAGGGAAAACTATATATTTTGGGCTTTTTTGATTCTGCCATAATTGCGGTCTTGTGTGTGCGCGGACTGTCACTCCTGTTGACTGTTCACGCCGGCCAATCACAAAGCTTTGATGCATTCAAGTGCATTATTCTGGCACAGGAAGATTATGTTATAGGACATTAACGATAAAACAGAATATTGTTGTTCTATTTTTAGACACATCTCGGGAATCTCCCCGCGATCGACTGGTTGGTTGGGCACCCCTGGCGTAGGATATCACCTGCTGAACTGAACACTCTCTCGCTTGGCACGCTGCTTCCCTGAACACAAAGGCACTTGGTTGCCATACCAGACAGCATTGGTTGGAGGTTGGATGTGTTGCAACCTTTCCCAGAAATAAACTTCTGGCAGTGGTTACAGTCAGACCCCACCATTCAGACTGGCAGTGGTTACAGACTGGCACTGGTTACAGACCCCACCATTCAGACTGGCACTGGTTACAGACTCCCACCATTCAGACTGGCACTGGTTACAGACCCCACCATTCAGACTGGCACTGGTTACAGACCCCACCATTCAGACTGGCACTGGTTACAGACCCCACCATTCAGACTGGCACTGGTTACAGACCCCACCATTCAGACTGGCAGTCATATGCAGCCCACACTCCACAGTGACTCATTTGCAGAGTTTCACATCGTAATTTAGACGGTTTGGGCGCGAGTTTAAGGATATTATGCCTTACTTTTATATTTTGAAAAAAATCGTAAACTGGATCTGATTTCGGTACGGTATACCGAAGCCGCGAGTAACCGGTATGCACCCCTAGTTGAGAGTCCTTCTGGATACTAAAAAAGAAAAGAAAGACTGCATGTGATTCTGTAAAATCAGTTTGTATAACGAAATAAAGAATAACTAGAAATAATGTTAAACCTGTTTGCAGCAACAAAGGATTTATTGTGAATCATACATTTCAACAGGGTCAGACATCAAGGACAGTGAATTCTTTTTACGCATTAACAATACATCTGATAGCAAAGAAACCCCAACAGTTGTCTGTGTGAATACGGCCCTGTTTGGAGAAAGGAAAAACAAACCGGAAGCTGAACAATCACCACGAGTTAAATGGCTGTAAAAACATCTGTGTGTTAGCATCCTAATGCGGAGGTCCCCAGTTTAGCGTTTCGGGATACAGGTTAGAGTCAGTCTGAGTCAGGAGGATGCTAAGTGTAACAGGCTCATTAACATCATTTAAAAAGTCGCCCCACTTTCTCTACTTAATTAACCCGCCGCCCCCCGATGCCCCGTTTGATCTGCACACAGTGGAATAATCGTTGAAATGCGTCGCGGCTCTCCAGATTGTTTCACCACGGATCCTCTCTCTCTCCTCTTTGGACCTTCTTTCGTTTACGGCTGTGGGGCAGCTCCGAACTTGGAGCTCAGCTTGGTGACGAGCGCCATGATTTTTGGGTTGTCCTGGTACTTGGAGATGTTGGCTGGGTTCTGTGCGACATCCTGGAAGGCCGTCATCACCTCGGGGTCCTGGAGGGGAATACGGGGGAGAAACAGTCAAATTCATCCAGGGAGGGCATTCAAAATCAGATGTAGGTCTTCACAATTCATCAAAATCATATCAACCTAGCAAGATGGCCTAGTGCAATATTCAAATCGAAGTAAGAGCGTTAAAAATACATCTTCCCAACACATGACCCAAAGTACAATTTGGGTCATAAAATCCTTTAGAGTGATATCTATTCTCATGTAACTCTCGGTAAGAAAATGGATTTCCCATATTGTCGAACCTCCTCCTTAAAGCTCTGCCTATCATATCCGTCCTGGGCTGCATCAGAGGAAGTGGTACGGAGGATTTATGCGGTTTATCTCACCTTCATGGCGTTGAGCAGCTCGGGGTCTTTCAGCAGATCACCGAGACCGGGCATGCCGGCGGGGGCTCCACCGGGGAATCCACCGGGGGCCCCACCGGGGGCTCCACCCGGGGGCTCCACCGGGGCTCCACCAGGGAATCCACCTGGGAAACCTCCGGGGAATCCTCCGGGGAATCCTCCGGGGAATCCACCGGGGGCTCCACCGGGGAATCCTCCTGGGAACCCAGCAGCGCCTGTTTTAAAAACAACCAGGATCATCAATCAATCAATCATAACACATCATCCCAACTAAACAGAGAGACACTGAGCATTTCGGAGATGTAAACATTAAAGGTAGGGGAGGTAAGAATGGAGGAACCAACTCGAGTGCGCTAGAATTTGAAAGTACGCAGCCGACAATATTTTTTAAGAGCATTCCATGGAATATAACAAAAAGTGTTTCTGAAGTGAATTACCTACCCCACCTTTAAAACTCTGGATACAAAAAAAAATCATCCTGGAATTCTCCAAAGACACAATTCCTCAAATAACACGTTCACTGTTTGGGTTTCCAATTATCACATCGTAATTCCAAAATCCAGATTCAAAACAATCGCAGTTATGTTTTCTAAATTGTGCAGCTTTAATAAGAGTATCAAATCATTTCCACAGGGTATTCTCCTTTGAAGTGTTTCTGCTGTCCTACCTGGGAAGAATCCTCCTCCGGCCTGTCGCGCTTCTTCCTCCTGTTGGAAACAAAGGGATGAATCAGGAGTGCTTTCTTCTGTTAACGGATTTCTTCAAAAACCACACATCGCTGGCCTGAAAAGGAAATCCCACTCACCCTCTGAGCTCGTGCATGCTCCTCTCTGGCCATCTTTATCCGCTCTTGCTTGTCTTTGACCTCCTTCTCCACTCTTTTACGCTCGTATTTGCGTTTGTGCTCGATGATTTTCTTAGCCTGAACAAAAAACCAGTGACAGATGACGATAAAGATGAAGCACACACACATTCTGCCATTAGGCGCTTCACAAAGATGGATTGACTCCTCTACATTAAAGATCTCCCATCATGACATGTTTAGGCTTATATTATGGGATATATATAAAAAACATATCGATGAAGTGTTTTGATGAAAATACCAAACAGATCATGCATTTTAGACATCCCTCATACCCCTCTGTTCAAGCCCGGTTACAAAATGGCTGATTCTCTGCAAAGACCATATTACGTCCAAAACAGTCAGGGCATTGTTTCTGATGGCAACGTTTCTGATTGGGCCGTGGGTCCACATTTCAGATGTTACGTCATATCGGCCGCAAATCTGGATCAGCTCCGTTGTAGGCCCGTTTTTAGAGATTTGGGTACGGAGGAAAAGAGAGAGGGTTTTATTTTCTGACGCTGCGTGAGTTCCCTGACACACCGGGGACACACATTTATGTATAAAAGACATCAAAAAGTACATTTTGCATGATAGGAGACCTTCAAAAAAAGGAAACATATTTGCATTACAGTCACTGTAAAAAAGGGGCTCGTTTCCCTCCTTTCTCTGGCTTTATACCTTGGGCTGGACCTCCTTCAGCAAAGCACTGGCGTCGTCGTCATAGTCCAGTTTACAGGCTGTAGCCAGATCCCGGGCGGCCTCCTCCCAGTGGCCCAGCAGCCTGCAGCACACACACGATAAGCAAGCAGATATGATACCATCAGATCATACGCTCAGCTGAGATTAAAACAAGATGAGGTGTGTCGTGTTTACACTGAGTGTTTGGTTATGTCACGTGTGTGTGTGTGTGTGTGTGTGTGTGTGTGTAAAGTCAGAAATGTACCTGTGAGCTTTTCCCCTCCACTTGTAGGGCTGTGCAGAGTCTGGGTTGATGCTGATGGCTCTGTCACAGTCCCTGATGGCTGCGTTGGGTTTCTCCATCTGGATAAACACACTGACGCACAGAGAGAGAGGGCGACTGGTTACACTCTATCATTAATAGAAGGATTAGTCATCAAGCTAAGAGAGCATGGAGGATTCTCACCTGGCCCTCTTGGCGTACATGATGGCTACGCAGGGGTTCAGCTTGATGGCTTCCGTAAAAAGATCCAGGGCTTTCTGCAGATCGCCTGTAACAGACAAAGAGATCATAATTCAATTGTAAATGTTGTTACAGTTAGCCAATGGATGCGTCCGTCTTTTCTAAATATAATATCAACCCACCTTCTCCTAAAGCATCAATGGCCTCAATCTTCTTCTCATTGGCCTGATCCATCATCTCCTCTGATACCTGAGGGAACGCATGCACACAATGTGGCTTAGTTATTCTCCATCGTTTATTAATAAAAAGGTAAAAAAAAGTCATGTTTGATAGAAAATATAGAAAAATCTCAACATTGTACCTCAGTGGTTTCAAAGTCTCCCATCTCCTGCGGCTCGTCGGTGTCCGGTTCAATCACTCCCTCCATTTCAATTTCTGAAGAAGCAAAAGAGATAAACCCAAGACTTACAATGAGCTCTTGTGGGGAACACAGTCTATGAACATTTTTGGGATATTCTTAGGAAATCAAATCGGCAGTCTGACGGCCTCACACACATTCAGGAATGCTGCCGTTTCATAACTAATTAACTAAAGCCAGGTTTGAAAATGGGGACATGTCTGCGAACTGCACTCATGAATCTACTTTTCAATTATTAATAGAGACACTTGCTTTTTTTTTATTAAAGGGGCCCTATTATGCTCATTTTGAGGCTCACATCTGTATTTTGGAGGGAACTTTGGGATTTGAGTCTAGTTTAGACCATTTCCATGCACAAAAACATATACGACACTACAGGCCTTTAAAATGTGCCTTTTCGATGTCTTGGCGTATTTTCCTTAGTGTTGGAGACGGCACTGCAGCAAAGTTATGTAATTTTCCTCCTTCAGACCTGAATCTATAAATATACCTACAAAAAGAAACAGTTTGACATTTTGGATAATAATCCATTTTGCTTCCTTGCTCAGAGTTGGAAAAGAAGATGTATTTCACCTTAAAGGTGGGGTAGGTAAGAACGGAAAAACCAGCTCGAGTGCGCTAGAATTTGAAAGTACACAACCAAAAACAATCTGCCCTTTCCTTCAGACTTCCTCACAGAGCCCCTCCTCCAACACACGAACGCGCACATGACCAATGAGGGCACGAGATAAGTTTGTGCACAGATGGAAGGCTGACAGGCAGGTAGGCCATCCAGTTACTTTAGCCGGGCCGAGGCAGATGATTGGTCGTGCTTTTTACAGCGCCACGGCTTCCACAGATTAAATGTTTTAATGTATTCACGGCTATCGGGATGTTAAGAGCATTCCATGGAATATAACAAGTGTTTCTGAAGTGAATTACCTACCCCAGCTTTAATGTCTGTACTATAAATGTGAAGCTTCAGCTAGCATCCAAAAGTGACAGAAACCCAAGAGTCAAAACGATAATTGGTTAGTGTGCCGCATCTACTCTTTTCCAGGCTTGGAGAGTAACAGATTACATGTAATGGTAACCGTATTCACTTAGTTAAATAACACAAATCTGATTACTGTTAGACTTCTAGAAACTGGGGATTACAATGGTACCAAGTAACTAAAAAGAGAATAAAGTGTTTGTTGTGAAAGGATCAGATGTTATCTCTTCTCTGTAAACTGTTCTGTAGGCTAACACTTTAAGTGTGAATCTATACGCCCACTGCCTGAATCTGCTTTTCACTTTCATTGGTTCATTTTTTAATTCAGTAGGTGACCCTATACGTTCATAATCGTGTGTATGAGCTTAACTGTGGGTATTAAACTAAAACAGAGCATTTTCTGTCCGCTCGGATTACATTTATGAGTATAGGCTACTGACTGAATATGCTGAATGAAATGCAGGTTTTCCTATGAATTAAATCTCTGAGCAGAGGACTTTCTGATGCCAAATATCTTGGTTTAGTCTTTTCTAGAGTTACACTATGCTGTTGTCTTGCATAACACACATTAACTTTGTGAAACTGTGTGTACCTAAATCACTCTCCTCGTCCTCAGACAGTCCAGTAGGCTGTGGCTCTGGAGCTGAGGTAGGAGGAGGACCACAAGGACAACCGCCCTAAAAGAAAATCAGAGAGCAAGTAGTTACAGCATAAAATGTGGGGGGGAAAAAATGTATCAAAAGTGTTCAAAAAATGATTTAGTTATGTCTCACATGGCACGACCCCTTTGGCTTGGATGCAGGAGGGATTTTTGAATCCATGCTGAAATATAAAATATGGAGAACAATTCAGCAAACAATTTACACACGGCATCTATTTCACGTCTGTCCGTCCTGGGAGAGGGATCCCTCCTCTGCTGCTCTCCCTGAGGTTTCTCCCATGTTCCCCTTAAACTGGGTTTTCTCCAGAAGTTTCTCCTTGTACGATGTGAGGGTCTAAGGACAGAGGGTCTAAGGACAGAGGGTCTAAGGACAGAGGGTGTTGTATTGTTATACTGATATTCTGTACACACTGTGAAGACCACCGAGACAAATGTAACATTTGTGATATTGGGCTATATAAATAAACATTGATTGACAATACAAGGAGTTCTCAGGTATTTTATTCGCAAATATAATCTTAGACTTTTTTTAAATGTATTGTTGATTCATTGATCTATATAATTTAAATAGATATCTCCCTGAAGGTGGTGATTTCTTAACATTGTTTTGTATCAACAGTCTTTAAAAACATAATAACCAGAACAGGTTGTATTTTATTAAAAATATACGTATTGTTTCAAACGGGGTTCCTGCAGGTTTCACCAACTCAAATGTAAGACTTTAAGACCACTTTGAATAGAATTTAAGACCTATTTCACAGCAAGAAAGTATGAAGGAAAATTGCTATGAAAGAAGAAATACGTCCCATAATTACTTACAAAGTAAATGTATTCATGTTCTACATAAGAACGATGACTGAACATAACAGTCACTGTTCGAAATGGGGAGCTTGGCTCCCCTCAAGGCCGACTTTGAGATAAATAAGGGGAGCCCAAAAAAAAGATCGTGCATATTTGTGTCACAGGTTAGAAATGTTGAGTCTCTGTAAATAAAAGTTCTTGAAATAAGTCATTGTTCATTACAGTTTCTGAATATTTCTGGGTGTTGCCATCTGTACGTGGAGGCGCTGCATTCTTTACGCTACTTGCGTTGCTATGGTTACGGCGCGGTATTTGAAATGTTCATATTGATATTTGTTTAACTCTGGCTTTGTAATAAAAAGATATGGCGAATATAGAGATCTGCTGCCTTCATGCCGTATGGTGTTTAGCTGCGGTATTTTAGCGTCCACAGCACCTCCGCTTTTAGGGTTGACGTAGACCCAAATGTCGCCCGGAGGTCCCCCGATGTTGTCCAAATACGGTTGAACTTAAACCTCCCCATATTTATTTTTAAGTAGATTCTTAGATACCCAAGTTTGCTAGCTGAAGTTTGGTTGCTAGGTTGCTATCTGGGTGTTCTTCGATAAGGAGCAGGAAGAAACAAAATTAGTGATTACTGGTTCCATGTTGATTTATTTCAATACAAATTGTTGGGGGGAACTGAAAGGCTCTTACCGTACTGGTTACTTTGCAGCCCGGACATTTCCCCCAAAACACATTTAGACGTGATCGCAACACAGAAGTACCTTTCAAATCCGATCTTTTTTAAGACCTTCTAAATCATATTTAAGACCTTACTTATTTTTTGATCATATTTAAGAATTTTTAAGACCCCGCAGGAACCCTGCTCAAAACGTTATTACTTTATGAATCCAAATCCTTCACAAAGTACCAATGGTTATAGGATTTTATCACAGATCGCGAAAGAAAACACAATGTTCTGTATTACTATTGTGTTACTGCTAACAGTGTCGTTCCCCTATATAAACGTTACATTCATAATCAAATGAGACAATCTGCAAGAGAATTAGCTATATTTTGTTATTCTTAATGCTCGTCATTCACACGTTGAGAAAAGACTGACTCCACCGCCAGGACCTAACGGAGCCGAAGTGGGCTAGCTCCGGGACGCCGGCTGGAGCTAGCCCCCTGCGGCTCCGTTAGCTCCGGCGGCCACCACTGGGATAATTGGGTCCCCCATTAACATTTGCTCCTGTTTAGCATTATGGGCGTCATAGCCATAGACTATAAAAGTCTTACCCAAGGCTGAATCATAAACTAAAATGTATATGTATGCATAAAGGGTTACGTCCTTAGCTGGCTAATAAGTAACAAGCTAAGCTACCAAGCACACAAACACCTGCGAACGGGGTTAACATGTATAATATTATCATTTTAGACTTCTTGGAAGTTCTGTTAGTACATTCAAGCGCACAGCACGCCATTTTAATTGTCTGGTATTTGTAACAATATTCCCTAAAAGTCACAATCACCACGGACACGGCTAAAGCTAAAGGGTCAAGTACAGTACTATGACTAACTAACGTTGTAGCCTCTATGGTTGTAGCCTAGCAGAGTGGACAAGTTGCTGTTAGCTGACAGTGAGGCATGTACGTGTCCATCAACGTGACCACGCCCTAATTTATGCAAACACTTTAAGACCGAATATAAATAAAATCCTGGTTAAAATTATCTAGCCTCATTGATGTGTAATTTTCGTGGATTTAATAGTTCCGCATAGTTTAGCAAATAAAGTGATCGATCTCCCAGCTAGCGCTTTCTGCGTAGTATTTTGTAACGTAACGCCCCAAACAGCGACCGTCTGTTAAACGCTATCGATTCAAACGGCTGCGTTTTATTAATATTTTGTTTCAAGCTCTCTTCCTTAGTTACATTACATTGCATTTAGCTGACGCTTTTATCCAAAGCGACTCACAATAAGTGCGTTCGACCAACAAAATACAAACTTGAAGAAAACGGAATCATAAAAGTACATCAGGTTTCATAGAGCAAAAACATTTCAAGTGCTACTCAACTGGCTTTAGATAAGCCAGTCCTTTATTAGTATACAAGTGCTTTGTTAATAGTTCCATCGCTCGCGGTGGAGTAAAAACAAAACTAGTGGAAGGAGAAATGCACCCAGGGGACGCTGATCCACCCTCAGGTGCTCGCTCCCTCTCTGCAGCGGTGTCAGCCGCGGTCTGTGAACACTGCTCCGCAGTTTAATGCAGCTGCGTTTTTAACGGGCCTAAGATGATATTTAAAATTATTCACTTTTCATTAATGAACCGCTTGTTTCGTTGCTTGAGAAGCTTGTGGACATATGGCGCATTTCCATTGCAGGGCCTTGCTCGGCTTAGTACGGCATAGTTAGGCATTGTTAGGCCAGGCTCACTTTATGCTGCGTTTCCATTACAGTTTAGTAGCTGGGGCAGTAACTATAGTAACGCAGTGTAGGTGGAGCCGTGACGTCATCTTCAATGCGAACCACAGAAAAACAACATCAGCCGTTAGAGCTCCTCATATCTGTTCAGAAACTAGACAAAAGTTAAACAAGTACAAACCACAGACTGCCTGTGTCATGGCGAATACAGTCGCTGGTTTATTTATGTCTGTAGGCCGTTGTTGTGTGTGTGTGGACGGTCGGAGCATATACTGCGTTAGCTTAGCCGATCTCCATTTAGAAAACACGCATTTTAAAAAGGTTTTTCGCCTGCCACCTGTCTGCAGACTTGTCAAAGCATTAATTCATGGTTTTTACTAACCGGTATCAGTATGTTGTTACTTCGGCATTATTTTGAAACGTGTATTACAATTACATCACGGTCAAATATGTTCATTGTGTTGTAGTTGTAGCCCCCTTGCCAGCGATTCTCTCTCTAGTTTAGCATACTCAGCCCGGTTGTTGGCTCGCTAAGAACCTCTATTTTATAGGGCCAGAAAAACTGTGAAATAGTACCCGCTAGCCGGTACTACGCCTAGTGGAAACGCAACAAAAAAACGGCACGCTTAAACCGCGCTGTAGTGGAAATGCACCATTAGTGTATGTTTGTTTCTACAAGTACAGTTTTAAGGACACAAAAGTTAGGGGGGGCAGCTGGGGGAGGGCAAGGCTCTATAGTGGGGGTGAAGCTTACCCCCACCGTAGATCCGCCCCTGCTTCCATGTGATTTGACTAGGGATGTAACGATACCATGTTGGACAGGTCTCCATTGAAACAGAGATCGATGATCTCAATGGGACCACTTGGTTAAATAAAAAAGTGTTTCTAAAAAATCTTCAGTCTCACGACGGTATCGAGACATTTGTTTATCGCAATACATCCCTAGATTTGACTATAAAATAGAAAGGGATGAAACCTTTTTCTTTGCATGGGTTCTGATGTGGTGCAATTGATTTCACACACACACTTCCATGTTTCTTTCTGGAAGGTGGGCGGGACTGATGCACGTGGTAAACTTGCACAATGTTTTAAACTTTAAGAACTTCAGTGACACAATTACAGAATAAATCATCAATTAAACTGTTAATTGCACACACACACACACACACACACTTCCCCTCCCCCCAAACACACACGAATACTGACCCATGCAACCAGGTCCGGAAGAAGCCCAGCTCCGGCAGGTGCAGGACGTCAGAACTGGCCTCGCACATTTGCACGAAGCCCTTTAACTCTGCCACTTTCCGTGGGTCCATGTTGCTCTGTCGCGTCGAGCAGACAGCACACTGAACTATGTAACAAAAAAACAGACGGAAAAACGCACAACAACTCAGTTCAGTGTGGCTTTGTTTACGTGCTAACGCTAATACCAGCTTTGCTAAGCTAAGTTAGCTAACGTGCAACAGAGGATGGGTTAGCAAAACCTCGCGTTGCTTACCCCACAAGTCAGATAAACTAGCAATGAAGCAACCGGGCACAACAAGCTTTAATGGCTATGTTTAATGGTCGCAGAAGGCATGAGTTTGTGGACATTTCTGTAAATGTAAATCTGTCCCAATTTGACGCATGATAACGCCGTTAGCTAACCAGCGTTAGCTTGCAAAATGGGCCGTGATTAATTAAAAATAGTTGGAAAGCTACAACTAAGAATGACAGTGAATGAAGGGAAACGCACCTGATAGAAGACGCAAACAGTTCACACGGGAGAATAAAAAAACAAGAAGGTTGAAGGAGATTTCTATCGACACTACTCTGCTTCAGTGAAGTGTCGTCGCTTCTGTGTTTTCATTCAGGCGAGAATCAGGACAGACTGACAGAGGACCCGGGGTTTTATTGCCCTGAGGCAAGCCTGTCAGGCAACAAATAGGATGCATATAAATGAATATGAATTGAGTATGGCTCTCGTTGTGTCATAGTTCTGAATTCAAAATATGACTTACTTATATAGAAGTTTTAGCGTCTCATTAACTTAAAGTACCAACAGTAAGCATATTACAGAATGGCCCATTTCAGAGCCATACATATCACTGAATTATAATAAGGTATGCATTCATGTCACTTATCTCTTCAGTGTTTCAGATGGTAAAGGTTGGGTTTATTTTAATTACTTGATATCCTTCATGGTAGTATGACCTATTATAATATTTATTTTAAATATTCTGAGTACTTTTTCCACACTCCGAAGCAGAAGATGGCGGTATTACTGTCAGGTCGGTTGACAACCGTCCTGGGAGGCAAAACTCAGGGCAGTATTTCTCAATCTACACACATGAACGGGGTTAGCATCAAGCTAACGATGCTAACTGCCAACCTTAGGAGATATTTAACAGTTATATAAGAGGATTTTCAACAAAGGTGAGTCTCATCAACAAATCGCTATGTTTCTCTGTAAATATAGAGCCTTAGTTGACCAACTTCACTGTGTGTTGTCTCATGTTTACAGAGCTTAGAACACATTGCTGTGACAGGTCAGTGTCCTCCAGTTGCAGCAGAAATGTTGCCCTCAAACAGCTCCATGGTGAGGTCTGCTGCCAGGCTACTGAGAACCTGGAGGCCAGGTGAGAACAATAACGTGTTTTTATGTTTTATTTGTATCTACATAAAATCATAAGGGACTGTTGCTTAAATAGTTTTTCAAATTAACATTATTTTATATTTTTACTGCACTTATGTTACATTTCAGAGGGAAATATTAAGCCAGTAACTCCACGGCAGTACATGACAGTTAGTTATCAGATGAATGTTTTACATAGACATACAGCATAGATATAGATACAAATACAGTGCAGCTGATAATACTATATTTCACTGTTTATACAACCTTGTTCTCCACTTGTGTTGTTATATAAGTGTAAGTAAAGTAAACGTTTATATTTAATTGGTATTCAATCAATGGAAATCATTTAAACTATATGTTTTGCTGCAATTTCTTGTCACTTGCCTGCTTATACATCTTACTATGACAATACTTATATATTTGTGATAATATTGTGAAGTTTTGAAGTTCTCCTCTGTGAATCAGCCTTTGACAGCAGATTAAACTGAATTAAAGGTTAAACCAGATGTATGCAGCATTGTGGGATCCCAGTTTAAGATTGTTTGCTGTCTCTTTATATGTGTGTCTGTCTGCAGGATGTGTCTGGTGTCCGTGCAGAAACATTTCTCTGAAACCCGGAGGTTCGAGACCAAAGACTCTTCCACAGCGGTACCTGGGCCAGCCGAGCCCCTTCACTCATCCACACCTCATCAAACATGGTGAGTAGTTTTACAATGGATTGCTGGACCGGTACACATACACCTCTTTACAGAAAAACCTGCAACAGACTCATTAGTACCCATGCAGAACACTTCTCTTAAAGGTCCCATGTCATGGCCATTTCTACTGATCATAATTCCATTGTTGAGGTATACTAAAATAAATGTAATATTGTGCAATTTTCCAAACACACATTGGTTTCTCATACAGCATCTCTGTATAGTATGTGTATTCACTCTCTGTCCTAAACGACTTGTTGGAGCTCCTGCCCTCCCTCTGTGAGCCCAGTGGCCGTCAGCGAGACACATCGAAATGGACCAGTCTGCGGAGCCGTTACGTCACTATACCCGTCACACGTCACTATACCCGTCACACGTCACTATACCCAAGAAGTAAACAATGGAAAAAGAGAAATGTCCAACGAGGCGTTCTAATAGTATTTCTTTAGCCCACTAATCTCATAATCCAATCATTATAATTATTCTAAAATATCTAATATAAATTGGATTATATGTTCCTTTCAAATTAAAACATGTTTCCTTGCTTTGGACAAACAATTTATGGATAGTTTGTTTCTTATCTTGAAAGAAATAATTAGAATACAACACAATAACAATGCATACTATATGTCTAGGTTTTGATCTGCTATTTAACACTGATACGCCATATGTTGTGATCTCTGCTCCTCAGGTGAGGTGACCCCGGGTTTGACTCAGACAGAGTTCGAGCTCCGCAGACTCAGGCTGGCCTCACTGATCGAGGCGCAGGCCGACAGGCTGGGACCCTCCGCCTCCTCCAGCACCCACGTGGTCGTCTTGTTGTCCCATCCGACCCGCTACATGACTAACGACATCCCTTACCCCTTCCACCAGAACCAGGTGCAAGCTTGAATTTAAAGAAATTAAACCAAAGATAAGTTGTATCTGCTTGTGCCTTTGTGGGGTTTTAACAGTCAGAGGCAAGAGAGAGGTTCAGTGATGTGTTTTCAAAGTTAGCATCACGAGGGCTCCCCTTAACTAAACGCCAATTGGGTTTTTTATTGGATTTTGGAATGTTTCAGAAAATAAGATCACTGTCAAACACATGTTTATGATATTTCAATGTTTTATTCCGCAGGATAACCCTACATACTGTATAAACAATACTTTCATAATTGTTGTGATGTGTTTATAATATTCGGCGTGATGACGTTTAGTCACTTGTTAGCAAACGCCGTTTTTATGACACATAGATTTAGACGGTCACCAGTGGGGTATTCACTGGCGTATTTTATGTCGTAGAACAAAAAATGTTTTGAAATAAGGTCTGTGTTAACCACAGACCTTATTTCAGGCATCTAACCAAAAACCCATTTAAAAAAAACACTGACTTCAGCGAACCCGGAAGTGGTATAAAGCTGACTTATGTCAGGGTTTTAGGACTCATTCCCTATGTTTTTGTCATTTAGAACAGGGGTTCCCAACCCCCAGTCCGCGGACCGGTACCGGGCCACAGAGGTGTTACTGCCGGGCCGCGAAATAGCTGTGAGTTTATCGTAATATTTGCAGAATTATAAATATATAAAAATATGTTATCATAATATTTTTTTCAAAAAGTGTTTAATGTTCGCACCTATACCAGTGATATTATTTCATCCAGTAGCCTCGTTAATCTTTCACCAGATAACCGTTGAAAATGGCTTTTATGATGTTCCGAGGGATTCGGCGGATCAGCCTATAGGGTCTCAGCCTCTCGTGCGCACGAGAAAGTTACCGGTGCGCTAAGTAGGAAGAGGAGCGCACAGAGACAACTCTTTAATTGCAGACTTATGTTTATGTGGGGAAATGGCAGTGCATACATTATTTGAGATATATTTCAAACTCGGACTTCAAATCAAATCAAATCAAGTTTTATTTATATAGCACATTTCTAAACGATTTTTGGTCGAGCCAAAGTGCTGTACATAAAATAAAAATAGCCTACAGTAGAGACACTTTACAGCAAATACAACAGCACAGATTGTTCAGAATATCAGAATGAGAATGAAAAACTTAATTTTAAGGATATGTCGGCCAGGGGTGTAGAGCTATTTATTTAAGCACCGGATTGGCAAAACAGGAGAGTAAACCAGTCTGCCTTGATCTATGAATTCATGTCTGGGCCTCTCACGGTATCTGCTGCCTGCAGCTGTTTTATAGAAGGAAAACCTCCTTCACTTCATGAAATGGCTGCAGGAAGCATCAGGAGGCAGCGGGACGTATACTGCGCCTCTGAGAAGTGCAGCACCAGCGGGTAAAGATGTGCCTTTTTACGCACCGCCTTCGCTGTGTTTACCTTCATCAGAACAGTTTGTGACTGCAGGCTGCTACGTGTTAACCACATACACCTCTACACACATCTCTACACACATCTCTACAGTACATACATCGAACTGCCCGATTACTCACCCTTTTATTCGTTTTATGAAGGAGATGTCCAGTCACCAAGGCGCATGATGTGTGTGTGTATGTGCTCGGCTCAGCTCTGTGTGTTCGGTGTGTTTGTGTCTGTCCGACACCGGCATTTGTTTTCAAATGACCATGAACAGTAATTTACACACATCTGGCTAACTCCATAGAGCCTATATGCTGGTGTTCCCAAAATAAATTAGTTTAATCTTAATCTCGGTGTAGTGCTAAATGCTGTCGGACGTGCACCGGAACGAACGTCACCATCATAATATCTTCTGAAAACAAATGCCAGTCTCTCACACACACACACACACACACACACACACACACACACACACACACACACACACACACACACACACACACACACACACACACACATAATGTGCCTTCTCCTCATTTTCCCAGCATTCACTGGATTATCCGTAAATCATACAAACAAAACCAAAACGTTGATTTATCTGTCTTCCCGTTCCCGATTTATCTGTCTTCTAGTTTTCAGTTTTTCCGAAAAACCAAAACACGACACCGGTTCTTTTTAAACGTTGTTAATATGTTTTGGATGCATATTGTTCTAGTATTTGTTCAGGGTGTTAGCCTCTGTTGCTACCTGCTGGTGGTGAGTAAATATTCAAATCAGTTAAAATTGACAACCGGTCCGCGATTTCTTTGGCACAATAAAGGTTGGGAACCCCTGATTTAGAATACTGATTGTGTGTAATTTAAGATGGCCGTCAGCATTAACCTCTGTCCATATGATCCTCAGGATTTCCTGTACCTCAGTGGCATCCTGGAGCCGGACAGTGCCTTGGTTCTGTACGGGACAGGACGCCCGGACCAGGCCATCCTGTTCGTCCCGCGCAGAGACCCGAGCAGAGAGCTGTGGGACGGGCCGCGGTCGGGGAAGGATGGAGCGGCGGCTCTGACTGGCATCGAGCGAGTTCACTGCACAGAAGAACTGGGTCTGGTTCTCAAGAGCCTTAAAGGTGGGGGGGGCATGATTCTTCTCATTCAAGATTCAAGATTCAGGGCTTTTATTGTCATTTGTACATAGCGACAATATAGATATGTCAATGAAAATATTAGGTCACAGGCTCCTCCAACAGTGCAACACAATAAAATAGTTAAAATAGTGCAAGTAATACAAATAAAATAGAATAGAAATAGTACAAGGTGTGCGTTTGTTTAACCAATCGGACGCCCCTCACTGAAATTAGGTCGTTGTTGGAATGAAGAAACAAAGCGCTATATTTCAATATGAATAAACAAACTGGTTAGTTTAAATGCATGAAAGAAACACTTAGTGTGAAACACTTCCTATAAGTTGTCTCTTGCCTTGAACAAACACTACATTTTATATTTATTTATTTAACCTTTATTTAACCTTTATTTATTTAACCTTTAATACACATAACACAAACATATAAAATACAGAGAACATAACTAAGAAAGCAAAAGACAAAAAGCAGTCACCACATTGTGCACATTGGGACAGTAAGAAAGGTGCACTACTTATTACTGCAAGAGCAGCTGGTGGTAAGGACCTCAGACAACTTCAATCTAAAACATGCTATTGAGACAAGTGCCCTCAGTTTGAGGCGTGATTGAAGGTCATTCCAAGACCAAGGACCATCATAAAAAAGACTCCCTTCTCCCAGCCTCAGTCCGCACAGCAGGAACCTGGAACCGTATCCAGGCGCTGGATCTGAGGTTGTAGGAGTCACAAACTGGAGCAAATCTGGCACAAATATACAGTGGAAGCTTTCCTAAAATGGCTTTATACAATAATAAAATTAAAAACCCATGCTGCATCCTACGCACACTAAGTGAGGACCATCCAGTTCGGCTGTACAGTTTGCAATGATGAGTCCTATAGGGTAGGTTTGATTTATAACGCAGTGCAGCATGGTAGAGTGGGTCAAGTTACTACTGTAGGCAGTTCTATTTACCTTGGCATTATAGAGCAGACAGACACACAGTATAACCCTTTTCACTGGTTCTTGTGTTTTCTTTATACAAATCCATGAAATTAGCCTTCTATAGCTAATGTATCATATTTTAATTTAGGGATTCAATTATTTTTTCAAATGAAATAAAAAGAAACCGAGCTTATTTATTTATTTTTATTATATATACTATTTTATATGTTCTTTCCCATTATGGCTATGTGTTTCATTACGTATGGTATTCCTGTCATGCTTTGTTTTTTCTTTATTACTTCTTTGTTGGCTGTTCTGTTTGTCTTCTATGTTGAAAAAGAGAAGCATGATTTCCACCCCAAAGAAATCTGTACTATTGCTTACACTCGTATGCTTCTTCTCAATATAAATGTTTGAAACAAAATAATAAAAGAAACCGGAGCTGACAATTGACTGCCTTCTGATTACAACTTTCACTTAATCGTTACCACTTTCTCTTCTCCTTCTTCCAGGCACTGTGCTGTGGTACGACAGCTCTCTGCCGGCCCACCCTCGGCTCCATCAGGCTCACGTGGGCCCCCTGCTGGACGAGGGGCCGATGCCTCATTCCCTCCGGCCCCTTATCCACTCTCTGAGGGCCGTCAAGAGCTCCGCTGAGGTGGCACTAATGCAAGAAGCAGGTCGCATCAGTGCACAGGTTAGTGTGTGTAAATTGCTCAGTGTCAACTTTATACAATTACCAACAAAAGCCTGCAGGTAAGGCAACATTTTCAACAACATGGATTGGTAAAGGGGACCTATTATGCTAAATCCACTTGTTCATGTCTTTTCTACATCAACATGTGTCCCCTCTTCTTCATGTCTCTTCTTCATCAACATGTGTCCCCTCTTCTTCATGTCTCTTCTACATCAACATGTGTCCCCTCTTCTTCGTGTCTCTTCTACATCAACATGTGTCCCCTCTTCTTCATGTCTCTTCTACATCAACATGTGTCCCCTCTTCTTCATGTCTCTTCTTCATCAACATGTGTCCCCTCTTCTTCATGTCTCTTCTACATCAACATGTGTCCCCTCTTCTTCGTGTCTCTTCTACATCAACATGTGTCCCCTCTTCTTCATGTCTCTTCTACATCAACATGTGTCCCCTCTTCTTCATGTCTCTTCTACATCAACATGTGTCCCCTCTTCTTCATGTCTCTTCTACATCAACATGTGTCCCCTCTTCTTCATGTCTCTTCTACATCAACATGTGTCCCCTCTGTGGAAAGACACTAAACAAAGATTGTCTCTCTTTTTGTCCTGATCCATTTCTATAAAAACCTGTCTGAAAATGAGCTGATCAGATTTTGGCCACTTTATGATGTCATAACGATTTTTTGGCTTGTGCAACCATTACATTACATTGCATTTAGCTGACGCTTTTATCCAAAGTGACTTACAATAAGTGCATTCGACCAGGAAGACACAACATTGAAGAAAACAGAACGATATAAGTACATCAGGTTTCATAGAGCCAAGCATTGCAAGTGCTACTCAACTGGCTTTAGATAAGCCAGTCCTTTATTAGTATATAAGTGCTCTGTTAGCAGTTCTTTGTTAGTAATTCTATCGCTCGAAGTGGAGTCGAAAGAGACTAGTTTTCAGTCTGTGCCGGAAGGTGTGTAAGCTTTCTGCTATCCTGATGTCAATGGGGAGCTCATTCCACCATCTTGGAGCCAGGATAGCAAACCCACGTGTTTTTGCTGATGGGGACTTGGGTCCCCCTCGCAGTGATGGTGCAGCGAGCCGTTTGGTTGATGCAGAGCGGAGTGCACGTGCTGGGTTGTACGGGTTAACCATGTCCTGGATGTAGGAAGGGCCAGATCCATTCGCAGCATGGTATGCAAGTACCATTGTTTTGAAGTGGATTCTAGCAGTTACCAGAAGCCAATGAAGGGAGCGGAGGAGCGGTGTGGTGTGGGAACATTTAGGAAGTTTGAAGACCAGACGAGCCGCTGCATTCTGGATGAGCTGCAGAGGTCGGATGGCACATGCAGGTAGACCAGCCAGGAGGGAGTTGCAGTAGTCTAGGCGTGAGGTGAAGAGAGAAGAGGGCTTTCTGGGTCAGCTGGGGACGTATCCTCCTGATGTTGTAAAGCGTGTATCTGCAGCAACGGGTTGTAGCAGCGATGTTTGCAGTGAAGGACAGGTTGTTATCTAGGGTCACACCCAGATTCCTTGCAGTCTGAGTCGGGGAAACAACAGAGGTGCCGATGTTGATTGTCAGGTCAAGAGTGGGACAATCTTTTCCCGGAAGGAAAAGCAGTTCAGTCTTGTCAAGGTTGAGCTTGAGGTGATGAGCAGACATCCACTGAGAGATGTCAGCTAGACAAGCAGAGATGCGTGCGACGGCCTGGGTCTCTGAGCGGGGAAAGGACAGAATTAATTGGGTGTCGTCAGCGTAGCAGTGGTATGAAAAACCATGCGGGCTAATGACAGATCCGAGCGAGTTTGTGTACAGGGAGAAGAGGAGGGGACCAAGAACAGAGCCCTGAGGGACCCCTGTAGTTAATTGACAAGGGTCGGACTTGGACCCTCTCCAAGTTACCCTGTAGGTACGGTCTTTGAGGTATGAGGTGAGGAGGGAAAGTGCAGAGCCTGAAACTCCAAGTTCTTGGAGAGTGCGAAGGAGGATCTGATGATTCACCGTGTCGAATGCAGCAGACAGGTCCAACAGGATGATGACAGAGGAGAGGGAGGCTGCTTTAGCAAGGTGCAGTTCCTCAGTGACAGCAAGGAGGGCAGTTTCTGTGGAGTGACCTGCCTTGAAACCAGACTGGTGCGGATCCAGAAGGTTGTTCTGATGGAGATAGCAGGAGAGTTGTTTAAAGACGGCGCGTTCAAGTGTTTTAGACAGGAACGGGAGCAGAGAGACAGGCCTGTAGTTTATAACATCAGACGGGTTGAGAGTGGGTTTCTTTAGGAGAGTGTTTACTCTTGCCTCCTTGAGACTGTTTGGAAAGTGACCAGAAGTTAGAGAAGTGTTGATGAAATGGGTGAGAAACGGTAGAATATTAGGAGCGATAGTCGGAGGTTTGAGGGGATAGAGTCCAGAGGACAGGTGGTAGGGCGGGCAGAGGTAATGAGGGTAAGAACCTCACTTGGAGAGAGAGGGGAAAAGGAGGTTAGTGTGTGGGTGAAAGGAGGGTCTGGTGCCCCAGCGGTGAGTAAAAGTGAATCAGAAAAAGAAGAGCGAATATCATCAACCTTTTTTTCAACCATTAGCCAATCACCAACCAAGGTGGTATGTAACTGAATTATTTTCTTTCAGGCTTTTCGGAGAACGATGGCTATGTGTCGAGGAGACGTGGATGAAGCTGTGATCTTTGCTAAAGTAACTAAAGATATTTATTTTTTATCAGCAGAATGTATAACCCCTACTGTCTCCTTCATTCCTGTGAACAGTATATTCAAGATGTCATTTTATAGCGTGTATTTAAATAAAGACACATCAATTATTTAGATGTATTCATTGTTATGGCACGAGCTAGCTTTGACTTGAACTGGTAGGTAACAGTGCAGTTACTGTGGTTTGTCTTTATAGCTTTGTTTTGTCCAAACTGCAAATTAAAATGTCCACAGGAATTACACAATATGCCATTAAGCTATACCTTTTTCAACTAAAGAAAGGTCTATAATAAACTCTATTCATTTATTTTATTGATATAACACCTTTCGTACAGGAAGTGTAGTTTGAATTGCTTGACAATCAAGTAATAATTAGCAATAGCAATAACAGGATAATTATTATTTTAAAAAGTGCAAATTCAACTAAAATATACCAAAGAATCAGGTAAATAAATGAAAGTTGGCAGCATGGAGCAGTTTAACTTAGTCGGACAGTGTATGACACCTAACATGATGCTCACAAGGTGATTTCATCCTTCCAGTTTGATTTCGAGAATCGGATCCATGGCGCCAACTTCCTGGCCTACCCGCCTGTCGTTGCCGGGGGAAACCGAGCCAACACTCTGCACTACATCAACAACAACCAGATCATCAAGGTAAAAGGAAGGTGTAGCATGTTATTATTTATATACAGTAATAACTGAACAGCTTTACTGACTCTGCTCTCCTCCGTCAGGATGGTGAGATGGTGCTGCTCGATGGGGGCTGTGAATACTTTGGTTACGTCAGTGATATCACTCGGACATGGCCAGTGAATGGAAAGTAAGTTTGTCAAAATAAGCAACTAAACAAATCCTTCACTATGTTTGTTTTCTAAAGGCTGAGCTTTACCTGAAATCCATCTGATCCCTACATCAGAACTCACCCCCTGTAACGTAAACCTTAATTACGCTTAGCTTTGCTTTATTTGTGTATCTTATTGGATACTATTAGGTCGTGTTGTGTTGTGTATTGTTAGCTTTATAGTTTTTTTTATGTCTCTACATTTGGGAACCTTTTTAAAAGGTGTTTTTAAGAAGTATTCTGATGACAACAACAAACACACACTTAAATATATAATATGTAACATCTTTGCATGAAATATATATGACTAGACTTGTGTTATACATGGTGTGGAGTTGAGTTCACTTATACAGAATTGAGTGAAATACCTCCTCCCCATAGGTTCAGCCCTGCGCAGGCGGAGCTGTACGAGGCGGTGCTGGAGGTGCAGCGCTCCTGTCTGTCCATGTGTTCTCCGGGCGTCAGTCTGGATCACATCTACAGCAGCATGCTGGCTCTGCTGGGGCGACAGCTCAGGAGGCTCGGCGTGGTGAAGGCCAGCAGCAGTGAGGCTGATGTACTGAAGGTAGGAATCAGAGAAATCGAAATGGCATGGAGTCTGGCTGGTAAACATGATGCTTTATCCGGGATGAAGAGCAATTCTGCTGGAAAAAAAGAATCAAATTGTGCTTGTTTTTGTAAAACAAAGCTGCTGCAAGTAACACAATTCTCAGGATGAGTAGCAGATGATTAACTACACAACAAAGTTATGTTTTCCAGATACAAATATTCAGCTGCTCCTTAAGTTGAATATAAGGTCTCTGTTGAATAAGAAGATCATATTTTACTTTATAAACCATTTATTCACAGCCACATGCACACATATACAGTCTTTTTCAATTGCAAAATGTTAATTGAAATCTTTCCCTGATTTCAATTATGAATTGTAACAACTGTTGTAAGGTCCAACATTCAATTTGTCTAGTACCTTTGTTTATGACTCAATTGCTGCTTAACTGATCAAATCCCATAACTGTCAGGTGAACTGTGTGTTAAGTGCTGATTAGCAAATGCTAAGATGATGAACATGGAAAACATTACACCTGTAAACATCAGCAGGTTAGCATGGTCATTGTGGGCATGGCTGAGGATTTGTAGACTGTCGATGAAGAACCACAGAAAAAACCCTACTTTGTGCCTTTTAGCCTTAGACGAAAGCTAATTCAAAGCTTAACCCAAGTCAAACATTTTGGTAAACTGTGACTTAAACATTCAACAATGATTATTTTGAAATTCAAGTACACACTTTTGATTCTAACACATTCATACATAGTACAAAAGAGATAAAATGTGATAGATTCCCCAGATTTGCATGTTGGAATTTGTGCTCACCTTTTATAATGTTCTTGTTTCGATGCTTTCTTGATTCTTTGGTGTCGTTAAAAAGTGATTTGACAAAGCTCACCCATGACAGTAACCCCCCATTAATCTCACTTCCTTAATGTTTAGAAGCAAATCAGGTCTGGCATAGGACTATCCAATGACCAACCTTTATGCAACTGTATCAAGCTTTACATGTGTTTACCCAGGCTGCACGGCGGTACTGCCCCCACCACATTGGACATTACCTGGGGATGGACGTCCACGACACTCCTGAGCTGTCCCGCTCACAACCTCTGCAGCCGGGGATGGCCATCACCATAGAACCAGGTTTACACAAACTACCCTTTCTAATACCCGTTTAGTCTTTGGCTTATTCTAAAAGACAATCCCGTTACTGTGGTGGAGGAACTGACTCTCACATTACACATTATCTTTTCTACATTTTATCTTTCACGTTATTCCTGCTTCTTCTAATCAAAAAATACTATCAACACCTCAGTTAGCACCAATGTGCAATAATGTAAAAAACAAAGACTATGACACCACTGTCCTAAAACAACAGTATGTGCAATATGTTCCTGCTAATATTATTATTACTAATGGATGCTACTCCTTGTTAGTCCATCCATTACTGTAACAAGAATCTTTACGTAACTATGCAATAATAATAATAATAATAATAATTGTACTACTGTTATATACCTCACTTCATTCTACAATGCTACACTTATTATATGTTACAAGTACTCCTGCTACTTACTTATCTACCTGCATACTCTGTTAAACAGTAATACTTTTCATTTTAAATACTATGCAGGGTTCTTACGGTCATTAAAAACCTGGAAGAGTCATGGAAATTCAAAAAGCTAATTCCAGGCCCTGGAAAAGTTTTGGAAAACAATATTTTTCCCAAAGTTTTGGAAAAGTCATGGAAATGCAACTAAAGTTGCATCAAATTTTATATTTTATCTAATCGCCAAAATAGTAATACTATAATGATAATAAATACTGTATCGTATAGTAGTGAAACGTAAAATGGCTTTTAACTGACGAGGTGTTTTGCTGGTGAGAGATTTGAGTTGCTTCAGCGTGTAGAAGCTAGTAAGCCTATTGGATTTGTTTTAGAGAGGCACGACATGTTTCAGATGCAGACCTTATTTTTCTGTTCCATGTTAAAATAAACCATTTTCAGTGGTACCGCTGAGAAAGAGTAATGTTTTTGGTCATGGAAAAGTAGGTAAAGGTCATTGAAAATCATTGGTGAAAAAGTGTATGAACCCTGACTATGTGAAAGCCTTTATAGTGTTCTTCGTCACTATCTATGCTTTCCTATACACTGTCTCTCTGTGGGACGACTAAAGGACTTCTGATTCCTCCTTCTTTTATCACAGGGTTGTACATAGCCGAGGACAACGACCAGGTGCCTAAGCGTTTCCGTGGATTGGGCATCAGGATAGAGGACGACGTGGTGATCCGAGACGAGGGAGGCGCTCTGATTCTGTCCTCAGATGCACCAAAGACCATCGCTGATGTAGAGAAAGCCTGCGCCCAGAGATAAAGGCAGAGAGAGAGACAGACAGGTGGCAAAGTGAGACACTTCATCTGTGGGCTGGGAGTTTCCAAAGGTCTCCACCATGATGACATCATCCGGCTCAGGGCCCAGGTACATGAGAGGTGGGAGCACATTGCAAAGACTCTGGTTTTAGCCTCAGCAAGGCCACCAAAATACAGACATATGATGTGGAAGATCATATATGTTGACGTCTTTCGAACTGTTTAAAGAAACTGGATCGTATTTGTCTTCGACAGTGAGTGATTATGAAGAGGTATAAAGGGTGGGTTTAGTTGTGTGTATGGAATAGTTTGAAGTTGGTTTGCATAGCGTACTGCTTAGCCATAACTGGTGTGATACCTACAGTAGATGACAACGTTTGAAGAAAAAGACAGGAGTAAGGACACACGAGCCACCTGATTGAAAACTTGATTAAAAACGAACTTAACTTGTCGAAATACGAAAGCTGTCGGTCTATTACTGCCTTGATCAGTTTGTTTGGTTCGTTTTTGGTTAGTCGAACAATGACGCCAATAAACAAACTTAACAAGGCGGTGGTAAACCAGCATGTTCTTTGTTCTGCAGCAGTAACTGATCAGATAAGATGGATAGAAGTAGATAATCATCTACTGTCGCTAATACACTGACTATGGATTCTTCATCCACTTCCAAAAATCCTAAACTATCAGTTAAAGGGGTTATGGTGTGGCTATGGAGCCTACGCATGTATACTTCACCATAACAGACGTATTTCTTGTTCAAATGTAATTACAAATCAGGGCTACGGCAGCTAAAGCAAAACCTCGTTCTTACAAATGTGTAATACGACCATTTGGTTTTGTGATGGTGCTATCAGCCGGGAAATGTCATCCAGAGCCAGAAATAAAGAATCTAGGAACAACTGTTAACCACTTGCATCAAGTTTATGTTCAGCTGAAGACTCCGTGGTTAGATCAAGCTACCATGGACTCATCTTCATCCTTAAAACATATTTGCTCCAGTATATAAAACAGTATTGTTTTTATTACCAGTATTGCCATCATCATGGCACACAGGGATATAATCATTTTGTTGTGTATCTCAAAAACCTGTTTTAGGTACAATGCTATGTGACTTGTGTTGAAGGCAATCGGGTATAATAAGTACATTATTATGATTAATACCTCAACCTTCCACTTAATGTCTTCTACTCAAACAGGGTGACACAACAGGAGAAAAACCGAATGGCATACACATCCACTGTGAATGGGAAAAGGCTAATACGACTATTTCAGCAGTTTTTTCATGTGTGTACAGTACCTGCATACACGTGTTCATTTTGGGGTAAAAAGGAACTTCACACAAATGATTATTTCCCATTACAAAATATCAAACCACCAACCACCACTCCCTGGGCTGCAGACAGATCATAAAGTCCATTATGTTAATGCTCACAAGTGAGAATTGAAAATGAACCTGTCTTAAACAACTTCCCCTAGTGTGTGTGTGTGTGTGGTGTGTGTGTGTGTGGTGTGTGTGGTGTGGTGTGTGTGTGTGTGTGTGTGTGTGGTGTGTGTGTGTGTGTGTGTGTGTGTGTGTGTGTGTGTGGTGTGTGTGTGTGTGTGTGTGTGGTGTGTGTGTGTGTGTGTGTGTGTGTGGTGTGTGTGTGTGTGTGTGGTGTGGTGTGTGTGTGTGTGTGTGTGTGTGTGTGTGTGTGTTCAAGAGAGAGAAAAATGTGATCTATTCTAAAGAAATGTGTGTATATGTATTAAAAAGATCTCGTCAAATTTTTATTTTACTTTCATTCAAAAATGAGGGAAATTATTGTTAAGGAATGCACCCAGTTTTTCAAAAAGTAACATTGCAACAAAAAAAAAGTATGTTTTTTAGTAATAAAAACACGATGATGTGATTTTATATAATGTTGGGATGGATAATGTTGGGAAAATAGTCATTGTACTTCTCCCGGTGATACTTTAAGTACGTTTAATTTTGTGTGGAGTTGTATACTTGTTGGGGTGTATTCTAAGACCATAGTTTCTACTTAAGTAAAGGATATGAGTACTTCTTTCACCACTGTTAATACAACTGTTGTTGACAGTGGTGGAATGTAACCACCCAGAACATTTTATCAAGTATTATACTTAGACTATTTAATACATTCAAATGTTTTTTAAAGGATCGCAAATTGGCTCCACATTTACAAACTACAACATTTAAGTGCCCTGTCTTTTATTCTTTTGTGATAAAAAATAGGACAATGTAATATTATATAAAATATAATATTGTGACTTTGTACTTCTACGCCACTACAATTCAGAGGTAAATGGTGTACTTTTACTCCACTACATTTATTGAATACCTTTTAGTTACTTGACAGATGTGGATGAATAATGTGAAATATAATCAACTCTTAAATCAGACTTTAGTTCCACCTGGAGTAAATTCACAAGCTACCCTGCAGTATACAAAGTCATTCAAACTAGCTGCACCTTCACCAGCTTTGATAACACTTTAATGCATCAATAATTATAATCAAAACATATATATTATTCTGAATTGGACCAATCTGCAGAATGAGTACTTTTACTTTTGATAATATTGTTCTAATTTAGCTTGAGAAACATTTTAAATGCAGAGTATTCCTTAACTCTGGCACTTCTACTTTTACTTGAGTACACCATCTGCAGACTTCTTCCACCTCTGGAATTGTATGTTGTACTTCTTATGATGTTATTTTATCTCGTTTGCCAGTGCCAAAGACATATTTACATTATATGTAAATCTGATGGACAATTAAGTATTCTGGATCTAACACTGCTTTTAGCCAATACTTCTGTGCTACCATTAACATTTTGCATTCAGGACTTTTGTAACGGATTTTTTTCAGATCTGGGTATTTGGACTTTTCCTGGAGTACAAGATCTTGGTACTTCTTCCACCTCTGCTGTTTGTGTGAGGAAGAGATCCATGGAGCGCCACTGTTTATTAAAAGTAATATAATAATGATTATTTGAATACACTACTGGGTAACTAGCCTAGAATAATGTATGATGTGTCGATTTGTATTAACCTAAATCTAAAAAGTAACTAAATATGTAAAATAAATGTAGTGGAGGGAAAAGTTCAACATTTGCCAACACATTTTTTTAGTGGAGTAATAGTATAACGTTATGTAATGTGAAAATACTCAAGTAAAGTATCTCCATTTTACTTAAGTACAGTAGGCCTACTTGAGTAGATGAGTAACCCCACTGTTTACTTGTAATGGAGTATTTTCAGGCCATAGTATTTGTACTTTTACTGAAGTACAAGATTGTGGTACTTCTTCCACCTCTGTTACTGTTTGTGTGAGGAAGAGAAACACGGAGCAACACTCTTATAGAGATTGAAACCGATTGAAACCCGTAAGATCACGGAACCGGTATCCGGACATTCCCGAACCCCTCCGAAGACAAACCTCCCCTCTTCCTCCCTCCTCTCCCTCCTCCCCTTCACGCCTAATGTTGCTGTACCTCCAACCCTCCCCCCGTATCAGAGGAGTAGAAACAACAAGCCGCCATTTTGTTTGTGCGGACAGACCGTCAGAAACAGGAGGAGATAACCGAGAGGAAGGAGCGACTCTCCGGCTACCGACGGCCAGCCACACCGGGAAGGAAAGAAAGAGTGGAGAAAACCTGTCCGTGTTTCTAAGAGAGAGAAAGCATCACCGTGGAGGGAAACCGAGTCGGTGATATATATATATATGTATGCATGAGAAGGAAATACTCCAAATCCAAGGAAGGGGGTGTTTTGCGGAGCGGAGACAGAGAGGAGAGGCGGAAGAGCGCAATATATCTTATTATAAGGAGGAAAAAAAACTGCGAAAAAAGGGAAAACATGAAAATTCACTATGTGTCCGTCGCGGAGGAAGGAAAGAGTCCGCATAGACAATTATATAAATAAATTGCTGCCGGGCAGAAGGGAGAGGTGGAAAGAAAGACGGGTTTAAAGAGAAGGGGAAAAATTGCCAGGATCAACACGAAGGGGGGGCATTTCTCCATCACAAAGAGTAAATGAGAGGATTTTTTGGTCAGTGCAAAATATTTTAAAGCTAGGTGTCAACACCGATCTGAATCTTTCCGCTTCCGAAATAGCCATAATTTTTTTTTCCGACCAATCGTCATTTTTTTAATTCACATTTTCGCCTGTCGCCCAAGCTGTGCTCCGGTTTATTTTTTTCTCTTCACTTGCATCCTATAAAGCAGTGAGTGACAGCTAATTTTTGGGGAATATTTATCTTTTTTATTTTATTTCAAGTGCTAAAAACCAAGGGAAACCCAGAGGAGGAAACCTCTTGTGGAGCACAAGATAAGTAACCTCTGCAAAAATAAAAAACTAATTGGATCAATCTGACTGATTGCCAATTAGACGCTGTGATTGCCCACAAGAAGTCCAAGAACTACATTCTGCATCAGGATCGATTGCACGGTGCTTTTTCTGACAAGATTTTCTATTTTGCCAACCCTGCTGTTCTGCAAGAGGAAAAAGGGGGTTGCAACAACCAAACGTGCAATACGAGTTCCTGACCCAGTGCCTTGCGTGGTCAAACACTAAGTGCACATTTTTTTGTCAGCATGCACATGCAAAAGAAAATACATGCATGGACATCTGCTACATATTCTCCTATCTGAGTAACTGCAAGTGTGGGACTTTCTTTCTGCAGAACTGTTATAGTATTTATTCAGTTTCTGTTAAGCCAATGCAAGATTCTAGTACTTCTTTCAACTGTATTAGAGAGCTACTTCTACTCTGCACAATTAAGTGAGATGTCTAGTCAGGTGAAAGAAATAGTAAATGCAACCGTGGATCTCATAACTGTTGCATGAGGAAAACGGCCTGCAGAAGTTAACCCTCCTGGTTTGTGTTTTTTGGATCTTGCTTATCTTTTTTTTTCGTGCCCTGATCGAGACTCCCCATTTCAGAGCTGAATTTACAGGCTTTCTCCGGCCGACTATGGCGGAAAGGACTGAAAGCAGCACGGAGGACGGATCTTGGGACAGTTTTTGTGTCGCAGAAGAGGCTACATGAGGTTGTCAGAGGGGCCGCACACGCTTGCCTTTTTCGCCGACTCCACCTTCCCACCTCCTCCTGTTGAAATCAGTGAAGAAACAGAATCTCCGAAAGGGGAGGGGGACTGATAGCTGCAGAGAGGAATAAACCGAGAGGGTGAGGAAAGAGTTCAACATTGCTCTCTTCTCCCCTACCGTCCCCCCAAGCGGTGGGGGAACGACCATTTCTTAAAGGGAAAAGGAGACTCAAATCAAAAGGAAATACGTTTGCCCCTCCGTGGATCTACAGCTTTTTTTTTAATTCGACAAAAATATGGCCGATAATGTCCTGGAGTCCGGCCCGCCTTCAGCCAAGAGGCCCAAGCTGTCCTCTCCAGCCCTCTCCGTGTCTGCCAGTGATGGAAACGGTAAATATAGGCATGCATTAACTTAGCTTCAGATAAAATATAAAATAGCTCCCAATGTGTGTTCGTTAATGTGTTTGGAGTCCCTGCAGAGTTACTCTGCAACTTGGTCTGACACAGAGCTGCTCAATAACTAATGCTTTTAAATGCACATTTATTTGTAGTTTTGTTGATAAAAAAGCTAGCCTGTGAGATTTTTTTGTAAAAAAAGAAAAGGAGCAACTTTCCTGCAGGCATGTTTTGATGCGTTAGCCTCAACATGCTAGCTAACTAGCCACTAACTATTAGACCAAACAATGGAAGAGCAGAGTCACCCTAGTTTGATTCAAGTTGTTTTACTACTTTTGAAAGTTGATTTATTTGAAACATAAGAGCACACACTCACTAAACAGGATGCTTTATATTGTCTACCTAAAGGTAGAAACACAGCAACGTTTCCTGAATTAGCTTTAGGAGAAAGTAACGGTTACTGAGCTAGCTAGCTAACTAGCTGGAGGTAACATATAAAACAGCTCAAACTGTGTGTTAATTTAGGATCGGTCTGTTGAGTCCCTGCAGAGTTACACAGCAGCTTAACTGACACATCCGCTCCAGAACTTTTACTTTATTTATGTGTAGAAAAAGGCTAAACTGAGAGTTTGGTTTGTGAAAAAGAAAAGGAGCAACTTTCCTGCAGGGGTGTTTTGATGCGTTAGCTTCAACATGCTAACTAACTAGCCACCAACTATTAGACCCATCTCCAAACAATGGAAGAGCAGAGTCACCCCAGTTTGCTTCAAGTTGTCTTAGTACTTTTAAAAGTTGATTAATTTGAAAACATGGGAGCACATACTCCTCATTAAACACCAGGCGTTATAGTTTATCCATTAAAGTAGTAACACAGCACCGTTTCCTGAATTAGCTTTGGGAGAAAGTAACGGTTACCGAGCTAGCTAAGCTAACTAGCCACCGGCTCAGCTGAGCTCGAAGCTAGCAAAGAAAATAAGTGATTTTTCACAAACAAAACCTCATTCTGTTCAATAAGACTCATTTTCTGTGCGAACCAATACTTTATATAGTGGAAATAAACCCGTTTGTGGTGAGAAATGTCGTGTGCTTCACGTGTTGTTAGCCGCTGCTCTGTTTTTAGCGAACAATTGTCGTAGCTATTGTTCGTCACAAAGTTGCGCAAAGCGTTGTTTCCCAGCCGATTAAACAGCAGTGTGTACATGTTATACTTTTTGAAGCTTTTAAATGAAAGGGAGAACTCGATGTGCCGTCTTCGAAACATTTCTTTTCATGTGTTTTTGTTCAAAGGCTTTTAGATTCTCAATTGTAGTCGACCGACGAAGCCCATTCTTGTTCATCCTCCATTGTTTGACTCACTGCACGTTGACTCGGCGCTGCACTTTCGGCATTTACTCTTCAAAACGATTTAACTGTTAAATACGGTTCCCGTTTGTTAGGAATTCAACTTTAATTGAAAACTAATTCATTTCTACATATTGAAGCAGAAGCTGTACACGTATGGCTTCCTCTTGTTGCATGCATTTGTAACGAGACATGCATGATAATTTAGATATTTCTTTGGTTTAGTCGCTTTCTGGAAAGTAGAAAAAAAAGAAAAGTATATAATTAAATACAGAGGTGATAAATGTACTCATATATTGTACTAAAGTACAATTAGGAATACCCTGTTTCAAGTAAAAGTAAGGTATTGTAACGTCCGAGGTGTTAAGGCTTCAACAGTATTGGCATCTAAATATACTTGACCAAAAGCAAAGGTACTGCATAATGGCACATTTAAGCACAATCTATATTTTAAATTATTAGATTATAATTATTGATTCAATAATCACTTCAATGTTGTACTTTGTAAAAGTGGGGTTTATTTGAATCACTTTATTTAATACTGGGTAGCTTATCCTATGATGGTAAATATACATAAATTAGTGGATTTAAAGTGTGTATTTACAATCTAAAATGTGCAAAGTATCTAGTATCTAAATCTGTACAAATAATTGTAGTGGAGTAAAACATTTGCCTACAAAATTGGTAGAGTAAATGTATAAAGTAGGATACCATGAAAATACTCAAGGAAAGTAAAAGTAACTTACTTTTGTACTTGAGTAAATGTACTTCCACCAAGACACAGAATTGCATGAAGACGTAGGTAGTATTTCTGCTTTTGTTTATTACACTTTATTTTAACTTTGAAATGTTTGGTGGCAATACAAGCTCGCAAAGTAAGTTATGTACATTTCAACTTTGAAACATGTGACATTTCCTTAAGTATCTAGGCCCCTAATGCAGTAAATTCTCTAAACGAGTGAGGTCAACAACTCAAATGCAAGCTAAAAGTCATCATACATGCAATAAAACTAAACATGCAGGTTATGTTTTAACCTGGGTTTTCACTATCAAAGTAGAGCTATCACTGCATTTCTTTCTTCTGCTGGATGAAACGTCTACTAAGAAAAATGTGTATGATTTTTATATATTTCGTCAAAAACATTCCCATTTGCTGTTCAGTGGAAATGACTTCTGACACTTTTCTGTTTAATGCTCTTGCACAACATGACTGTAGATCCAATGCACACACCTACCTAGGTACTGTAATGTTTACTCTCTGCGGCTTCCCACCCCGACCCTACTCCGTTCACTCTCCATGTTTGGCACCCCATCAAACCACAAGCTGATGCCCAGGAGAGAAATCCAGGCTTTGAGCGGAAGCTAAATCTGCACCGGCTGTCCAGCTATGGGCTACAAATGAAATGGTTTTCAAAATAATGTCAGGGTTTTACTTCGCTTAAATTAAGTTGGGTTTAAAAAATGTATGCAGTGCAAATCCTACATTTCCTGAGCTGTGTGAACCTTGTTTTTTTTCTAGTTTTTAAAGTTTATTTTCTTTTGTGCTTAGATTTCGGTTCACTTTTCGACCTGGAGCACGACCTCCCCGATGAGCTCATCAACTCGCCGGACTTGGGGCTGACTAACGGAGGGGATGTCAGTCAACTCCACACCAGCCTCAGTAGTCTCGGAGGAGGACTGGGTTTGGGCGGCCATGATGCTGCTGCCAAACACAAACCGCTGTCAGAGCTGTTGCGTGCAGGAGCACCCGCACAGCAGGGGGGGCCCCACATCCAACAGCACAGGACCCGGGGCTTCCATTGGGATGATGGGGGGTGTCTCCCCTGGTGGACCTCAAGGCATGGCCCCCCAGGGACAGCAGCCTGGATTAATGCAGCAAGTTGGGATGGGTGGAGGGGTGGCAGCTCTAAATCGGGCAGCTGCCATGATGAATGCCCAGAAGGGCAACACTGGACAGCAGCAAGGCCTGATGGGGGGGCAGGTGATGAACGGCTCGCCAAGAATGGGTTACCCTGGCAATGGGAGCATGGGTAACAATAGTAATTTGTTGGCGGAAACCCTGCAGCAGGGCGGGCAGCAAATGGGACCCGGGGGTCAGGCAGGGATGAGACCGCAGCTACCCGGAGCATTGAACAAGGTAAGCACACATTGCAAACTTAAACTGAATTTTAAAATGTTTTAAATGCCGGCCTCAACAGATTATGGTTTTGTTTTGTTGTACGGCTGAAAGCCCACATGTAGTTTTTTTTCAAAAAGAAAAATGCTCTTTTACATTTGAAATGTGGCATTAACAAGAGTACATTTTAAAGGATATTGTAATTGTAATGTATTTTATTTTGACAACATTTACAAAATGGGAATTACAAATATTGGTCGATGTGTCATAACTCCAACATGGACAAGTGGGAGCATGCATTTTGTAGGTTTCTGGCTGTTTTGAGTTTATCTACATGGTTAATTTAACTTATTGTAAGTTACTTTAGCATCAGCTAAATTAAATGTTATTAAGGATTATCTGGTACAATCAACTAAACTATACATTTATACGTAACATATTGAAAAAGTAGCAAAACTATGCAAATGTCGTGGTTCGTGATGGCTTTCTTGAGTTTGGTCAAATAAATGAAAACTGATGATGATGATGATGATACATTCCCTCTAGAAGCCATTTACTCATGTGAAGCTGTAGACTTACGTGAACCTGTAGTAAACAGTAGAGTGTGTGGTTGCTTGTTGGACTCTACTCTGCTTCTCTGCTCTGTGGTGTTGATGGTTAACCTCCTCTATACGCCACAGGATAGTTTTGATTGAAGGTGTGAAGACGATACACCAAACCACTTTGTTAAATGATTCAGCCAAACTAGTAGCATAACTCTTTGGTGGTGCACCGGATTTTTTAAAACTAATGTCCTGTAGTTAACTTGAGCATGTAAAGTATGTGTTATCCATGTTCAATGCTGAGGAAATTGTGCAGTTGAATCTGTATAAATGATGAGCTGTAGGGACAGTTTGAATTACCTCCATTAATTGTATAGAAACAAATAAGATTAGTCGGTGGAAATCCAACAGTAGATGTTACTAATAATGATTCCTGTCTTGACACAAATCTCAAGTTCTTTGTAGTTCAAATGTATTTGCTGTTTTAAAATAAGGAAAAGTTTGGACATGTACGGAAGTAGCTGGAAAAATGTAAGCTGGATCTTACACCATAGATGGCAACCTTTTTCTGAACCATAAACAGTGGCATTTACATCGTAACTGTACTACTATTGATTCATTGTGGAGTAAGGTCAAGGCAAAGGGGAATTAATACTGTCACTCATTATGAAGGAATATTTACCTGTAGTCCCTTTAAAGTAATTCCAAGAAGTATCCTTTGCACTGCCGCAGCAATTTTAAAACGGTTTTAAAGTGTACTTTGATAGTTGTGGTTGTTAACTAATGTAAGAACACATTATAAAACTTGGCATATTTCATCTTTGAAAATGGAATATCACTTGACTTGCTACTTAAGTAATGCTTTAAAGGTCGTCAAAGTAATTGATTTGATCTCTAAATGATCCATTCTCTTCTCCTCTTTCTCATTTCTCTTTGTCCCCCTCTCTTCTCTCTCCAGATGAATATGATGACCAACGCGGGCCCCTATGGCGGTCCGTACGGCCAGGCTGGCCAGGGGCCTCCTGGAGCAGGGCTGGGCCCTCAGCTCCAGAATAAGGCGGGGATGCCAAACAATATGGCCGCCCAGTTCAACATGGACAAGAAGGCACCGTCGGGTCAAGGCATGCCTGGGATGGTAAGATCAGTTTGTTTCTGCTTTATTAGAAATGTATATTATGTTAAAGGTCACCAATGATGCAAAATCCACTTGTTCATGTCTCCTCTACATCAACATGTGTCCCCTCTTCTTCACGTCTCTTCTACATCAACATGTGTCCCCTCTTCCTCATGTCTCTTCTACATCAACATGTGTCCCCTCTTCTTCATGTCTCTTCTCCATCAACATGTGTCCCCTCTTCTCCATGTCTCTTCTACATCAACATGTGTCCCCTCTTCTCCATGTCTCTTCTACATCAACATGTGTCCCCTCTTCTTCATGTCTCTTCTACATCAACATGTGTCCCCTCTTCTTCATGTCTCTTCTACATACATGTGTCCCCTCTTCTCCATGTCTCTTCTACATCAACATGTGTCCCCTCTTCTCCGTGTCTCTTCTACATCAACATGTGTCCCCTCTTCTTCATGTCTCTTCTACATACATGTGTCCCCTCTTCTCCATGTCTCTTCTACATCAACATGTGTCCCCTCTTCTCCATGTCTCTTCGACATCAACATGTGTCCCCTCTTCTTCATGTCTCCTCTACATCAACATGTGTCCCCTCTTCTCCATGTCTCTTCGACATCAACATGTGTCCCCTCTTCTTCATGTCTCCTCTACATCAACATGTGTCCCCTCTGTGGAAAGAGACTCTGAAAGTTTCAGGAACAAAGATTCTCTCTCTTTTTGTCCTGATCCATTTCTATAAAAACCTGTCTGAAAATGAGCTGATCAGATTTTGGCCACTTTGTGATGTCATAGCGATGTGTTGTCTTGTGTAACCATTAGCCAATCAGCAACCAAGGTAACCCCCCCCCACCTTATCACCTGAATCTCCTCTAGAGCACCATTGTGTTCTTTGTACCCAAACGTCTCTCAGAGGGGCGTGGGGAGGGGCTCCTTATTTTCATCTGAAGTAACAGACAGAGAATCAGCACTTTGGAAACAAGGCTGAAACAGAGGGGATTATGGGTAATGCTGAAATGACCTGTTTGGAGCCAAACACTTCAGAGTCATGTTCTGTATATATCGGACACCTGTGATATATTGATGAAAAACAGTATAATAGGGGACCTTCATTCAAAATGAAGTCTCTCAAATTGTATAAATTAAAACCTAATCAGTCTCAAGTCTTGTAACTGCGTCTCTAAAGCATCATCAAGTTATCACTAGTCCATGCGGCGGAAAGTTCCTGGTTGAGGGACTAGTTTGGTGACTTTCTGTCTAAAGTAGTCTAAAACCAATAATGGGCTGACTGTGTAAACAGTGTTCATAATCCTGAGTTTCGCCGTTGTCAAAGTTCAAAGCGCAAATCACAAGACTTAAAAACAGAAAATAATAATTGTAAATATTTGTGATGCCACATATCGGCACAGCCAGTGTCAAGGTGAACATCGTCTGTTGCACCTGGCTTGTGTTTATAACTTACTGTATATTATTGTCCCTCTCTGTGACTCATGTGCCCTTGACGCCCCATGCACTGCTCTGCTTGTGTTTTGAACTTCACTTTGTATCTGTGCCTTCTTTCTTCTGGTGCGTCCCTTTGAGGATGGCTTTGACCACTTTAGTCATTTGTTTTGGGTCCCTTCGCGTATTTACTAGCAGCTAAAACTTCACATCTTTTTTGACAACCTCCGAGTCCGTGCAAAGGGCTCTTGAGTCCTCTGAATAGAAACATGGTCATCACGACTGTTGTCTTGCATGGGATTGATTATAGTGAAGAATTAGATGAAATTACCACGGCAACAATCTTACCTGCCTCAGGGAAATTAAACCGCCTTTTTGAAGTGAGATTAATCAAATGCCGCAGAAGTCATAATGTCCCGGTCAGGCGGCAGTGAGTCACTGAAGGTTATCAACACCCCGTTCAATTCTGTAAACTCAACGTGTCTCTGGGTATGATGCCGGTGTGTTCGTTTCCTGGATTCAAACTTTTCTCCTGTGTGCTCTGTCGCATGCATGTTCTCACAATTATTTATTTGTTTATTCCACACATAGCAGTTATTTTAAAACAAAACATATACACTTTACAAAACATGTACACTTATACTGGTTGGAAGAACATCTTACAATTACAACACGTAAAATAAAGGCAATATTCTTTCAGTCACAGTCAGTGTTTCCACCAGACCAGGGCTGAGAGGGCGTTCACCCCGTCATTTGGCTCGGCTCTCTAAAGCGCCGGCTGTTTCGGCTCCCAAGCGGCTCTTCATGTTACCACAGTTTACCGCGGAGCCTCAGTATCGCCGCTGCGAGGCTCCGGCGCTCCCCCCCCCCACACACTCATTGCTTCCAAATCGTGCACGTTCCGTGTTGTCCGGTAGCAGGCACCTTCGATGTCGGGGAAACGATCTTCAATACTCCGAAAAGAATCCCACCAGACTCCTTTGCCCCTCCAACAGAGGATGGCCTTTTTCCTTTTCGTCATTTCAAGCGATGAAAACTCGATCTTCTCTCGAATTATTAATATTGTTGGACGCCCTCGGCTCGAGTTCAGGGCGTCCCGAGCTGAATAAGGGCGTCAAAAGACGGCAAGACGCCCCCCTGGCGGAAACGCTGGTCACAGTAGCTTACAAACACAATCCACAGTCAACTTCATACGGTCTAATTACGCTTTCTTTATACATTTTCTTAAACATAAACATTTTCTTACAGCCCTTTTTTTTTCAAATCATTCGGCAAAGAATTCCACTTCTTTGCGCCAAACTACAGAGTCACACAACGGCTTTAAAAATGAAGCAACTATCACAAAACCCACCTTTCCCTGCGATGAGTACGGTCTTCTGATCCCGATCCTCTCTCCGCAGGCGTCTCAGCAGTCCGGAGCGGTGGGTGGTGTATCCGTCGGAGGAGTAGCAGCGGTGGGAGGCCCCCAGGTCGGGCTCAGTGCCGTAGGGGCCGGTCCCGGCGCAGCGCCCCCTACCGCAGACCCCGAGAAACGGAAGCTGATCCAACAGCAGCTGGTCCTCCTGCTCCACGCGCACAAGTGCCAGCGCAGGGAGCAGGCGAACGGGGAAGTGAGGCAGTGCAACCTTCCCCACTGCCGCACCATGAAGAACGTGCTCAACCACATGACTCACTGCCAGGCTGGCAAGTCCTGCCAGGGTGAGTCCTTTGAATCATGATGATTGCTGCTTTTACGGTTGTGTGGTTTATATCAAACACTAAGGGCAGCGCTTAAAGTTGTCATGTATCTGCAATTCATTTTTCCCCCTTTAGCTTGAGTTGTTTATGTCCCTCTTGGTTTCTCATCGTATCAAAATGACTTATTCGATCTCGAGCTTGACTGCTCTCTCTCACCTGGATGTAGTTTTATTTCACTGAGTGACTCATACAGTAACTTTCTCATTCTCTGGCTTCTCTTTTTACTGAATGTTCTCCCTTTTCTCTTATCGTATTTATTCCTCCTCCTCCTCCTCCTCTGTCACATGTTTCTCATATCGCTCATTCTCCGCAGTGGCTCACTGTGCCTCATCCAGACAGATCATCTCTCATTGGAAGAATTGCACACGACACGACTGTCCTGTTTGCCTGCCGCTGAAAAACGCTGGAGACAAGAGGAATCAGCAGTGTGAGTGTTCCTCACTCTCTGTGTGTTAACTCTCATCATTAAGTCATCGTTACAAAAGATCGATAAACCCAATTTATATATTAAATTGAGTTTTTTGACAGTTGCTCCATTTTAGAATAAAAATGTATACACAAATAAGATGTTAAAGGTGGGGTAGGTACGTTTGTGAAACCGGCTCGAGATACACTTTGTGTTATATATTCCATGGAATGCTCTTAACATCCCGATAGCAATGAATATCTGAAGTGCTTTGACAAAAGATCCATTAAGAAATGTTCATCTGTGGAAGCCGTGGCGCTGTAAAAAGCACGACCAATCATCTGAGTCGGCTAAAGTAACTGGATGGCCTACCTGCCTGTCAGCCTTCCATCTGTGCACAAACTTCTCTCGTGCCCTCATTGGTCATGTGCGCCTTCGTGTGTTGGAGGAGGGGCTCTGTGAGGAAGTGGCAGGTTTTCTCCAGCTGTGTATTTTCAAATTCTAGCGCACTCGAGCCGGTTTCTCCAAAATGACCCACCCCACCTTTAAAGTGTACAATAAAGGATAATATAAAAGACAAAGTATTTATACAAACATGTTAAAATAAAAATGTGCAAATATGTTTTTAATACAATTATTTATATAAATATAAAAAGTAATAATGTGTGCACTTTGGAAAATATGTAAACCAACGATTAATACAATTTTTAAAAAGTGTGCATTAAAATGTATGCAGCAAAGTATTCGTCCACAGATGCTCATCCTCTGTCCTCTCTTTCTCCTCTCAGCTCTTGTAAACAGTGCCGGGGTGGGTCTGGTGAACTCTTTAGGTTCAGGGGTTCCCGGTGGACAGTCCAACTCTCCCAGCATGAACCCCCCCAACCAGATCGACCCCAGCTCCATCGAGAGAGCCTACGCTGCCCTCGGCCTCACGTACCAGGGGAACCAGATCCCCCAGCCGTCGCAGGGCAGCATGTCCAACCAGGGCCAGCCGGGGATGAGGAACCTCAACTCCATGGGTTCGTTTCTAATACTTGTCCACATCACATTTTTAGGTTTATCACTGAGATAATATTATGTGTATTCTCGATCTTACGTCAGCAAGTTATGCCATAGAAAACATAAACGCAAAGGGCCACTTAACAGATGTTTGAGAGCTTTAAAAGGCATTTCCTGTTTTTTTCATAAGATGATTGGAGTCCCTTAAGTGTCGTCACAGCACATGTGTGTGTGTCTCTTAAAGGCAGAATAACCAACTAGAAATGTGTGTGATGGTGTTTGTTGTTACCCTGCTGTCTTTTGCCTGCATTTTCTTCCATGAGATGACATGTTCTTTAGCTGAGGCTTTGATTCAAAGCAACTTGCATACGCTTCAAAACCGTAGACATGCTTACAGAGAAATCTAGGGTAAAGTATCTTGTCCAAGGACACTTCGACATGTTGACTGCCGGGAATGATATCAAATCCCTGACCCTCTGATTGTTAGACTGCCTTTTATTCCCTCAGTCACAGCTTGTTCAGAACATTTCTGTGTCAACCACTACACACACGTAAAGACCAGGTGCCCAAATGGTGGACACGCGACTGGCGTAACTGAGATCAGACAAAGCTTGTTCCAAAACAAGAGTGAATCAGATTCCACCATAACGCAGTCGGGCCTGCTTATCGTGTCGTACAATAATCACGTCCTTCAAACTCTATAATCGCAACTCTTTCATTCTTTCCAGGTGGAAACTCTATGGGAGTGAACGGTGGGGTGGGGGTGCAATCCCCCAACCAGTCGAGTCTACTGCCGAACTCCCTGCTGCATGGCAGCATGAGTACACAGAAGTAGGACTTATATTGGACATCAACAAAGACAAACTGTGTTCTGTTTTGGATGAAATCTCACTCCTTCCTTTCCTTCTCGTCTGTAATTGTTCTAGTTTGATGAGTGATAGTTTGGCGACCCTGAGCTCGATGCCCATGGCGACCCCTCCCTCTGCTCCCGGCATGAGGAAGTCGTGGCATGAAGACATCACACAGGACCTCCGAAACCACCTCGTCCACAAGCTGTGAGTATGCGCCCTCAGGATATCTCACTAGAGCCGGGAACTAAAGAAATAAAATGTGTTGAAAAACAGCAAGGGGTAAAAATACAGTAGCAGCAGTATGTGCAGGTGTAGTACAATAAATACTGATAGTGAAAAAAGATGTACTTAGTTTAAAAGCTGGAATATGTATAAATGCTGTATCTTCACGATGGGTCCCACATGCACAGTAGAGACAGTGGTATTGGACAATATTCTGCACCTGGTGTCATCCTCTTGCCTCAAGTTAATTGTATCTGTGTGTCCTTCTTGTTTGTGCATGTGTGAGAGTAGTGTGCAGGCAATCTTCCCCACTCCTGATCCGGCCGCCCTGAAGGACCGGCGGATGGAGAACCTGGTGGCGTACGCTCGGAAAGTCGAGGGGGACATGTACGAGTCGGCCAACAGCCGGGTAAGAAACCAACACACACCGAGTGTATCAGAATATTTTAAGATGTGAGATAAACAGGGCGACTGTGACCGGTTGCTTGCCAAATAGTGAGCTCACATGTATCTGTACTGCCAAGTCTTATATTGGCTACCTAGCTTACTTTGTCTCCTTCATCAGCCAGCATCCTTGGTATCTGTTGTTCACGGAGTTGATTCTCGCTAAGTAGCCAATATAAGGCCTAGTCATCTTGCCAAATAGTGAGCCCATTATCTGTACTGCTAAGTCTTATTAGAAATGGTAGTAACTCATTCATAAATGGGAATGTGTTTTACACTTTACAATAATGCTCCCCTTTGGCAACTATAAATGTTAGTAACTAAATGGTCATAAAGAGATGCCAAGAAACATCAAGATGGAAGCGGTGAACAACAGATACCAAGGATGCTGGCTGAGGAAGAAGACGACGTAAGCTAGGTAGCCAATATAGAGAGATATACCTGGGGTATAGAGAGGTGAAGTCTCTCCTTTCTACTTCCGACCCATGGGACCTTATTTCGGTAAAATGATGTATTGAAGTCAATGGAGAGAGAAAGATTATCTTTCGATCCCGTTTGAATTGTGCCACGAGTTACACATATGATGTTTGTCAATTTAAAAAATCATTTCCATGTCAAAAAATCACAGTTTGTCATAAAACTGTTGAAATATAAGACTATGAAAAATACGCAACTAAAGACTACAAATCCCAGAATCCCGGTCCCGCATGCTGGCTCTTAGGAACCGACTCACTCCCCTTGTGTGTATGTGCAGCTCTCAACGTGCCCAGACTTGCAGTGATTTTCACCTCTTTTAATACTTTCCACCTCATTCTGAAAGAGAGAAGTGAAATGTTTCAACGTGACGGCCGTCTTTGTGTGTGGTGCGAGCCGGGAGATGTAGTTCATTGAGCGTTTCACACAAACAAAGCGTTACTTCACAGTTTTACGACACATTTTTATTTGTTTGACTTGCAAAATTATCTTTTAAATTGACAAACATCATATGTGTGATTCGTGGCACAATTCAAACGGGATCGAAAGATAATCTTTCTCTCTCCATTGACTTCAATACATAATTTAGTCGGTTCTACTGTAAGAGCCAGCATGCGGGACCGGGATTCTGGGATTTGTAGTCTTTAGTTGCGTATTTTTCATAGTCTTATATTTCAACAGTTTTAGGACAAACTGTGATTTTTTGACATGGAAATGATTTTTTAAATTGACAAACATCATATGTGTAACTCGTGGCACAATTCAAACGGGATCGAAAGATAATCTTTCTCTCTCCATTGACTTCAATACATAATCTTTCTGAAATAAGGTCCCGTGGAGCTCCCCGGAAAGGGAGGGACTTCGCCTCTCGATAAGGCTTAGTCATCTTGCCGAATAGTGAGCCTGTGTTTATGTATGAAAACTGTTAGAACTGGTTTATTAATGATTAAGTGTTTCCAACCTAATTCATAACCTAATTAGAAACCCTTTATGCATCCTTTATGAGGGTAGTCTTATTGTAAAGTGGTACCAAGGGATTTTAAAATAATTGAATCCAAATATTTATTTAAATATAGAAGATTTTTGTAAAAATAGGATAAAATGAATTATGCAAACATTTATGTTGAAGTAAAAATGTGCACATTGTATAATATATCAAATCAATACAAATGTGTATATTACAATACATGGAGTGGTATTAATACAGATTCGAAGGCCAAACTGCACAGTTAAAACGGTTTGTGTCAATCCCTCAGTTTGTAATCATGTTGAATCCATCAGTTTCCAGTAGAGAAAGTATAAGTATTAATGTTGCGATTAAACCAAGTAACCTCCTCTGTCCCGGCTGGTGCTTCCTGTTCTAGGCGGAGTACTACCATCTGCTGGCAGAGAAAATCTACAAAATCCAAAAGGAGCTGGAGGAGAAGAGGAGGACGCGACTCCAGAAGCAGGGCATGATGCCCGGCATCCCCTCCCCTGGCCTCCCACAGGTGCCCCCCAGCATGGGACAGCCCCCCAGCATGGGACAACCCCCCAGCATGGGACAGCCCTCTATGGCTCCTGGACAATCACCAAGTAAGTAGACATTTTAGTTTTAACCTCCTTCACACCTTTCTATGTGTATGTAGAAACAATTGAAAGCATTCACACCAGACTGCAAATAATAGAAACCCATTTGACTGCTTCACTTTTAGATTTCAGTCATATTCATAATAATTGGCACAGAAAAATGTTTAGTGTTAAAGTAGAATAAAATAACAAGCAAACAATTGTCCCATACACTAAAATATATAACACTTAAAGGTGGGGTAGGTAATTCACTTCAGAAACACGTTTTGTTATATTCCATGGAATGCTCTTAACATCCCGATAGCAATGAATACATGAAATGCTTTGACAATAAATACATAAAAAAATGTCATCAGTGGAAGCCGTGGCGCTGTAAAAAGCACGACCAATCATCTGAGCCGGCTCGGCTAAAGTAACTGGATGGCCTACCTGCCTGTCAGCCTTCCATCTGGGCAAAAACTTACCTCGTGCCCTCATTGGTCATGTGCGTGTTCGTGTGTGTTGGAGGATGGGCTCTGTGAGGAAGTCGGAAGGAAGGGGCAGATTTGTTCCGGTTGTGTATTTTCAAACTCTAGCGCACAAGAGCTGGTTTCTCCATTCTTACCTACCCCACCATTAAGGACAAAGAAAGCCAACTGTATATCCATTACTAATCCAGCATTACCTTGAATTAGTAAAGGTAAATGTTTTTCCACGTGCATTCAGGGTGAACCTAAGATCTGAAAATGTAAGAAAATCTTGATCAATAGAAGTAAAAACTTACACAACTCTTGCAGCAAAACAATAGTTATAATTGTATGTTTACAGAACCAGTAGCATGCCTTCCCAAGCGTCTGAATTGTCTGAACAAGTGCTGTTTATGCAGAAGTGTGTTGGACAGTAAGGGTTAGAGAAAGTACTTGTTTAGACATGTGAGATCTAGATTATACTGCATGCGTTGAGTGTGAAACAAGTTTTCTTCAGCAGCCTGAATCATTTATATAGTTCTTGGAAGTATTTCTCAGTTTTTCTCGCCCGTTTCAAACTTATTTTAGTCACTTATGGTTCTACTAGTATTCAGTAATCCTGGTTTATGATCCCTGTAACTCTTCTCTCCGTCAGATGGTCCTCACGCCGATCCGTCCATGGTCCGACCAGCTGGACCCAATCAGATGGTCAACAGGATGCAGAGTCCAGGAGGTACGTCTAGTATTTGTAAATGATATTATTAGAAAGGCAACCAGACTGTTTTCAACAATGAGGTCAGATCCAGGGATAATACAAATAGAAATTCATGAATAGTGTATCGACAGGCTTTGTGCTGCAGAAGAGGAGGCTTTAAAGCAATCCTAGTTAATAATTAGAGAGAATAAGAAACAAATAACCATGTCAGTTTACTGAAGAAGAAACCAGACCAATTAAGGACAAAGCTTCTGTTAAACGTACACTGTTGACCTTTTTGACATGTGGTATAAAAAGGGACCATATTTCTGTTCCCCTTCTCTTCTAGGAATGAACCAGTTTAGTCCGATGGGGATGCAGTCGATGGGTCAGAGGTCTCCTCTGCATGCTCCAATGAACCAGGTTGGCACCACGGTCTCATCTCTTTTACACACATTGCTGGGGTTATATGAATGTAATGCATTATGGGGATTTTCCAAATATACTTGGGTTTCCTAATGTTGTTCCACCTCCATAACCACAATAACAGTTCTTTATATGGCTGATATCTTGACATATTTATTAGGGATGCACGATAATTATCGGCCCGATATTAGGAATTATGACGTCATCCCGATAAACCGATAACAGTATTAATAGCCCCGATAATATACAATATATTTTTTGGGTAAAAAAAAAGAAAACAATACTGCGGTGTGGGTGGATTGGGATGAGGGGCGCTTGTTTTTCACTCGGCTCCTCCCGTTTTGCCAGTGCTGTGGTGTTAGTGGTTTAGGAAGAGGGGAGTTCTTCACAAATCCAGCGCTCCCTAATACTTCGAACCTGATCAGTCACCTGAAACATCGCCATCGCTACGATGGCGTGTTAAAAGCATACGAAGACAATAATACAATACAGTGTGTGTGTGTGTGTGTCTGCGCGCGCGCGCGTTGGAGCTATGTGCAACTCAAGGCATATGCTCGAACCGGAGCTGCCTGGACGCTGCAATCATGTTGCTGAGTGTGCTGACTTTTCGTACAATGTCCCGCTGTCTGCTTCCTGCATCAAGTCAAGTGCTCGGCGCAGTTGTGTGGATAGAGCGCTCCTCTGTTTTCATTTAAACAGCTCCTTATATCCGTTAGCGCAGCTAGCTAGCACCAGATGCTAACAACGACAATACACGTAAGGTCTCTCTCTTGCTCGCTCGGACCACACGCACACACACCCTCCCGGTCCTCCAGATGGCCAGTCGGTGCCTGGTGAGCGTGGAAGTGTGGTCTGCCACAAGCGGGCGGCAGGAGCGGGGCTGTCAGCATCAGCTTGTAGATGGTATTTTAAACTCGATGCGCTCTGAAGCTACGGGGCGGCCGAGGAAAAAAGATACACATGCGTTAATCGCGTTAAAATAATTAGTGGCGTAATTTTAATTTTTATTATCGGTTATCGGTATCGGTCTTGAAAAGCAGGAAGTTATCGGTATCGGTTTCAAAAAACCAATATCGTGCATCCCTAATATTTATCCAAGACTTCACTCACCCCTTGCTGTCTCCTTTGCAGATGGGTATGGGGGCACCAAGGATGGGTCAGCCCAACGCCTCACAGTTACAGAACCAGTACCTCCCTCCGGGTCAGTTCCCCGGCTCAAGCCCTGGACACGGCTCTGGCCCTGGACACGGCTCTGGCCCTGGACACGGCTCCGGCCCTGGACACGGCTCCGGCCCTGGACAAGGCTCCGGTCCTGGACATGGCTCCGGCCCCGCCGGCATGAACCAGCAGGGAGCGCAGACTGCGGTGCCACAGGTAACATTCAGAGACAGTGTCAGGACCTTGTAAAGATGATTCCAAGAAGTGGGGACTTTGGACTTTGCAAAGGCAGACAAAGCATGTGATGAAATGAAAACCACGCATTTCTTAGGTTACATGTGGCAAAGTTAGGCTTTGCAAGAATTGATTGATGGTGATGAAAACTGTCTAATTAACGGCCTTCAGGATTTTGGCTCATCATTTATGCTGTTAGTCGGATTAGGATTCAAAAACTACCATCAATTATGGAAAAAACATTCAAATGTAAAAAATAACTGATAAAGAATAAGAACGATGTAGAGTTATGTTTAGTTTGAAAGAATACACGTTTTTTAACCTCCCCTCTTCCTCTGGACAGCAGAACCAGATGTCCACGCCGCCATCCCTCCCGGTCAGCAGCCCTGCGGCTCAGTCTGCCTCCTCTGCTCCGGGCTCCGCGGCGCCCGCAGGCTCCAGTGGTTCTGGTGGATCTGGACCTCTATCCAACCTGCCTCCATCCTCCACCCCCAACCAGCCCAACTCCTACCCTCACTGCCCCCCCATCAGAACAAACTCCCCGTCGCCGGCACGCAGCTTAACGCCTCAACCACATCAGACACCCCCAACGTTACCTCGATCTCAGACGCCACAGCCACAGACCCCCAGCACACCCCAGCAACACCAACAACAACAACAACAGCAGCAGCAACAACAACAACAACAGCAGCAGCTACAGCAACAACAGCATCAACAACAACAGCAGCAACAACAGCTACAACAACAGCAGCATCATCAACAGCAGCAGCATCATCAACAGCAGCAGCAGCAACAACAGCAGCAGCAGCAACAACAACAACAACAACAACAGCAGCAACAACAACAACAACAGCAGCAGCAACAACAACAACAGCCAACGGGCAATTCTGTGAACTCTGAGAAAGCCAATCCGCTCCAGCAGCCGGGGGGCCCGCCCTCCTCAGGACCTCCAGCAGGGCGACCTGCTTCGGTGCCTCCCCAGAATGCAAATGTGCCAATACAGCGCCCTCAGACCCCGGTGAGTAGATCACTTCTTTCCAAACAACCCAAACGTTTTATTCGGGAACCTCCCTGAAGCCCGGCCGATGCTCTTATCAGAAGTGTCCTAGAAAGCACCTCTACGGTGTGAAAGGAGCAATCTGGGTTCAGTATTTTGCCCCATGACACTTTGACTTTTGACGTTGACGGCAGGGACACAACATTTAAACCCTGATCCGCAGCTGCTTTTAGCTTTATGCTCGCTGTGCTACAAATGTAAATAAAAAGCTATAAACAAACATAAGTTAAAGTAAGAATGTGTACAAAAGAAACAAATGTATTAAAAAGTTAAAGTTAGTTAAAATCGTTCTTTCTAATAAAGTAAAATGGGTTTTTAGGAACATTTGGATGATCAAAAAGTGATTTGTCCTCCTGTAGATTCTGCCGTCCCGTTTCTAAACCGCTCTCCATCTGTGTTTCCCCGCAGCTCTCGCCGAAGCCTTCTCTGACCGCGGAGTCTCAGGTCTCCACTCCGGGCTCCGTCAGCAGCAGCGCCGACACCAGCTCTCAGCTCACCCTGAACGAGGGCTCCGCTCCCAGCCAGGAAGACGTGAAGATGGAGGTGAAGAAGCAGGAGGACGACGACGAGGGGGCCGATACCGAAGGAGAGGGCAAGGGGAAGATGGGGAAGGGTCAACGAGACATAAAGACAGAGGAAAAACCAGAGGTGAGATCGTCTTTGTCAAACTAAAGTGTTGAAATGTCTGACGTGATATCTACATTTCAAGAAAATCCCCCCTCTGACACTTGAATTCTCCCCCAAGATAAAGAAAGAGAAGACGTCAGGAGACGGGTGTAAAGGCGAGCCGATGGAAACGTCTTCATTCTCGGCATCGTCGACACCATCGACGGGTGAAGACAAGAAGCCGGAGGTGAAGAAGGAGCCCAAAGAGGAAGAGGACGGTTCAAACAGCGGATCCCCAGCCAGCGAGAAGAGCAAGAAGAAAAGTACGTTTGGACCTGATCAGCCACCGTAACCTGCACATTAATGAGAAGCCAAAATGTTGACTCGGGTGAAAATTCTATTAATAACAAAAGGTAGAAGTTTAACTATGAGTGTTTCCTGTAAAGGTCTCTTTTGACACGTGAATTTGTGTCGTTGACCAATAGCAAGCTGTCTTCATCGTGCTGACATGTCAGGTAACGTGAAGCTGGAGAATCCAATATGGAGGAAGGGAGCTATCATGGGGTCTTTAACTGGTTGCACCATAGACATTTATTAAACCCCATATGTTGGTGTTATAACTGCTCCTCAAAGCGCTAAGGTTATGGTGTTCCAATTCTGCAAGTCATCACATCTGTGCTATCCTTATATCCCGGAGAGCGACAGTTACACATCGGGTAGACACATCGGGTCCTGAAGTAAATGTTATCTAAAAAGCCCTATATCAAGAACTGTATTCACTGACAGCAAGTGTCGGGGAAATGGGGATCCCTCTCAAAGGATGTTCAGTCACACAACTCACGTGTTTCTTCATATGTTTATTAGAAGCAGCATATAGTTTGAGTTTGGCGTCTAGGCTCGGGCCTCATCACTCCACAGACTTACAAAGAACATTGAGTGATGATTTGATAACTATCCCCCGAGCGTACAGGTGGAAGCTGGGGTGGTGGTGGGGGGGGGGCAATAGCAAGTGGACACAGCAGCAGCAGCATAGCGAAGCAGAGGCAGGAAGACCTGGCAGCTTCAATAGAGCGGCATGTTTAGGAGAAAGTGATTGGTTGGTTGTCAGAGGGACGAGGTGCGTCACGGGTTAATGTATCATTGGTGCTCGAGTTGACTGCCTGAACTAGCTCGCAGGCTTCGCCCCATTTGTGTGTAAAGATAATAAAATAGCAACATAGACGATCCGAATTACAAAAATAACAATCTGGTGTATATAAAAAAAAATACGGATCCAGGAGGATGTCAACAATGGTCCAGGTGTCGTCAGAACAGTGTGCACTAGGCAGGAAAAGCTGTTCCCATTTATGCCTGAATTTTGTTTTTCCCGCTGCTACTCTTCCAGTCTTCAAGCCGGAGGAGCTGCGCCAGGCTCTGATGCCGACTCTGGAGGCTCTGTACCGGCAGGACCCCGAGTCCCTGCCCTTCCGCCAGCCGGTGGACCCCCAGTTACTGGGAATACCCGTACGTATTCGAACTAGTAACAAAACTAACCTGGTAAGGGACTGCACTGGCTGCCATTTTGCTTCCTCTGAAAACTTAGCTTTTTTTTTATTCTTTGTTTTCATTTTTTCATCTTACATTTTTATTTCTCTTATCATATATGTCTGAGTTCTACTTTAAAACATCTGCTTCGAGTTTATTTAATCTTTTATTTCGTCTCCCATGGTACGGCAGAAGTTAGGGAAATTAGATTTGAAAGTGTGTTTGTGTGTTTCCTTTTTTTTTAACTTCTTGTCATTCGTAAATCAAAGCAATGACTCGTAAGAACAGTTACTTTGATGGAACTGTAACAACGTCCAAAAGTAAATCATATTTTATACGAAATGTTCACATGGAAATTATTTGTGTTGAACCCTGAATATCATAATCGAACACAAATGTAATATAAAATGACCCACGCGTCCATCAGAGTATTATTTTTAATAAATAAATACCTGTTTCCACTCCAAATACATAAAAAAGATAATTATGTCATCACTCTGTCCAAAGAAAGGACTTAATTTACTCCAACTGTTCATGAGTCAATTGCTTTTATTTATCACTTATTATTTGTTTGACCATTTACATTTTAGGTTTTATTTTAAATCATGTTTTTTTTTCATCCATTGCTAGCTTTCTAGTTCAGTTCCTCACCAGTAGTAGTGTGTCGGTGTTCAAGCGGCCGTGTGCAGAGGTGGGACAATGACTTTAACCCTCATTACATCCAAATCAGAGGGGGGGAAATCCTCAATTCAAAATAAGATTCAGTATGTGCTTACATACAGTTTAAAATCACTAAATATTGAAAACTGAGTGAAGGTGTCCGTCCCCCCCGCTGCCTCGTGCAATGTGACATTTAATAAACGCAATTTCTAGAGCAGTGATGAGCGAGCATGAGGCTATTGGCTCATCTCTACAAGTCAAGTGATGCAACTAACTACTGTTGTGTGACTATATAACTCAATCATTTGGCTGCGAGTTGTAATATCTATCACTTCTGATATGTTGAAGACAAAGGGTCTGCTTACTAACCGTTGTTGCTATGGTGACACCAAGATGGACCCTGAATTATTCAAACTTTGGTTGATTCTCAAGTCCGTTCTCAAATTGGGTTTTGAGGAGCAGCAGGAAAGGAAATTTGGATTCTTATGCGCCTCCTCTTTACATTTGCCTCCCTTCAGCACTGTTGGCTTTAACTCCTGCCATAGAATCGCCACGTGTTAACACCAGACACTATGTTGCTTATATATACAAAAACAGTGAATATCTGTCTGCCCGTTGCTGTTGCCACTGCGCTGATCTTCTTGGTTTTGCACCCTAAATGCTTTCCGAGGCTAAAAGGCTTCAGATTTCAACAGAGAACAACCAACCCCAGCATGCAGTGTTAGCACTGTGTGGCTAAATGACAAGATGTATATCATGATTTCCACTCATTAAGCTTTAGTTGCAATAGAGTGGCGCAGGAATGAGTTTTCAAACCTGGAAATTAGTCCTTATTTTTACCACTTTCTTGTCTAAAAGTATTATTTTTTGGGGTTTAAAGGCCTGCAATAAAGGCTGTGGTTGACACTAGTTTGTGATATTTTAAAGTTTTGTTCTACGACAAAAAATACATCAGTAAATACCCGACTGTTAAATATCTGAAGCTAACAAGTGGCTATTCAAGTGCTCTACAAAAACATGAACAATATTCAGATGCAGTGCAGCAGAAGCACATTATAAAGTGACATTTAAATACACTTTTAAGGACGATAAGATAAACAAGCCAAAATAGAAAAAGATGGGTATAAAACACAAGAATCATAATTACAGTGCTTTACATTAAATGTTGCTGATTGCATTTTCACTTTAAAAATCATAAAGTGGTGTTAATATGTGGAGATGATCCTGCTGAACAATAAGTGTAAGTATCATAAACCCCACTGATCTTATTTTCTGCAATACTCCAAAATCCAATGAAAATATCCCACTGGCTTTTTGACAAGAGAGCCATCATGACGCTAACTCCGTCATCCCTGCACCTAAAGAATACAAAACATGTTAGCTTAAAGGTGGGGTAGGTAATTCACTTCAGAAACACGTTTTGTTATATTCCATGGAATGCTCTTAACATCCCGATAGCAATGAATACATGAAATGCTTTGACAATAAATACATAACAAAATGTCACCTGTGGAAGCCGTGGCGCTGTAAAAAGCACGACCAATCATCTGAGCCGGCCCGGCTAAAGTAACTGGATGGCCTACCTGCCTGTCAGCCTTCCATCTGTGCACACACTGATCTCGTGTGGTCATGGTCATGTGCACGTTCGTGTGTTGGGGGAGGGGCTCTGTGAGGAAGTCTGAACGAAGGGGCAGATTTCTTCCCGTTGTGTACTTTCACATTCTAGCGCACTCGAGCTGGTTTCTCCATTCTTACCTACCCCACCTTTAAGCTAGTTTCTTTTTAGTATGTAGCGGTAGAGGATTGGACAGACTTGTGGCGGTTTCCTGGTCCCTGAACGCAGCACAGATTGAAATGAGGGTGCAAAGCAGAGAGCTGGAGGGCAGAAGTTGTCATGTCTCTCTGTTTGCACGCGAACTTTCTCTTCTGCAGCGCTCAACAACCTTGTCCTCCCTGCACCCTCTTCTTCTCTCCCTCCTCTGGTCCCGTCTGGATCATCTCACCTGATGACCCCAACCCTGATGCTGACGGTCATACTGTTCTGTTCCCTATTTCTCTTCCCCCTCCACCACTTTACCACATGATCCTGAACGGTGGCTCCTACAGCAGGACTACTTTGACATCGTGAAAAGCCCCATGGACCTGTCGACCATCAAGAGGAAGCTGGACACGGGGCAGTACCAGGAGCCGTGGCAGTACGTGGACGACATCTGGCTGATGTTCAACAACGCCTGGCTGTACAACCGCAAGACGTCGCGCGTCTACAAGTACTGCTCCAAACTGGCCGAGGTGTTCGAGTCCGAGATCGACCTCGTCATGCAGGGCCTCGGGTACTGCTGCGGGAGGAAGGTGAGGAGTGGTTTGGTTTCCTAATGTTGTCTGGTCCCAGGTGAGGATTCCTTCCCTCAGTGAAGACATTTTGCTTATTTATTTTGGTCAGGATTGGGTTTGCGGTTAGTGGGAAATATTCCTTTGTTTTATTCTTTATTTGAAGTCACATTGTATTCATGAACAGGTTGCACAATCATCCAGAGTTGGATCTATACAGTGATCCATGTTTTAAGGTCTTTCCAGTAGATTTACACTCAAACAAAGAAAACGAGAAACGGGGGGTGTTTTCAAGGCATATTTAAGCAAAGGAAGGCTGCTCTGGAAGGGTTCTTCCAAGCTCTCTCAAAGTATTGTGTAAAAGTGATTCTTTCCATTACGAGGATTTCAATTATATCATAACTAGTGGTGCACGATAATTATCGGTCCGATATTAGGAATTATGACGTCATCCCGATAAACCCGATAAAAGTATTAATAGCCCCGATAATATACAATATCTTTTTTGGGTAAAACATACTGCGGTGTGGGTGGGTTGGGATGAGGGGCGCTTGTTTTTCACTCGGCTCCTCCCGTTTTGCCAGTACTGTGGTGTTAGTGGTTTAGGAAGAGGGGAGTTCTTCACAAATCCAGCGCTCCCTAACTCATGCCTGGCTGTGACGTAAATGCTGTGCGGCCGTGAAGCCAGGACAGTAAACAAACATGTCGTCGGTAGTATGGGACTATTTCAAAGTTAGGTAGTTCGCTTGCTATCTGTTTTAACAAATGCAAAGCAGAAGTTCCTCGAGGAGGGAAAAGGCAACGAGCTATAATACTTCCAACCTGATTAGTCACCTGAAACATTTAATATATATATTATATTATTATCGAGTATCGGTCTTGAGAAGCAGCAAGTTATCGGTTTCAAAAAACCAATATCGTGCATCCCTACTCATAACGGTCCTTGTAATTGCTTTCTCGCAGCTATGTTTCATATTCCTGTGAGAATAATGATACCATCTAAGTGCTTGTTGAATATGAGGACGCAGCCACCAGTTTGTTGGCTTAGCATTATTTTAGCATTGAGATAAGGTTTAAGCAAGATGAGGTTAATCTAGAGAAACGTGCAAAGGTGTTCTGATTTTGTCGAAGTGGATCCTAGTTCGCTTGTCACGGCTGAGGATGACTCTGATATTGTGTCATGTCTTCAGTCGGTTTCAAATATTCCTCAGATAACGAACCCTGACACGTCCGTTTCTTTTTGCCTCTTCGTCTGCAGTTTGAGTTTTCCCCCCAAACTCTGTGCTGCTATGGAAAACAATTATGCACCATCCAACGAGACGTTGCCTATTTCAGCTACCAGAACAGGTAAGGGCTTTCGGCGCATTGGAAACACGTAGCCTTTTTATTTGGTTTTTAGAAGATACGGTGGACGCCTTGCTGTTGTATTTCTGCACCTTGTGTATTTCCTGTATGCAACCAGTGCAATCACAGAGCAGTTTTAATTTGGCTTCAAATGGTTACCCTGGCACCAACTTCCATCTTCATAGCTCACCGTTTTATTAATTCCATTGTGTTCATTCATAAAGTGGGCTCCTGTCTTCCTAAGCACTCACTGACTAACTCTACGAGCACAACTCTTGCATTTCCCCATGATAAATACCTGCAGAAGGTTGTGTTGCATCTCTGTTCACCGCCGGAAGAAAGGTTCCCACTTTATGAATGAGCTGAAGGATGATGGGTCTCTGTTGCTTTACCGTTTATTGTTTTCCTCATCCACCCCTTCATGTCCTGAGACTCATACCCCCCCCCTCCCCCTCCTCTTCCTCAGCTCCTAGTGGTCTCTCATGTTGCTGTAATGTTGTTGTTGTTTACCACTGGACGTCTGACGCTAATCTTTGCTTTGCCTTGGCTCTCTGTCCTCTGTTGGTTGTTGTTCACATCCTGTCCCCCCGTCCCCCGTCCCCCTCTGTCCCCTCCATTGTCCTACCTGTAACGACTATTTCACGCTTCTTTAATATTCATTTTGACTCCCCTTTCCCCGTCCCTTCTCCCCCCTTCTCTCCCTCCTTTTTTTAACGCTTGTGATGTCTGCATTGGCCTGTTTTGGTGTGACCAATCATCCACTCCAAAATTTACGCGCAAAATCAAAACACCCGCCCACTCAAAAACCCTGCATCACGATTGGCTGCTTCCTCCTGGCGACGACCTTCCTTGCCCTCTGCCTCCTCCTGTGTGTCCTGCCCTGCCCTGATTGGCGGCTGCTTCTTCGTGCCCTCTCTGTGATTGGCTGTGCTGATGACGAACGGTGTAGTTCACCAAAATATGGGCTTCTTGCTGACAGGTACCACTTCTGTGAGAAGTGTTTCAACGAAATCCAGAGCGAGACCGTTTCCCTGGGGGACGACCCCTCCCAGCCTCAGACGTGAGTACCGTCACACACTTCCTGTCTTCCTCTCTCTCTCTCACACACACACACACACACACACACACACACACACACACACACACACACACACACACACACACACACACACACACACACACACACACACACACACACACCATAAAAACATAGAGATTCTCATATAATGCTTGTCCAGATGAGCAGTTATGCAGTTCTGGTATTGGTAGCATCAAAGGTCTAATGTACCAACTTTAATAAGCTCCCTTTTTTTACAATTCAATCAACCAAAAATTGGAAGCATAAATCTAAGGTAGGATTTTATTGATCTGCAATTTTAGACATTGGGTGTTTCTCAATGTCGAGGACGCTTCCTTGGTAGGACATGTCTTCCGAGTCACTTCCTTCAGAAGCTAGGCAAGAATCCTTCCTGGTATTCGGAAAACGAAGAGTGGAACAGGCGAGCAAGTGTGCAGGTGTGCGTCATATGAGAGGCCCCCCCTTACATTTTCCGCCACAGATGTTGGGAAATTGGTCCGCGCAAAGCATTGTGGGGATTTTAAGACTGCGGAGGTTACACATGTGCAGCCTCGAAATTTCTCGCTACGAAGGACGCCGGCCTCGGTAGAATTCCAAGGAGCCTGGACATTGGAACAGTCCTTCGGCGGGACTCGATGACGTAGCATCCTTGAAATAGTGGCTCTGGAGCATCCTTCCTTGACATTGAGAAACACCCATTTACCCAATAATCATCAAACTATGCTTAAAAGACTTAAACACTGAAACTAACTATCTTATTCTTTCTTTTAAGCAATATAAATATTTGTTTCTTAGCAAAAAGTAGACATCCTTTTTTTTGTAAAAACATGAAACATTTCATCTCAACAGGATAAATCATAAGGTTAGCTGCAAAGAATAAAGAATAAAGAAATAATTAGCAATGTGGTCTGGGCCCGTCTCTTCCATGTGAATACCTGTCGTCTTTTTCATGATACTCGATTTTTAATTTCTCTGGCATGATAGTGATTTAGACGCTTTTTAAAGTCACTCATGTCAGTATAATCCTGATTATCCCAATAATGGAAATTCGCAAGGATCCACTGGTGTAGGTAAATAACATAACATTTAATGAGAGATGATAATAGGTATATAAAAACAAAGCTCAATTAGGATTTGGAATCAAATAAAAAATATACAAGTGTGTATGGAGATGCAACTTACAAGCTAACGTGACATATTATCCTTTGAACATCCCGTCGTCAATCCAGGTAGTAATTGAGGATATGAGTGAAACAATCAAACATAAGACTAGTTTTAAGGCATCAGTTCAATCAAATGTACATATTAAACCGGAGCCATCTAGTGTATCATATTCCCAAAGTTAAGCATCACATTTTTGGTGTGTTTGGAAACGATTAGATCTTGAACAGAAGTTGAAGTATATTCCCGTTGAGCTTCAACATCCATTTGTAAAATAATGAGGTTGGCTCATTTTATGAATTGGGAATGCTAAATGTTTCTGCTTCTCCGATATGAAGATTTGATCCATATCTGTGTTAAATTCTGTGTAGTTTGATGGTTATTTCACTTGATGACATTTTACAAACCTAATTGAAATATGAATCTGTATTGATATTAATTGATAATTGCCGCTTAAGATCTGTGGGTTGAACAATGTTTGAAAGAACACTTGGGTACATAAAGTACTTCTTCCTCTTTGTCTTGAAGTGATTTATTTGCAGTTAGTCACCTCACCCTCTTATAGTAACCATGTGATATTTAAACACTAATGCAAACCAGAATGTATTTCTCTCATCTCAGTGGTGGAGATGTTTAACAACATGTAGTGATAAAATATTAGGTTAGTGAACACATTATTATATTGTGTGTGTGTTACAGTTGTTCAATTTCCCATTTTCTCCACAGGACCATCAACAAAGAGCAGTTCCAGCGAAAGAAGAACGACACACTCGACCCCGAGTTGTACGTACCCTTTTTTTACTCATTAATAAGCATTGCCACCATCCCTGTGATCCGTTAAGTGTACACACTTCGTTAAATTGCATCCTGAGTTCAGATTTAAAAACACTTCTTTAGCAACTTAAAACAGGTTCTTATAGAAAAGGGAAAAAAAGATTACAGCAGGGTTCTTACGGTCATTGAAAACCTGGAAAGGTCATGGAAATTCAAAAAGCTAATTCCAGGCCCTGGAAAGGTTCTGGAAAACAATATTTTTCCCAAAGTTTTGGAAAAGTCCTGGAAATGTAACGAGAGTTGCATCAAATATAATTAATATTTTATCTAATCGCCGAAATAGTAATACTATAATGATAATAAATACTGTATCGTAATGAAACGTAAAATGGTATTTAACTGACGATGTGTTTTGCTGCTGAGAGATTTGAGTTGCTTCAGCGCGTAGAAGCTAGTAAGCCTATTGGATTTGTTTTAGAGAGGCACGACATGTTTCAGATGCAGACCTTGTTTTCCTGTTCCATGTTAAAATAAAATAAATGTTCAGTGGTACGCTGAGAGTAATTGTTTAGGTCATGGAAAATGATTAGTATTATAACAGGGTTCACACACTTTTCCACCAATGTCCTGATCTCATTTAAAAAATGTATTTAGATATCATTTTTTAAAGTATTATTTATTTAGCATCTCTATATCTTCTTGAGGACCAAACGGGGTATATTCTATACTGTGTGGCACGTTGCGTTATTAACTGTGGACATTGTGTCTGTCTTTTGTCTCCCGCGCTCTCTTCTCAGACTCGTGGAATGTATCGACTGCGATCGTAAAATGCACCAGATCTGCGTTCTGCATCATGACACCATATGGCCTTTGGGGTGAGCCAACGACCACACGCACACACTCTGTACGTTCTGTTTCTCCACGTGACTGGGTCTGGGAAATAAATCTGACCTTCTTTGTTTTTCTTTTTAAAAAAAATGAAAAAGCTTTAGATTCATCCAAAGCATCAATAAAGGTGCTCGGGAAAAGTACTAACACACACGAATACACATTTTGAGGTTTCTGTGGAGTAGCTTTGAAGCAGTTTACAATCACAGACTTGTAGCTGCAGTTGGAGCAAAGTGTTATAGGAGTCTGAAGAAGGGAACGGACAGTCATACAAAAAGAACATCTTGCCACCTCGTCATTCCTCAGAGTTTGACTTCCTTCACGTGTGGCCTTTTGTAATTAAGAGTGATTTAAAGAAAGGACATTAAAGACATCTCTTAATTGAAACCACTTAATCTGTCATGTTGCTCTACGTTAACCTTTACATGTAACCTTTTACTCTTTTCTTTCCCCGTACAGCTTTACATGCGACAACTGCCTGAAAGCGGCCAACAAAACGCGGAAAGAGAACAAATACGCAGCCAAACGTAAGTGGAGTACCTCCGAGCTACTGGGTCATTTCATGCCTGTTTTACGGCCCTGGCGTTTTGTTTTTATCCTATTTCTACGATGTATTGAATGAAGTCAGACCGACAGAAATCCTTTATCCGTCCCACAGTGGGGAAATGTCTAGTGTAACAGATAAAAGGCAAAATCATGAAATAATGATGGCATATTTAATAAATAGGCATAAAGTCAATCAGCTGTTAAAACTATGGATGTGAACGAGTCGATTTAAATTCTGGACTGAGTACATAGTTTTGCTGATTTAAGGATCTACTCTAGTCTGCTCAAGGGGGTTTGGTCAATTAAGGCTTAAAAGCAGACTAAGAAATATTTTATAAAAATAAATATTAGTTTTTTGGCGAATTTGAGAAGTTAGAATTCTCGATACTTTGATAAAGCAATTGTTTTCTTCATCCCTATTGATCTAAAAGTTCAGGAAGGGGCAGTGAGGGCGATTTAAAATATCCATAGCTGCATTCGGTACATATTACATTACATCTCATTAAAGGTGGGGTAGGTAATTCACTCCAGAAACACTTGTTATATTCCATGGAATGCTCTTAACATCTCGATAGCAACAAATACATTAAAACATTTAATCTGTGGAAGCCGCGGCGCTGTAAAAAGCACGACCAATCATCTGAGCCGGCCCGGCTAAAGTAACTGGATGGCCTACCTGCCTGTCAGCCTTCCATCTGGGCACAAACTTATCTCGTGCCCTCATTGGTCATGTGCGCGTTTGTGTGTTGGAGGAGGGGCTCTGTGAGGAAGTCTGAAGGAAGGGGCAGATTTTTTTTCGGCTGCGTATTTTCAAATTCTAGCGCACTCCAGCTGGTTTCTCCATTCTTACCTTCCCCACCTTTAAGCTGACACTCATCTAACTATAAGGGCACTAAACTGTGAAATCAACTCAGAAGAAAAGCCCAAAACTTGCAGCTGCATTAGCTTCTAATAAGCCATAGGGTTATAAGTGCATATCTCGCTGTCGGCTCCCGCCCTCACTGTATCCACCTCTCCTTCCTCCTCCTCCTCCTCCTACAGGGCTTCCTCAGACCAAACTGGGGAACTATCTGGAGACCCGAGTGAACGATTACATCAGGAAGCAGAACCTCCCCGAGTCCGGAGACGTCACCATCCGCGTGGTCCACGTGTCGGACAAAGTGACGGAGGTCAAGGCGGGCATGAAGTCCAGGTAGGAGCTCGCTTTTCACTGCTGGGTCGAAAATGGATCTTTGGTTCCATGCGCCAATCATATTTTAAATGACAGCTTGTTGATAGACTTTCATATTGTCAGGATACTCAAACCGTAATTTAACAGACACGTAGAAACACGCTGAGACGACTTCCCGTTCCTAAAGCTTGGGGTTTGTTTTCTTAAATGTCCTGAATTTTTGCTGATGTGAAAGCTGATCCAAATGTAACAGTTCAACATGGAAATAAACAACTAAGTGTTCATTTTAAACTTTTGTGTCTACTGTAGTTTAGAAGTAAATCATTGCATCAAAAGAGTGGCTCCTCAGTGGCTTACAGCTTGCTCTTAGCCTCTACAGTATATAGATATCTATTGAAACATTTTAAAAACAGATCTGTAGCTGTGTTTGAATTTTTGCAACAATATCATGAATATGGGCTTCTCCAAGTTAGTTTCCGTGGGTTCTGACCAGCAGGGGGCGCTAGATGCTGGACCGGTTTCCATGCAGCACTTCCTCCATGCCAATGCAGCAACCCATGCTTAAGGATGTTGTTACCAGGCAACAGCTGGTTGGCCATGGTACACAGCAGAGTGGATATTAGGCTGTAGCAAGAATTTAATTACTTTATTTATCCTGTGGTGAAATTCGGTTCATGACAGTTTCTCCATTTTTTTAGAATGAAATAAATAAATGGATAAAAATGCGTATAATTATTTGAAGTTAGTCAAATGTAATTGTATACACATGATAGTCAAATGTGCACGATCAAAATATTTATTCAAAGTTGAAGTAAAATGTTCAATAAAAGATTAATAAATATTGATATAAAAGTTTAAAATTCTCGGGTAATAATGTTTTGAAAGCTTCAATACTCAAAAAAATGTTACATACCGAGATATTTGATCAAAGTATTGCGATAATTGATTTTATTGTTCCAGCTCTGCTTTCAACACTAAAGCTCCATCGAGAAGCTAATTATGCCTCGAGCATTCAAAATATTGCAGATATGATCTATGTTTGCACACCTCCCCCTTATTTGAGATGTTTTGAACATGGTAAAGAGTTTCGGATCCATTTCCTGTATTTTCCTCACCCTGGCTTTGTGTTCTACCTCCAGGTTTGTGGACAGCGGGGAGATGTGCGCCTCCTTCCCTTACAGGATGAAAGCCCTGTTTGCATTCGAGGATATCGACGGAGCTGACGTGTGTTTTTTCGGGATGCACGTCCAGGAGTACGGCTCCGACTGCCCGCCTCCCAACCAGAGGAGAGTTTACATCTCCTACCTGGACAGCGTTCACTTCTTCCAGCCGCGACTCATCAGAACAAATGTGTACCACGAGATCCTGCTGGGATACCTGGAGTACGTCCGGAGGATCGGGTAAGAGAACAAACTCATGACTTTGTGTTTCTTGCATATGAAATAAAAAGGAGATAAATGTACTTTTTTCTAATGTATGCTGTTGGGAAAATACTGAATGTCCTCTTCCAATTTGAGAGTACACATGATCAGGCATGAAAATCACCGTTTTGAATCCAAAATAGGTCGTTTGGGGGATTCATGTAGATCTGCAATTAAAAAAATTTTGGGGTATGGGGGGGGGTCTGGGACCCGGAGTAATCTGCGGCCGCGAGCTGTTATGTGCCATCATGACACGCATGGTGTTCTTTTTTTATATATTATAATGCAGCGTGAGCTGTGTGCTCGAGTCTTCCTGCCCGTCGGCTCTGCTGCTCCGCGATGATGGTCTAGCTTCAGCAGCCACATTACCTACGGGTGCGTTCGTTAATATTAACTGTGCGGTCCGGAGTCACTGTGGCACAGACTGGACATCCGGTGAACAGCTGTTAGAACGGGCCGTTCAGGTGTTCAGAGCAGAGCTCTCTGTCGGAGCGGCAGAGCGTGATGTGCACTGAAAAGTTTTTCTGTCGCAATATTATCGTTGAGCTAGCTAGCTAGCATACATTGTCACTATCTGCTAACGTTAGCTTTAGCCTTCGTTATCTAATAGTTTTTTTTTCATAAGCGATAAACGGAGGTGGTATAACTATAGATCTTGTACTAGAGTAAAAGTAGAAGTACTCAGATCTTGTACTTGATTAAAAGCAGAAATACTCAGATCTTGTACTTGAGTGAAAGTAGAAGTACTCAGATCTTGTACTTGAGTAAAAGTAGAAGTACTCAGGTCTTGTTCTTGAGTAAAAGTAGAAGTACCAGAGTGTAGGAATACTCTGTTAGTAAAAGTCCTGCATTCAAAATGTTCCTCAAGTGAAAGTAGAAAAGTATTCTCATCAAAATATAGTGAAAGTAGCGACAGTAAAAATAGTCATTGTGCAGATTGGTCCATTTCAGAATAATATATATGATATGTTTTATAATGATTGAAAGTGTTTTCAAAGCTGGTGAAGGTGCAGCTAGTCTGAATGAATTGGTAGACTGCAGGGTAGCTTGTGAATTTACTCCAGGTGGAACTAAAGTCTGATTCAACACTTGATTAGATTTCACATCATTCATCCACATCTGTAGAGTAACTAAAGGTATTAATACATGTAGTGGAGTCAAAGTACACCATTTACTAGTTTATGAATTTAGTTACTTTACACCAGATGCCATAAAGATAGAAAGACTAAGCCTTGCACAGAGGCATGACAATAGTTTTTCAAAATGCTCAACAGTGCTGCCAAAATTATAAACTGACTGCTCCACAATTAAAATAAATGTTTTTATATATTTATATTAGATGTGACTCTTTAGCGTTTCTGTTATTATTACCGGCTGCTTTAGTTGTTCTGACTGCTGAAATCCTGTTATTCCTCATTTTAAAGCCGATATTCCGTGGGGTCGGGGGGCTCGGGTCCTTGTCACCTTTTCCATACCTGATGAGTTTGCATCCCTGATAATACTTAGTAAGGAGGCCATAATATTTTTGACTCATGGCTGAAGTTAAGTTTCTCCAGCTCTCCCCAGGTTGGCAAAAAAATGCATCTCAAAATGCATCAGATTGATGCTTTAAAATATGGAATATTCAAATGTTTCTTCCGGGGGAGCATGCCCCCAGACCCCCCTAGAGGGATAATACACTTCTCACCTTTTTCACCCCTGACCCGTTTTCATGCCTGCATGATAACAAAGGTATCTCAACTGCAGCTGTGTGCATGGCAGGATGTATGATTACCTAGAAGAGCATCAGGACTGAGATTTTTTTGAAAAAGTCAGAATTTTGAGATTTTCTGAAGAAAAAAAACAACATTTTGAGAAAAAACTCAGTATTTTGACAGGATCAGGATGTATGATTACTTAGAAGAACCGGTATTCCTCCATCTTGTGACTGTGTAACTCCCTCTCTTGGATATCAGCATGTGAAGGACACTGTTCAGGAACTAGTTGATGCTCTGTATGTGAGGACTACTTCCTGAAGAGGATCAGAAACACATGGATCCTGATTATTGAAGCTCAAGCCGCTGACGAGTGATATTTTTCTAACAAATACATGCCTTCTTCTGTCAGGTATACGACGGGTCACATATGGGCCTGTCCACCCAGCGAAGGCGACGATTATATCTTCCACTGTCACCCCGCCGACCAGAAGATCCCCAAACCCAAACGGCTGCAGGAGTGGTACCGGAAGATGCTGGACAAAGCTGTGGCTGAGCGCATCGTTCACGACTACAAGGTGAGACACGATTTCAAGTTATTGTTCAGACCTAGTAAAGCTATTGCACTGGGCATATTCTGAGATCCTTTTCATTGGTCAAGAATAACATTTGAACTTTAGATGAATGTTTTATTTTCTAAAACAGTGAAAAGACTAACTTTAAAAAATGACCATAAAGACGTTACAACTCTTAAACACATTTCTCTTTGTTTCTCAGGATGTCTTCAAGCAGGCGACAGAGGACCGGCTGACGAGCGCTAAAGAGCTTCCGTACTTCGAGGGCGACTTCTGGCCCAACGTCCTGGAGGAGAGCATCAAGGAGCTGGAGCAGGAGGAGGAGGAGAGGAAGAGGGAGGAGAACAGCACCTCTAACGAGTGCACAGACGTGAGTACAACAAGATAACCACGTCATCCTCGTCATCATCGTCATGGCAGTGCTCTGTATTGGAACTGACTTTAGAACGTGTGTTGGCAGGTGACGAAAGCAGACAGTAAGAATGCCAAAAAGAAGAACAATAAGAAGACCAGCAAGAACAAGAGCAGCCTGAGCCGAGCCAATAAGAAGAAACCGGGGATGCCCAACGTCTCCAACGACCTCTCCCAGAAACTCTACGCCACCATGGAGAAACATAAAGAGGTGAGTCCGCTTTGATTACAGCTAAAGCAGGGGGTCCGCGGGGTCTTAAAAAGTATTAGAAGTTGATAAATCAATTTAGTGAAAATTAAGGCTTTTAAACAGCATTTTCCCAGGTGTTACATTGTGTAGCTTGTTTTCAATAAGTATATAAATGGTCCAGAGAGGTTGTGTTCTACAGTCTGCCTGAATGTAGTCATGGCGTAGGTGTGTAGTGTGATTCTGTGTAGTTTATTGATGGCATCCCGTTGGATGTGACGTCGTCTGAACAGGACATCGCACGCTCACTGCTTGATAGCGTGAAGTTATGTATAACCAGTTATGTGTTACTGTACTACAGCAAACGTATTCTCCGTCGGGACTTCCTGCAACAACACCACGCCGTTATCTTGATTCTGATTGGCCAGAAGACATTATCAAAGATGTTCTATTGAGAAGATGATCACTATGTGACAAAAGTTTTCAAAACCGTTTCTGGTCTTCAGTATTTCCAGACAAGTGGCTGCTGAAATCAATCTTACCAACTGCTGTCTGTGCAATTCTCGGCGCGAGTTGGCGGACTTTATTTTGCTTACCGTACTTTTCGGACTATAAGCCGCGACTTTTTTCCCCATTTTGTTTGTACAGCTAACGGCCACTAGGGCACCTCCTACATCTATTGATTTTACAGGTAAAATTAACCACCTTTAACGCTATGGGCTCTATGACCGGTCCGCGCCCGCCACCTTTTAAGCGGCAGGCTCCAGCAGGAAAAGCTGGAGGCCGGAAAAGAGTGAGACAGGTAGCGCCCCAAAGTAAAAGTGGAACCGAGAGACAGAACGAGAGCAAGACAGACGGACAATTTAGCTGCTGCGGCTCATATGCAGGTGCACTTTATAGTCCGAAAAGTACGGTACTTTAACATCATTTTTCCTGGTGGGGCTAAGCCATTTCTTGGTATGGCTGTAGCCTACCCCAGCCACACCCTGGCGCTGCCACTGGTGGCACGTATGTGGCGGGCCATTCTGCACATGCGTTAAATGCGTTAAATATTTTAATGCAATTAATTGAAAAAAGTAATTACCGCCGTTTACGTGATAATTTTGACAGCACTAGTTTATATTTAACAGAAAAAAGGACAATAAAAAATATATACTTAAACATTTAGAAGGGAAACTAAAGGAATCATGTGTTGACAAACTTGTTTGCCCTGGGGGATAAAAAGCTAATTGTCTTGTTAGAGAAAAAAGCTCATTAATAAAACCCTGTCTGTACGAAGAGCCCGATTCCTCCAGCTGACCCTCCTCTTTCTAATCCCCAGGTCTTCTTTGTCATCCGCCTCACCGCCGCTAACTCGCTGCCCCCCATCTCGGACCCCGACGGCCTGATGGCTTGCGACCTGATGGACGGCCGTGACGCCTTCCTCACTTTAGCCCGGGACAAACACCTGGAGTTCAGCTCCCTCCGGCGGGCCAGGTGGAGCTCCATGTGCATGCTGGTGGAGCTGCACAACCAGAGCCAGGACCGCTTCGTCTACACCTGCAACGAGTGCAAACACCACGTGGAGACGCGCTTCCACTGCACCGTCTGCGAGGTGAGGAACACGCTCTCTCTCAAATCCTGCTTTCTGACTGGAGGTCAAACTATAGCAGGAAAACAGTGATTCTGTCGGCGTTAGTGTTGACAAGATAGACAATGTGTAGAAATGACTTATTTAGAATTTCAATATAGCTAAACATACTGTTGCCTTTGTGTTATCAGACAACTTGTTCACTTAAAACATTTATTATATATATCCAAGTTAGATTGCAGTTTTCCTTGGTTTCCGATTAGCATTTAAGAGTTGTGATTGTGATCAAATCAGTGTTTTGCACATGATTTAGAACTTCACAAAATATGGGTCATAAAATCCGATTTGAAGCATTAAGTTGAACATGTACAACTGACTCCAGTTCCTGGGTTCATACTTATTTTCCCTTCTTTCTTCTCCCCCTCTCTCCTCCAGGACTACGACCTGTGCATCACCTGCTACCACGCCAAAGGTCACGAGCACAAGATGGACAAGCTGGGTCTGGGCCTGGACGACGACAGCAACAACGCGTCGGCGGCAGCGACTCAGAGCCCCGGAGACTCTCGCCGCCTCAGCATCCAGCGCTGCATCCAGTCGCTGGTCCACGCCTGCCAGTGCCGCAACGCCAACTGCTCGCTGCCGTCCTGTCAGAAGATGAAGCGCGTGGTGCAGCACACCAAGGGCTGCAAGAGGAAAACCAACGGCGGCTGTCCCATCTGCAAGCAGCTCATCGCACTGTGCTGCTACCACGCCAAACACTGCCAGGAGAACAAGTGCCCCGTTCCGTTCTGCCTGAACATCAAGCAGAAGCTCCGTCAGCAGCAGCTGCAGCACCGGCTCCAGCAGGCGCAGATGTTGAGGCGGAGGATGGCCAGCATGCAGAGGGTGGGGCAGGCGGCCGTCGGTCCTCCAGGAGCTGTAGGACTTCCTTCACCCGGGAACAACGGTACAGCTCCCAGTACCCCGACATCTGGAGGAACACAACCGCCAACACCGCAGACGCCAACTCAGACCGGGCCTCCACCAACGCAGCAGGGAATGGGGCAGCAGCAGCAGCAGCAGCAGCAGCAGCAGCAGCAGCAGCAGCAGGGCGGGGGAATGCCTCCACAGAGCGGCATGCCTCCTCACAACCTCCACCATCAATTCCAGCAGATGCAGGGTGGAGGAGGCGGGGGGATGATGAGCTCCCCCCAACATCAGATGCTCCCTCAGATCCAGCAGCAGGGTGGAGCAGGGAACCCGCAGCAGCACCACCAGAACAATCTGCCTCCATATGCCGGCCGGCCCCCAGGGTCCTCGCCGCTCCACCAGTCTCAGGGCAAACCACTCCTCGGGTCCGCCACGCCTCCCCAGCAGCAGCAGCTTGGAGGCATGCAGGGAAACGTTGGGGGGCCACAACCTCCCAACCAGCCCCAGGGCCCGTCCTCCCTGCAGCAGCACCCCCCCTCCGGACCCCCACCTGCAGCGGTGGAGATCGCCATGAAGATCCAACAGGTGGCGGACGCCCAGAGGAAGATGGCTCTGCAGAGACAAGCGGCTGCAGGTTTGATGCCCTCTCACCCCCACCATCAGCAGGGCCAGGGGCAGCAGATGGCCATGGGGCATCCGGGGGCCTTGGGGCACCCGGGGGCAGTGGGAATGGTTGGAGGCCAGGGTCTGCCTCCTCAGAACCAGGCCGCGGTGGCAGTGGCAGCAGCGGCGGCAGCGGCTCGGGCCCACATGGAGCAACAACAAGGGGCTCCACCTGGGATGATGGTTGGTGCCGGAGGGCCCATGCAGCAGCCCCCCCAGCAGGGTAACATGCCGCAGGGCCAGATGCCCCCTCAGGTTCAGCTGCAGCAGCAGAGGATGGGGGCCCCGCATCAGAACCCCCAGCAGCAGCAGCAGCAGCAGTGGGCAGGTCAGGGGATTCCCCCCCAGCAGAGGCAAGCTATGATGAACCAAATGAACCATCCGGCCATGACTGCAGCTCAACAGCAACAACAGCAGCAAATGCAACAACAGCAACAACAACAACAGCAAATGCAACAACAACAACAGCAGCAGCAGCAGCAGCAGCAGCAGCAGCAGCAGCAGCAACAACAACAACAACAACAACAGCAGCAGCAGCAGCAGCAACAACAACAACAGCAGCAGCAACAACAACAACAACAACAACAACAACAGCAGCAGCAACAATCTCAGGGCCACGCCGCCCTGATGAGCATGGCCCAACAGCAGCAAGGTGCTGGAGCCGGTATCCCAGGAGCAGGAATGGTCCCTGGAGTTGCCGGTGTCGCCGCCGCGGCGGCGGCCGGGGGGAACATCCCCCAGGCGGCCCTGCAGGAGCTGCTGAGGACCCTCCGCTCGCCAAGCTCTCCGCACCAGCAGCACCAGGTCCTCAACATCCTGCGCTCCAACCCACAGCTCATGGCTGCCTTTATCAAGCAGAGGGCCTCCAAATACAAGGGGGGCCCGGGAGGGCCAGGCGGACCGGGCGGTGTCCCCGGGGGACCGCCAGGAGGACCTGTGGGGAGCGTCATGCCGGGAGGAGGCGGCCCCCAGGTCAACATGAGCGCGGCAGGAGGAGGACAGCCCGGGATGCACATGGGGGGTCAGGGAGGAGCGAATGTTAACATGGCGACCATGGCCCAGCAGCTACAGCAACAACAACAGCAACAGCTGCATCAACAACAGCAGGCGCAACAACAACAGCAACTACAGCAGCAGCAATTACAACAGCAGCAACAGTTGCAACAACAACAACAGCAACTACAACAACAACAACAGCAGCAGCAGCAACAGCAACAGCAGCAGCAGCAGCAGCAGAGGCCGATGCTCAGCAGTTTACAGCAGCAGCAGGTTGCCGCTCTCCAGCAACAACAACAACAACAGCAGCAGCAGCAACAAGGTGCAGGGAGAGGGATGCAGGGCCAGGGGCCACAGATGGGAAATATCAACAACCCTCAGTTCAGAGAGCTGCTCATGAGGCGGCATCTCCAGCAGCAACAGCAACAGCAGCAGCAGCAACAACAACAACAACAACAACAACAGCCGCAACAACAGCCGCAGCAGATGGGAGTGAGTCACGCTCAGTTCCAGCAGCCGCAGCCCCCCCCAGCAGGGCTACATGGGGCAGGCTGGGATGCAGCCTCCTACAGTTGGCCAGGGGCCTCCAGGAGGGCAGCCTCTTGGCCCCCAGCAGCCTGGGGGGGGTCTTCAGGGCCAGCAGGGTCCTCAGGGCCAGGGTTACTCAGTGGCGCAGCAGCAGGCCCTGCAGCAGCGGCTGCAGCACCAGCACCACCTGCAGATGCAGCAGCAGAACGCCATGTCAGGCCTGCAGGGTGGTGACGCCGGTCCTGGTGGGGGCGGGGGTCCTCAGCAGCCCCCCCAAGGGCCACAGACCCCTCAGGGTGGACCCCCATCGTCTCAGGCTCTGCTCCAGCAGGCGCTCCACCAGCGGCTCCTCCAGCAGCAGCAGCAGCACCTGGGCCCCGGGGGGTCTCCGGCGCACAGCAACCCCATGAGCCCCCAGCAGCCGCAGCAGATGGCTCAGTCTCCGCACCCCCACCCGCACCCCCACCTCCAGAACCAGGCGCTGTCCTCGTCGCTCGCTAACCAGGTCCGGTCTCCGCAGCCGTCGCCCCGGCCACAGTCGCAACCGCCGCATTCCAGCCCGTCGCCGCGCATGCAGCCGCAGCCGTCCCCGCACCACATCTCCCCCCAGATGCAGACCGGATCCCCCCATCCGGGCCACATGAGCCAGCACCACCCGGGGATGGTCCAGCAGCAGCAGCAGCAGCAGCAGCCAGGGAACCAGCAGCAGCAGAACTCTATGGATCAGTTTGGGTCGGACCCGAGCGCCATGATGTCGCAGCTGAGCGGCATGGCGGGTCTACACGGGCCGGGGGGGGGCAGCGGGCAGGACCCTCTGGGCCAGAACATGAATCACAACCCGTTGGACATCATGTAGGAACTCAGTCGTGATTCTCCGCACAAACTGCACTCACCCAGGACAGTGTTATTGTTACCTAGCCTTTCTTTTATTTTATACGATCATTAAATGTTATTTAAAATGTTTTCAATAAAGATGCATTGAACTGAACTTCCTATGGGAGATGAACAATAAATCAAAGCAGTCGTTAAATAAATTAGAATAAATGAATTGTAAGTTATTGCTGTTAATATATTTTTTTGCCAATTGTGGACAAAGAAGGGGGTTTCTCTAACGCGCCCCCCCACTCACCTCCACCTCTCGCTGAATACAAGAAAGGTGGTATTTTCTGGGAGGGAGGGGGGTTCATAGGCCTTTTTTAAGAAATGTTTTTAAGATTTTAAAAGTGGCCAAGATTAAAGAGTAAATGATTTAATGCAAAGAACTTTTCTATCTGTTTGATTCCCCGTCATTCCTCCAGTCCGTCTTTCGGCTCTGCAGAGTGATGAGGATTATTATTAATGTAAATCCAAACATGATGCATATCTTCATTTTTTATATATATATTTGGGTTTATTTATTGTTTTCTTCAGTGTTGCGGAGGTGTTATGTACCCTGAGACTGCTACAATTCGTATAGAAATATATTTTTGTTATGACTGTTATGGGGGGGGTAGTGGATATTTCATTTAGGTGGGAATAATAAAATGTCAGTGTTTTATCGCAGCGGCTGTGAGACGGACATGTTGAGACGCCGGACACCGCGATGGACTTTCCCCTCGCAAACATGCAAACCCCCTCCCTCGAATGTGTGTGCACCCCTTCCTTTTTAAAGACACTTAATACAGTGGAGGCTTGGGGAGGGGGGGGTGCATACCTGTGTGCCTGAAACATTTTGCGTACATGGGCTGGGATGTGAAAATAACGGGTGAGGTGGGGTCCTTTTTGAGTGTTTTTAATTTAGTTTTTTGTTTTTAAGGATTCTCGGAACAGAGGATTTTGATCCAAATGAACTGTGTTGCACAGAAATGAGGAGAAAAAGGAGAAATCGTTCTCCGTCTCCTTCTGCCTCTTCCCCTTTGCTGCTCCCCTCGGACTTTAAATCCTTCCTCCTCCTCCTCCTCCTCTTCCTCCTCTGTAGGGGAAGTTGCTCCCCCTCCCCTCAAACTCCATCCTCTTTATCTATCTGCTAAGAACTTTCGGAGTTTAATTTAATATTTTTTACTGTACAAAGGAAACACAAACTGTGGACTCAAATACTGTTTTTTATAATAAAATGAAAATTACCAACAGTGACGTGTCCGGCATGATGAGGCTGTCTGTGAGGCATGAGGCAAGTGAAAGTGTTCATGTTAACTGTAGAAATACTCCATTACAAGTAGAAGTACTGCATTTAAAATGGTACTAGGTACATGACATTGCATTTAGCTGACGCTTTTATCCAAAGCGACTTATGCGTGCATTCGACCAAGAAAAACTTGAAGAAAACGGAATCATAAAAGTACATCAGGTTTCATAGAGCCAAAACATTTCAAGTGCTACTCAACTGGCTTTAGATAAGCCAGTGCTTTGTTAGTATTTAAGTGCTTTGTTGTTAGTAATTTTATCGCTCGAAGTGGAGTCGAAAGAGATGAGTTTTCAGTCTGCGCCGGAAGATGTGTAAGCTTTCTGCTGTCCTGATTTCAAGCCGGTACAAATATATAAAAATTATACTTTAAAATGTGCAAGATGCCATTATAAAAAGGGCTTTAAAACTTGAAGGATTTTTACTGATCTTAGCTTTATTTTTTTGGATATTATTTCTAATGTTTCAACAGCTGCTGGCATTATTTTAGTTAATTGCCAAATGCTGGGTATTACAGTACACACTCAGCTGTAAGTACAAGTAATGTGTTCAAACCCTTAAGTACAAAGAAGCATGTAAGTATAGGCAGAATGTTCTTAAAGTATTACAAATAAGGATGTGCAGTTAAATGTTCCGTGTTAAACCTAATCAAAGCCCTCCTTTATATAGTATGTTATTTGAATCCAGACCTCTTTGATCACAGCTGGTTTGCTTTATATACACACACCCACACACACTGCTGCTCGTCAGACATGAGCTGTGATTCACTGGCAACTGGAAACTCGTCCTCTATGACGTCACTTACAGTAATGTGTATTTCCTGACAGCAACACGCCCCCTAGCGGCAACACGTGGTACAACTGTTAACTATTAAAGCAGTTTTTAAAAAAAAATCAGACATGGTAAAAGCGATGCAGGTGAAGAAGCATTTTTGTTTTAGATTAGTGTTGGTCGTTGAGAAATTACCCACAAAAATCCAAACAAAATGTGATTTAAGAAAATGATCCTTTTTCCCCACTGTTTTTTAGTCATAAAAAGACACTGGAGAAAAAACAAGAACAGATTAAAAAATGTATCTAATATAAAAGATAATCTTCCTTCCTTTTCGGGGCGGTTTTTGTTCCTCTTCTGTACCAAAATCAGACATTTTAAATAGTAGCTGCAGCACTCACTTCTTAAATGAAACATTAGTTGATTGAAATTAGACTCTGTTCCTCAACGGTACATCCCGATTACAATCTATAAATATTGGATATTTCCTGTCGTCTTTCAAGAGGCAACTTTGGGATTTGGGGAGGCACTTTTGACGGCAAATAATAGAAAAAGTAAATACATAAAACTTTAGATTTGTGTATCAAGACTGCCTTCATGCCTAAAATGCACTTTTTATTAAATCAAACAACATAAGTGCTGTATGATATTTAAATGTCCTTAATTAAAGCACTATCTGTATATAAAAAGGACGTTGAGTAATGCCACAGTTATTTTAATACATATTTATTGGAAATGTCGAAATAAAAATACATTTTTCAAGAGAAGACAATATGTTTGACAGTTTATCTTTGTCAGAGAAAGATACATATAAGTGACATAAGTTAGTTTAGCTTATACATGTGACATGCAATAAATACATGGTCATTACAGTCGAACCTAATGCACATTTGCTTCCTTTATTACACATCGGAGCAGCGGCGGTGTAAACTGATATCTCCTCTTTTGAAATACACAAAGGCTAGTGAAAAGATTGGACTATCAATTGGTAATACAAAAATAGAACCAGGAAGTATTTCATGCTTTAAAAGCAAAAGGACAGACGACAGCAAACACAACTGTGTACTTAATGTTGTCTTTTGTGACGGAAATAAACCCCTTCAACTGACCGCCGGACAGTGCTCTGTGCGGCACAGACTGACAGGGCATGCAGAATCTCTCTGTGAATACTGGAACACAAAGAATAGAGCAACATCTCTACAAAACGTTATTCGTAAGAAAAGAGGCGACTGAAACAGGCCCCGAGAACAGATTTGAGCGCCTTGCTGGAAAGTACTGAGGACGACTGGAATATAAGTAGCTGCTGCATGGAAGTAGTAATGTGCACTGTTACATATGCTGTCAGTCAGTAGTCCAGGCAACCCCTGAATGAATGAAACCTGCCACTGAGATCTATGTATTCCTCTGGAGTGCTATGGATGATTTGAGGATATTTTTGGGGCCTCTGGCTTCCTATCGCGCCTGATAGAGTGGTGCAGGAATGAGTCCTGAAACCAGTCAGCATTTTAACGCTTCTGATTTCCCTCATTTAAAACTCAACGGTGTTTCTAACGTGATTGTGGTTGAATGCCTCAATTACGCTCGGTGGTAAAAAAAACTAGTTTAAGAGATTTTTATGGTTTGTTTTTGAAGTCATGTGACCATGCTGTAGTTTGTTTTCAGCCTAAAGTTAGTGTTTTTCTTCTGGCGATTGCATTTACGCTTCAAAGTACTTCAGTAAATACACCACTGGTACATTTCTGAAGCCCTTATTTGTCAGTGATTGTTTAGAAGAGTCTAAAAAAAGACTACTTAACGTGAACTTTAGCAGCCGTTAGCTTAGCGGTGGACACGTAATGTCATGGTTCGTTTGAAGCTAACGTTAGCTTTTTACTTCTGGAGATTGCATTAATGCTTGTAATATCATAAAGTGCCATTAGTATTCTATTCAGGGATTATCCTGCTGAATAAAATGTATAAGTATCATAAAAACGTGTTCGCCATGGATCTTATTTTCTGGAACATTTTAAATTCCAATGTAAAAATCCCATTGGCTTTTTGTCAGGGAGAAACTCTGGCAACGCTAACTTCCATGTCGGCCTGCAGAAATTCGCTATTACTGCACCACTCTATTTATGCGCCACAATAATAAAATGATTTATTTATTTAAAGGCAACAATGTCTTCGGTGAACTCAGTAGGATATGAGTGTATCTTTGTAAACGTGTGAACTTAACTAACAAACACGACTATTTACACGTATAAAATGAGTGGCAAGTCTACTTATGGTTATTTGAATCTCTTTTATCTCAACCTTTAATAGCCCTTGAAGAAGCCTTTGGCCACAGGGGCTTCTTTAATCGTCACCGTCAGACAGTTGATCGTCACGTCAGTAGATATCACCTTTCTGGGATGTTCATCCTCAGCGGGATCAGCAGGCGTTGTTTCCGTTTCGCTCTGATTGTCGCTACCTTCTTCCTTCTTATTCGCCGGCTCCCCAGTGGTGGAGAATGTAGTGTCGCTGCTCCCTCGGAGACTCACTATCACCGAAGTTGTGTTGTCGTGTCGAGAAACGCTGCTCTCCAATTTGGGACACTCCGACTCTACTTCATCCTCACTTTTGAACCAATCTGACTCCACGGAAACCTCATCGTCCAGCGTAGCCTTGGGCGTTGAATCACTGTCTTTTGATTGGTCGCACACACCGGTTTCAATCGTTTCCGACGTCCATCCTCCCGATCTGTCAGTCCATGTGTCTGTGCTCACCGTTGCCAGCTCGGTGTCCGACTTCTCCTCCTCCTCAGTCTCTAAGTCCTCTCGCTCCAGCAAGGGTGGGGAGCTGCACTCTGCCCGACATTAAAGAAAGAAAATGGTGTTCACCTTCAAATGTTCAAAGGGTCATGACCACGTGAATTAATTTCTAAGTGATGCACTTTACAAACCATAGAAACTGTCTTCACACGTCTCCTCTTGCTTCTCTTCTTCGCTGGTGCCACTCCAGTCATCCTCAATGGGTTCCTGTCTCCTCTTCTTCTGGGGGAGGATATCTTTCTTTGAGGGTCCATCAGACCCACATATGGACACCCTCTGTCTGCTCTTCCTCCGGGCCAGACGTCGGTACAGACTGCCTCGTTCACCCTGGTCCACATCTGTGCTCATGGATCGCGTGAGGGAGAGTCGCAATCGGGGGGGGGGTTTCTCCGAGGCCTTGCTTGCACTTCGGAGGTCCATGGCAAAGATGTTCTGTGGCAGAGCAAAAGTCCAAAATCATTAATGTGTTCATTTTGAGACAACAGTTAAACAATGTTAGACACAATTCCGTCAAATGTGCAGAAAACGACCTTAAGTGTCTTACATTTGTCCCTAATGAAAAACATGTCGCTCAGCTAAGGAGTTTATTTAGGTTTGAGAAACCGGCTCGAGATACACTTTTTGTTATATTCCATGGAATGCTCTTAACATCCCGATAGCAATGAATATCTGAAGTCCTTCCTAACTGAGTGAAATGACCCGGAAGTCCCTTAGTGGCGGCCATGATAAGTGCCGTTCGAATTCTCTAGATCAGGGGTGTCAAACTCAATTAAATTCAAATCAAGACACATAATGTAAATTGTAAACTTTGTGACACAAAGGAAATGTATGGAGAATGGAAACTCTTGTGATATTTGTAATTGTTCTTCAACAAAGAGAAAAACAAAAAATAATTGATCCTACTAAGTATTCATCGAATGTAATGTAATGTAATATTCATCTAAAATGCTAGCAGGCTTCAGATTTGATGGAAAACCGAACTTTTTTTCATATTGAATTTCAAACTGAAGACCTGGGATTTGAAGTACGATGGCTATTAGCAAGCAGGTAGTCAGATCATGAAAGATGTGAGAGTAGCATATTGGGAAATGGGCTTTACCCATACCAGTGACCAAAAGTCAGGATACCTTGGACTCTTCGGTTAGGTTTGCGAGTTGGATTTCAGGATCTACTGGCCTGATTTTAAGGAAAACTGGTGGTATGGTGTAGCATCGACCAAGGACAAATACATTTAAAAACAGATCTGAATCCCTTAGAGGTGAGTCCCTTAGAGGTGAGTGAGTTGTGTGGGAAGTTAGAGGGTCCTAATAGTCTACTTTTACAACCAACAATTGTTATATATATTTAGATAAACAAACTCCTCACTGAGCAGTCAAAATGAGTGGAGAAAGAAACAACAAAGACATGTGAGACTAGAATAAAGGTTAGTGTGCTGTCAGAATTGGTAGATAAAGGTACAACAGAGTCAAGTGAGGATAAAGGTGTCTTCTCACCCGCAGGAGGAGCCTCCTGGGTCTGAGACCTTTCCTTCGGTACGCCAGAGCTCTGATCTTCTCCTGACTGGAAGAAGGAAAAGGAAACAGAGGGAAGGAGAGAACAAGTGACGAAGACAAATTGTGAGCTAGAAAACATAAACGCTGTGCAAGCATTAAGTAAAAGCTCTCAAAGATTACTCACTGCTCTTCGTAGGCCAGGACGAGGCGCGGGTCCAAAATATTGTCCTCTGGTTCCCAAGTACTGTATCTGCCAACACACACACACATTTAATTAAGTCAGTCTATCTATCCCTCCGTCCATCTACCCATATACAGTGGGGCAAAAAAGTATTTAGTCAGCCACCAATTGTGCAAGTTCTCCCACTTAAAAATATGAGAGAGGCCTGTAATTTTCATCCTAGCTACACTTCAACTATGAGAGACAGAATGAGAAAAAAAATCCTGAAAGTCACATAGTCTGATTTTTAAAGAATTTATTTGCAAATGATGGTGGAAAATAAGTATTTGGTCAATAACAAAAGTTCATCTCAATACTTTGTTATATACCCTTTGTTGACAATGACAGAGGTCAAACGTTTTCTGTAAGTCTTCACAAGGTTTTCACACACTGTTGCTGGTATGTTGGCCCATTCCTTCATGCAGATCGCCTCTAGAGCAGTGATGTTTTGGGGCTGTCGCTGGGCAACACGGACTTTCAACTCCCTCCAAAGATTTTCTATGGGGTTGAGATCTGGAGACTGGCTATGCCACTCCAGGACCTTGAAATGCTTCTTACGAAGCCACTCCTTCATTGCCCGGGCGGTGTGTTTGGGATCATTGTCATGCTGAAAGACCCAGCCACGTTTCATCTTCAATGTCCTTGCTGATGGAAGGAGGTTGTCACTCAAAATCTCACGATACATGGCCCCATTCATTCTTTCCTTTACACGGCTCAGTCGTCCTGGCTAAATGCTCTCTAGCAAACTTCAGACGGGCCTGGACATGTACTGGCTTAAGCAGGCGGACACGTCTGGCACTGCAGGATTTGAGTCCCTGGCGGCGTAGTGTGTTACTGATGGTAACCTTTAGGGGTGTAACGGTATACGTACCGAATAATTTCGGTTCGGTACACGTGTGTACCGAAGTGTACCGAACAAATATAACGTTAAACGTAAACAATTGAGAATGTGAACAACTTTTTGGAATCTCAGGTTCTGCGTCGCAGCATTCAGAGTAATTTGCTCACATTGGGTTCAACGCGCCATAGAGCGACCAAGTCATTTCATTGGACGAGAGGCATACTATGAGAGCTGGTCACAGGGATGCGTTCAAATGTAGTCAGTAATTTGAGGAACTGTCGAAATGGCGAACGCAGATAAAGTTGAGCTCGAAAATCCTCCAGCATCATTGAAGTCTCCGGTTTGGGAACATTTTGGTTTCGCAGTTACGTACAAGGATGACGGACAAAGACAGGTGGACCGAACCAAAGCTGTTTGTCGCCATTGTTCAACTAACATCAAACTTGCACACTCATTTGAAAAGGCATCACCCGAACGTGAATATCACCGGTACCAAAAGACTGAAGTGCAAACCCAACTCCCACTAGCATTCAAGCCTCCATCACTCGCAGAGAGTTCAGACCGAGCCAAAGCTATTACAAACGCCAAATATCCTTATGTTGCCATGGTAGCAAAGCGCTACCTGGCTGTATCTGCTACCTCTGTCCCTAGCGAGAGGGTGTTCTCCACAGCAGGAGACATTGCTAGTGCCAGCAGATCTGCCCTTTCGGCAAGCAATGTGGACAAGTTCATCTTTCTTAAAAAAACATGAAAATACAATGACAAGCAAGTCATGATGTCAAACTGGCTGCTTAGGTACTAGTTTACACATTCACATACATTCACGCCTTCATCTCCTCCCGCCTTGACTATTGCAACTCACTCCTCTACGGCATCAGCACTACATCCCTCAATAGACTCCAGAACGCAGTCTCCAGACTCCTCACCCACACCAAATCATGGCATCACATCACCCCGGTCCTCAAAGAACTCCACTGGCTTCCCGTTTCACACCGCATCCACTACAAACTCCTGGTCCTCACTTTCAAAGCCCTCCACCATCTGCCCCCCCAGCCGGTTTGCTTTCCATCCCCAAGGCCAAACTCCGGAGCTTCGGGGATAGATTCACGTGGCAGCCCCGAAGCTCTGGAACTCCCTCCCCCAATACCTCCGTGAGTCTGAGTCCCTCACCCTGTTCCAGTCCCACCTCAAAACCCACCTCTTCACCGTTCTTGTGATCATTTTGACCCCACGGGGTGAGATCTTGCGTGGAGCCCCAGATCGAGGGAGATTATCAGTGGTCTTGTATGTCTTCCATTTTCTAATAATTGCTCCCACAGTTGATTTCTTCACACCAAGATGCTTACCTATTGCAGATGCAGTCTTCCCAGCCTGGTGCAGGTCTACCATTTTGTTTCTGGTGTCCTTTGACAGCTCTTTGGTCTTGGCCATAGTGGAGTTTGGAGTGTGACTGTTTGAGGTTGTGGACAGGTGTCTTTTATACTGATAACGAGTTCAAACAGGTTCCATTAATACAGTTAACACGTGGAGGCTCTTAAAGAAGAAGTTACAGGTCTGTAAGAGCCAGACATCTTGTTTGTTTGTAGGTGACCAAATACTTATTTTACCGAGGAATTTACCAATTAATTCATTAAAAATCCTACCATGTGATTTCCTGGATTCTTTCCCCCATTCTGTCTCTCACAGTTGAAGTGTACCAGGATGAAAATTACAGGCCTCTCTCATCTTTTTAAGTCGGAGAACTTGCACAATTGGTGGCTGACTAAATACTTTTTTGCCCCACTGTATCTGTCTGTCTTTTGAAAGTCTAACTAATACATATTCTATAAATAAAACGTGTCATCATTGTTTCGACAGTCATTGGTGAAGAATAACCACATTTCTTAAAAATAGAATAAAATACAAATAAAAAACAAAACAAATATATACATATGCATAGTAGAAAATACATATATTCAGAAGAGTATCTAAGAATACACACTATGAAATATACAGAATAAATTCCAATCCTGTCTAGGGTTGCAAAGGGGCGGGACATTTCCGGAAGTAGAACACAAGAAGTTTTAAATAATTGTATTGAACAATTATTTGTTTAATTGAAGAACGAAAACATGGAATGCACACTGCCTGTAGGGGTTGTGGTCTCAATAGCCATGCGGTAAGCAGTGTGCTATGGCATGGATATTCAAGTGTACTTGAATGCCATCTGTTTGTTTTAGTCAAGATTATGCTAAAGTATACTTTCCCCAACTATATTTAAGTTCCCTATGAAGAGCCAATCTTCAATTTAGAAAATTCCCATTTATTCCCATGGAAAGTTTCCATCTTTGAAAATTCCCGGAATTTTGCAACCCTAATCCTGTCTAATATCCAAATCTACAAAACGGACAGGAAAAAAAACATGTTGTACTATATACTTTATAGATGGTATATATATAAAAGTTGAATCCATCTATCCATCTATCCATCCATCCATCCATCTATCTATCTATCCATCTATCTATCCATCCATCTATCCATCTATCCATCTATCCATCCATCTATCTATCTATCCATCCATCCATCTATCCATCCATCCATCCATCTATCTATCTATCTATCCATCCATCCATCTAGCTATCCATCCATCTATCTATCCATCCATCCATCTAGCTATCCATCCATCTATCTATCTATCCATCTATCTATCCATCCATCTATCCATCCATCCATCTATCCATCTTTCCATCCATCTATCCATCTATCTATCCATCCATCCATCTATCCATCCATCTATCTATCCATCCTTCTATCCATCTATCTATCCATCTATCCATCTATCCATCTATCTATCTATCCATCCATCTATCCATCTATCTATCTATCCATCCTTCTATCAATCTATCCATCCATCTATCCATCCATCCATCCTTCTATATATTCATCCATCCATCCATCGATCTATGCAGCAGCAACTCAGGTATTAGGCAGCCTATTTTTTATATATATATATAAAAGGGCTACTCAGTTTATATTGGTTCATGATGACGAGTCAAGGCTTACTCACTTTGGGGACCATCCCTGCCATTTCAGAAGATACTCCACATTACCCTGAGGAGAGAGAGAAAGAGGGTGGAGACAGAGAGTTACTTATTACATTCACCCACATTTCCCCCCTCGTTGTGGTGCATGAAGAAGCTAAAAGCAAGACCGAAAAAGCAGGACTGTCCCTTTAAGGGTCATACACATTGTAGGCCCTTTTTTTTATTAAATAGTGTGTTTCATGAGGGGGGGGGGTGACGTCAATGACGGGTGACGTGCCCGCACATGGGCTCCACGAGCAGGTCTCTACAATGCTCGAGCTACTTCTAGAACGCTTTGTGATAGGTGGGGCCACGCGAACATGTAAACAACGTGGTGTTGCGCAACCGGAATGATCACAGTCAAGAGAGGAAAAGAACAACATGACCACATCCATGGGTAAACACAGTGAGCATGTGGAGGAGAGCATTTCTTTGTGAGCACATTTGTTTTTGTATAATTATTTGTTTTTACATCACCATTTATTTTACATTACAGAGTACACTGTATGAGCACATGCTTCGTGAAAATAAGCCTTAAAAATCCACATGTTTCTTCAACGTGAAACAACCATCACGCAGCACCCAGTGTTATGTTATTACGCAGCATTTTCCCACCGATTCTCCGCTGCTGACTGGCGTAACTCATATCAAGTGCGTAGCTCCCCTCACTTTGTCCGTAAGCGCGTTTTCTGGATAGCCTACCTACACACCCCCTTCCCCGTCTTACTACAGCTGCGTGGGCATCACAACATGGCTGCAGCATCTCCTGCAGCTTCACGGAGAGGCTGCAGGAGGACACTCCTGCTGTGAAACATTCCTAAACTTTGGCACAGTGGATGGAAATAATAGATATATATCTCGTACGTAAAGTAGTTTATAAGGATATTGCCTAGCCTAGTTTTGTTGTGTACAGCGAATCGTGTCACTGTTCATTATTTGGGAAAACAAGCAAGTTATGTGTTGTGTGTTATTAGTTGTTCTTACCTTTCTCACTCTCTTCTTAGTTATTGACTCCACAGCAAACACTTGGTCTCCTATGAGTCCTATCGATGAGCGCTCCATCGCTCCAAACAACAACGAGGTCTCTGCTGGTTTATTTGAGAAGTGCCGAAACAAAAATAGTTATATGACCGGAAAGTGTCACTGCTGCTGCTCCGATTTCTGTTTCTCTCTCTTTCCTCTCTCCAAAAACTCCCTGAACCTGCCTCCCTGAAATCTGCGAGTGCGACACATCAACACAGGAGGACAAGACGCGCGCTGCTTTAAGTCCTGCGTACCGCCCCTCCGTTGCGTAGGACCTTTATACATACAGTAGGAACGTAGGAAACGAGCCCCCAATGCGCGTTCCCGAGACGGCGTGAACGCGTACGCAAATTGGGGCAGAGTGCAAAGGAGGGTGAAGGTTAATAAACTTAGTGGATGGAGTGGAAAAACACAATGAGGGATTTCAAACATTTTATTTTTAAAAACATAGAAATTCATTTATTTTAGGAGGAATTCTGACTCAGTGAACACATAGTATACTTATATATATATTTAAGATAAGATAATATGAACCTTTATTGATCCCCGTAGGAAATGCAGGTGTCATAGCAGCAACAGAATACGACAGAAACACAAGTAGTGTAAGAATACAACAACAAAAAAGTAGTAAAAGTTGCTCAACATCCAGTGTTTTGCACCATGGGAAACATGTCCTAATTATTCCAGTAGGAGGAATTTTAACACAGTGAACTAATCTTTTTAATTTATTTCAGCGCATAACTTTTTAGGATTTTTTTATAGAAATAATTGTTTGAATGCAGCAAATCAGATGTGTAGCCAAATACCATTATCACAAATGTATTAAAAGGTAATAAAAGACAACAAATCAAAGCCCACTAATTAACATACCATTGGGATTATTATGTGCGGGAGGCGTGTGGTGCAGTGGGTTGTGTGTTGGTGTTCGGATCAGGGGGTCACAGGTTCAAACCCCACTGCAGTCAGCATGTCGTTGTGTCCCTGGGCAAGACACTTCACCCCAAATTGCTCCTGTGGGCACAGTATGTAAGTCGCTTTGGATAAAAGCTTCTAACAAGTGACATGTAATGTGCCCTAGCACGGAGCATTTAGCATACAACAAATACAATAGTCAGCCCAAAGTTTCCCGTAAATCGACAAATTATACACATTTTCTATGGAATCAAGAGCAACGAGTCAGCTGACGGCAGATGTTGTTGGTAATGCATGAAGCCAGGCTAGCTGTTTCCAGTCTTTATGCTAAGCTAGGCTAACTCTCTGTTGACTGTAGCCTTAACTTGTCACCAGAAAACACATTTGTATTCCTCACACTGTCAAACTATTCTGTTAAGATAATTCCAAACAGTTCACGTCAATGAAATCACAACCTAAAACTAGATAAAGGCTTTCTGCTCCCTCACATGTAACGCTAAAGGTTTTGCACAGAACACACTGAACTCCAGCCTCACCGTCGAACAGAGCTTGTGTTTATGTATTTTTATGTAACAGTAGTAAAGGCAGGAAAGATCAGAATCTGCAATGGTGATGAAAGCCTCGTTTCACTCGCTGCTGGAAATGTTCACCCCTCCAGCCGTGTTTGATCCAAATATGGAACAGAAACATCTTAATTTCACATCCTGAATGCTAAGCAACACCTCTGCAGAGAGCGCGGCTGTAAATAAGACTGAGAACAAACACTGATCCGGATCTCAGCGATAGACATTAATGATCATTTATGATTATTATATTTAATACTGTGCGCACACGCACACACACACACACACACACACACACACACACACTCACACCTCTTATCCAACTTCATACCTGAACGAGTGAGGACCGGGCATAAAGTGACTGCTATGGAAAAAAGGCCCAGAGCCAATATTTCCTATTATCTTTCAAAGGGGCTAGTGTGTATCAGATTACAGTAAAACTCTCTGTAACTCTCACACACACACACATCACACACATGCACACAAACACACACATGCACACCACACACATGCACACAAACACACACAGTCCACGGACACTGTGCACCTGGATCATTGCATCGCTTACGGGCATTGGGTGTCATGGCAACTGTTTCTATAACTACCACGGAAAAGCTGGATGATCATGATGATTCTGAAGATGACGATGATGAGACAGCGGGAAATGTTCAAGGCTGAAGAGTAATCCACCTCTACTGACCCAACTGTGACCTTTGACCTCTTAATACCCAGATTATGTCATCAGCACAACCAAAAAATTCCCATAATAATCAATCATTATTTGTATGGTTATATACAGCATCTGTGGTATTAAGTACAGTAATCCTTTTTGTTGTGTTTTATGGAAGCATGTAGGTGTCTACATCTGGTCACTAGAGTGGTGACTAATAATTGTTCTGATAATTAAGGAATCTTTCAATTATTTTCTCAATAATTTGATAATCGTTTGGTGAATAAAAGATCAGAAAAAAAAACGCAAAAATATCACATGCTTCAACAAGGCAAGGCAAGTTTATTTATAGAGCACTTTTCGACACAGGGTAATTCAAAGTGCTTTACAAAAAAGAAATGAAAGACATTAAGCATTAAAAAAGAAAAGCTAATAAAATAAACATTAAGGAAAAATACATGGATAAAAGTTACAGTGCAGTCTAAAATATGAATAGTTCAATTAAACATTACAAGAAAAAGTACATGGATAAAAGTTACAGTGCTAATAAAATAAACATTAAGGAAAAATACATGGATAAAAGTTACAGTGCAGTCTAAAATATGAATATTTTCCATATATTTAATTTAGACAGACTTTCTTCACCATATTTTGCTCGCATGACATCCACAATCGGACCCTCAGGAGGCTGTACGCACCCCCTCCCCTGCTTTGCTTCCATAACAAAGTCTTTAAAGTGTTACCAAAACACTCATCCGTCGATGCCAGATATTCCAAATATCTCTTTCGAGCAGTCCCTCTCATAAATGTCATGGAGTTTAATTACGTTTAAACATTACAAGAAAAAGTACATGGATAAAAGTTACAGTGCAGTTTAAGATATGAAAAGTTCAATTAAAAGCAGCGACAAAAAGAAAAGTCTTCAGCCTGGATTTGAAAGTAGTCAGAGTTGCAGCGGACCTGCAGGTTTCTGGGAGTTTGTTCCAGATGTTTGGAGTATAATAACTGAATGCTGCTTCTCCATGTTTAGTTCTGACTCTGGGGACAGAAAGCTGACCAGTCCCTGAAGACCTGAGAGATCTGGATGGTTCATAGTTTAGCAGGAGGTCAGAGATGTATTTTGGGCCTAAACCATTCAGTGCTTTATAAACCAGCAGCAGTATTTTGAAATCTATTATTTGACACACAGGAAGCCAGTGTAAAGACTTCAGAACAGGAGTGATGTGGTCCACTTTCTTAGTGTTAGTGAGGACTCGAGCAGCGGCGTTCTGAATCAGCTGCAGCTTTCTAATAGATGAAGTTGACTTTTATTTAATATCTTTGCAACAGTAATCCGTGTATTCAGTGTCTCGTTATCACACAATACTGGAATATTATATCAGATATGTTGGTTAGAAATGTTTTTTATGTTATGATTCATGGGTTATCAAACAGATAACATTTTCTGACAATTGACTCAGCTTATAATATTATCATCATGCTTCATCTCTCCTGATGTAACCATCCAAGTAAACCCTGATCATCTGGGTTATTTCTGGTACTTTCAACACGCTCCCATCAGAGGTTCAATATTCTAATGTTGTTTTTGGGCCGAGTAGTACTCTTCATGACGGGTGAACTGAATAAAGTGGTGCAGGAATGAGTCCTAAAACCGTAAAATAAGTTAGCATCACCATTTTTGGTTTTGTCGTCTTGAAGTCAATCATTTTGGTTGGATTCCTGAAATAAGATCTGTGGATAAAACAAGCTTACGAGATTTTCATATTTTGTTCTACGACATTAAATAAGTCAATAAATACCCCACTGGTGACTGTCTAAGGCTTTTGTGTCTTAAAAACGGCAGGTGTTACCAACAAGTGACTAAAGTAGACTATACTACTACTACTACAGCTACTACTACTACTACTACTACTACTACTACTACAGCTGCTACTACTGCAGCTACTACTACTACTACTACTACAGCAACTACTACTACTACAGCTGCTACTACTGCAGCTACTACTACTACTGCTGCTACTACAACTACTACTACAGCTGCTACTACTAATTAATACTACTATTACAGCTACAGCTGCTACTACTACTACTACTACTACTACTACAGCTGCTACTACTGCAGCTACTACTACTACTACTACAGCAACTACTACAGCTGCTACTACTGCAGCTACTACTACTACTACTACATCAACTACTACTACTACAGCTGCTACTACTGCAGCTACTACTACTACTACTACTACTACTACTACATCAACTACTACTACTACAGCTGCTACTACAACTACTACTACAGCTACTACTACTAACTACTACAGCTGCTACTACTACTACAACAACTACTACAACAGCTGCTACTACTACAGCTACTACTAGTTGTACTAGGGATGCTATGGTTCAGTGCGTTAGTCATCACGCCGAACATTATCCCCCTCTAGTTTAGCGGTTTGAAGTCATGTGACCGTGATTAAGTTCCTTTATACGTTAGCTTTCTTTTTCTGGCGACTGCGTTTACGCTTCAGAGTCACAAAGTGTTGTTTGTATGTGGAGATTATCCTGATGAACAACACATAGTATCATGAGCATGTGTTCACCACATGTCTTATTTTCTCAAATGTCCCAAAAGCCAATGGGATTTTTCCATTGGCTTTTTGTTGAGGGAGCCCTTGCTATGCTTAGGTCCTAATCTGTCTAAAATCAGAAAAATGTGTGGACTGGCCCTTTAAGTTTTTGCTATCATGCACACTATTCTTGTTAAAATAGTTAAAAGGTATTTACTGGAGAGTTTAGTTATGTTATTGCTCACTTAGTACTTTAATATCCGTAGATATATCTTAATCTTTCTCTGTTTTTTTATTCTTTGTTTACTTTCATGTACCACACCTAGTCAAATTCCTCGTACGTGTCAAACTGCCTGGTAATAAGCCTGTTTCTGATTCTGAAAGGAACTGATGTGATTGTGCACAGTAATCCTGCAGGATCTCACTGAGCTATATGGCTTCACAGCGCACAGGGTATCACTTTAAAACTGCAACACAGGAGGAAATCAGCGCTTTATGTTTCCCGTTAGGATGAGAGGTTATAGCAGCAATTCTTCGAAAAATCACATGACCGCTTATCTGCCCGGATACTACGGCGTGGATGTGATCCCGGAGCAGAAACACCCGGCAGCAGGACGCAGATCTCTCCCTCCCACAGGCTCTGACTCACGCATGACTCACCAGACGTGACGGTAAAGTCACCGCCGCTTCTCTGGAATAATAACAACAGAGAGGGGGGGGAACAGCATAGAGGGGCCATTTACTGCGCTCATACCGGGAATACATGCGTTTCCTTTGTACCTTAACGCTGGAGGGATTTCACTTTGAATATACATTACAGAGGCAGGACTTTTGGGAACATAATTAAAAGTACATTCTACAGTAAAACACAAAAGCAAACTTTGTCTGACATGTAATATCAAGGGAAATGTTTAACAGTGTATTCAACAGACTTATTAACATTCAACATTTGGCACCAGTACACCCACACAGTGTGCATGCATGCAGGAAAAAACCAAGGACAGTAGTGGAAAGTTTCTGAGGTGTTCCGGATTTATGCTACTTTCCACTGCTACTCCATTACCTTTATAGTTGTATACTGGTTTTAAATAGCATTTTTTATTGTGTTTCCGTGTCACTATTTCTTAATGTCTTTCATTTTTGTGAAGCACATTAAATTGCCTTGTGTTGAAAGGTGCCATATAAAAAAAACGTGCATTGCCTTATTTGACAGCTGTAGTTAACAAAATACTTAAAAACAGTTAAGAATAATAAACACCATAAAAAAAGAATAAAACTATCCGAGTAAAAAAGTAATGTTGAAAGATAAAGAAGAATACATAAATGTGACCATTTTTTATAAGCAATTATACTTAAAGGTAGGGTAGGTAAGAATCATAGGTAAGAAGAATGGAGAAACCAGCTCGAGTGCGCTAGAATTTGAAAATACACAACCGGAAAAAATCTGCCCCTTCCTTCAGACTTCTTTACAGAGCCCCTCCTCCAACACACACATGACCAATGAAGGCACGAGATAAGTTTGTGCACGAGATGGAAGACTGACAGGCAGGTAGGCCATCCAGTTACTTTAGCCGGGCCGGCTCAGAGGATTGGTCGTGCTTTTTACAGTGCTACGGCTTCCACATATGACATTTTGCCTGTCAGCCTTCCATCTGTGCACAAACTTATCTCGTGTTCATGTGCGCGTTCGTGTGTGTTGGGGGAGGGGCTCTGTGAGGAAGTGGCATATATTTTCCGGCTGTGTATTTTCACATTTTAGCGCACTCGAGCTGGTTTCTTCAAAATGACCTACCCTACCTTTAAGAGCATTCCAGGGATATAACAAAAATGTTTCTGAAGTGAATTACCTACCCTACCTTTAATTCGGTTTTAGTGTGTCATTATTCATATATTTAAAAATGTGTTTTTGTTGCATGTAAATCACAGATTGTTAGGGTTCACACCATGCCATGATTGAAGTTAATGATAGGACATATAAATATATATATATATTTTCCCTTAATTTGCATGTTATTAATTATAAAATAATATATTGTATTAATTATAATTATAGGCATTTTCCTCTGTTATGGGGCATTTGTTTCTGTGTTTATTTATAGACTATAAGTATCTCCAGATTTGTTTGCATATACATTCTTCTACTTTAAAAATATGTAATTAATAATTCTCCCTTTTTTATTTCCCCTATTGTTTTGCTTTGTTATAGTATTGACATAACTTGTACAAGGGTACTTCTATCTAGGGTGACTGTGGCTGTGAGGGAGTGCGGTGCGGTCGTCTTTCGACCAGAAGGTTGTGGGTTCGATCCCAGCCCATGCAGTCAACATGTCGATGTATCCTTGGGCAAGATACTTAACCCTGAGTTGCTCCTGATGGCCAACGGTGTGTGAATGTTAGTTCCTAGAGCAAGGAACACTGCTGGGTGAATGACATGTAGTATGTAAAGCGCTTTGAGGGTCTTAAAGACTGCATAAAGCGCTATATCAGTACATTCTAGTAATACTTTTGCAAGTATTTCTAAAGTGCTGTAGTACTACCAATATGTAGTCAAAGGACTTCAGTACTTATGTTACCATTCGGCGTGGAAGAAGAGGAAACATGAACGCGTTTTGCAGAATCTGAAACTCTTTTATCCGTTATGTCATGTGTTGTGTTTATTATGTTCAGTAGCAAGAAACACATTTCGGTTTCATTTCTAAAATGTAGCTGGATCAAAGTTGAAGACTCGAAACAAAAGCAGTGGAACAAAGGAAAAACCAAACCAGAGCCTTGACAGGAAAGACAGAAAATAACCAAGGAAGGATTTAGTATATTTATTAGCATTCATCAATATTAAAATAAAACCTTTGGTACTGACGATGCCTCAGAGCTACAGAGTCTTTTGCACTCATTATATTTACAAAATAAAAACACATTCTGCTGTTCTTCCACCTTCAAGAATCAACACATTTTAAACTGCTGGAAGAGACAATGATCAAAAGTAAACATATTAATACCGTTAATTATTAAGAAACTGTGTGCAAATTCTTAAAAACACATGTATTTCCTTCGTGAAACTCATCAGAACTGTGAATACGTATACAACAAAAGACGATGTGTTCATTTTGAGTCAGCTGAGCACATTTCAAATTAACTCTCGAGGGACATTCAGGAAACTGAGCACCAGCAGGCTTTAGAAAACGTCTAAACGTACTCCTCTTTTCGTCTGGACCATTTGGAGTCTTTTTTTGGGGGAAACCACAGAAGAAGAAGAGCTCCGTGTCCATTCAAGAGGTGCTTGTTGTTGCATATGTGAAAACCTGCCTCCACAAAGTGTCTCTCTGCAGGGGGGTCACCGCTGGGGACAGGTGGTGCGGGTGTGTCCCGGCATGTGGCAGATCCCACAGGTTCGGGGTTTCTTCGCAGCTGGAGGTTTTGTAGCGTCTTTAGCTGAGGTCTTCCTCCCTTTCCTCTCTCCGTCTCCCCCAACATCACCTCCGCTAAATCCTCCTCCTCCTCCTCCTCCTCCCTCCTCCTCCTCCTCCTCCGAACGACACTGTCACAGAGGTGAAACACAACGTCACATTTCTCTACTCAAGTGGACGCCTCAAGGTCTCAGTGTTTGTGAGTCGTGAAAGTCTCTCTCTCTCTCTCTCTCTCTCTCTCTCTCTCTCTCTCTCTCTCTCTCTCTCTCTCTCTCTCTCTCTCTCTCTCTCTCTCTCTCTCTCTCTCTCTCTCTCTCTCTCTCTCTCTCTCTCCTCTCTCTCTCTCTCTCTCTCTCTCTCTCTCTCTCTCTCTCTCAACAGCGAGATTAATACAGTCTTACATTTACACTGAACAAGTGCTCCCATTTTTCATGAGATGAACTCAAAGATCTAAAAGACCGTCTGAGACCAGCCAGCTGCTGCGATCTTGGAGGTGAACATGCTGGATGTGGAGGTCCTGGGCTGGTGTGGTTACACGTGGTCTGCGGTTGTGAGGCCGGTTGGATGTACTGCCAAATTCTCTGAAACGCCTTTGGAATGAACATTCAATTCACGGGCAACAGCTCTGGTGGACATTCCTGCTGTCAGCGTGCCAATTGCACGCTCCCTCAAAACTTGCGACATCTGTGGCATTGTGCTGTGTGATAAAACTGAACGTTTCAGAGTGGCCTTTTATTGTGGCCAGCCTAATCAGCATCTTGATATGCCACACCTGTGAGGTGGGATGGATTATCTCGGCAAAGGAGAAGTGCTCACTATCACAGATTTTTTCAGATTTGTGAACAATATTTGAGAGAAATGGTTATTTTGTGTTTATAGAAAATGTTTTAGATCTTTGAGTTCATCTCATGAAAGATGGGAGCAAAAACAAAAGTGTTGCGTTTATATTGTTGTTCAGTGTAACTGAGAAATGAAACGAAATGCACTTACCGTCTGTAACGTTAGAAAGAGAAAGTATACTGAAGTAAATGGTGAAGTGTAATGATTTGAGAAGTGACCCAGACAGAAACCAAACATGTAATGATGGAAGTCCCCCGAGGTAAATTGTAATGTTGTGGTTTGAAATGCCACTATGAGTATTTATGCAACAAAGCTGTGTCTGATCTATATTTAACACACTCAGAATTAGTAGTTAACAATCTAGCTGAGCGATTTGGAGCGCACTTGCTCTATGGCGCCACTAAGTTCGCAAGAACCTTCATGTGCCACTGAGCATCTTCACGGTGACAAACGGAGCCCCGTCTTCAAGCCTATATCCATTTCTCTTTATACAGCTATGGTCAGCATTCTGACAAGCGCAGAACACAAAGTACAGATGAGGCGGATCATAGTGTCTTGTTTCACTTCGAATCAAACTGAAAGCACAGGACTTACTGTCAGTAATGTATCATGTGTTAGAACAAGTTAATGAGTGTTTATTTTCTTTAATATGAGTCTGCTTGTAATGCAAGAGAAAGTAAACAGTCAGGTGGAAAAGTCCCCGCTCTCTTTCGTGTGTGTGTGTGTGTGTGTGTGTGTGTGTGTGTGTGTGTGTGTGTGTGTGTGTGTGTGTATAGAATCCTTTATTGTCATTATACAGGTTATGAGATGAGTAGAGCCACTCCTTTCTTTTTAAGGTGCCATCCAAAATACAAAAACAAACAAGAGACGTACAACATTCAGGAGAAGACATACAAACAACAAGCATTCCAACTTCAATATGCAGATAAAGTGTGTGTGTGTGGTGTGTGTGTGTGTGTGTGTGTGTGTGTGTGTGTGTGTGTGTGTGTGTGTGAGAGCCTCACCTGGTGGAGGTTCGTTCTCGTCCGCCCACAGGAAGAAGCTGCAGCTCTGCTCTCTGGGTTTCCCGCAGGTGTGGAACATGCGTCCTTTGTTGGGTCCGTCTTTCTGCACCGTGCGCTTCACCGCCTCCTCGTTACAGTTACACATCGTCTGTCCCCCCACTCCCTCGTCCTGCCCTCTGCCTCCCGTCTGTCCGTTTCTGAATCCCAGGGAGGGTCTTGGTGGCTGAGGATGCTGCACCGGGACCCCCTGCTGACCCGGCTCGTCCGCCCACAGGAAGAAGTTGCAGGTGCCGGCGTTGCACTTGTAGAACTGACGGCCTTGGTTGGGTCCGTCTTTGCGCACCGTCAGCTGCACGGCGTCCTGACCGCAGTTACACACAATGGCGTCGCTAATTCCCGACGGGGGTCCGGGTTGCGGGGTCCAGGCGGGGACGGGGGGGGAGGGGGATACGAGGGGTTGAAACTGGGGTTCTGGGTGGGTCTGGTCTCGGGGTCCATGGAGCTGGAGGACGGGGATCATCTCCTCCTCTTCCTCCTCCTCCTCCTCTTCCTCCACCATTCCCTCGTCCTCGTCCTCCTCAAGGTTAGTTTATTTGTATAGCACATTTTAAGACACAGTGGCAGTTCAAAGTGCTTCACATAGGCATTTAACACATAATAATTAAAAACAAAAACAAAACACACAAACAAAAACAGTATCTCCTCCTCTTCCTCCACCATTACCTTGTCCTTGTCCTCCTCCTCTTCCTCCTCTGAGGTACTTCAGGTCCAGCACCTCCCTGAGCATCTCGTCACACCCTCCGATGCAGCCGACGAACTCTAAAGGCATCATGGGAGGGAGGCTGCCTCTGCGGAACTTGAACTGCAACCTGGAAAATGACACAAAGGAGACAAACATTAGAAACAATTGACTTCAGTGTGATGGAGCTGAGCCAAAAAACATTAAAAAACGAATGAACTGTTCTGCGCTGGATTCAAACCCACCAGATATTACTGTAATGGTTTGTTAATAGGGAGAAGAAATCCAGATGCTATCCAAATAAACCTCTGACAACTCCAGGTAGATTAAGCTACTTGAAACTACTAATACTTAACACTGATACTGGCTTGTCATGTATTCAGTATATTACGTACACTTGTATCATGGATAAATACCACACATAAATGAGAGCAAGTCCGACCTAAAGTCCCCTAGCAACAGCAGATGCACTATTTGGCTGAGCTGCCCCTCAAAAAAAGATTTGTGTAATAGATGCATTACTCTAAGTAATCAAATCTGATAGTGAGACTAAATTAAATCATCCTATCAACCAAACTTTTATCACTTTTTGATAGGCATGCCACTGCACCAGAGATGTAAAGTAACTAAGTACATTTACTCAAGTACTGTGCATAAAGGTGGGATAGGTAAGAATGGAGAAACCAGCTGGAGTGCGCTAGAATTTGAAAGTACGCAGCCGAAAAAAATCTGCCCCTTCCTTCAGACTTCCTCACAGAGCCCCTCCTCCAACACACACGAACGCGCACATGACCAATGAGGGCACGAGATAAGTTTGTGCCCAGATGGAAGACTGACAGGCAGGTAGGCCATCCAGTTACTTTAGCCGGGCCGGCTCAGATGATTGGTCGTGCTTTTTATGTATTTATTGTCAAAGCATTTAATATATTCATTGCTATCGGGATGTTAAGAACATTCCATGGAATATATATATAAATGTTTCTGAAGTGAATTACCTACCCCACCTTTAAGTACAATTTTTAGATACTTGTACTTAACTTGAGTCTTTCCATTTTTTGCTACTTTGTACTTCACTACATTGATTGATGCGAAATATAATCAAGTGTTAAATCAGACTTTAGTTCCACCAGGAGTAAATTCACAAGCTACCCCTGCAGTATACAAAGTCATTCAAACTAGCTGCACCTTTACCAGCTTTGAGAACACTTTAATGGTTGGGTAGTACTGTCTCTGACCCTGTCACCTTGAAGAAGGGAGTTCTACAGGGCTCTATTTTGGGGCCTTTGCTCTTTTTATTATATGTAAACAATATTTGTAATCGGATGCAATTTTATACCCATCATATGTATGCTGATGACACTATTGTATACTCATGTGCTCCTTCTCTGGATATGGCCGTTTCCAATCTAAAATCTGATTTTATCACGCTGCAGCATGCACTTCTTGATTCCAAACTGCTTTTGAACAGTAAGAAAACCAAAGCAATGCTTTTTGCTCCCAAGTCAGCATCCGCTTGCCTCTCCATTGACACCCTTGATGGCGTCTCTGTTGAGTTTGTCGATACCTACAAATATCTGGGCTTTTGGTTGGACAGAAATCTAAACTTCAAACACCACATTGAAGATCTAACTAAGAAATTGAAATTCACTCTTGGCTTCCTTTACAGACTTAAATGTTCATTTAACTTCATCCCGTAAAAGGTTGGTCTCTGGCTAATTCCTGTCCCAGCTGGACTGCGGTGATACCATTTATAGATTTGCCTGTCCCACTGTTTTGGCCAAACTTGACCCACTCTACCATGCTGCACTGCTTTATATATCAAATGCACCCTATAGGACTCAACATTGCACACTGTACAGCCTAACTGGATGGTCCTCACTTACTATGCGTAGGATACAGCATTGGTTTTTATTAATGTATAAAGCCATTTTAGGAAAGCTTCCACTGTACATATGTGCCAGATTTGCTCCAGTTTGCGACTCTTACAACCTCGGATCCAGCGCCTGGATACGGGTCCAGGTTCTTGCCGTGCGTGCGGACTGAGGGTGGAAAAAGGAGTCTTTTTTATGATGGTCCTTGGTCTTGGAATGACCTTCAATCACGCCTCAAACTGAGGGCACTTGTCTCAATAGCATGTTTTAGATTGAAGTTGTCTGAGGTCCTTACCACCAGCTGCTCTTGCAGTAATAAGTTGTGCACCTTTCTTACTGTCCTAATGTGCACAATGTCGTAACAGCTTTTTTGTCTTTTGTTTTCTTAGTTATGTTCTCTGTATTTGATATGTCTGTGCTATGTGTAACGTTGCTGCCTTCTTGGCCAGGTCAGCATCGCAAATGAGATTCTATCTCAATGTTTTTATCTGGTTAAATAAAGGTTAAATAAAAATAAAAATTATCAATCATTATAAAACATATCATATATATTATTCTGAAATGGACCAATCTGCACAATGACTACTTTCACTTTTGGTACTTTAAGTATATTTTGATGCTAATACTTTTGAATGAACTTCTGGTACTTATACTTTTACTTAGTTACGAGATCTGAGTAATTCTCCCACCTGCTCCACACAAAGAAAACTAACACTAAACCCGCCCCCATCACAAAAAAGAAATGTTTGACACAAAGTGAACTGGACAGCATTTAAATAAAGGTGCAAAAGACCCTGAATACATCTAAACAAACAGGATGGAGTATTTAGTTAAATTCAATAGTTGAAATGTGTTTTGAATTGATTTGTGGTTTGATCATAACCCATCCCATTCAGGTACAGGCTGACCCTAAATCACCATTTTTTGAGCAACAGCATATTTACACACACACTGAGTTCTCACTGTGCCTCAACAAGTGTTTGAAAGCTGCTTTTCAAAATGTGTGTGTGTGTACTTATACACACACACCGGGTTGCCGTGGCGACCGTTGAGGCGGTTATCTAACACACAGATTAAAAAAAAAGAACATCGATATTATTTATTTTTATTTAAGAGATAGAGCTGTAGTTCAACTTTGAGCTCTGTACCAGATCGGTTGCCATGGAAACAGATGCTGGTGTGGAGCACTGCCCTATATTTGGACTGAGCCGAACACATGCTCAGGGTGAATGCCCACTGGTGTAAACAAGACATTTTACAAGTTTCTTTTTGCACTGTGGAAGCCACGGAAGGAGAGCGTGTGTTGTTGTAATTATAACTGAATTATGCCTGCATCAGGTTATCATGACAACTAGGAGAAGACAAATGTGCTTTGAAGGAGCCATTTATTTGTATTGTTGGTGAAGGTGTCAGTTTATTTTGTTTATATTTATCTTGCCATATTATTTTTGAACACTTGGTGGGGGGTTTAAAAAGGGTCAAAGGGAAACAGGGAGAGGAAGAGCAGCACTCATTCATGAACTCACCACAACATTGGTATTGTACAGATCTTCAATAAACCACAAACTAAACTGCATCCAACAACTGGAAAATGTATCCGTCATGTGTCTGCGTAAGACTACTCTACACCTCAACTGTGAAATAATGGCAACTGGAATATAGGACATTGAAATATCAAAATTGCCATTACAAGCGTTGTTGTGCAAATCAGTCAGGCTCAACTACTTAGGACCAAGACATTTAGGCCTCGTCCACACGGAGACGAAACAAGTGTTATCCACTATAGTTCTTTATCGTATGGAGGGTTCATTCACACAAGGCCGTAACGGAACCGCGGAAACGGAGCCCTCGAACGATAACGCATCCCAAAGTGGGAAGGTCTGGTAACGTAACGCTTGCGGCACCGTGTGTACGCCCTAAACGATCATAGCCATGCCTCTCCCCACCTCTCCTGCTCACCCCCCGCTTCATTGCTGATGTGTTTCGCCAACAACAAGAACAATGGCGGATCACAGGGTTGCGTTTGTGCTCCATGCTGACCATGCTACAGATGTTAGTGCAAAATCTACAGCTCCTCTACCACAACCATCAGCAACAAGTGGACATGGAGAACTACATAGAATAACCAGAAGGGCAACCATGGCAACCATGCTCGAGGGTCTTCTTCCCTGCTTTTGGTGTATTTTGTGGCAGAAGTACAGCGCCACTTACAGGCCCGGCATATGTACTACAGCGTCTCCAGCGGGTCGAGCAGTTTCGTTTGGACGGACACGTTTCTTGTGCCGATTCCGTGTGGACGGAAGCCTTTTTTTATATCGACCTTGGTTTGTTTTCGTCTCCGTGTGGACGGGGCCTTAGATGCACTGGTTTTAAATGCAGATTTAAATTCCTCCTATACATTATTTAAAGAGGCCCTATCATAGGCCTTCCCTGCAGTGTGGTATATAGGATTGTGTGTATGTAAAGGATCTGAAGATGCTACAGTAAGTTTCCTCCAGAGTTAGTTTCTCTCCCACACTCAGATTTCGATAATCCTCAGAAAATGGATCTCCTGAATGAACTCTGGAAAACTGATTTTTAAAAACAGGCTCCTAGAGTACTTAGATTAGAAGCATCTATTGTCATTTTACAATTAGAACAAGAAGAGTAAAGCTACTCCTTGTAAGGTGTCATCAAAACATTCAGAATCGACAACATACAACAAAGACACGAAGCATTCATACATACCGTACTTTTCGGACTATAAGCCGCGACTTTTTTCCCCATTTTTTGTGTACAGCTAACGGCCACTAGGGAACCTCCTAAATCTATGGATTTTACAGGTAAAATTAACCACCTTTAACGCTATGGGCTCTATGACCGGTCCGCGCCCGCCACCTTTAAGCGGCGGGCTCCAGCAGGAAAAGCTGGAGGCCGGAAAAGAGTGAGACAGGTAGCGCGCCAAAGTAAAAGTGGAACCGAGAGACAGAACGAGAGCAAGACCGACGGACAATTTAGCTGCTGCGGCTCATATGCAGGTGCGCTTTATAGTCCGAAAAGTACGGTACATGAAATAATTAAATAAAGTGCAGGAAATAATTAAATTAGTAGAATATAGTAAATATGTATGTGTGTATAATAAATGATATATTTACATGTGAACAGGGTGCGGTCGACAGGTGGGACAGACGCTGTCGTCTCTGCTGAGCTCCAGCACCGAGTCGGGGAACCAGACCGCCGTCTTACAGTCCGGGTACCCCGTGCAGGACAGGTACTTACTGCAGGGGGCAGAACGAGATAAAGAGCGGGAATTAAGAGCATTATTACCTAATGTCATCTATGTGTTTTTTATAAATTGTGTAACTTTAAAAAAAAATCCTTAATACTTTTGAATGCATCCTTCATTGGTAACATTAAGCTGTCTTTGTCTCTTTTCTGCTGTAACAATGTCCATGTCCCCTCTGTGGGACTAATAAAGGTATTCTGATTCTAGCCCAACAGTGGTGCAGGAATGAGTCCTAGACCTGGAAATGAGTCAGCGTTTTAGCTTTAGGTTTCTTTCTCATCTCGTTAGATGTGTGAAATGTTTTGTTAATGTTGGGGAAATATTTTCCTAGGCCCATAACTCTGACCCAGTGCGTACTGCCCTCACTGAGCACATGCCTGTAACTTTGGGCTGCTGTAACAGTGTTAGTCTCCCTGTTCCTGCCTGTTGGCGTCAGCTGATAGAGGTGTTATGGTTCTATCTTGTTATTCACAATGTTGATTATTCTCTCAGAACTAGCTAAATACATGGGTCTGGGGTAGAGACCTTCAGAATTGGTTTGGCATCTACTGAGTCACCTCGTGGCACAACTCATGTCTTGTGAATTCTCCGGCCGAAGCTCCAAATAAACCATCAGTGTTTGCCATCAAAGTTCCTGCTCTCCCTGTGTGTCTCTGAGTCTTCACCTGTTCCCCTCCCTCTTCCTCTTCAGCACCATGTCCCGACTGCACTGAGGACACTTCCTGACGGTCAGCGGGATCTCCATGTCCTGCTGCTCTTCTTCAGAGATCACCTGAGCGGCACCCAGATATGGCGCCAGGGCTTCATCTAACCTGAGGTAAAAGCATAGATGTAACTAACCAAATATGATCAAATATGACAGGATCAGAAAGACACAGATCTAATCCAAAGTAAATTGTCACGGACTTCTTGGCCTTCTTGAAGGACTCGATGAAGACGGTTTTGTATTTCTGGATGTGGTTCTGCAGGACGCTGCGTTTGTCTTTCCGTCCCTCTGACACCAGCTTCAGGTCGGCCTCCAGCTCAGCACGCAGGTTAGGTTTGGACATCTCATAGCCCATGGAGTTGTAACCTTAACACACACAAAGTCAATGTTAAAAAGTCAAAAAGCTTCAATCCATATTTGTTTAAAAAATAACTTCTTCACCGCCGTCAAGTTCGCTGGCCTCGCATTAAAGAGATAAACTCACTACAAAAAGTTAATTCTTCACAAATCTGAACTCTTTCATCTCATAAATCAACTCAATTGAGAATTTCATTTGAGGATTCTCTTTCTTTTTTAGGCGGGAATGACGTCACAAAATATCGACGACATCCATATATGTGTGTCTCTGTGTGTGCGTGTGTGTGTGTGTGTGTGTGTGTGTGTGTGTGTGTGTGTGTGTGTGTTTACCCTCCACCAGTCCCATGCCGAGCTCTCCAGGCAGAAACCTCAGATCAGCTGTCAGACCGACATACATGCGACTCTTTATCGTCTCGATGTGATCTGCATGAGTTGCATCAGTGCCTGAAATACACAAGTTGACACAGTTAGTTACAGAGAACAGGAATGTGCAGAAATAAACAGAGACATGTGCAGAGTTTACCGTATGTTGTGTGCACAAATTATCACTTTTTGCTGGACTAATTCATATTTAGTGAGTGACATTACAGTCTCATGTGCGTGTGTGTGTGTGTGTGCGCGCACTGTACCGATGCCGTGTTTCTCCATCAGGGATATGAGGTCGGCCTCAGTGAGCAGCTGAGGAGGACTCGTCTGTCCGTCCACCAACTCGATCGCAGAGGGCTGGAACTGAGAGCCCTGCTCATACACTGGAATCACCTGGCATACACCAAACAGGTTTACAGGATATACACACACACACACACACACACACACCATGTATACATCACTTCAGGGGACATTACATTGACTTACATGCATTTCCTGGAGACTTATCCTAACCTTAACCATAACCAACACATGCCTAACCCTAACCAAGTCTTCACCCTAAAATTAATGATTCTCCTCATGGGGACCTCCAATGTGGCCCCATAAGGGAGGCGAGTGACTATGTAAACAGATTTAGGTCCCCACAAGTATAGTAATGCTAGGACACACACACACACACACACACACACACACACACACACACACACACACACACACACACACACACACACACACACACACACACACACACACACACACACACACACACACACACACACACACACACACACACACACACACACACACACACACACACACACACACACACACACACACAATACCTTGGCACTCCACCTGTCATAGGGGTAAACGTCCAGGTAGTTCCTGGCGATGATCATGAGTCCCGAGGCGGAGAAGGTCTCCTGAGCGATGGTGATGTCCACCACGGTCTCATGCCCCAAAGCATCCTGGGATACACAAGCCAGGAAGTGCCGGACGATGAACTCATAAACACGTCCTTCATTGCCCTGGACACAGAAGGAACAGAAGCAAAATGTATTTCATAATATTTAAATGAAACAGATAGGGTGTATGACTGGACTGGGTGGGTGTGCTTTACCAATAATTGTTATTATCAGAAACTTTTTCGTAGTGGAATTATAATGACGTCAACGTGCCTATATTTAAAAAACGCTCCTAAGAGTCCCGAGCTGTGTTGTTCATTTCAGTTTTCCTTGGTAATACAGTTGCACAGCGCAAACTTCAAGTATTAAAAAAGCATACAATTATTACAGTCAAGCATTCAAGTTCACTCACTCAAGGGCACATTCTTAACTATTGCATTTCCCTAACTTGCATTGAGAAATGAATTTCGACCTAAGTGGTTCCTTAATGTCCTTTTTTGTTTGTTTGTATTTCTACAAATAAGAAACTCTCTTTGTACTTCCTTGTAACTTCTCTCTTAAAATGACCTTCCAGCGTTTGCCTGAATTTTCTGAATTAACTGTATCCCGTTGAATGTCTATTTTTGTCGATTGCACACACACACACACACACACACACACACACACACACACACACACACACACACACACACACACACACACACACACACACACACACACACACACACACACACACACACACACACACACACACACACACAAAAAACATATTTTTCAGGAATTCCTTAATTAAATTACTCTTATTGGATTATTTGCTCTGACCAGTGAAGAACCAGGCAAAATAGATGACAAAGCAACACACACCAGAAACGACTCAGTATGCGACTGTTGATGTTTTTTATTTACCTCGTTTATTTCACTCGGTCCGAGGTCTTCTCAACGTCTTCTCGCCCCGAGGTAAATAACAAATATCAACAGTCGCATACTGAGTTTCACGGTCGTTTCTGGTGTGTGTTGCTCATGACTGGGCAGAGGGAAGATTTGAAGGTCTAGTTTCAGCAGACCTACCTGCAGAGAGTTGGCGAACTTGGTGGGGTGGATGGGGGGATGGGCTTGGTCAGATTTCTTTCCCTGTCGAGGGTTGGGACCCCCGGGCTGCTCCATCACCCGCTGAGCAAACACCCCCCAGGCCTGGCTGTGAGTCTGCTGCTCCACCAGGGGGCCGAGAGCCAGGTTCTCTGGGAAGATGTTGGTCTCTGTTCGAGGGTAGCTGATGTACCTGAAGAGAAACAAACACACAGTCATCTTCACGCAGACAATCTGAGAGGAAAAAGACCCTGCTGGTAAACTCTCAGACGCAGTGGCGAGCCGTCAGGGCCCTCTAGGCACTCTCTGAGGGTCTAAGATATTCTACAAAATAATATTTAAAAACATTAAGTGTTATATTTTTCATTAGTTTTACCAAAATAACTCGATTTAATTGTATTTAAAATAACATTTCCAAAGAAATAAATCCTTCGAATCTGCCTGTTCAGTTTCTGTTTGAATGTGAAGGGTTAAATGAAAGAAGCTCGTCTCTGCCAGTGGGTTTCATTATCGCGGACTTTATGACAAGTTCCGCCCGCTGTGAAGCTTTTCTTGTTTCCATAGCAACAACAACTTCCTGTCAACAGCGTAAACTCGCCTTCAAAATAAAAGCATGTCCATACAAAATAGGAAGCCAAGCCGAATTACACTTAAGACATATACAACTGCAACGAAAGTAACAAACATAATGCTTTTCAATTTCAAAGAACACAAATTGGGTTATTTCCAGGTGTTGTTTTGTGTGGTAGAGGGTCGCTTTCATTGGTGCGTTTTGCACCCCGGGCCGTTGTTTTTGATATTCCGCTGAAGTATACGCTGAAGTATACGCTGTGACCACTGACTGTATATATAAACGTATATGACGTAATAACTTAAGGGGTGGGCTTAAGGGCCTGATTCAGCTACTTATACAGTGTTTATTGCCTACAGTAGATGGCCAGGGTGGACAGGGGCAGCAGGAACTTCATTTGATATTTTTCAAGTTCTTTTGTTAATCTTACATTTCAGAATACTTTATATCTATATTGCACATTTCTTTACCTTCTTATGTTCATATTAATATATATATATATATATATATATATATATATATATATTAATTTGTTGGCCTTTACCAATCATTGCTAATTGCGATTTGGAAATAATAATTAATAAATATTCAGTTAATGAGGCAGCCCCTAGGCAATACAATGAAAAAATGAAATAGGCACTGTCCCTTTAATTCCCTGAAAGACACGACCCTGCCAGATGGCGAGAACAAAGATAGCCACGACTTTGAGGAAGTTTACAATCTACAACAAAAATACATGCCCACTGACAGAGCCTCTGAAATGAAGGCGGCTTCACGATGAAACAAAAACAAACTACAGTGAAACTGATAAGGACAGTAAGCATGGTCGGAGAAAACCAAAACATTGCAGTATGAATGTAGGTTACCCAGCATGCACTCACCCTTGGGTATAGAGCTTTTCTGCAATTTTCATCGTCTCTTTGGCGCTTATTTTTAGCTTTCGAGATGCAAGTTTCTCCATTTCCTGTTGGTCAGATGAAAGGAGAGGATTGTTGTCTACATGAAAACAGAAGCTGACTTTATACCACAGACAGATGTGTGTTTTTAATACAAATTATATTTGTGTGTTGTTTATTTGACTTGTGTTCTCACCACAGTGTCCAGAGGCAGCGGTCTCCACTTGCTCTTGGGTTTGCTGGTTACTGAGGAGACCGTTGCTATGGGATCCTGAAAATGAGAAAAGAGATATTCTGATGTGTACCTTTCAAAACGTGGCATTTGGCCCATTTTTATACAGGCAGATTGACAACACATTAAAATTCATTTATGCTGCGTCCTCCAGCTCAGGTGAACAAGAGGCTGCATGCACGCACACACGCACGCACTCACACGCACTGCTTTAATGTTCAAAGAGCTCTTTATTTTTCTCATACTGCCTGTGCTGCAGCACTTCTTGTCACCCTCTGTCTGAAACCAGAGCCCACTCTGCTCTGATTGGTTAGCTGGCCGGCTCTGTTTTGATTGGTGAACCGCTTAGAGATAGACAGTTTTGTAGTAAAAATAAAAAAGGTACCAGCTCTTTACTTTTGTATATTCTTCTCTTCTTGGATGTTGTGTTTGATGAGGATAGTTAATATGTGTGTGTGTTGAGTGGTCGTTTCCATTTGCTTTGCATAGGCAGAGATGTTGTGGTAAACTAGCAAACTAGCTTACAAAAATGGCAACAAGTAAAGGTCCTTACACACCAAACTGACACCAAAGAACACGTCCCGACGGAACACGACTGTTGCGTCGCCTCGCGTCTCCTGCGTCTTGGCCATGTGTCGCATTGGAACACACCGCAAAGACTTCGGCCGACGGCCAAGAAGCACGTACGAACTGCGCATGCGTGAGTGGCAATAACTCTCCTTACCAGCAGGTGGCGGTAGTGTGTATTCGTCATTCAAAAGAGGCAACAACCGGAAGACAGACTGCGTGATAACCGAGAGAAGAAGAACAGATGCGTGATAACCGAGAGAAGAAGAACAGACTGCGTTTTCACTCTACAGCGAGAAGCTCACGGGGCTTTCCCGAACCTGTGTCGAGAGCTGGAGTTAAATGAAGTCTCAGATTTGCCTTCTTAATAGTCTGTTTGGGTCCCTCACTTCCGTTTCGCTTCTCATGCACTGATTCGCTAGCTGAACAGCCAATCACAGTGATTTCTTTGGCCGATGGCCTTCTACCGACAGCCTCCCGATTCAACATGTTGAATTGGCGGCGGAAGGTGTCGGCACGGCCGAAAAGACACGACGGTGCGGGACACACCAAGACACACCAATCTGAGTAGGGCGACACGACGCTCATCGACGGCCCGACATCTATCGGCTTGGTGTGTAAGGGACTTAAATGCCAGTGTTGAAGAAGTTTAGGCCACAAAGCAAATCAAGTAAGCTTATTAATTAGTTACGAGAATAACTACCGTAATTTTCGGACTATAAGCCGCGCCTTTTTCCCCATTTTTCGACCCTGCGGCTTATATAACGGTGCGGCTAATCTATGGATTTTTACAGCTAACGGCCACTAGGGGACTTCCTAAATCTATGGATTTTACAGGTTACAGTCCACCACCTTTAACTCTATGGGCTCTATGGCCGGTCCGCATCCCCAACCTTTAAGCGGCGGGCTCCAGCAGGAAAAGCTAGAGGCCGGAAAAGAGTGAGACAGGTAGCGCGCCAAAGTAAAAGTGGAACCGAGAGACAGAACGAGAGCAAGACAGACAGACATTACGAGAGCGAGACAGTTTGTGCAAAGGAAGTTTTCATGCACAAACCCTCATTATGGAAAACAAACGAAGCATCTGCAGCCTCTCGACATCAGTGTCAATCGTGCGTTCAAAGTGGCACTACGCGTTCAGTGGGAGGCGTGGATGACTAGCGGCGATAAATCATTCCCCAAAAATGGTCGCATGCGAAAAGCAACTTTCGCTCAAGTTTGCGAGTGGATCCTGACGGCGTGGAGGAGTGTCAAAACATCCACGATCACCAACGGGTTCCGAAAGGCTGGACTGCTGCGTGATGAAGAGGAGGACGCCGCCACAGCTGAGGCCCTTCAGAGGCTGTTCGATTCCGACAGTGACGAAGAGGAGTTCGTTGGTTTTGAGAGCTTCCTCAAACAGCCATCTCTTTCCCGACAATCCCCTCTGTGCACGATCCTTACATATGGTAATTAAACATTAAAACACCTGCGGCTTATAGTCCAGTGCGGCTTATAGTCCGAAAATTACGGTACATAACACATAAAAGTCCTATAAAGGAATTCAGGATAAAGAGGCAAATATGACCAATCCAAAGAGAAATATATCTTTTAGATTTTCAACGTTAAATTCACAAACATAACCTATTAACAAAGTATTTAACATATCAAACATCAATCACATAAAATACACTTAAAACCCGGCACATACCTCCATGCAGATCTGGTAGAGCACCAGGCAGGCTGTGTGGTGGAAGAGACGGTTTCTTTTCCAACTGAACTCCACAGACTCGTCCTCCACGTCGTGCAGCACTGAGACAGAACGATGAAGAGGAGTTCAGTGTGTGTGTGTGTGTGTGTGTGTGTGTGTGTGTGTGTGTGTGTGTGTGTGTGAGTGATTAGGCAGGAGTTTATACCTTTGATCTTGTAGAAAGTCTCCGGTATGAATGCCTGGATGGCTTTGAAGCGCTCCACCACGAAGCCCAGAGTGGGAAACTGACAGCTGCCGTACGAGATCAGCTGATTGGCCAGAGACTGAGGGAAGATCTTCTGCAGGCGCATGGTCTGGAAGCGAGTGAAGGACGCACCTGCAGAGAGGACGGGATCATGTGGATCATAACCACTAGTGTTGTACCATGGCCATCGCTTCCGTTGGAAAAACTTCCGGTCAATGTGTCCGGGAAATACCGGCTGATTATATAATGAAGTGACATTTAACTAAGTCTACCAAATTGGGATTTTGCTGTATGAACAAAACGTGCAGTCTTACCTATTCGCAGGTCCAGCTCCTGACGCACGTCGACAGCATCGCTAACGTTAGTGTCCGGCTCGATTAGCGTCTCACAAGCTCTCCGGATGGAGTTGGGGGTGATCTCAGAAAACTTTGCCCGTAACACTTGCATATTTGGCTTCACTGAAAAAGCACACGCACTATCATTAGGAGCTATTTGTGGGGAAATAAATATAACTGCTACATTTTAAACGGAATAAATACGATATTTTGGTGATCGGAGACACTGGATTTTATTTCAGGCTAAGCTAACCATATTCTAGATCCAGCTTTATATTCACAGTAGTATCAATGTTTCATTTAACTCTCAGCAATAAACATATTTACCTAACTGTTGAATAATTCTCAAAAAGGGAGACGAAATCCACACAATAACAACAACTCACACATCACTATCATACCTGCTTTGCAGACATCTATGATTTCAAAGCCAATGTTTTCTCCCTCTCTGTCACAATCGGTCCAGATGACTAAAGCCTGGCACTGCCTCGCCTCTTTCTCTAGTGTCCGCTAGAGACGGAGAGGAGCGGGGGGAAGAAGGAGAAAGTAGGGATTTAGAGGGAATGATTCAGGTATATTTCTATTATCCATAATCATTATGACCGTCTCTGACTCCACATACTAACTGGTACAGCAGCTCATCCTGTTTTCCATTAATACAGAGTTAAAACAAACTATCACAGTTAGTTATTTAAAGGAATTTTTTAGATTTCTTTAAATACAATGTAAGGATTCATTTTTGTAAATGTCTGCGACTAATGGGAGGGTACTACATTAGCATACCTTGATTAGTATCATGTTATCTGGACAGTACTTCTCTACCTCAGCATCAAATAACAGCACAGGACTGCAACTGTACCTAAAGGGAGGAAAGGAACAAATACCATCAGTTGTTATGATTAGGGATGGGTCCGAGCCCCGGTATTAAACGGGCCCCGGGGCTGAATTATTATAGACCGTGGTACCGTTAAGCTCTGACCTTATCGGCCTTTTTTATCGGTACTGGAGACATACAATATATATCATGTGTATTATTGCTACACAAACATTATATTGCAGTTTTAGTGTCGCCAACTCCGTTTCTAATACGCAAAAAGACTGTAAACGTGCGTCTATGATTATTTTTAGTATTTTCGATCTCCCCCGTCTGTGTGCGAAGGGGGCGGGCAGTTTACACACACGCAGCTGCTACATGCAGCACACACACACACACACACACACACACACACACACACACACACACACACACACACACACACACACACACACACACACACACACACACACACACACACACACACACACACACACACACACACACACACACACACACACACACACACACACACACACACACACACACACACACACACACACACACACACACACACACAGCGGAGATGGCGGAGAGTGCTCCAAGGTGTGGTTAAACTTTACCCGTCTCGATGCTCGTTACCAAAAGTGCAATAAGAGTTTAGATGTCAGGGCGGTAACACGAGCAATTTGTCTAAACGTTTAGCAAAAGTGCTCCACATCCAGACGGAGGAATGCACCGGGTTCCACCGTCTCTCTAGCAGCTCTGTAGCTCCATCCACGAGTAACGTTTCCACGTCAGGTGTTCTGTATGCACGCAGCAACACACCGAGTTAACTACATTATACACACATGGGTTAATGAGTAGAGGTAACTGAGTTATTTATTTTGTTAAAGTTTCAGCTATTCTGTTTACAGTTCTGTCATCACATTATTTAATACGATTTGTTAAAACGTTGTTGTTTCTTTTGATGTGAAATATTATGTATTTAATTTAAATAAAAAGCAATGTTAGTTTTGTTCACAATTCGTTTATTTAGTTTACCTTATTTTTTTCTCCAAAAGAACCGATAAGAGTACCGTTAAAAGACCGGGCCGATAAGCGGTATGGATAAAAGTAGTAGTATCGTTAAAACCTTAACGATACCCATCCCTCCTTATGATACGGTGTGATGCAGGAAATACCAAGAAAATCAAATAAGGAATCCAGTTTCACTCACCACTTCTGATACTGTGCTTGAAACTCCAGACCCAGTAAATGGCCAGATACCGAGGTCATTGTTACCGTCACATTCTGGAGATGGATGGAGATATAAAGAGATATTTAAAGCACAAAAGAACAGACTTATAGGTGCTTGTGTGTAAAGGTCTTGTATTTTCTTATAACACTTACCTGGCCAAAGAGATTATATTCATACTCGTAGATTTTATTAAACTTTGACATCCCTTCTCTCTAAAATGGAAAAGAAGACAATCAGTACTGAAGCAGACACACAAATATAGAAATCTTAGAAACAGATTGACATTTATCATTTATATTACTATGCTCTGATTTCAGGAGATATACAGTAAGGATACAAAGTCAGGTTATACAAGACGTTACTCCATATGGATTATAACACATAAGATTTGTATTTCAATGTTATGATCAGGTTTATTATTCACTGGATTAGCCAAAAAAATGAGTGCCAATATTTCTATACACAGTTAATTTACTAAGTCTGAACATTTTCACGAGACGTGGCAACCCTTCCTTGATATGTTGAGGCTTGGCAGTTCCTGGTTACTTTTCGACATATAATACCACATACAGTATAAACTGATATGGTATAATGCAGTACTGAACTACTAATCTACATCGTATTTCCAGTATCTTAATTTGGGCAAAATACAACAATAACATGCTCTTACATGTTTAAAAAGTACTTTTGATACTTCTGGGGTAGGGTAATGTTGTGAATCGAGTGGCCCCATGGTGGTGGTGGGGTTATGGTATGGGCAGGCGTATGTAATGGACGACGAACACAGGCCACCCTAACCCTAATTCTCTCAATATTTGAGAGAAATGGTTATTTTGTGCATATAGAACATGTTTTAGATCTTTGAGTTCATCTCATAAAAAATGGGAGCAAAAACAAAAGTGTTGCGTTTATATTTTTGTTCAGTGTATATATATCAATATTCCAATTACTTATAGACTATTCTGCACTATTTATATTCTATTCTATTTCATTTACTTGCACTATTATCTGTTTAATTGTGTTGCACTGTTGGAGGAGCCTGTGACATAAGAATGTCATTGTCATAACTACACTGTAAGCCTTGAATCAGTGTTCCTTCTTTAAATACCGTAAAGCACTGATTTATAGCACTATCTGTGTATTTTACACAATGTGAGAGAAGACAGGGCTCACCCTCCTCGCGTTGCCATCAGACATGATGGCTGCGATGCCTTTCGCCGCATCGTTCTTCTCCGCCACGCAGAGGACCCTCCGGATCTGACCCCGGACCTGCCCCTGGCCCCGGTTCATGTCTGCCTGCTGCGCTGGAGGAGGAGGAGTGTCAGCCGGACACCGGTCACTCTGCGCCGCACGGAAACACCTCCGAATGAAGCCGAGCCTCTGCTGTAATCCGGGTCTAAGCAGAGATCTACCGAGCAGCGCTAGCATCCCTCCCCGCTCTGAGGTGCAGCCGCGCCGGCTTCCTGCACGCTGACCTCCGACTGAGCTGGATCCTCTCTGTTAGCATGTTAGCTCACCAGCTAAAGACATTTCATCCACTCACTAAACCTACCACACAGTTGTAAAGTTGTGACAGCTGTTGACAAACTTCATTCACAACGAATTATAAAGTTAGAAAATGAATTCCGGTCTATCAAAAGTGTTTAATTAAAGGTTTAAGAGAAGCAGCATCGAGCATCGACCTAATGGACCAACTGTTAGCTCTGTTTACAAATTCCGCGCTCGACTGTCAAATAGTGCCGTAAAACTGTCGTAAAACTGTCGTAACGACCAAACGTCTGAATAAAACCAAATACATAAACATTAATGTACAGTAATTTCATTATTTTAACCGATTGATTGATGCATACATGGTTGACGTGTTTTTATATTAATAATACGTTTTTCATAATAACTATTATAGTGTAAATATTAATGTTTCACGAATGTATTTCTCAAACAGATAATCCACCCTAAATCCAAAATTGTCACATGTACGAACCAAGACAGTAACTAACAAAAAAAGGTATTTAACATAATTTCCTCGGTATTTTTCCCACATTTTTAACAGGTTGTTTTTAATTTTAGACGTCGTTTTTCTGAAATGTGAATAATTTCTGGAATTACTCCACCAAAACAATGTTATTTGAGGCATGGAGAGTGTTATGAAAAAGGCCATCAGTTTAAGATATAAACACGTTTCATTGCAGCTCCATACTTTCCTAGTATCTTCGTTATAAGTTGTCTAGTACTTCGTAGATATAATAGAGACCCTGTTGTGACACTAATTTTGATTATTTGTTTAATTTCTAAAGCAATGCAGGTTCTTAATTCAAGCACAAAGTGTAGAAAATCCAACTGCACAGCCAACCCAGCCAAATAAACAATATATGATAAATCCCAAAATAAAACATGTTAAGATTAAATTATATTTATCTAGTTTTCATACTAATACCATGTAATCATGATAAGCAAAATATATGAAATTTCAGTTTTAGGGTGGAATTCCTCCAGATGGGAGTTGGATTTGATCACCTGACAAGACTACAACCAGCTGGGTAAACATGGCGTCTGTCTCTGGATGTGAAAATTACATGTAGCGCTACAGGCTGTTAGCGGTGTGTGTGTGTCGCTCAGACGTCTCGCTTTTTAGCCCAAAACAGAAACGTGGTGGAGACTACGCATGAAGAAATTATGCTGAAAGAAGAGAGGTGCTTCAATGATGCTGCTGTGAAGAAAAAATTCTCTCTGATCATCATGAATGGTCTGACGCCAGCACGGAGCCTCTGATTGGCGCAGGATAATTGCTTTTGTTAACAGATATTAGTATTTCATGTGGAGGAGGCTACTGATTTGAGACATATCAAGGACCTTGGACTCTCTTTAGCAGGGGCGCAGTTGGATTTGTCGGGCCCACTATGCTGTGGGACCCCCTTTTTTAAATGGTATAATCCACTTGCTTTTTCCTTTTCTTAGTCTGGGAATCTCCAGGTTATTTTAACCTCACTGACAGGCAGAATGGTCCACCTGACAGCTGGTTTATGACTTTTTAACTGTGCTGTGTGTTGTGCTTCTGACTGGTTTCGATGATACATTCAAGCCTGCAGCTGTTACTCTAAGGGACTTTTATTTTGTTTCCCTCGTTTACTAATTTGCGTTGTGCCTTTGTAGTCATCTTTGCTGGACGCCTGTTTCAAGGGAGAGTAGTCACAGTACTAAATGCTCCCCAATTGTAGAAATTGTGTCTAACAATGGACTGATGATATCTGATATCTAAACTCTTGGAGATTACTTTGTTACCCTGGCCAGTTTTATTGAAATCAACATTTCTTGATCTTCTGAGATCTCTTTTTAGTGAGTCATGTCAGCAGACCCATCTTGTGTATAGCAAATACAAATATTTGAGTGATTATTATAGGTCAAAATATCCTCAAACAACACCTCTAGTCCTTTCCTTTCTCTAGGAATCTCTGACAGGCAGAATGGTCCACCTGACAGCTGGTTTATGACTCTCTCCTGTGCTGCTCTGTGTTTTCTCATGCCTTGCTCATCAACACAACAATGATAGGCTCTCCTGACGTGGTGGCTTTCACTAAAGAGGATGATTTTGGGCAGGCAGATCCCGACCCCTGGGCCATCCCCGAGGAGTTTTCTGTCCCTCTATCTCCAATCTCTGACTCCAACCCCTGGGCTAAAACCTCCTACGCCAAGTTCACCAAAGACTTCATCCTCATCTCCGAGTTCTCCGAGCAGGTCGGCCCTCAGCCTCTCCTCACCATCCCCGAAGACCCCAAAGTCTGCGGCACCTTCGACCTCAACTACTTCTCCCTGCGCATCATGTCGGTGGACTACCAGGCCTCCTTTGTGGGGCATCCGCCCGGCAGTGGGTACCCGAGGCTCAGCTTTGTGGAGGACTCCAGGGTGGTGCTGGGAGACTCAAAGGAAGGAGCGTTTGCATACGTCCATCACCTCACGCTTTACGACCTGGAGGCGAGGGGCTTCGTGCGACCGTTCTGCATGGCGTACGTCTCGGCTGACGAGAGGAAAATCATGCTGCAGTTTCAGGAGCTTTCCCTCCGCTTCTGTCAGGCGTCCGAGTGTCTGAAGGCTGGGAACAGGAGGGCGTTTGCCAAGGAGCTCCAGAGGAAGCTGCGGGATCTGGAGTAAGAACTTCCATATAACTTCCTACTTGCTAATATATTATCTTATATCTTTTCAAATCTGTGTTTCAATCATTTAAGTAAAGAGTGAACAGAAAAAACATTGACATTTTGTCCAAGGCATTAATGGACAATCCATTTTCGGGCCCTGGTACAAAAAATTGTCGTTGACCCCGAATTATTTCTACTCCTTTTTAATGGATTACTTCACCCAGAAAACCATCCATTGTGTATCATTTACTCAAGCCATGTTATCTTGTGTTCTTGAAGAAAAGCATTGTTTTTATTGCATGCCTCCATGGTGAACAAGGAATTAGGAAGAACAAGGAATAGTCTTGATGAATTGAATAAAAACCAAAACCTTATCAAAACATAAGCTTACAAACTCTGAAACAACTCATGCATTTATCAAGTTGTATGCTCACAGGCAACTATCTAAACATATGCATTTTCACCTGAATCTTACTATTTAATACAATTTATGGAAATCAATCAAAACATTTAGAGATATTGTATTCACTAGCTGCTAAATGATGTACCAACAGACGAGTATTACCTCCCTAGAGTTGATTGCATGGTCTAGCTAAGGAACCCTAACCCTAACCTCACAGTTGTTGAGGTCCCATGTCACCGGTTTATAGTATTTCTTGTGCAGTAGTTTCCTGATGACGCAGAAGCTCCTCTTCGGAAAAAACCACCCGATATTCCCCTTCCTAATTGTGTGTTTCCTCCCCTCAGGTACACTCACTCGGTGCTGCAGAGGGAGGAGGGTCTGCAGAGAGAGGCTGGGACTCAGCGCATGTACTCCGCTCACGCCGTGGAGAAAGCCAACGAGCTCGCTAACGTGGAAAAAAGCATCTACGAACACCGAGACCTGCTGAGACAGATCAGCTCCTACAATAAACGTCCGCGCCGAGACCCTCAAGCCGTCAGCTGCCAGAGGTGCATCAACGAGTGCTTGATCGAATGCGAGCAGCTGATAGACAAATATGCAAAGCTTGCCAGGCCTTTTAGCTACAATGACAAAGATGAAACGGGGCAGGCCGTCGATGCTGGAGGTGACGAAGAAGGGGATGACGAAGGCGTTAAGCGAAGGCCGTCCTACACGCCACAGCTGATCAAAGCCAAGTCTGCAAAGTGTTTCGACAAACGCCTGAAGACGCTGCCGGAGCTGTGCGACGTTACTTTCTACGACGCCACCGTGACGCTCCTGAAGGACACGGAGAAGGGTTTCCGGGGGGATCTTTGCTACCTTCACACACAACGCCTGGACAAGGCACTACGCAGGAAACAGAGAGTTACCAACTTCCTGTTTGAGGAGGACCTCGGGGACGACGATGAAGAGGATGAAAGGGGGACCCTGAGACCATTCTGTGCTGTGAACCATGCTGTCGATAACTATACTCCTTTAAATCCACCTCATATTGTGCTTGGAACAGAACCTCTAGTGTTGGATGATCTGGAGCCTCCGGGTCCTCTCAACCCCGGCCATACTTCAGAGGCCGAACCTGGGCTTGTGGAGAGCCATCTGGAGTCCTCCCCTTCAGATCCAACTCTGGAGACTCAAGGGAGCTCAGAAGGGAACATAGGAAGCTTCAGCAGCGATAAGAGCGGACTGGATCTCGCAGAGAAGCAACTGAATCGGGCTAAATCTCAAGCTGCCGATCCTGATTGTGAAATGACCAATGAACCGGACATGGAGAGGGAAAGCAGCAGCAGCGAAGATTTGGAGACAACCGCTGGGGATGATGATGGAGACGGGACTCCCGTGTCACTTCTGGAGGTTGTGTCCGAGCTGGAAGCCAGCAGAGAAGACGAGTGTGAAGGAATAACTGACGGGGCTTCGGATATATTGATTCCTTTGGACTCGGCTTGCTGTATGGCCCAGGAGGGTTTCCTTTACGAAGCCTCTCCAGCAGAGAGAGCTCCTTGTGTTGGCCAAAGCTCCAACTCGCAATCCCCAGTTGTCAACCAGGAGCCTCAGGCCCTTCTCCCCCTCCAGAACGACTACACGGTGGGCTCTCCGGGCTCAGAAAGCCCCGCCACTGGACTGGAGTTGCCTGTCGGGCTCCTCGGAGATGCCGTTTCCCGAACCTCATTGGAGGAAGGGGCGGACTGTACCATGAGTGCGTCTACAGGGTCCGATCGGGCTGCTTCACCTCTTGGCTACGGGGGAGTTGTGACCCTGCGCCAGAGGAAGAAGGCCGGACAAGGAGCGCTGAAGTTTGTGCGACAGTATCCGTTTGCCATGCAGGCGCTGTGGTGTCTGCTGAGCGGCCGCACGCTGGTGGTGCTCGGGGCCGACGAGGGGAGGGTCCGCCGGCTCGTTTCTGCTCTCGCTCTCTTTGTGCCGGCGCCGGGGAAATGTGGCGAGAGAGTTCAAGCCTGGCTGTCCTGTCCCTTCACCCTCACCGACCTGCAGAGGTGGAAACTCATTGGCTTACAAAGGTATTTCCAATTTCTATTAAAAGCATTTTAAGTAAAACTCTTTGATGAGGAAAGAGAAAACCCCTAAAACTATAATAGGGCCCCTTTAATATAAATAAATGGACAGGTTTATAATTTGTCAAATTAACATTGTAAGTTATGTAATTCTTTATTTAAGTTTGAGCTAACTTTAAGACTTGTTATAATGCAAGGTATTTTTATCCATAATGTAATATAACAATGTTTTTATTAATAATATAATTCGGCAAAGAAACAAATAAACTTGTCAAATACATGCAGAGAGCAATATTGGCTCCAAAATGCTGTAGCTTTTAATTATTATTATTATTAAGTATTATTTAAATGGAATTCTACGGTCAGATAACTGTAACGAAAAGATGTACTAAAAATAAAATGTTTGCTTATAAAACACAGAACATTTGTGATGAATTGTGAGGACGTTTTGCTAAACACTGCAAGATTGACTTACTTTACTTTAGTTTTTTTTAGCTAGAAAACCAACTTTTCTTTGAGAAGTCAAGGTAACAGTCTGAGTAATGTCCTCTTTGTACTTCACATCAAACCCTACTATACAGTTACTCATCCTGAGTGACTCATTCCTCGATGACTCACGCAAAAAACGATTCAATTGTTACCCCTCCGGCCTCAAATCCGTCCTTCAGATTATTTTCCATTCGCTCGTCTTCGTAATGATTGTGGGCTTCAGAGTAATCCAATATTTTGCCTTGAGAGAAGAGACCGCATCTTAATGAACACATTTCTTTGTAGAGAAAGTTGTAGGAGCTGAGTGAGTCAGAAGTCGGGGTGGGGTTTCCGATCAGAAACCTCTGGGTGTATTTATTATTGGTTCAGTAGATGCTCATAGCTTAAGACGTACCAAATCATGACACCTCTGTGAAATGTTATTTAGTTGTAGTTAAATCATAACGAGTACAAAAAGAGACACACCCAAAATTACAGAATTGTAGAGACAAAACATTAAACTAATTATAGGAGGTAAATGTTATATGTGGACGTATATTAGTGGCTTTAAATTAAAGTAAACCCTATAATAGTTATAATTTCAGTCTATTTTTTATTTATGTTTTGCAGTTTATAAATAGGAAATATATTTACTAAAAAGGTTAGAGGTAAAGATACAGCGCTCAATGTTGCAAGTAAGCAAGCCGTTAATATCACCCGATACAAATGGCAAAAAAGATCGTTAAAAATAGTTATTCATATAAAAAAATAATATAAAATAAAGCCATTAAGATGATAAAGCAAATAAAAAGGCATGTGAAGGCACTACAGGTTATTGGAAAACAATGCATTAATCCATATTTTAACAAAAACATATTAAAGAATTATTTGTATATGTCTTTATAAAGCCAACTAGTGTGTGTGTGTGTGTGTGTGTGTGTGTGTGTGTGTGTGTGTGTGTGTGTGTGTGTGTGTGTGTGTGTGTGTGTGTGTGTGTGTGTGTGTGTGTGTGTGTGTGTGTGTGTGTGTGTGTGTGTGTGTGTGTGTGTGTGTGTGTGTGTGTGTGTGTGTGTGGTGTGTGTGTGTGTGTGTGTGTGTGTGTGTGTGTGTGTGTGTGACAGAGTGGCGTCCCCTGTCGGCTCCAGCATGCTTTACTCTCTGTCGCGCTACAGCCGCTACATCTCCATCCTGGACGTCGACCAGAAAACGCTGCGCTGTCCTCCGTACCGAGGCCAGCTGCTCGCCAACATCGCCGACCATCGCACCTCCATCCGCCGCGGCTCCACCTTCTTCCTCCACCTGCAGAGCACGCTGTGTGAGATGGCAGCCAAGGCCTTCCTGTTGACCTTCACCCACCACCTGCACCTCCCCGTCAGCTGCACCGAGGGGCCGGAGGGGGTGGAGGGCCGGCGCCGCTGCTTCCTGCAGGGACAGCTGGGTCTGGGGCACGAGGACAGCCAGATCCTTCTCTACCTCAGCCAGCTCGTCACGCAGCACTACCTGCAACCCGCCACCGGGGGCAGCGCAGCGGCAACCAGCTTCACCTTCAACTACACCACCAGCGTTTTATACAAAATCTGATTTGAACCTGAGGATTCCCACATATAGTTTTAGCAAATATCATCATGGACTCTTTGTTTTTAAATGGACCAAAGGAGGATTTTAAAGAGGGCCAGGAAAAACTCTTAAACGGTTTTCGTTTTATTTAGTGTGGAAGCTGTCTTTCTCTCTGCCTTGCTGTCTTTTTGTCTTGTCGTCCTTCTTCCTCTACGGGGAGGAAAACGGAGACAGTTGTGAATGTCAGTGAGCATTTTGTCTGTATTTGGTCCAGAACACAATCACAAACCAAACACAGCACACGAAGGTCAGTCGTATTTATTGTCATTGTGTGTTTTAATGGAAATGTTACTTGCGCTGGCTTGTTTAGGGTCATTTCCGCCCTTTCTCCCCACCACACACACACACACACACACACACACTCTGTGTTAGCTAACCATAGCTCTGTGTTGACATCCACCAATCACAGTTTACAGCTATGATAATCTTAGCTATGTATTTTAAGGATTACTGCAACATTCTCACGTATGCTGACATTATCTGCCCGTGAAATCTGATCAACAGGCTTATCACAGCTGGTTTTGTGACATGCCTCTCTTCCAAATCAACCTCCTGAAGCCTATTCCTTTTTTATATTTCTTTTATGAGCCAATTTCAAACGCACATTCCTGCAGCAATCTTCATTTTATATCCAAATAGAGACACAATGTTGGATGTAAGCTGAGTGGATTTGTGGGCATGGATTAAACATTCCTTACCTTAAATTGGTGATGCATGAGAAAGTAATATGTGCTGCGTGAACTACACACGGAGAGCCCCATGTGATATTTGCATGTCCGGAAATCATACTCACCCATGTTGGGCCGGTGTCACTATTAAGGGCTCGCGGAGCATTTTCATGGATATTACTCACACCGTGCAGGAAATGTACTTCAACCTAAATGTAGTGAATTTCACTGTTGTCTTAAAAGTTGTCTGAGAGTGTTGTGGTGTCAGCATGAGACTGTCTTGTGCTCGGGTGAATCACCGTGTTGATAATATTTCTGTTTCGTTGTAATTGGATGAAGATGCTGAAAGAGTTTGGGGTGACGGGGATGATGTTCTACCGAGTTTATTATAGGGGAAAGAATGATTTCCTGTGCCATCGAAAACGAGCTAACTTGAATTAGGACAGCTGCCTATTATTTATTTTTCTTCTGAGCAGCCATTGCTGGATGTGTGATAGGAAACAAAACTTGTGTGTATTTATTGCTTTAGGACAAATTTGGATTATGACCATCATGAAAAGTACGCTTCGATTTTCTCTTCGCAGCATTCTGGAGAAAAAAAGGAAATCTTTTACAGGCCTTATTATGCTTTTTGGGGTTTTCCCTTTCCTCTAGTGTGCTACAAGGGTTTTTAGTGCATGTAAATGGTCGGTAAAGGCTAAATTCCCAAGATGTCTCTCCCACACACTCCGCCCTCTGCCTGAAACACCTCCGTTGGACTCCTATTGTTTACTTCCGTGACATATTGACATATCTAACATTCGTGCTCCCAGTGGCTCCAACATATTGAATGTGATGGGCTAAGGGGCGGGACATCTCTTAGTATTTGACCAATCATATCCGAGCTGGCCAGCTAACCAATCAGAGCAGACTGGGCTCTGGTTTCAGACAGAGGGTGAAAAGAGGTGCGGCAGCACTGGCAGTATGTCACAGGAGAGGAACTAAATACAAATATTAACCAGAAAATCAGCATAATAGGGCCCCTTTAAGTTTCTGCCACATCGGCCAGTTTAACACTTAAGAAGCGTATCGATGGTATTTCCAGATTTGACTAATTCTGTGGCTTCAGTATTGGAGATGTAATTCCGTATCTTAGAATGGTAAATGTTTTAATATTTCTTTAATGCTTGAATAACACATTTTACTGCTATTTTTTTGAAAGTTTCCTCCCTATAATGCAAAAAGGTGAATGTAATCTGATAAGCCATACCACAGTGTGCTTAACACGTCGTCACTCAGTGTCCTTATGTTGCCATGTCATGCCCACCTTTTGTATCATCACGAGGCGGCGTTGATGCCATTGATCTGACTAAAGCACGTTGTGAATGTCTTTGCCGCTTAATGTAAATGTTGATATTCATTTATCCCATTAAATTATTTGAATCCATTTCCTTTTGTGTGTGTGGATCATGACTCTCTCTCTCTGTCTGTCTGTCTGTCTGTCTGTCTCTCTGTCTGTCTGTCTGTCTGTCTGTGAGATACTGACAGAAAGCTTCCCTCAGATCTTCAGTAAACACTCCAACAATCATGTGTGACTTGCTTTGGCGATGACGGATGTGGGAGAGTTGAGGTGTCATGAATAATAAATGCTGTGAAAGCTAATTGCTCTGCTGGAGATCAAGTAGAAATACTCTGTTAGAATGTGAAGTCCTGCATTCAAAATGTATTTCAATTCGTGTTAGCATCAAAAGGACTACCAGATGTAAATAGATTCATTATTATGAAATGTATTTATTATAAAATAATTATTCATTCATGCTGTGAGTATCTGGGAAAGCGCTAAAATAAATGTAATGAATTATTATTATGCAGAATCGCTCGTCAGATTACATCTACTATTGGATTATTTTTATTGATGCATTCATGTGTTCATTCATTTAATATTGCAACTAGAAAATGTGGAACAAATGTTAATCACATAGTTAAATGTATAATATATATTGATCGTATAGGTTAAACCTAAAACTGCAAGTGCAAAGTAATGACTCAAGTTATCCACAAGAAGATATTTGACTCCAAATTGTAATGGAGTAGAAGTGTAGGGTAGTAAAACAAATTAAATACTCCAAAAAACTACTTCATTGTAGTTTGGTACGGTGCTCAAGTAAATGTACATAGTTATATTACTCTACTGAAAAATATTACAAAAGTGTGGTTTTGGCTGTTGGTGGTGAGGAAAGGGATAGTGCTAAATTAAATTATCAATCAATTATCAGTAAAAATGTGGATTATTGTCTTTGAAACATGAAAAAAGCCAATAAAGTTATTCAAAACTCCCCTCCACAAACAAATATGTTGTTGCTATATTTGAATGTTTGTGCTTCACTTTACAGAAAGATGTTTCTGCAGAGATTGCCACCAGAAGGATATTTCCATCATAATTCAAGTGAGTCATTTCATACCTTAAAGGTGGGGAAAAGATTGTTCCACTCTTGACCTGACTATCAACATCGGCACCTCTGTTGTTTCCCCGACCCAGACTGCAAGGAATCTGGGTGTGACCCTAGATAACAACCTGTCCTTCACTGCAAACATCGCTGCTACAACCCGCTGCTGCAGATACACACTTTACAACATCAGGAGGATGCGTCCCCAGCTGACCCAGAAAGCCACGCAGGTTCTGGTCTAGGCTCTCGTCACCTCACGCATAGACTACTGCAACTCCCTCCTGGCTGGTCTACCTGCATGTGCCATCCGACCTCTGCAGCTCATCCAGAATGCAGCGGCTCGTCTGGTCTTCAACCTTCCTAAATTCTCCCACACCACGCCGCTCCTCCGCTCCCTCCACTGGCTTCCGGTAACTGCTAGAATTCACTTCAAGACACTGGTACTTGCGTACCATGCTGCCAATGGATCTGGCCCTTCCTACATCCAGGACATGGTTAACCCGTACACCCCAGCACGTGCACTCCGCTCTGCATCAGCCAAACGACTCGCTGCGAAGGGGACCCAAGTTCCCATCAGCAGAAACACGTGGGTTTGCTATCCTGGCTCCAAGATGGTGGAATGAGCTCCCATTGACATCAGGACAGCAGATAGCTTACACACCTTCCGGCGCAGACTGAAAACTAGTCTCTTTCGACTCCACCTCGAGCGATAGAATTACTAACAAAGCACTTATATACTAACAAAGGACTGGCTTATCTAAAGCCAGTTGAGTAGCACTTGAAATACTTGGTTGGCTCTATGAAACCTGATGTTCTTATATGATTCTGTTTTCTTCAAGGTTGTGTCTTCCTGGTCGAATGTACTTATTGTGAGTCGCTTTGGATAAAAGCGTCAGCTAAATGCAATGTAATGGGTAGGTAAAAATGGAGAAACCAGCACGAGTGCGCTAGAATTTGAAAGTACGCAACCAAAAAAATCTGCCCCTTCCTTCAGACTTCCTTACAGAGCCCCTCCTCCAACTCACACGAACGCACACATGACCAATGAGGGCACAAGCACGAGATGGAAGGCTGACAGGCAGGTAGGCCATCCTGTTACTTTAGCCGGGCCGGCTCAGATGATTGGTCGTGCTTTTTACAGCGCCACGGCTTCCACAGATGATATGTTTTTATGTATTTATTGTCAAAGCATTTCATGTATTCATTGCCATCGGGATGTTAAGAGCATTCCATGGAATATAACACGTGTTTCTGAAGTGAATTACCTACTCCACCTTTAATTGAATCATGCAATACATAAAATAACAGGTAAATCAGAATGGTTTTATTTAAAATTACATCACAAAAATAATTGAAGAAAAAAGTTTAAAACATTAACATTTCAAAACAAAATTTCCCCAAGCACTCTTTAAATGAAACATTAGATTTTGAAAATGGCCTACACAGTGGGAGACTAGCTGGAATGACGTCCTGATCCAGAATCAGCTAACCTCAACAAGTCGAAGGCTTAAGTTAGATAAAAAAAACACAGATAAACAAATGTAAGCAGTACAATATGCCCCCTCTCATTTACTCTTCTTCGCTAACCTTGTTATTGAAAATACCAAATACTGATCCCTGTAAGGGCGACTGAGCGTAATGCTGAGGTCTCAGTGATTTGTTTCTGATGCCGGCGATTGAAATAATGACAAGGTTGCTTTGAGGTTTTGAGAGTGCACAGATGGAGGCTGGGTGAGCCTCGATCCTCAGCGAGAAAAAAGGCAGGCTGTCCAAAAACGTCACTCAGCCAGAACATCCTCTGCATCCACAGTGAGTGCATTCGATGATCCTTCCCTGCAGAGGAGAAAGGGAAACCGGCCATTTAGACACAAAGACAAACTCTCTTAGGCACATGTGTCAAACTCAAGGCCCCGGAGCCAAATCAGGCCCGTGGTGGATTTAACTTCGGCCCGCAGGATAATTTGTAATTCCCATTAGATCTGGCCCGCCGGTATATTGCACGCACACCTTCCCTTCATCCTGAGGGTCTCCTCCGCTCAGAGCCGGACCCCAAACATTGATGACCTTGCACCCAAGATGAGATGCCAAGTGTCTGAGCTAGCATCTCAGAGCAGCACACTGAGTTCAATGGATGCTTCCTTCTGCACTTTCACTCTCACGACAACAGGGCATGTTTGTTTCTCTTTGAGGGAATTAGTTTTGTTGAAGCTGTTGTTGGCCTGTGGGAAAATGTGATCATAAGAAATGACTCTGGAAAAGCTGCAGATAGAGCCATGAGAAATGCAACTGATTATTTAATGTTGTTTTTATAGGCAATAAGTTAAGCTTAGTTAGTTCCAGGTTTAATGTGTGCAATAAGTTCATTTCAATAAGTTCTGCAATAAACATTGAACCAGTCCGGCCCTCGAGTAGCACCCATTTTTGTATGTTGGCCCACTGTGTATTTGAGATTGACCCCCCCTGTTCTAAGGGATCGTTTTGGAAGATAAACGTTAATGAGAATCATTTGTAAGAAATCTGTCAGACTTACGACTTCCAGCTTGCTCTTGGGGACTCTGCAGATGCAGTTGGTTCCGAAGTTGGTGTCTCTGGTTTGGATGCAGCGCAGGCAGCACAGGTTCTCGTAGCCCTGCTTCTTCCACTTGGCAATCAGGTTCTTGTCTGCGTAGCCTTCCTTTATACAGTACTCATACAGCTCTGTCAGGGGACACACAGGGAGAATCACTTATTGGGCATCTAGTGTAGTATGACTAACTGTATAAATGCTGGAAAAAAAGGGGGCAAAAGTGCTGGACAATGTTAAATAAATTATTCAGGAAAATAAGAATTCTGGAAATGTTGAATTCTCAATCAATTGTTACCTACATAAAAGGAGATTTAAAAAGGTAGGGAAGGTAAGTATGGAGAAACCAGCTCGAGTGCGCTAGAATTTGAAAATACACAACCGGAAAAAAATCTGCCCCTTCCTTCAGACTTCCTCACAGAGCCCCTCCCCCAACACACACATGACCAATGAGGGCACGAGGTAAGTTTGTGCACAGATGGAAGGCTGACAGGCAGGTAGGCCATCCAGTTACTTTAGCCGGGCCGGCTCAGATGATTGGTCGTAATTTTTACAGTGCTACGGCTTCCACAGTTTTTTATGTATTTATTTTCAAGGCATTTAATATATTCATTGCTATCGGGATGTTAAGAGCATTCCATGGAATATTACTAGAGATGTCCCGATCTGATCGGGGATCGGAGCCGATCACGTGATTTTCAAGAAATCGGGGATCGGGATTCTAATTTTTTTTAATAATTTTATTTAGTGTTACAAAACAAAAATGACCATGTTCACGTCTTAAAGTCATCCTGAGGACTTAGTTTTGGTTTCAAATTACACAACATCATGTATGTGTTGCTTCTTTTGAGCTTGTTTAGACCTGTTTGCTTATTCCTCTGAAATCTGGCAACAGAGTGGGCGCAGTGTCTAATAGTAGCAGCAAGCTAACGAGAGGCTACGTTCAGCTGGTGACTCGGGACAGAGAACATGTCAGGAGTTTGGAAGTATTATGAAATTGAAAGCGAAGGCAGTGTAACAGCCAGATGCAATGTTTGCAAGGCGGAGGTTCCGCGTGGTGGAAAGAACAGAGCTACGTTCAACACGACCAATCTAATACGCTACCTGAGAAACAAACACCAACAACAACACGGCGAGTACACAGCGGCCACTCAGGTAACGGCACTGAAACAACCGACACTTTCAGAGACTTTCAAAAGGAAAGAGAAACTGCCCCAGAACAGTGAAAAGGCCAAAACATAGCAGCCAAGATAGCTGAATTCACCGCGTTGGATGACCAGCCGTTATCGGTTACCTTTGTTTTCTCTTAATGCGTTGCATAAAGATCGGATCGGGAAAAATCGGTATCGGCAGATTGTCAAAATCAAATGATCGGAATCGGATCGGGAGCAAAAAAAGGTGATCGGGACATCCCTAAATATTACAAAGTGTTTCTGAAGTGAATTACCTACCCCACCTTTAAGAAGTGTGACACATATTTGCAAAAAATCTTGACAAGTAATTTAGTAACACGTTAAAATGTTATTCAAACACACATTTCAACAGATAACATATACTGTATGTCTGACTTCCAAGGTAGCATTGTATTCAAATGCTGAGGTAGATGAAAGAAGAACAAGAGAAGTGAAGGGAAACATTAGACAATTCAACAGGTAGAGATTAAACTGTGTACCTCTGCTGATGGCTTTCCTTTTGTAGAAGAGGTCGTAGATGTATCTACTCCTCTGATGATGCAGCCTGAAAATCGGCCAAAGCGACTCCACCTTTCGCTTCCCCTCGTGAGGCTCGGTTTCAGCTGGGACACAGAGACAACACAGAGAAGTTAGCTTTGGTTAGCAGAAATGTAAAATAGGTACAACTGATTGGGTTGTAAAGCTCCTCTTTGGGCTCAGTGTGAATTGTACATTTCATTTAGCTGATGCTCGGTCTTATTTACAACTCTGTACAGCAAATATAGATTTATTTTAGTTTGAGCCATGTGACCTTCAGTTTTCAATTAGTCGGTTGTTCTTTCATGTTAAAGCCAGTACTTCATGGGACTGCTCTAAGGAAAATTTATGATTTTTTTTGACACCACCCGGTTTAATGCATAACATGCAATACTTGTATTGTGGCTTCGTGACACAAATGACACCCTTTCAATAATAAATACTGAACAATTGCATCTGATTTAACTGCAACCTCTTCCAGAGCAGCTAGTCGATTGATGATCAACACACGTTTCCTCCAATCGTGTTACACAGCTTGTATCTATTACATTACATGTTCAGACGCTTTTATCCAAAGCGACTTACATACTCAATACTGTGGGCAATCCCCACAGGAGCACTTTGGGGTGAAGGGTCTCGGGGACAAAACGACATGCTGACTGCTGTGGGGTTTGAACCTGTGTTCCAATGATCCGAACACCAACGCACTAGATACAAATAGGATTTTTCTTTTACTTTTAATATTATATTTTTTATTATATCATAACTTAGTACTTTTTTCTTAACATAGGTAACATTAAGCCGTCTGTGGCTCTTTCCTGCTGTAATGATGCAAATGTCCCCTCTGTGGGACTAATAACGGTATTCTGATAACCCACTGCGCCACACGCCTCCCATATTAAAAATGTGACCAGCAGCATTGCCCATGGATAGATTCATTAAAACATTAAACTAAATGCATATCTCTTAAAGACAATGAGAAGTAAAGGCTCGTATTACTATCACTAATAACTTTTGAAAGAACATCCCATAACATTAATCTGTTTGCAACATATATATATATGAACATTCAAATTACTATTCTGCAATATTTCTATTATTTTCTTGCACTAGTATCTGTTTTATTGTGCTGCACTGTTGGAGGAGCCTGTGACCTAAGACTGTCATTGTCATAACTACACTGTAGCTGCTGCACACATGACAATACAAGCCTGAACCCTTGACACATAGCAGCTAGTCGTTTGATGAACAACTCAAGTTTCCTCCAATCGTGTTAAACAGCTTGTGTATCTATTACAAATGTCACCAGCATCGATTCATTATAACATCTCAAATCTAAATGCAAATCTCTTAAAGCCAATGATAATAAATACATATTGATATTAGCTGCGTGTTTTAGCTTTAGCTTCGCGGCTACATGTTGTTGGACCGTTGGTACTTTCCCTTCTTCTAACGGCTCACCTTCTCTCATTTTCTGATCCAGCTCGTCCAACGTGGGCTCGATGAGCTCCCAGCCGTCCGGGGGAGGCTTCCGACTTCTCTTTACTTTGGGCATTTTGCTCTGTTTTGTAGAAATATAAAAGAACAAAAGACTATACGTGTTTTCGTTTTTAATTTTGCGAAACACTCGTCTCAGGCGCCAATAATTTACGTCACGCGGGGGTCCATTTCAACGTCTCGTCCCTCTAATGACGTCACCACTCCAAATGTTGATAATTTATTAATCAGCGTTTAACAATGAATTGTTATCTTATGATATAGTAACTCACCATTCACCTTTAATTAAACACATATTAATGTCAGTTTACACATATTCGCTTATATTTAACCAACGTAGGTTTCTTTCTATCGTTACTGGTTTATTGCATCACATTAGAACACTAACAGAATGCCTGACGAAAAATAACATAGCTTTGTTTCTAGTATTTTACTACTCGCATAATTAAGTAAAAAAACTAAAGAAAATACCGAGATAATGGCATTGTCTATTTTAAAGCAGCAATTCCGTGATTAAATGTGAGGTAAAATCCATGTATAATAGATTTGTTAAAAGGCAAATACTTGGACTACTCAGAGTATTTCTATACTCATCCCTGCTGTGGAGCAGCTGTCAGTTTGTTCTTCTGTTTTGACACTTGTGTTCTGTACTGTGTACTGTTAGTATTAAGTTGTTAAGGAGTTCTTAACGAAGGATTTGTTCTTCAAAATGCCCAAAGGAGGTAAGAATGAACCTAAAACATGCTTACATTGTGTTGACATTAGTTATGTAGATCTCCTAACCTGCTGTCAAGCCTCCCAAATAACAGGCAATAATCCAGGTTTCAAATTAGACAAATCTGTGTTTGGGTTGGTATTTTTATATTAAGAAAGCTCTGACAGCATTTTTATTTGTACCTTTATGGACACCAGATTCACCCTGTACACTGTATATGCAAATCAGTTTGTGGTGTCATTTTCTATCTTGGTTTATTGTTGCAGGTAGGAAAGGTGGCCACAAGGGTCGCATGCGGACCTACACGAGCCCCGATGAGATAGACGCGCAGATGAAAGCAGAGAAGGAGAGGAAGAAGGTCGGGGTTCACCCATGGGTTCACCCAAAGACTCTCAATACATGTCGTATTTTTTAATAAAGCATTGGTTAAGGATGATACACTTTCCAAAATGCTATTTCATATTTAAATTTGTAAAGTTCACTTAACTAATTAAGTGGTCGGTTTTATTGACAGCTTATTCATAATGCTGCAACCATAATATTCATTAAACCAAAAGTTTTTAACACATTACCCGTTTTTTCATGTATCGTGTGTGCCAGTTAAATAATTATTGATTTATACAAAAATACAGCGAGATTAATGAATAAATAAAAAAGAACAATGATTTGTATGGTGAACGGGTCAAATGAAATTTTTAGTATCATTATTATTATTTCCTTTTTAAATAATAATAAACTAATATCTTATTACTTTTTATGTTCCTATCTTAAGCCTATATATTTTGGTCACATGATATTTGCGTATGTACTTCTGCTTTTTTGTATTGAAGCACATTGATTCTACACCTTTACATGACATGTCACTTGTTAGACGCTTTTATCTAAAGCGACTTACATACTCAATACTATGGACAATCCCCTCAGGAGCCATTTGAGGTGAAGTGTCTTCCCCAGGGACACAACGACATGCTGACTGCAGTGGGGTTTGAATCTGTGACCCCCTGATCTGAACACCAACGCACAACCCACTGCACCACACGCCTCCCATATATATACAGTCTATGGTCTACACATGTCGTATGAAATGTGCTTTATAAACAAACTTGACTTTTCTAACATGTCTGCCCCCCTGAGACTCTCATTAGCATCCAGCGGCCGTAAGAGAGGAACTGATTTGTGAAAGCAGCTGCTGTAGTGTTTGAATGAAGTAAACCCTGCATGCATTGATATTCTCTGTTGTGTTTGATCGGATGCTTTGGTTTGACAACGTTCTCCTGTTTGTGGTCTCCTCATTTTTGTGTTAAAGCAAGAGCAGGAAGCAGAAGCAGCGGGGGGTGTAGCTCCGAATGACCTGACAGAGGAGAAGCTAGGATCAGGATCAGAAGACAGCGATGACGAAAATTCAGATGTATGTATAATAACTAGAGTAATTTATGGGATCCTGTGAAGCAGCTTGTAACATTTATATCTGCTTGGCAGTGTCGTATAAACGTGGTCATGTAGTCAGTTCATTGTTTGCTGTGTTCAACGCATTCTCTCCTTACTGTGTGCTGTTGCCATGTGTTTGCAGAGGAGGAGAGCGGGTGTGGAGGGCCTGATAGAGATCGAGAACCCCAACAGAGTGGTTCAGAAGTCCAAGAAGGTGACGCAGATCGAGATGGACGAGCCCACGCAGTTATCGAGGAGAGAGAGGTGTGTGTTCGGTGTCCCTCATTGTATCAGTGGTAAATTAAAAGTTCATTTTTTAACATAAAGTGAAAGCACCTTCCTCAACGGACAGTTCAGCCAAAACCAATAACACACTTATATTTCCTTTTACTTGTAGTAGTTTATTTATCAACATAGATTGTTTTGGTGTTGTTTGCAGTGTTAGAGAATTGACTGTAGAGACATCTGCCTTATCAAACTAGATGGCACTCTTTGTGGTGCTCAAAGCGACAAAAAAATGCTTTTGAAAACTCAACATCACGTGTCTTTCTAGAAATCATGACCCAGTTATTCAAGATAGTCCAAAGGCCCTGTTGTTAGCAGTTTCATGTAGGAACTGTTTTCATTCTACTGTATAAGTGGGCAGAAGAAAGCATCTCTCGACTCATGGACTAGAGCAGGGGTGTCAAACTCAAAGACACAGTGGGCCAAAATTCAAAAATGGGTGCTAGTCGAGGGCCGGACTGGTTCAATGTTTATTGCAAAACTCATTGAAATAAACTTGTTGCACATATTAAACCTGGAACTAACAAAGCTTAAATGATTGCCTATAAAAACAACATTAAACATTAAATAATCAGTTGCATTCATTTCTCATGGCTCAATCTGCAGCTTTTCCAGAGTCATTTCTTATGATTACATTTCCCCACAGGCCAACAACAGCTTCAACAAAACTATTTCCCTCAAAGAGAAACAAACATGCCCTGTTGTCGTGAGAGTGAAAGTGCAGAAGGAAGCATCCATTGAACTCAGTGTGCTGCTCTGTGATGCTAGCTCAGACACTTGGCGTCTCATCTCGGGTGCAAGGTCATCAATGTTTGGGCTCAGGCTCTGAGCGGAGGAAACCCTCAGGATTGAGTGAAGGTGTGCGTGCAATATACCGGCGGGCCAGATCTAATATAAATTAGAAATTATCCTGCGGGCCGAAATTAAATTCACCAATTGAATTTGATTTGGCCCCCGGGCCTTGCGTTTGACACATGTGCTAGACTAGAGGCTTGTGCTCACTCACTTGTTTGCCTGGTTTAGTCGAAAGGAAAAATTATTCCTACATGAAATTGCTCATGAAACACGTGGCAACACACACCAAAACAAACTATATTGACAAACAGCACTACTGCTAAGACGAACGATGTGTATTATTGATGATGAGTAAACTGTCCCTTTTAACAGTAGACAACCTATGCCATGACATTTGATGTGCTAGGTTATCAAAAGTCAACTTTATTGTCAATCATTCGGTTTGTGTGTACAGACAGAGAGATCGAAATGCCGTTTCCCACAATCCCGAATACAAAAATACAAATATATATACAAATATGTATAAAAACATGTATATCCTATATACACAATCAACAGACACATTTATACATATGCACACATTAAGACATACATAAAAGCACAACAATCTGTTATATATAATATATATATAAAACGAAACATATTACTACCATATTTTGAGAGTAGTTCGATGAGTGCTATTCTACGGAAAGCCCTGCGTGTTAAAGATAACGCTGGAAGGTTGATGTTTTTATGTCTGTAAAATTCCAGTTCCCCATGTTTGATAATGACTTTCCTTATGTCACTTTCACAGAGAGGAGATAGAGAAGCAGCAGGCGAAGGAGCGCTACATGAAGATGCACTTGGCGGGGAAGACGGATCAGGCCAAAGCCGACCTCGCTCGCCTCGCCATCATCAAGAAACAGAGAGAAGACGCGGCGAAAAAGAAAGAAGCAGAGAAGAAAGGTGAGCAAAACTTTGAATGTGGTAATTGTTTTAAATATGTTGTGCCCTGAGCCAAGAAAACATGACTGTATTTATTACCTAATGTGGCTATGAAAACTCACTGTCATTATGAAAAAACGCTGAAATTCTTCACAACAGATATCACGTTTTCTCGTCTTTAGAATGAGAATGAAAATGATATTGAACATTGATTTATTTATAATTTGTGTGCCTGCAAAAGTTAGACTTAAAGGTTGATGAAAGAAAAAAATTTCCATGAAAATACCAAGAAAAAAGCAAAAATGTAACCTTTTTATTTGTCTAACTATGTAGGGAAACAAGTTATTGAATATGAACAATTAAAGTGGACCTATCATGCTATATTTTAATAATATATTGTAGGGCCATACCTATATAAAAACATGTCTGTGAAGTTCTTTTTTCAAAATACCAAACAGATCATGCTTTTTAGCCATGCCTCATTTAGCTGTATTTGCTCTATTCCAGCCCTGTTTTTGCAAGGGCTGATTCTGTGGCAAATGAGCTGCAGCTGACCTTGCCCCCTGCAAAGGACTAAAGGAGGGGGGCGAGGCAGAGCGTCATGTTACCATGCTGTTACCATGCTGTTACCATGCCACGGCAACCTCTCATTCCCCTGATAGGTGGAGAGTTGCCCATATAGGCGGAGCTCCCCGTTTCTGACCAGAACAATTTCAAATCTGTATCAGTCTGTATCAGATCCGTTGCAGCCCCGTTTTTAGAGATTTGGGTATGGAGGAAAAGAGAGAGGGTTGTGTTTTCTGAAGATAAAAGACGTACAAAAGTGCATTTTGCATGATAGGTCCCCTTTAAATAACTGTCTGATCTCATATTCTTTATTATCATAATCATGACACAAGTTTTATAACCTAGCTGGTTAGGGGTTAGGGACACAACCCAGATGTTTTAAAATAAAGGTATTTATTGACAGTACTACAGTTAAATGCACACAAACAATAGTAAACAAAATGAGGAGGGTCTCATTTGTGCAAAGAAAAAAACACAACAAAAAGAGGATTCTTAAACTAAGAGCTATATTTAAATACCACTTGACGGGAAAGAAACAGCAAACAAAATCTTCACTGACTCTATTGCCTGTAAATCATTGATAATACAGCCAAACAGCGACAAAGCACTACAAATACAAGACCAAATGCAGTTTTCTCCATGTCTTCTATATGATGCTATCGCTGATTTTATTCATGCATCACGTGGAGCTGATTGTGTCTCTGTTATTTTCTGCTTGCAGCAAAAGAGGCAGCAGCAGCAGCGGCGAAAGGAATGAACTCCCTCTCAATGAAATGATGGGCAGTTTTGATCAGAGGCACTTTTACATGTTCACGGACTGGCGCAAAAATATATTTAACTATTTTTAAAGGACGGATGATGTCCACGTTACTGGTTCATGTGACCATTTTGAAGATGGTAGCTGAGACCCCAGTGGAGAGGGGTTGTGTATATGTTGGCCTTGTTCATCCCTCCAGGAAGTTACCGATGAATAAATCTCTCTTCACGTGCACTTTAGAATGAACCCCTCCTAACCTTTGATCTTGTATATGATATTATTAACGATATATTTGTGGTTGTACAAGTTTGACTTTGCTAACTCAGCTTTGCCACCATGTTTTTCCGGAGCTCACATTGTACATAACTGATTCATGGAAATATTTCAGATTATTATGATGAAAACAGTAAAATGTGTACAGTACATTTCTTGTTTGCATTATTTCCCTGTGAGAAAACGGTCACGACCAGCCTCGAGCGCAAGAGTCCATGTTGGGTCAACTGTTATGAAAATTAGATGAATCAAAAATCAGATTCACTGACAGTGACTGTGCACAGCAGTAACAATCAGTAACGAGTGATGTTGGTTTATCTGGCCCTGACATCAGGAGTAGATATAGTTAGTGGCGACTGGTCATTAGGGGCAGGCACAGCCCCACCTAGTGTCAGCAGAAAGTACTACAAATAATGATTACAAAAAAATGCAAAAAATAAATAACAAAATATATAAAATATATTTTATGATCATGGTTAATCATCTGATTCGTCTGTACATTGCTGTTTTAGTCTGTGTTCTTCTAATTAGTGTCTACAGTGTGTGCCTATTGAGCTATTCTTTCACACACACATACGGGTAAAGGGCAGAGCGCAACACCGTACTTCCGGTATCCGCCGTTTTAAGCAAGGTGCAAGCAGCCGTACACCGTCTAGGTGTTGCTAAGCTTCCTGTACTGAATATCATAGTCTATTGCCTTAATCAATATCGAGTCAACTCTAAAATACCACATATATGCAATGGCATGATAATATTATTGTGACAAGTGGGGTATTCACCTGGTGTTTCCAGAAGATAGACGTAGATGCAGCCAAAATCGACGAAGGCCACTGTCGTTTTTCCATACATCTGCAGGCAGTCTAAGGGCAATCCGACAACCCACACAGCTAGTTTACGCTGGTAACGACCTACAGCACACCCCTCAAGTCCAGAGATGTAATCCGAAGACATGCAGCGATTTCTTCGGTCGTTAATTCAGAAAAAAAACCTAGTGCGCTCTGCCTGGCTACGTTAGCTAGCTGTTTATACTTGCATTTCCAGGATATTTGCACCTCCAGGAAAATTGTGTATTTATATATATATATATATATATATATATATGGCGCGTGTTGCATTGTGGGTAGCTTGTGACGTCACTGTGTGTGAAAGCATTTAGAGCCATGTGGGACAAAACCCGATCATGCCCCTCCCTCTCACTGTCTAAGTGAGCAGTGACTATAAAAACTACACTGCGCATGCTTAGAGTATTGTCCTATTTAATGTGTGTGGCAAAAAAATAATGACCATAGGGGCATAGTGCTGCCATCCCCACCATACGTCATCTCACATAATTCAGAGCTAATTGGCTGTAAGTAGCTACGTAGTAAATAGTAAATGTATTATCTTTTCAATTTACACACGGCATCTATTGCACGTCTGTCCGTCCTGGGAGAGGGATCCCTCCTCTGTTGCTCTCCCTGAGGTTTCTCCCATTTTCCCTTTAAACTGTGGGTTTTCTCTGGAAGTTTTTCCTTGTACGATGTGAGGGTCTAAGGACAGAGGGTGTCGTATTGTCATACTGATATTCTGTACACACTGTGAAGACCACTGAGACAAATGTAACATTTGTGATATTGGGCTATATAAATAAACATTGATTGATTGATTGATTGATTGATTGATTGATTGACTGTACGTGTGCCGCGAAAAGTGTGGTGTGTGAAGAGCAGGTGAAGAGGAGGGGAGAGACGCGTCCTAAAACCAGGAAGTAAGCTGCGCATGGCTTCTCTCCACAAAAAAGCAATGAGATTTCTCCATGGGATTTTAGAAAATAGCTCAAAATAGGATCTGTGGGAAACGTACATGTTAGATAAATGCCCGTTTTGTTCAGCCGGATAATATCCACATGTCTACCCTACTTTTATAATTTTCGAATCATGAATCTATCGATTAGATTTATGATAGACTTTTGAAACTACAAGAAGATAAGGAGGACTTTTACAAAAAAGTAATAGAGATTTTTGTCCAGAAGGATGGGCAAATGGATCATCTTCAACTTAACATAAGACAGCAATTGTATTGAAAATGGGATCTTACTAAGAGAGAACAATTCAATATTTAAATGATAAAATTACATTTTGTGGGTATCCTTTTGTTGAACTGCCTGTTTAAAATTAATCGAAGCATCAGAAAAAAAAAGCTTTTGAAAATAATATTATATTTTGATTTAGGTCAGAATATAATCTGTAGCCTACCAGTGCCTCACCAGCCATGAACCTCACTGCAGAAGCTTATATATAGAAATCTACGTTTTTTGTGCCCCACCATTTATGTGTATATAAAAACGCCACTCGATATAGTGTAGAAAAAAACATTTTAGAACTACTGAACAATTTATGAAGGGCAATAAAGGGTGAGATTTAGTCTACGGCCAGAATAATATATGATATGTTTTGATTATAAATGTTGATCATTAAAGTGTTATCAAAGCTGGTGAAGGTGCAGCTAGTTTTAATGACTTTTTAAACTGCTGGGTAGCTTGTGGATTTACTCCAGGTGTAATTACAATCTAATTTAATAGTTGAATATACATTTCACATCATTAATCCAAATAGGTAATAAATACATTTAGTGGAGTAAACGTACATTATTAACCACTAAATTGTAGTGGATTAGGAGTACAAAGTGGCCTAAAATGGAAATACTCAAATAAATTGTACAGTACTTGAGTAAATGTACTTAGTAACTTCCCACCTTTCACAGCAAATACACAACTACATGATTATAAAACATAAAGTGTCCCTACAGTGAGCAGAGGGTGGCAGTAATGCAGCCAACATGGCGGATAATACTGAGAAAGAAGAAGAGCCAGGGAGCGGATTGGTCCAAAGTTTGGCGGACTTTATCCTTCGCAGTGAGGGTCTTTTTATTCAGCTCCGTACTCACATTTCAGTCCTACCGTGACAGCTGTAGCCTGCACTATACTGGTGAGTGAAATAATAACTAGTTAAGGACATGTTAAAACATATGAAACTGTTTGAGTTAACAGGTAGAAAATAATACATTTTAATGTGTTATCTGTCACCGGAGTAATTGGTATCACTCCGCGGCGTGGTTATTTCCGCACTGCTGTTATATATTCAGCCGTTTATCAGCTAACTCTGCTTGTAACTCGTGCTAACTACCGGGGTTAAACACCTCTTCACTTCATGCTTAACTTTATGCTACTGCCAGTGACTGTTATCCACCTCAGAAAAACATTATGCAACATCATAATTCACATCATGCGAACAATATCGTTTTAATATTGTAAATCCTGTAGTAGATGTTGCACATTTCTGCTCCACGCGACCTCTTGTTAAACCTGCACACATCTACTTGAATATAGTACTGTCATATTTTATTATATTTTACTGTAGCCTACACAGTTTCTCACATCATTGTTGTGTAAATATTGTATTTATTTTTTACAATAGTATTAAAATGAGTAACTTTAACTGTTTCTGTGGGGATAATTTAACGCTAAAAGCACAGCTCATCATGTCTCTACATGAGATAACAAAGTTGTTTATGTTATTGCTGCAAACTTTGTGTGTCAGTTTGAGCCATAGACTGGTTTGAGCCAATAGTGTAAAGTAACTAATTACATTTACTCAACTACTTAAGTACAATTTTGAGGTGACTTTAAAAATATATACTTTTATACCTCCAAAACTACTTTTTCCAATAAATGCAGCAGTGCATGCACAGTGTGTCTGCTGTTTTCTTGGTGGCAGGATGGTCTTATTGGGCATCTACTGTATGAGTAGATCAGATAGAGTGGATAATAAAGGTAACAGGAGTCATGTGCTAACTGTTGAGCAACATGAGTTACATGACTGACCTCAGCCTCAGATAAATATTTGGTAACTGTACACAACACTTCACAGTCGACGTGTTATCTGAGTTGCCTAACAACCTTTGTTTTGGCATTTTCTGCAGTTCATTTGCTTTTCTTTCTGTGTGTTCAAAGTGTAACTGGTGAGGCCATATCACTGCTGCGAGTCCTCCTTTGTCTGAGGATAATAATAATGGATCTGTTACTTTGTACATGTATATTGTATTTCCACAATATTGTCTTGATTCAGCATTTCAATGAAAAGACTTTGTCTTGCGTCAACAGTATTTTTATTTCTACAGATTCCTCTGTTTAACACATTTCTGTTCAATGCTCTCCACTTTAAATTCTTATACTGCACATGTTTTAGGACTTTTTTGAGTAATTTCTCATATTTTTACTCAGTTTTTTGCATATATAATTAGTTTTATGTATATATAATTATTGTAAACATGTATCTTCCTCTGACTGTGTATACTGTATGTATGGCCCATTGTACACCAAAGCCAGTTCCTTGTAGTTGTAAACCTACTTGGCAATAAACCTGATATTATGATTCATATTTGATCTCTAAACAAAGCATTGTCTTCCTCTTCAGATTTCCTCTCTGAGTGACCAGTGAAACAGAGAAACCATGTCTTTGGCTAATGGCCACAGTGTGAGCAAAGAAACATGGGATTCACACAACCAGATGATGCTGGATCCTCTGTCCGTCAGCGACTCTGAGGTTTGTTTTCAATGGATTTCAATGGGAGGCGTGTGGTGCAGTGGATAGAGCCCCGGTATGGGGATCAGTTGGTCACAGGTTCAAACTCCACTGCAGTCAGCATGTCGTTGTGTCCCTGAGACACTGGGGATTTCCCACAGTAAGTCGCCTTGGATAAAAGCGTCTAATAAGTAACATGTAATGGAATGGATTTCAAGATAACATTTTATGGAGAGGTTAGCAGTAATAATAAAAACCTTGACGTTTTTTGTAGGCGTTTGGACATTGCAACATTTCTGAACCTGAACTGACAATGATAATTATTTTCACATTTAATAATTTCTTAATAATTTTTTGTTTGATGAGTTGTTATCGTTCCATAAACAAACAGTATTTGTGTATATTTTTGGTTTAGGTGTTCTCCATCATAAAAAAAGAGAAGCACAGGCAGACGTACGGGCTGGAGCTCATAGCGTCCGAGAACTTCACCAGCAGAGCCGTTTTAGAGGCTCTGGGTTCCTGCATGAACAACAAATACTCTGAGGGATATCCTGGACAGAGGTACAACAATTGACAAACTATTTATGAAATCCCAATGTGATTACAGCCTTCAAGATGTTGTTTAATATCAAACTAGCTAGGGTTGCCAGAAACTGACCATGATCAAAATCGATTATTCGGCAGCCCTGGCGAATAATAATCGATTATTCGACAGCCTGCTCTGCACGCAGGCTTCCTCCAAGTTTACAGTAAAACAAACTGGTGGTGTGACCAATGGCCATTTACAATTATTAATACTATTACTATTATTAGCATGTATATATTTATATATATATTTTGGTTGAAACTAAGCCAGAAAAAAAAACAAAAACATAAATAATTAAAAAAAATATATAAATAAAATCGATTTTTTTAAATAATATTCGATTATGGAGACTGTAACGAATATTCGAATAATCTAATAATCGCTGGCATCCCTAAAACTAGCATAGCAGTAACAATCGTTATGATGTGTTCAGGTACTACGGTGGTACGGAGCATGTTGATGAGCTGGAGAGACTCTGTCAGAAGAGATCGCTGGAGACGTATGGTCTGGACTCAGAGAAATGGGGCGTCAACGTGCAGCCTTACTCAGGTACCAAATAGTTAATTATATATAACACCAAACAAAATGTAAGGTCACCTATTATGCAAAATCCACTACATAAACATGTGTCCTCTCTGTGTAAAGAGATTCTGAAAGTTTCATGAAAAAAGATTCTCACTTTTTGTCCTGTCTGAAAATGAGCTGATCAGATTTTGGCCATTTTATGATGTCATAACAATGTTTTGGCTTGTGTAACTATTAGCCAATCAGCAACCAAGGTAACCCCCTCCCCCACCTGATCACCTGAATCTCCTCCTAGAGCACCATTGTGTCCTTTGTAACCAAATCTCTCTCAGAGGGGCGTGGGGAGGGGCTCCTTATTTTCATCTAAAGTAACAGACAGAGAATCAGCACTTTGGAAACAGGGCTGAAACAGAGGGGATCATGGGTAATGCTGCAATGATCTGTTTGGTGTTTCAGCCAATCAGAGACAGGCTGTGTATATCTGAGACCTGTGACATATTGATGAGTATAATAGGGGACCTTTACATCTTTCAACTGTCTCCTCTTTACTACTTGCTTTTTCTATTGTCATACCTTTGTCTTTGCTTCCCTGTCAGGTTCACCCGCTAACTTTGCCGTCTACACGGCCGTTGTGGAGCCTCACGGCAGGATCATGGGGCTGGACCTTCCCGATGGAGGTCACCTGACACACGGCTTCATGACTGAGAAGAAGAAAATATCCGCAACGTCCATCTTCTTTGAGTCCATGCCGTACAAGGTACAATCGCATGTTTTTAAATTCACAGCCATACAGGAAGTCCTACAGAGTGGTGTATAAAGATGTGAACATTGGTTACGGTATCTATTAGAGCGTACACCAAATAATACTTGTTTAGATAAGAATTGAGCACAATGTTCTCTTTGAGCAGGTATGACAAGTGATTTTTGTAAAACACTTGTGTTGAGGAGGCACATTAGTTTTTGAGTTTTGTTTTTCTAGTCCTAAAAAGTCCCTTTCTAATACAATGTTAGTTTGTTCTCGATTATGGAGTTCTGCACCAAGTTAAACAAGATTATTCCTCATTACTGCAAGTATGTGCACATGGCATCGGGCTGCGGCTCCTCGTGAGAGCAGTGATAACAAAATGCTGACAATTTGATAGAAAACAAACAAACTCGAAACCAAATCCCTTGTAGTTTTTAAAGCAAATAATGAAACGACACAAAATAAGTTATTTGCAATTGTCACTTACATTTACAAACAACAGTGAATTGTCCTTCAACAGAAAATAGACAAGTTGTTAAGTAGCGAGAAAACAAGATTACAATGTTTGTTTATTTTGCAAGTATGATGCAATATTATCTGATGACAACCGTTTTTCATATTTTTGTGTTTCGATTCATTTCTGTGTTTCTTAAATGAATATAATTCAATCAGTAAAAATCCTTAATAAATGTGGTCAAAATCTGAAAGCTAGTAGAACAAAGATGGGCTTATGACCAAAGTACAACCTTATTTAAAATATTGCCGTGTTGTGCTTATGTTCCGTATTTCATGTTAAGCTGTTTTGATGTTTTTGATTTGATGTGATGTTTTCAGGTGAATCCAGATACTGGCTACATTGACTACGACAGACTGCAAGAAAACGCCCGGCTCTTCCACCCCAGACTCATCATCGCCGGTACGTCTGCTATAGCTATTTTACTTTCACACATTAAAACAAATCAGGTGTCAATATCCAAAGTTTTTCTCACCGCCTGCGTCGTCTTCCCCTCCAGGAACCAGCTGCTATTCCCGCAACCTGGACTACGAACGCCTGAGGCTGATAGCCAATGAGAACGGAGCGTACCTGATGGGAGACATGGCTCACATCAGTGGACTGGTGGCTGCAGGAGTGGTGCCCTCCCCCTTCGAGTACTGTGACATTATTACCACGACGACACACAAGACGCTGCGAGGCTGCCGCGCCGGACTAATCTTCTTCAGGAAAGGTAGACATTGAATACGAGTGTGGCGTGCGGCTATATTCCCATTGAATACGGCCGCTCTGAGGCTAAACTTCGCTCATTTATGTGACACGGGTAAATAATAAGTCTGTACTGAACTTAACGTTTTAAGGATATTTAATATTGTAAATCAAAACAATAAACAAACAGAATCATACGGTCAACACAAGACTATCAGAGCTAAGCTAACCCCCATTGCCATGCTACCAAAACACAGGCTACCAAAACACAGGCTACCAAAACACAGGCTACCAAAACACAGGCTACCAAAACACAGGCTACCACATCACAGGCTACCACATCACAGGCTACCACATCACAGGCTACCACATCACAGGCTACCACATCACAGGCTACCACAGCATTTTGGCTCCGACAACGAGGATCGATTGCTTTTTTAGTCTGGTCATCAATACAGCTTTCTGTTTTGTTACTATTTCTCTAGCTTTCCATGTTGTCTTCACACACATCTTTTCTGTTTCGCTCCTCCAGGAGTTCGCAGTGTGGATGCCAAGGGGAAGGAGACTCTGTACAACTTGGAGTCTTTGATCAATCAGGCTGTGTTTCCTGGGCTGCAGGGAGGACCGCACAACCACGCTATCGCAGGTAGACCTCTTCATGTTCCTCTCTTTGGACTTTATCCTCTCAGTTTCACTTCAACTGTTATTCAAGTATGTCAGGATCTCATTTAGGTAACATTTGTCCCTGGCAGGTGTTGCAGTGGCTCTCAAACAAGCCATGACCCCAGAGTTCAAGGCCTACCAGGCGCAGGTTCTTGTTAACTGCAAATCTCTATCCAGCGGCCTCATTGACCACGGCTACAAGATCGTCACAGGTGAGTGCCGCCTCCATCTTCACCATTAGGATTTTTTCTTTTTAAATCCTCTGGAGCAGAGCGAGGAGCTGTGGACTATTGTTATTGATTAATGCATCAGAGTTTCTTAGGGTCAAAAACACTAAACTCACAACTTAAAATGAAAGCGTTTATTTAATAAAAGAGCGCATGATCAATGTGAAAAATGACAGTAGATATAGATTAGTTGCAATTTGGTGCTATATATATATATTTTTTTAAAAACACCTTGAATTTCAGGGGGGGGGCGCGGGGCTCCGTTGGCGGGGCTCCGTTGGCGGGGCTCCGTTGGCGGGGCTCCGTTGGCGGGGCGCAGCGCCCCTCCAAGACAATGGTAGGGGAAACACTGGATATGAACTTTAGATTTGTGTTAGTTACCGTTGTTGTTTTTAAACTAAAGTACTAAGTGATCTTGTGTTTTTTGTGTTGAAAGAACCTTTGAAGGCAAACTGTTTATGCTGATCTAAAACTATAACACTTCAATCAGGAGAGACGGTTTTGATGTAAGAACACATATTTATTGCCAGGAATACACAAATGAAAGTAATGGAGTTTTGGCGATTAGGCCCCGTTGTGCAGGAAGTATGATTCGGGAGGGGAGAACCGATCCGATAAAACCCCCCGGGGTCTAGACACTGGTGGTGGTGAATGGATAGTTGGGGTCGGTCTGAAGAGGAGGGGCTTAGCTTGACCCTGGTGGTGGTGAATGGATAGTTGGGGTCGGTCTGAAGAGGAGGGGCTTAGCTTGACCCTGGTGGTGGTGAATGGATAGTTGGGGTCGGTCTGAAGAGGAGGGGCTTAGCTTGACCCTGGTGGTGGTAAATGGATAGCTGGGGTCAGTCTGAAGGGGAGTGGCTTAGCTTGACCCTGGTGGTGGTAAATGGATAGTTGGGGTCGGTCTGAAGAGGAGGGGCTTAGCTTGACCCTGGTGGTGGTGAATGGATGGTTGGGGTCGGTCTGAAGGGGAGGGGCTTAGCTTGACCCTGGTGGTGGTGAATGGATGGTTGGTGTCGGTCTGAAGGGGAGGGGCTTAGCTTGACCCTGGTGGTGGTAAATGGATAGTTGGGGTCGGTCTGAAGGGTAGGGGCTTAGCTTGACCCTGGTGGTGGTGAATGGATAGTTGGGGTCGGTCTGAAGGGTAGGGGCTTAGCTTGACCCTGGTGGTGGTGAATGGATAGTTGGGGTCGGTCTGAAGAGGAGGGGCTTAGCTTGACCCTGGTGGTGGTGAATGGATAGTTGGGGTCGGTCTGAAGAGGAGTGGCTTAGCTTGACCCTGGTGGTGGTGAATGGATAGATGGGGTCGGTCTGAAGAGGAGGGGCTTAGCTTGACCCTGGTGGTGGTGAATGGATAGTTGGGGTCGGTCTGAAGGGGAGGGGCTTAGCTTGACCCTGGATTCAGAGGGACGGAGGTGAAAAGGGGGGTGAGGAGGGTTGGGTCGAGTCAGCTGAAATGACAGCTGTCAGAGGGGGGAGAGCAGATTTAAAAGGGTTAGCGGAGCGCTATGATAAGCTTGTGAGAATAGAGCAAAGTGATTGGTTAAGCTGGGGAGTGACGCCCCGATCACTTATCTTATTGAGAGGAGAGAGAGTAGTTACATGGAAATAGTAAATGAATCAGTGAAGACGGTCTTCCTGGTTGAACTTGCGCTGAACTTCATTTGTTGCAATTGTCTATTAGTGTAGTGTAATGTAGGGTATAATGTTGAAATACCCTGCAATAATGTGTTTAGGGACATGTCACTAAGACCTACAGTTAATAGCCTCTTCCTGTTCCTGTGTAGGCGGCTCTGACAACCATCTGATCCTGCTGGACCTGCGCACTAAGGGAACCGATGGAGGACGAGCAGAGAAGGTTCTGGAGGCCTGTGCCATCGCCTGTAATAAGAACACCTGTCCAGGTAAAGTGTGTGTTTTAGCACTGATGATATAATACATGCAGCTTTGTTTGTCCCTGGTGTGAGGAAAGCAAAATAAGCTTTTGTTTATTGAATGAGGCATGAGATGTAACCATTATGAAATACTTGCATCAATGTTTTTCCTTGGTTATGCAACTCTTCATGTTGTCATGTGTTTGTTCAGGGGATAAGAGTGCTCTGCGCCCGAGTGGCTTGAGGTTCGGCTCTCCAGCTCTGACCTCCAGGGGCATGATGCAGGAAGACTTCAAGAAGGTGGCCAACTTCATTCACAGAGGTAATCTCCTTTTCTTTTGCTTTTCTATTACTATCCGGAGACCCACCTTGTGACAATGCCGGGTATCAGGAGCACTAGTCAGGGCAACAAAATGGTAGAACTGCTTTCCATGCATTAAATGCTTTTAATGTTTTATTTATTAGGGATTCTTTGCAACACTTTTAATCAGAATCAGGTTTATCACCAGGTAGTTTGACACGTACGAGGAATTTGACTTGGTGTCGTGGTGCCTACATAAAAGTAAAACATAAATGTAAAACACAGATGGAGAACTATTTTAAGAAAACTATAATAACATTAAAAATATATAGTAAAATATAGCAGTATTTCCATAGAAATGGAATAAAATATGTGCAGTATAAAAAAACAACTGATATTGTGTGCATTAATGTAATGAGTAAGTCCCTCAGTTTAAGAGAAAGTAAAGTCTTGGGTCGCATTCACACCTAATAGTCCGCTTCTCTGGTGCCACCAGACCACAGTTTTTTGTTACATTGTTTCATTTTTCAGAAGGTTCGGTTCGCGTTCACACGGGACATTAAGGGGGCAAAAACGCAAATCCCGGCAATTTCTACCGGAGCCTCCGCCATGGAGCATCGGCAGGTTATTTTCATGCTGCTGTTAATCTGGAGATCAACAGACAAGCAACGGCGCATATGATTATATAATCAGACAACGTGCGATAAAAAACATGATAACACATATAATGAGACGTTCTGCAGTCAGGAGCGCGTTTTCACCGTTTCACCGACGACTTTTATGTATAGTTTTTAGTTTGATAGTTGTTTTTAATTTACACGACACTGTTCAACACTTCATTCTGCTTCACTCTTTCGCTAATGATTTTGAAGACATCCGCGTACTTGTGACACGAAAATACTACGCTCCCTATGTTTTGGTGCAGACTGCGTTCACACCGGAGATGAACCGCTCCAGAGTTCACAAGCAAGCGCTCCGAGGCACCTCTTTAGGCGGGCCAGAGTCCGGTTGTTTAGTTCACTTCAGAGGTCTCGCACTGCGTTCACACCGACCCAAACGAACCGCACCAAGCGGCTAAACGCACCAGGGTTCGATTCAACCGGACTATACAAGGCTGGTGTGAATGCGACCTTTTAATGAATAAGAAAACTTGAGGTGTTTTGTGGAAGGGAACACCTACTCCCACTTCTCAGTTGCTGTTTCTCTGAAGCTCAGGAAAAGGGAGGTTTTTGTCAGACAAAGTATTCGGAGCCATCCACCAAAAAAAAAGAAGAAAATACTGATTTCACATTCATCAAGTCAGCATCTGAAAGTCCTCTCTCCTCCTCCTGCAGGCATCGAGCTGACCCTGGAGATTCAGGGGAGTCTGGACCCCAAAGCCCCTCTGAAGGAGTTCATCGCAGCGCTGCGGCAGGGAGAGAAGTTCCAGCAGAGAGTTTCAGAAATCAAAGCCGAGGTGGAGGCCTTCGCCGGCCAGTTCCCCATGCCTGGCCTCCCTGAGCTGTAGAAGCACTGATGGTTATAACAAACATTATGATGCCAAATGTTTGTGGTGTGTTGTTTTGTGTGTATATTTGTTTTGTTAAAATCAGGACCCAGCAGTTCAGCTTTGGCCAGATTTGTCTTAATGGTTAAAAAGAAAGATTTGCAGACTTTTTTTCCCCTCCAAATATCCGTGTTGTAGCGGTGCCTTTTCTGTTTGAGAAATGGTTTGCTTTGGTCTTGGATGTTTCTATTACATTGAAGCTTTAATCTTTGCTGAAATCAACATATATTAATCAAAAATAAACTGTTTTCCACACTGATCAATGAAGGGAACTCCTGGGTCTGTTTTTTAATTGAAATCATACGCTTTCATTAAAGGTGGGGTATTTCATTCACTTCAGAAACACGTTTTGTCATATTCCATGGAATGCTCTTAACATCCCGATAGCAATGAATACATTCAATGCTTTGACAATAAATACATGCAAAAAATGTCATCTGTGGAAGCCGTGGCGCTGTAAAAAGCATACGGAGCCCCCTAGGGGACATGGAGAAGACATTTTTTTTTATTTGAATAAAAATAAAATGTTTTGCGAGATATCGCAAAACCCCAAAACGGTGCCTAAGCACTCCTCTCCTTCCTCCAGCTGCAGATTGTGACCAATTCTTGATGTTTAGCTCGGATGACGGCGCGTATCGAACTGTTCTGATAGAACCGACTCTGTAGCTCGTTGTCTACCTTGCTATGATTGTAAAGTCATGTTTGTATTTTTACAACGTTATGTTCATGAGTTATTGATCCGCGAAATTCGAATCTGTGAATAACTCAGCTCAGAGGAACGTGCATGTCCCCTCGCTCTGAGTGTTTTCTTGAGGTGTCTTCACTTATGGGAAACCCTTTTATATATACAGTCTATGTGTGAAACCCGTGCCTATTGCCAAGCACTGATGTTATATCTTTATATTTAAGGCCAAGCTCAAAGTAAAATCGATGAACCACTCCATTGTTGTGGTTTCTGTGTTGCCGTAGCAGCCGAACTGACCAAGAAGTACTGAATGAAAAGTATTGCGAGATCTCGCAAAGGGGTTTTCCGATATCTCGCAAAAACATTTTATTTATTTATTTTCAAATTATTATTATTTTTCTTCTCTATGTCCCCTAGGGGGCTCCGTAAAAGCACGACCAATCATCTGAGCCGGCCCAGCTAAAGTAACTGGATGGCCTACCTGCCTGTCAGCCTTCCATCTGGGCACAAACGTATCTCATGCCCTCATTGGTCATGTGCGCATTCGTGTGTGTTGGAGGAGGGGCTCAGGAAGTCTGAAGGAAGGGGCAGATTTTTTCCGGTTGTGTCGCTTCCTTACAGATGACATTTCTTTATGGATTTTTTGTCAAAGCACTTCAGATATTCATTGCTTTCGGGATGTTAAGAGCATTTCATGGAATATAACAAAAAGTGTATTTCGAACCGGTTTCTGAAACTTACCTACCCCACCTTTAAATTACATTTGTTATCTTCAGAAACAATCTTTTTTTCCAACCAAACCAAGTCTGTTTCTTGTTTCTGAAAACTCCATTAAATCTTGTTCCAAAAGAAAAAAAAGATATGGAAACACATTGCATAATTATTTGTTGAATGTTCATTATTACTTAAATTATATTTTACATAAACTAAAAAAAGACAAGATGTACTTTATTGATCCAAATTGGGAAATGTTTTCGTTGCAGCGGCATAAAACAAACAAGGCATTGCACATAATTAGAAATTAAAAGAGTAGAAATAAACAATTATAAAATAGAAACATCTCAAAATATAAATAAAACGGCATTAAAGAGTAGAACACATACAGTTTGACCGTGAAGATAAAAAAATCTATTAACTATCTGACAAATAAAACACAATTTGAAGGGCCAATTTTCATTTAACACAACTTAAAGCAGGATATTAAAATATATATGTAGGCCTACAGTGTGAATTTAAAGTCCAGTTAACCAAAGAGAAACTATGGAGCAGTGAGTTCTCTGACAGCGAGAGGTGATTTATTGTACAATATTGTAAAATAGTGTTGAATCGACAAAGAATATACACAACGGCCTTATCCACCCTCACAGCACAACCCGGACCCTGAGGTCCTCTGAGCAAGGCCTCCTAAAGGTGCCCCGGACCAGGCTAAAAACTAAGGGGGGCCGAGATTTTTAAGAGGCAGCTAAAGACTCTCCTTTTCCGACGGGCCTTTGGGGCGCCGGGGGAGGTGCGTTTGTAGCTGTTTTTCATTGGTGTTTTTTCCTGTGTTTTACCTGCTGTGTTGTATGCCTTTTATTCTACATTTTATACTTGTACTATGAATTGTGTATTGTATACTGTAAGCACTTTGTACATTCGTGTTGAGAAGGGTGCTATAGAGCCGATGAATGGGAGTCGGAGGTGGCGTGGTGTTGAGTATGGAACTCCACACTTTATTTTCCATTAGTTTACACAGAAAGGTAGGAACAACTTCATTACATGCTACTCAAGCTAGAATGATAACAAACCACAGGTGCGCTACCTAACAGGTCCGTGGCGCAACACACTCTATAACACAGTGAATAATGTCCCCTTAATGTTCTTCCACCACACAATATAAATAAAGTTTTACTTACTTACTTACAAATCTCCTGCCAAGGCCAAAAGAGATTTATTTATTTCTTATAATATGAAATATAAGAATAAAATGAGTTGTTGTATACAATTGTGTGAAAGATACCTACTAGATCAGTGATTCTCAAATGGGGGTACGCGGACCCCTAGGGGTACGTTGGGGTACTGCAGGGGTACGTGAGATTTCTTTTTTTAAAACGAAGAAAAGTTAATTAAAAAAATACCATGTATGATTACAAAAATAATCTTAGTACAGTGTTAAATAGAACACACAATTGTATATAAAATATTCCTAGAACCACCAAGGGGGTCCTCATATAAACATGTCAAATTTGTGTATTGTATTTTATAGTTTTGCATAATATATCATTTTGTTCATTGGTTTGTTAAACAGATATTACTTCAGTTGAAAAAGTTCTTGGAAAAATCTGATTAAAAATGTTGTTATGTTATTTTTTTTCATGCATAAAATGGAAATATCCTTAGTTTGTTGTAATGCATGCATGAAAGAGTTAATACATCACACACTGAGGGAACATCACTATATTGGAATTATGTGTATCGGCTTTTTCGATCAAACATTTTCGGGGTCGGTCAGGGGGTACTTGGCTGAGAACATTTTTCAAAGGGGGTACATTACTGAAACAAGTTTGAGAAGCACTGTACTAGATAATGCAATACAATTATCAAGTGTTGTATTTGTTTCATAATTAATACAAGAAATCACTCAATTGTGTGCACTAATTGTAATTTACCCCTTTCATGAAACCTCCCGGCTGAGGCTCTATATATTTCTCCTTTTAGGAAACAAATTGTTTATTATAAGTTTATTTCTGGCAGCATGCAGACAGAAAGTGGCATTTGGAATTTAAATGTGGACATTGGTAATTCAATAAGTGTGAAAAAAGTCAACCAACTATGGTGGTGGAATTCTTCCTTATTTATATTGCTTGTTCTTTTTTTTCTTCCCAAAACATATTGATATATTATTATAAGCCAGTAAAAAGGCACCACAGTTTGATGTGAGTTCCACTCGATGATCGTTTAGTGATGCCTTGAATCCGTCAGGTCAGAGGTCAGGCCGCGCGCCTTCCATCCTTCTGCTGTTGAGAATGAGCAGTTTGTAACTAAATGCAACAGACCGACTCATGTGCAGGTTTCTCTAAAACAGACAATTAAAGCTCCAAAGCACAGCTGCTTTTCTGGTTCCTCATCAGGGAGCACGCTTATTGTTTCCTTATCGGTTAGCCTAGCTAGCCCGGTTAGCCACTTTAGCTGACTGGAGAAGAAGCTACTTAGATAGCTCAACCGCTAGCTAGCTAACCGAAAACGGATATTTCTTACTTCGAAGAGCACGAAAGACTCTCGCAGACATGCAGGACCTCCTGGCCACCGTGGATCACCTGAAGTTTGACCTAGAGCTGGCCATGCAGCAGCAGCTCGGGGCTCAGCCTCTGCCTTTCCCCGGCATGGATAGTAAGTGCTCGGATGCTAGCTGGTAGTTAGCCGCTGTAGGTGAACTATAGTCTATAGACAACTGTTGACCTTAGCTTTATGTCTAATGTATTTATTAAGGTTTTAATAATACTTTGTGTGTTTCTGCAGAATCCGGGTCTGCTGTGTGTGAGTTCTTCATGAGAGCAGCTTGTGTGAAAGGTAAAACACAACATGACAACAATCACACACTGTACTTCCATCAAAGTGTGGGTATTGACAACAGATGGGTTAAAAACATGATGGTCAAATCTGAAGCATTAGAGTTATCCTGACTTTTATCTTCTAGAACTAGTAAGCCTTCAAAAATACTGGATGATACATTTCCCATAATGCCGCCATTGTAAATGCATGATGTGTATACACTTTTTGAGCCCAAAACCACCCTGTAATGGTTTCTATTTACTTTCAAAATAACCTAAAATACTGGTACACCACACACTACTACTGCACGTGTTTAAAATGTTATACCATAAATAGGTATCCTGGAAATTCTTATCTACCAGTTGTGTCTGTGTAGAGGCCTTGTGTTTGATCTGAATACACAACATTCACATTTTACACAGGGTTTTTCACCAAAAAAAAGGGATTCATGACAAATGTCAGTTATGTTGACAGTGGAAACTTAATCTGTACACATTTTTTTTGATGTACCGATTATGTTTTGCATCCACTTCCCATAATGCAGCCATTGTAATCCTTACATTTAATAAGAACCTTTCAAAAAAGGATAAGTACTCAGATAATGTATGTATTCAGATATGAGCGGAAATCCACAGTTCACAAATACAATAAATACATTCTACAGTACACTACATGCTTTAGATTCTTCCAGTTTAATTGTATAGTGTTTATATCAAGTGTTTTGTCTGTTATTATTTTGAAAATGGAAATGAATACACTCTAAGTCAGGGGTCTCAAACTCAAGGCCCGGGGGCCAAATCCAGCCCGCCACTTCATTTTATGTGGCCCGCAAGAGCTTGCAAAGATTATAATACGTTTATTATAAGGTTAGTGCCAATTTACATGAGCACGTTGCCCATAAACTACATGTCCCACAATGCATCTCATTTTGTGAGTTGCACACTGAAGAGACTTGCAATTATTTGCCCTAGACTTCTGCTTTCAGACGTAGTTAATTATGAAGTTATTACCCTATCCGATAATAATCCAATGCAGAGGAAATATTGTAAAATACATTATTTTATATATATATTATATATATTCATATAGTCTTGAAGTTACTCCGACCCTTTGAGTGCAACCATAATTATAACGTGGCCCGCGATGAAATTGAGTTTGACACCCCTCCTCTAAGTGATTGATAACATATTAAATTACCCGCTGAAAATGTCCTTACCTTTTTTAAACCAATCTAATGAGAGCAATGATCTGATTCACAATAATATTCTCTGTGATTCATTCATTAGCAAACATCAAGACTGGATGCCCTGTAGTTTTTATTCAGAAAAGTTGTGCCGTCCTTTGTGTCCTATTTTTGACTTGTTTACCCTCCCAGGTGGGATGTGTCCGTTCCGTCACATCAGCGGAGAGAAGACGGTGGTGTGTAAGCACTGGCTCAGAGGACTGTGTAAGAAAGGAGACCAGTGCGAGTTCCTCCACGAATACGACATGACCAAGATGCCCGAATGCTACTTCTACTCCAAATTTGGTCAGTTGACTTGATGTCATATCAAATATAAAATATATATATAAAATACATTAGATTATAACTGTTGAACAGCTCCTAATTGATCAAATCACTGCGTGTATTTGTCCCTGTTTTATCATTCTTGTGATGACCCTTTCAGGCGAGTGTAGCAACAAAGAGTGTCCCTTCCTGCACATCGACCCAGAGTCCAAGATCAAAGACTGTCCCTGGTACGACCGAGGCTTCTGCAAACATGGTACGACCTGCTCACAAAACATCCCTGCAGTACTGATAGTTTTACCCCCAAATATACAGTTGTATGGAAGCCCATTTAGGCCAGAAAAAGAAAAACGTTCTCTTCAAATCAAAAAATTGTTAGCAAACCTTTTTTTAGGTTTTAATTTGAGAATATATAGACAATAATTTTACTGTGAAACGTTAACATTATTTAAAGAGTTTTTTAGATGCTACGTCATTATTTTGACCCTATACCATTATTTGAACTGACTTCTTCATTATTTTGATAAGTTTATCAGTATTTTAAGAAACAAGGTTATTTTTGTTGTTGACATAGTAGGACATTCCTTCCAAAACAAATATATAATGTTGAAACACTAAGTATTTAGTCATTATATAGATACTTATAGAGAGGCGAAGTCCCTCCCTTTCCCGGGGAGCTCCCTGGGACCTTATTTCGGAAAAATTATGTATTGAAGTCAATGGAGAGAGAAAGATTATCTTTTGATCCCGTTTGAATTGTGCCACGAATTACACACATGATGTTTGTCAATTTAAAAGATAATTTTGCAAGTCAAAAAATAAATAAATGTGTCGTAAAACTGTGAAGTAACGCTTTGTTTGTGTGAAACCGCTCAATGAACTACATCTCCCGTCTCGCACCACACACCAAAGACGGCCGTCAAGTTGGAACATTTCACTTCTTTCTTTCAGAATGAGGCGGAAAGTATTAAAAGAGGTGGAAATCACTCCAAGTCTGGGCACGTTGAGAGCTGTGCACACACACGGGGAGTTAGTCGGTTCCGTGAGAGCCAGCATGCGGGACCGGGACTCTGGGATTTGTAGTCTTTCGAGTTGCGTATTTTTCATAGTCTTATATTTCATCAGTTTTACGACAAACTGTGACTTTTTTTACATGGAAATTATTTTTTAAGATTGACAAACATCATATGTGTAACTCGTGGCACAATTCAAACAGGATCGAAAGATAATCTTTCTCTCTCCATTGACTTCAATACATAATTTTTCCGAAATAAGGTCCCATGGGGCGGAGGTAGATGGGCGGGACTTCGCCTCTCTATTTTGAAACTATAGAATTATTTTGGGAAAGTTTCTAAATGTTTTTCGAACGTTTTTCATGATTTAAAAATACTAATTCACTTTTTAGAGAGACTAAGTCAATATCCCCAGATACTTTTCTAATATAAATGAATTAAACGTTGTCTCAGGTCCTGACTGCAGACACAGACACACAAGAAGAGTGATCTGTATGAATTACCTGGTGGGCTTCTGTCCGGAGGGGAAATCCTGTAAATTCATGCAGTACGTAACCTTTCTATATTTGTTTCATACAGATTAAAAAAAAAGTGAACACTTATCACCTGTTGTAGATTGGTTTTGTAATGTAGATCTAACAGTGAGATGTTTTCCTACAGCCCTCGTTTTGAGTTGCCAATGGGAGCCAATGAACAGCCTCCTCTGCAAATGCAAAACCAGGCAAAGGTAAGTTACTACCACAAATACCCCAAAACCCCCTGCTGAAGCCCTCACATCTTTATACTGCTCCGTTATTCACCTGCTGAGCAGAGATGGCAAAAGTACACACATCCTTTACTCAAGTAGAAGTACAGATACTCGTGTTTAAAAATACTCTGGTGAAAGTAGAAGTACTGACTAAACTTCTTTACTCAAGTCAAAGTAAAGAGACTTTGAAGTGTACTTCAGTAAAAAGTACCCATAGCTAGCAGCTGCTTTAAAGAGTACCTGACCTCCCTTTATATCAATAGAACAACAATGCCATTGTTAGCTAATGAATGTTTCCATGCTGAACAACGGCAACATGACAACGTTTCCATTGGTCCCTCTTCTTTAGAGAAGACCAGGAAGTGATGGATACACGGATCGTGTTCAAATCAATAGGCACGCAATGACTCTTAAGAATAATGATCACGCACCAACACACATTCAGACTAAAGGAACCAGCTGTTTGGAAAATGAGAGAAGTAGAAAGTACAGGTATTTGAGTTCAACATGTGAGAAGTAGAAAAGTACAGGTATATGAGTTCAACATGTAAGAAGTAGAAAGTACAGGTATTTGAGTTCAACATGTGAGAAGTAGAAAGTACAGGTATTTGAGTTCAACATGTGAGAAGTAGAAAGTACAGGTATTTGGGTTCAACATGTAAGAAGTAGAAAGTACAGGTATTTGGGTTCAACATGTAAGAAGTAGAAAGTACAGGTATTTGGGTTCAACATGTAAGAAGTAGAAAGTACAGGTATTTGGGTTCAACATGTAAGAAGTAGAAAGTACAGGTATTTGTGTTCAACATGTAAGAAGTAGAAAGTACAGGTATTTGGGTTCAACATGTAAGAAGTAGAAAGTACAGGTATTTGGTTCAACATGTAAGAAGTAGAAAGTACAGGTATTTGGGTTCAACATGTAAGAAGTAGAAAGTACAGGTATTTGTGTTCAACATGTAAGAAGTAGAAAGTACAGGTATTTGTGTTCAACATGTAAGAAGTAGAAAGTACAGGTATTTGAGTTCAACATGTAAGAATTAGAAAGTACAGGTATTTGAGTTCAACATGTAAGAAGTAGAAAGTACAGGTATTTGAGTTCAACATGTAAGAATTAGAAAGTACAGGTATTTGAGTTCAACATGTAAGAATTAGAAAGTACAGGTATTTGTGTTCAACATGTAAGAAGTAGAAAGTACAGGTATTTAGGTTCAAAATGTAAGAAGTAAAAGTAAAAAGTCGTGTACTGATACCAGAAAAATATACATAAGTACAGGAACGAAGTATTTGTTCTCCACTACTTCCCACCTCTGCTGAAGAGTAAAAACCATGTCTCTCTCCGTGTTTCCTGCTGCAGCCGGTTCCCACCATCGGCCGCTCGTCGCTCTCTCTCATCCAGCTGACCAACTCCAGTCCCAGCATGCGCCCGCAGAACCACATGCCGATGGGTCCTCCTCCTCATCATCAGAACCACATGGGGGGCAACAGAGGGCCCCGGCCCCTGGACCAGGTCACCTGCTACAAGGTGAGTCATGTGCTTTTAATGATTTACAAGGCTTTACATAATCTTACCCCAACATATTTAAGTGACTGTCTCTCTTTTTATCAACCAGCAAGGACACTTAGATCCTCCAATGTTTCACTTTTAAAAGTACCCAGAGTGCATTACAAGAAAACTGGAGAGGCAGCTTTCGGTTTTGATATCGCCCCAAACTGTGGAACAGCCTCCCATTTGATCTTAGAACAGCAACCTCAATTTCAAAGTAAATTAAAGACCTATCTTTTTAATTTGGCTTATCCTTTTTAGTAGTATCACTGTTCATGTTTTATTGTTTTTACATATTTGAATTATGTTCCTCATTTGTTGTTATGATTTGTTGTCATACTGCGTCGAGCATGAAAGGTGCTATATAAATAAAGTGTATTATTATTATGTGAATTTTGACGTAAAACAGAGTTAAGTATAATATGGTTAAGCTGTAGTTTGGGGAAATATATTCTATGCTTTCTTGTTTATATACATGTTATATATTTTAATGTTTTTAAAAGATAATATCTATGAATGATGCAGAAATGATTAAATCCTCCAATATCGAGAATCATTTAAAAATGGCATCATATTTATAGATACAATAATAATAATAATAATAATAACTTGGATTTATATAGCGCTTTACAAAGAAGAGCAGAGGCCTGTACTTCGAAGCCGGATTTTCGCTTAGCCGGCTAACTTCAGGGAAACCTCTGGGTTTCCGGTCCTACGACGCTGGTTCTCTTTTTAGCGGGCTAGATCTCCATGGTAACTTATGTTGAGCGGCTAACCTGCCCCGGAGCAGATTAGGTTGCATTGAGATCAACTCAGTGAAAGCACCGCCTGCTGACCAATCAGAGCTCAGTGTGCGGAGTTTAAAGCGATCAAGTCATATTACAGGAGAAAGGAAATACAGAAAAGCTGCCGTTGCAGGAAAGACGGCCGGCAAAAATCACAGACTGTGTGAACGTGAACATTAATAGAATATCACCTCCATCTTCAGAGCAATCTGACTATTATAACATTAGCGTTAAGAAAGCTTACTTAAATATCGGCCACAACATAAGTAACCGGATCAGAGTACATTAAGTACAGTCCGCGGCATATCACATCATAATGTATCATATGTCTCCTGATCTGAGTCAGCTGAGCCGTATCTGGCCGTGCAACACTCACAGTGTCACATACTGTATGCAGCAGAAGTATTATTTTAAGCAACACATTAAGTTGACGGAACACTCGAGTCAAATGTAATTAAAGTCAGATCCACTCGACTCGTGTCTTAGACGGGACAGTGATATCATAAACCTGTTAATGTACACATTCAAACACTTGTTCTGTTGCCAGCTGTGTTCACCTTGCAGGTGCAGCTATGTGGCTTTGATCCTGGATCAAGTGTTTAAGTCATGGATGTTTAAAGTGTAACTTCTTCATATGTCTAATATTAAAGTTGACTTCTCATTCAGGAAGTATGACGCTGCGCTGTCAGTGCGCTTCTCCATGTTTGTGATTGGTCGAATGCTCCAGATACCACCCCTTTCATGTGAACGCGCACCTCACTAGATAGGACACGGCTGGCTTGAGCGATCCACTTGATAACCCGCGTCCTAGTACAGTTTGGCGACAGCGCGTATGTTTTGGATTAGGCCAACCGGCTAACTCAAACATATCCAGGTTAGGTTGAACCAGCTTCGTAGTACAGGCCCCTGGAGTAGAAACAAACATAACAAAAACAAAAGGCAGTCAGACAAAGTCGACAACCAGTCGGACAACCAGTCAGACAGACAAAACAACAGATAGATTAGGGGCCATTGACCTTAGCAAACCGATGGGACTTGAGGGCCCTTTTGAAGGCGTCAAGCGCGGGGATGTTGAGGATCTCCGCAGAGGGTGGGGGCTGCCACACTGAAGGCTCTGTCCCCGAAGGTTCGCAGGTTGGTGCGGGGAGTGGTAAGCAGGCCAGAGTCTGAAGACCGCAGGTTCCGGGGGGGCATGTGGGCGAAGGAGGTCCGATAAGTACTGGGGGGCATGGGCACGGAGGGACTTGTAGGTGAGGAAGAGGACTTTGTAGGTAATGCGGGACTTGACCGGCAGCCAGTGGAGGTGGATGAGGGTGGGAGGGATGTGCTGCCACGGCTTTGTATGTGCGCGTACCCTCGCAGCACAGTTTTGAACATACTGGAGCTTGTCTGCTCAAAACTCTGCTGCTAGGGTACTCACACAATAATCCCAATTAGTTATTTTGTACAGATTGCGCAGTCCAAATTGTAACCATAATGATAATGCATTCAGTAAGCCAGTGTTTAACTGCAAACTCAGTTTTAACACTTCACTCACTGTTAGTACACAAAGTAAATTACACAAAACAGGTTATTGATCTTGTTTTATCAGGTTTTGGTATTTTCAGTTGTTGTGCTAAGCTACGCTAACTGGCTCCAGCTACATATAGACTGTGCAGGCACGAGAGGCATTGTTTTCTTTTCAAATAATAACTCCAGGCAAAAAAGGTGCTTTTTCTAACATCTGCTTCTGATTAAGAGCCATTCATGTTTTGTTTTCCTGTCCTCTGTCTATAGTGCGGTGAGAAGGGCCACTATGCCAACAAATGCACTAAAGGACACCTCGCCTTCCTGAGTGGACAGTAACCTCCGGACCCCCCCCCCACAATGTGAGCAGCAGAAGAGAAGAAGCCAACCCGTCTGCTCTTCAGGCTGAACTTAAAGACTTTGACTGCCGCTGTAGTGTGTCCCTTCATGATGACTTATATGGACATTAGCAGATAAACATGGCTACTGTTTCTATTCTTTGTGGATACAAGAAAGAGAAGAGGTCACAATCTGTGGCTGTGGATTTGAATGTGTCAGTCTTCAGAGTTTTCTACGTTTGTACTGTACAATATTTAAATAGATGTGACACCCAGGATCCAACAGCGCTGCTGTTTCTCCAGGCTCCCCTGGGTCATGTGACTGCATCAGTGACACCATAACTGTCTTTCTATTCTGATTCTTGTAGTACATTTGTCCGACAGTGTAAATGCAATAAAAAAAAAGTGATAAATGCCAGTAGAATGTAAATTCATGATGTGTGTACTCTGTTGGAGCCCAAAACCATCCGGTCATGCTTTCGATTTTCTCAGAAGATCCTAAATGACCTGTTTACCACAAATTACACACTTAAAGGTCCCATGTCATGCTTTTCCGGTTATCACCCGTCCCCTTGTGTTCTGTAGCTTTTTCTGCATGTGAACGGTCTGCAGTCACGAACCCTCAAAGTGCACCCTGTAGCGAGTAAAACTCTAACACAGAGAAGATGCTGCCCCAGAACGCCTCGTTGGAGATTTCTCTTTTTCCATTGTTTACTTCTTGGGTATAGTGACGTCCGGAGCCGTTACGTTTGGACCAATCCGGACTTCCTCACACACTCGGCGGGACGTTTACGAGGCTCGCGACACTGAGCTGGCACACTGGTGTGGGTCAGCGAGACAGCGCGGAACTCAGCCTGAGCACACACAAACTCCCAGCCAGGCTGCGGGTGCGTTTCGGGCTGGGCTTCGCTGTGTCTCGCAGACGGATACTGGGCTCACAGGAGCTCCAATAAGCCGTTTAGGACAGAGGGAATACACATACTACAGAGATGCTGTTTGAGAAACCAATGTGAGTTTGGAACATTGCACAATACATCTATTTTAGACCTCATCAATGGAATTATGATCAGTAGAAATGGCCATGACATGGGACCTTTTAAAAGTTGTATACCATACTTGGGTATCCTGGAAATGAGTATCTACCAATTGTGTGTGTAGAGGCCTAGTGTTACTTCTTTACACAACATTCAAATGTAAGTTTTGACAGTGGAAAAAGATTCATCTGTACAAATAAATGTTTTTTGTATCTATTATATTTGCATACACTTTCTGATAGTTGAGAGTTCTCACTGTTTACTTAATGGAAACTAAACTCAAACAACCACACATGATATCCAACCACACATTTTAGTATAGATTTATTGGTCACAACAGTCACATATTCAACATGGAGAGCCCGGAGGTCTGATGGGAGGAGCTTAATGGTACTTTCTCATGCGGTCGTGTTCTGGAAGAAAAGATGGAGGAAAGAGGTTTACGTGTTAAAAGGTGTTTTTGTGGATGATTGGAAAGTGATATTATCTGTCCTAAAAAAACAAGGACAGCCTTCTTACTGATGTGATCGAAACTCCACACGTAGCTGAGCAGCACGTAGCCAGCCAGCACCATGGAAAGACCACCGATGCCTCCCTTCTTCACGTAGATGTACTTGTTGAGGTATCTTTCATAGCCTGGGAGTGAAACACAAACTGCATGAGGACAGAACTACATTCGCATTTCATCCTCAAACTATAAAGCTCTTCATGACCTGAATACAACATGCATCGATTTGAACGTAAATAAACACGAGGAAAAGCTAGAGGCAAGAAGCTTCCACAAAGCTGCTGAGAAACTTTGACCAACATGATTGATGCTTGAAAGACAGATTTTATCCAAGAGATTTCAGAGTCTAAGGCCGTTTTTGAATGACTTATTATTCAAATGAGGGGTGAAAATGCACCTTATATATATATATTAAGGATTGTCTTAGGAACTACTCTCAGGATGTTTTGTGAATGACATGCAAGACACTGACATGACGACCTGCAGAACAGTTGCTAGGTCACAGCATGGAAACATTTGGGGGAAATGTGCATGTTGATAAGAAAGAAAGTAGGAATGCTCAATTAATCCTATTTTAGTCGCAATTACGATGTTGGCTTGCAACGATTATGAAAACAACATAATTGAAATAAAACGATTATTATTTTTTTTTATTATAGTTTTTTCAGTTGAATTAAACTTAAAGTTCAGGGTAATCAACTGTTAAAAACATACTACATTTTTTTTTAAATAAATGGATGTTTTCAAACTAAATGGATAATAATCCATTTAGTTTCTGATAATCGTGATTTCAATTATTGACCCAAATAATCGAGATTATGATTTTTGCCATAATCGAGCAGCCCTAAAAGAAAAGGCATCATTTCTGCTCGCTGAATAACCTTAAAACCGGTATGATATTTAAGATCAAATTTGTTTAATAGGACTTTTGATTTCTTGTCAAATGAACTGCTGAAACCGCTTACATTTAAAAAAAAGAAAACGTGCTACAATCTTTGATCAGGTTTGTTTTCCCACTGCATCTTGATCATTTGATAAAGGAGGTTTCTGTATCTAAATCTTTTCTGTTACACTCGCTTCATTCTGCTACTGTTTTGATGGTTACTGCTGCTTCTCTATCAAATCTCTTCTCATCTAAATGGGATCTGCACCCTTTTTTTGTAATTGACCTTTTGTGACAGCTCCTTCTTTCAAGACAGAAAGTCAGAGCAGATTTCCTCACCCTTGCGGACGGAAGAGAACATCCCGTTGGGGGTGAAGTCGCGACCTCCGACCCACGTCCCAATCTCTCCCAGCTTCACCTCCATCAGACGCTTCTCAATAACGGGAACTGGTGACAAGTGGAGAGCGCAAAGACCGGGAGTTATTTAAGTCTTCGTACAGAGGTCATATACAAATATATCAACTTCAAAAAATAAATAAATAAAAGCAAAAACACTGATTCACATATAACACTCAGTGGAGGTGTTCTTCAATAAAATAGATTAACTTCTTCCCTTTCCTTCCATCTTAACTAGAAGGTTAAGCACTATATGCTTGTTGTTTTTATGTATTGTATGCAACTCCTTTCACCTTTGTCCTAAAGTGTATTTTCCACTGTACTAATGCATTGCTGCAGCACTTTATTCTACTTTCTGTAAAATTCAGAAAATAAAAATAAAGTTCAAATATAACCTAATTTACCCCTGGGGGTCAATAAAGTGTTTCTCTCTTTGAAAAAACCCCGCAATCAAATTAAAAGATTAATGCAGCTAGAAAGGTCAACCTGCAACGGATGACATGAATGCTAACGTTACTATGAATTAAGTATTATGGCAGACCGTTCAAATCCCATTGGAAAGCAAATTCGTACTTAATGTGTTTAGTTATTAAGGAATAGTTTGTGTTTCAGGGTTAAAATAAACCGAATTCAAATATCAAAGTTATTGGTAACAGGCACTGAGTTTGAAAGGCTACAGTGCAAGCTAGCAGAAAAAAACGGTTACATAACATACGTATGCAAAGACAACTTAATTATGACAGCTTTGCACAAAGTCACAGTCATGTTTAAAGCTTAACATGACAGTTAATTGTCAAAAACAGACTCCTTAATGTATTTTAAAAGCGGAAAACGAGCAATGACAAGCAAAGTCCTTGACGTGACTTAAAGGATTCAGCGGCCTACAGTCAGACAAAACCCTTAAAATGTATCCATTAACGGTCAGACAGACCATAAAACACACACAGTTTGATAAAATATAAACATTTACTAAGACAAAATCACATTATGGAGATATTTAACATATTTTAAAGCAGATGACACGATGTTTTACCTGCTCTATCCGCCATCTTCACTGGTGCGAAGGGTTTGCAGGCAGCGGGGGATTGTGGGTAAAAAAAGCGAGGAAGTGCATTATGGGAGAATTTGTAGTTCTTCATTCAAACCGCTGGAGGGCAGCAGAAGAGATGAAACCAGAAGGCAAAATCCAAAGCCTACATTTGTTCAAATAAATACAAATATTACAAATAAAAAATATACGTTTGTTAATATAGATGAATGAAGGGATTAAAGAGCAATATATCATGTCATGAGTTTACATAAATAAATACATCTTTAATGAAAAACTGGGAGCGTGGTCCCAAAATGTTAATAGCTTTTAGTTTTTTGCTGACTTTCCTACTTTATTTTTTTCTCAGCAAAATTAGATTATGAATGTCGAATAAAATTCTAATGACATTAATTAGAAAATATTATTTCCCATATATTGTGTTGAACTTTTGCAGTCCTGCAATAAATCCCATAAGCAGTGTTTAGCGAGTCGTTAATGAAACTTTACTTTGGATAATAAAGGTGATGACTTGTATTGCATTATACTGAAATGTGTTTTGTCATTTAGCTGTACCCTCGTTTATATAAATCAAAATGAAGATCAGCTTTAATGGCCAAGTTGGTGTTCACAAACCACTAATTAAACTCTTCGCTGCTCTCAAAGTTTTTTAGGAGATAAAAGACATACCAAAATAACTCAAATAAGTTTTACATAAAAAAAAAGTGCAATATCACAAAAGCATTTGAAAAAGTTGACTTAACTGACAGGTGTTTTCCTTTTCACAAAGTGTGAGATGATCCTTTGCATTTTGTAATTCTGACCTGAAGGGGTTACCACGGTGTCTCCGGACGGCCTATTAGAGACGATCAATGAGCAACAACAGCCAGCAGCACTGCTTCACATAATTACCTGAAGCTATAGTTAAGACGGTGTGTGTGTGTGTGTGTGTGTGTGTGTGTGTGTGTGTGTGTGTGTGTGTGTGTGTGAGCGGTGGAGGTTGGGCTGTGGTAGTACAGTTTCTCTCACACACACACACACACACACACACACACACACACAGATTAAGGGTGTGCATGGTGGTTGTTGGCCTTCATCCAACACTGAGCAGCATCCTCTCTCCATATTTGACTGATTCTCCCGCTTCACTCTCACGACTTTCATTAGAAGGAGGACTAATATAGATGTCCGACATCCACTGTGCTTTTTCCTCTCTTTCATCCTTTTCCCTGCTTCTCCTCTCTGTATCGTACACACACACACACACACACACACACACACACACACACACACACACACACACACACAGACACAAACAGACACACACACACACACACACACACATAGACATGTGTGTGTGTGTGTGTGTGTGTGTGTGTGTGTGTGTGTGTGTGTGTGTTCACTCACATAACTTCATTACAACCAATAAAAACGGATGTATTGATGTATCCACCTACCTGGAACGTGGGTGGATACATAATTACATCGTGTGTGTGTGTGAGTGTGTGTGTGTGTGTGTGTGCGTGTGTGTGTGATGAAAAAAGTAGCATTTTTACCAGTTTTTGGTCTTTGATGTTGATGATTCAGCTCTGTTGACCCAAATGTTCCTCCTCTCCTCTCCTTTCCTCTCCTCTTCTCTCTCCTCTCCTCTCACCTCCCTTCCTTTCCTCTCCTCTCCTCCCCTTTCATCTCCTCTCCTCTCCTCTCCTCTCCTCTCCTCTCCTCTCCTCTCCTCTCCTCTCTCCTGTCCTCTCATCTCCCTTTCCTCTCCTCTCTCCTCTCCTCTCCCCTCCTCTCCTCTCCTCGCAGGCTCTTATTTTCATTTGAACAGTCGTCTGTCTTTGGTTGTCGAGCTATCCACGATTCATTTTGACTATTTGCTCTGTTTCAATTCTCTAAACGTTCTCCAGCTAATTGCTCACTTAGTTTGCTGTTCGTCGTTGAGCAGGTTGGGTAATACCTTTTATCATCTCTTTATCTTGGCCAAAAACTACAGAAGGTTAGTGGTGATTCAAAACCTTCACCGTAAATTCACAGACTGGAGTTTAAAGCTGTGGGGAGCTGGTGATAATTCTCTGTGGGTGCATCGTTACGACCTGCAGACAGAAAGGCATGGAGGAAAGCGAGGCTTACGAGGGACCGTTCTAAACACTGATGGTGTCATTACTCTGCAGCGATTACATCGTGCGAGCAACTTTTACTTCATAGTGACGAGGTAAAGCAAAACATTTGCCTATTGCCACTTTAATATAGTGCAGCTATAAATTAGGCCCATGCTTCATTGGGGTTTATCTTTCCTGTGTAGCCTTTGCACACCATTTACATACACAAATACCTATATACAGTAGGCGCCAGGGTATGGCTGGGGTAGGCTACAGCCATACCAAGAAATGGCTTATCCCCACCTTAGCCCCAACATGAAAAATGATGCTAAAGTAAGCTAATTAAATTAAATAATAAGCAAAATGCTAAATGTGGAGAACACAGCTTGCGAAGATATACGGATCGTGTCCACAACACACAAACTGATCCTGCTGTAACAACAAGTGCAAGTTACTGATGCGATATGGTTGAGACCATTCGGGCTTAGAAGAGGGGTGCAAGGAATAGTCTACGGTCCGTCCACACAGCGGCGTGCGTTGAAAGCTTCACCATTCACTTTGAATGGGGTGACGTCACTTTTCGCCGAACTGCCTCGTGGGAAGCGACGCGGAGCTTTGCTGGCGTGGCTCGCTGCAAAAGTTGAGCAATGTTCAACTTTTGAAGCTTCGGTGAGGCGTCAGCCAATCGAATCATATGCCAGTACAAGCTCTAGCCAATCAAACCTCTGCTTGTGTGTCAGGGGCAGGAGATTCATGTGATTGGTTGTTGGTCGAGTTTCAGAAACGCCCGCCGGCAAGCTTCAACGCACGCCGCTGTGTGGACGGGCCATGAGAGTAGTGGGGGAGTTTTATACACTGGTGTGGAAATTCTCTGGCGTTATAATATCAGCGCGACCGCAGTCAGATCAAAATGCCTCACTGATCAGTCGGAACCGCCATTCAGTATCCCCTTTGGATTTTTTAAAGTAGAGACACTACATACTGACTGGGACTGATCCAAGATGGCTGATGGTGTGTGTCGTGGCTCGGTAGCTCCTGATTCAAACCAACGGCCTCGATTAAAACCTACAATATACAAGACTGTTGACGGCCTAGTTATTGTAGAGGATGAGTTACTCAACTTCCTGGCGGTTAAAATTAAAACTATGACCCAGGACGAGATAGTCCTTGTAGCCTCTAACACCTTTGAATCCGAATGGATCGAGACTTCTAAAAAGACGTTGTTTGAACTGTGTCCTGAAACCAAGCAACGGTGTGTGACCTTTAAAGGCAACCAGAAGGATGCAAACAATATCAAAAGCTGTCTAAAAGTACTAAATGAATGCGGTGAAAACATCCCCCGTTTTGTCTCCCACTACCTGGATGAGCTGCCGCCGGTTACGTTTAACAACCTGGATGTGTCCAACCTGCTGAGCAAGATGGAGCGACTGCACAGCGAGGTTTGCGCATTAAGACACGTAGTGGAAGTTCAGGCAGATATCGGTGAGGACCTGCGTGCTGTGGCTGCGACCATGGACAGCAGAGTTGCTGCCGTAGAACGCCAGTTGGAGCCGAGTCATGGTGGAGGACTGGTTGTACCAAGTGACGCTGAAACTACCTGTGGGAGCGCTCAGGGTGATGGCAAGGATGGTGCGGTGTCGGTGAAGGATGCGAGCCCCCCCGGCTCTTCTACTGATGTACATCCCAACTGTGTTGACCCGCTCGCTGCGACAGGGGCCGTGAGTGCCTGTGTGAGCCCTGGAGGAACTGCGGTAAATTCGCAGGTATGGAGTCAAGTTGTGAAACAGGGCCGAGGTCGGAGGAATAGGGCCGAGGGCCAGTCTGCCTTATCTATATGCAGTTCGTTATGTCAACAAACATACAGAAACATTGAGAGCGGACTCGATGGCTGAAAAGCTCCTTCATAATGATGTGACTGGCTTCTGGAAGGAGGTGAGAGCTCTGAACAGGGCCAGTACGTCATTACCGTGTACCATAGAGGGAGTATCTGGAGCCGATAACATAGCCGAGTTGTGGAGGCAACATTACTCTACTATACTTAATTGTGTTAAAAGTGACCCCTACAAAGTTGGTAGTGTTGTGAAAAGTGACACAGTGGGAATCACAGCTTAAGAGGTTTATGGAGCAATTGAACAGCTAGCTGATAACAAAGCATGCGGCTCTGACCGAATCACTGCAGAGCACCTTAAACTGGCAAGCCCGAAGGTTGCAGTTCTTCTTGCCATTTGTTTTACCGGCCTCATGACTCATGGTATGTTGCCAGACTCCATGTTGACTGTTACCTTGGTCCCTGTCATTAAGGACAAAGCGGGCAAGGTAGGGAGCGTGGATAACTATAGACCAATTGCTCTAGCCAGTGTGTTATCCAAAGTCCTGGAAAGAATTTTGTTGGATAGACTATGTTCTTATTTATGTACCTCAGATAACCAGTTTGGCTTCAAGGCTAAGCATGGTACTGAGCTATGCATCTATGCTTTGAAGGAAATGGTAGAAACATATAGAAGACAGAATTCCACAGTTCTGATTGGTTTCATTGATGCCTCTAAGGCTTTTGACCGAGTTAACCATCAGAAACTGTTTTTAAAATTGAGACAAAGAGGTGTGCCTAACAGTATAATTAGGATCCTGGCTTATTGGTATGCCAACCAGAGCATGCGGATCAAATGGGGGAATGCAGTCTCGGCGCCATTTGGTGTTGGTAATGGAGTCCGCCAGGGGGGGCTCCTCTCACCATGCCTTTTTAATATCTATATGAATGATCTATCAGATGATTTAAGTGTCTGTAAAACAGGGTGTGTGATTGGTAATGTGATTGTAAACCATCTTATGTATGCCGATGATCTGGCAATTGTTTCTCCTAGCAGTGCTGGTTTTCAACAGTTGCTAAATGTTTGTTCTGATTAAGGAGTCAAATTTGATGTTAAATACAATGCTAAGAAGAGCGCTGTAATGATCTGCAGAGCAAAAGGGGATACGAACCTTGGTTTTCCAACATTCTATCTGTCAGGACAGGTGCTGTCTGTTTGCTGTAACACGAAGTATCTGGGACACATCATCACAGATGAAATGGCTGATGATGATGACATGTATAGACAGCGGCGTGTCTTATATATACAAGCCAACATGTTGGCTAGAAAATTCTCTTGGTGTTCAGATAAGGTTAAGGTGAACCTCTTTAGAGCGTATTGCACTCCTCTCTATACTGCCCCCTTGTGGGTCAAGTATAAGAAGGCGAGCCTCCGGAAGCTCCAGGTTGCATATAATGACTGTTTGCGTATACTGCTTAGGAAACCAAGGTGGTGCAGTGCAAGTGAAATGTTTCTGTAATGCACGAGTCAACACGTTCCATGCTCTTTTGAGAAGTCTAATGTACAAATTCATCTGTCGATTGAATGTTTCTCATAACTCTGTCATTATGCTGCTTTCAAATCCGTGTCTCAGTGCTGTTCGATACCAGTCACCTCTGTGGAAACATTGGTATAGCTGCCTTTTTTTAGTTTGTATTTGAGTGTTGTATGTTTTGTAATAATGGACCAAGAGTCTCTTTAAATAAAGATGATGATGATGATTCAACGTGTTTACTATCATACGTCACGTTCACAGTGATCCGTTTTTATTTACTACAAGACAAATGTACCGTTTTATTTCATACAGTTCCATTTTGAAAACCCCAAAAAGCACAACAGGGCCTTCTGTAAAGTAACACTCCCAGCACACAATGAGAGACTGAAACACTCAGGGAAAAGTGCAGAGATAATCTCATTTGTGTTGAAAAGGTTAAACCAACAACACTGTAAGATAATGTGATAGAGAGCAAACCCTGGCGGAGAGTTGACCCTGTGGCCCACTTCCACCTGTTCATTGGGTTTGTTTGTTATTGCACGGCCTAGGGGTCTCACTGCAATTCAGAGGAGCCACACACGTGCACACACACACACACACACACACACACACACACACACACACACACACACACACACACACACACACACAAAAGCATAGGGGACGGGTGATTTTATTCCACCTCAAGAGGCAGGTGCCCCGAGGTCTGCAGAGAGACAGCTCTTTGAAGCTGATGGAGGGAGAAGGAGGGATGGAGGGAGGGTGAACAATACACAGACAGAGAGAGAGAGAGAGAGAGAGAGCGGATGAAAGAGAGAGAGAGTGATGGAGGGAGATGAAGGATAAAGGAGAGGAAAGAGGACTGTCTCTGCACACGGCTCTAATACACATGACCTTTAAAAGTCCCTGCTCATCCATCCTTCATACTCTACATCCCGCTTTCAATTCATCTTTTCAGACTTCGTGTTCTTCCTTTAAAACTCTTCTGGCCTCGCTGGCACTCAGACTGGGAGAGCAACAGATAGAGTGGCGCCGGAATGAGTCCTAAAACCTGGAAGCGAGTTAGCATTTTATCACTTATGGGTCAAAACTCAATGTTATTATGAACGTGTTAGTGTAAAATAAGTCTAATATAAGATCTGTGGTAACACAAGCTGAGGAGATTTTCACATTTTGTTCAACAACAGAAAAATATATCAGTTAATATCCAACTGATGAACATCTGAAGCTTTTATGTTTCATTATAATCGCTTAGAAGTGAATAAACAAGAGGACTAAATGTCATCACGCCGATCATTAGCCGCCGTTAGCTTAGCGGTGGTGACATGAAGTCATGTGACCGTGATGTTGTTCCTTTAACGTTTCTAGTAGTGTATGTAGTGGCAATTTCTTGTATTACTTGATATGGTAAAACCAAATGATGATACTGAGAAATCGCTTGGTCAGCTCAACCTGTTGTATCCCACGGTCGCTTCCTGCCAAGGTCGTACTTAAACAATGAGGCTCTTGTTTCTTATGAGAGCCTTGTAAGATAACAGTTAGGAGAAGGTGTTTATCTCTTTCCTTTTGCACAGCAACAGTCCTCTATAAATCACACACACCTTTGCCTCTGAGTCGACTCCTGCAAACGACTCTGTACTTAGCATGACCTGTCAAGGAGTGAACTCAGAGGCATGAACTCAGACTCAGACTCAGGTGGTTTTCAAAAAGTAAAGACTTTACTGGACTTTAACACAGAAACAAAACAGGAACCAAAACAAAATTACCCTTTCGAGGAAAAAACTAATAGCAATCATCAGGAGCATGAAACAGAATACGACCGCAGGCTTGAATGTAGTCATGAATGAAAACGAACTGGCGCTGGACAGGTGGGGACTAATCAAATCAAATCAAATCGTATTTGTAGAGCGCATTTAAAAACGATTTTGGTCGAGCCAAAGTGCTGTACATGTAATTTAAACACATAAAAACACATCACATCACAATAAATCACAACAGATAAAAACAACACATGGAACAGTCAGGAGTCGTGACCCCACTCTGACTAGAAGGCCAGAGAGAAGTGGTGTGTCTTCAGTGTGGATTTAAAAGCCCCTAGGGTCTGGGCCGACCTCACATGGAGGGGCAGAGTGTTCCAGAGCCTGGGCCAGCAGATCTTAACGCTCTGGCTGGGGATGTAGCACTGGAGGAGTTCAGCTATATAGGCCGGAGCCAACCCATTTTAGTGCTTTAAATACAAATAAAAGGATTTTAAAATCAATTCTGAACCGGACTGGAAGCCAGTGTAGTGAGGCCAGAATTGGGGTGATGTGGTCACGCTTTTTGTGGCCAGTGAGGAGACGTGCCGCTGCGTTCTGGACTAGCTGCAGGCGTTTAATTGATGCCTGGTCCATACCCACGTATAGAGCGTTACAATAGTCCAGTCTTGAGGTCACAAAGGCATTGATAACCCTTTCCAGGTCTTTAAAAGATAAATACGACTTGGTTTTGGCCAATAGTCTTATTTTTTAAAAAGCAGGATTTTACTACGGTGCTGACCTGCTTGTCGAATTTAAAAGTGCTATTAAAGGTCACTCCAAGGTTCATGACAGAGGGGAGGATGTTTTTACTTAGGGAGCCAAGAATATCAACCGGAGAGACTGGAGGTTGGGGTCCAAAAAAGATTACCTCGGTCTTGCTCTCATTGAGGGTGAGGAAGTTTTTGCTCAGCCAGGATTTTAACTCTGTTAAGCAGTCCATCAACTGCTGTAGTGAGTTGACATTTGCTTTGAGAGGCAGATAGATCTGTACATCGTCCGCGTAGCAGTGGAAGGGGATATTGTGTTTCATGAGAATTGAACCTAGGGGCAGTATGTCCAGTAAAAAGAGGATGGGGCCCAGAATTGAGCCTTGGGGAACCCCCACAGGTAAGAGGGGCTTTGGCAGAGGAGAAGGCACCTAGCTGCACTAAAAAGCTATGGTCTGTCAGGTAGGACCTGAACCATGCAAGGGCAGAGCCTGTGATGCCTGCGGACTGTTCAAGCCGGGACAACAGGATGCTATGGTCCACAGTGTCAAAGGCAGCTGTCAGGTCTAACAGCACCAAGACAGCTGGGCTATCACAATGTATACACAAGGTGAGGGACACAGGTGGAAACAATCAGGGCAGGGTAAACAATCACAAACGCAGGAGACACATAGGGGCCGGGAACAAGGAGTCCAGAAAACGAGAGGGAGAATTACTATTCAAAATAAGACGGGGCACAGGACAAAGGGACATGACAACACTAATATAAAGAATACACTATACTTCATGATTAGTTTCCGACACATGACCTGACCTGTACCATTCAAGCTTGGATAAGGCAAGGCAAGGCAAGGCAAGGCAAGGCAAGATAGATAATAAAATAATAAAAAATAAACACCACAGGTAAACAATACATTTAAAAATAGTAAGCGTTTCTGCGGACGTGCATGATTTGGGTAGTTTGTTCCAGAGTGATAAAGAACTATTAAGACAACTCTGTTTGCTTTCACCAGTTTATTATTGATTACTCTCATTGTTTCTTAAAATGTGGAGATTATCCTGCTGAACAAAACGTGTAAGAATCATAAATGTGTGTTTGCTACACTTCTTATTTTGTTCAATATTCCAAAATCCAGCATCCATCTTGCGGCGCTAACTTCCGGGTTGGCCTACACACATAATCACTGCACTTGTATATTACATGTAACGTGATTATGCAATCAGGATACACACACAGTAACTGTAGTCTCTTACAGTTACATGAAGAAAGATAAGATTACACGGCATTTTTTAAAGTAACCCTCCCTGCCCTGTTGGCGATTTCTCTTCTATCTCACACTTCCTGTTTCCTCACATCGATTTCTCTCCTCTGCTCTTTTGCCCTCATCTCTTTGTCTTCACTAGCTCCTTGTCATGAATGTCATCTCCTCCTCTTCCTCTCAGTGACCTGTATGTCTTCTCCTTGTTCTCTCTGTCCTAGTGTAGAGCTCGGAGGCAGAAAGACAAACATCCGAGTCATAGGTAGGCGCGGGAAAGGAGGGATGGATTGTTATTACAATTATCTCATTAGAGATATGGAGATCACCAGGGAAGCTGCCAAAAGGAGCTCGGAGGCCTGATGAGGGTCCCCGAGGAAACCCTGTGTGTGTGTGTGTGTGTGTGTGTGTGTGTGTGTGTGTGTGTGTGTGTGTGTGTGTGTGTGTGGACTAGCATTTGTGGGGACCTAAATCTGTTTACATAGTCATGTGTGGGGACTCGCCTTCCTTATGGGGACAAATTGGAGTTCCCCATGAGGGGAATCATTAATTTTAGGTTTAGGATTAGGGTTAAGTTAAGGTTAAGGGTAAGGGTTAGGGTTAGGGTTAGGCATGTGTTGGTTATGGTTAAGGTTAGGATAAGTCTCCATGAAATGTAATGTAATGTCCCCTGAAGTGATGTATACATGGTGTGTGTGTGTGTGTGTGTGTGTGTGTGTGTGTGTGTGTGTGTGTGTGTGTGTGTGTGTGTGTGTGTGTGTGTGTGTGTGAGAGAGAGAGAGAGAGACAGACATAGACAGAGAGAGAGAGAGAGAGAAAAAGGATGTGCAGAAAGGCTCCACAGGGACCGTTTCAGTACTCACGGCAATAATGGCTTCAGCCACTAAATCAAACGTTCTCATTCACATTCACTCACACACTTAAATGTAATGGGCTCTAATGGCACGTGGCCTAATCAAAGCTTCAATGCAGGACGCTTCAAATTTAGAATCTTCAAGTGGAGAATTTAGTCGCAGAATTATTGAAGGCACCAAGCTGTGAAAACCATTTTCTTTTTTTTTGTATTGTTGAGAAGTAGTTTGAGACTGAGCCTAACATTGACCTCTAAAGACTAAAACACGAGGGAACACTTACTGTAGCTCAGCTCTGTCCAACAAGCTGTGGACACAACACTTGGTCAAGTCTTTTCGCTCATGTTTTTAGCAGCTCATATCTTCATTAGCTGGTTGTTGAATTTTGCTTTGTTGATTACTGACCGTTCACATTTGTGGTTTTGATTGAAATATGCTTTAACAGCTGTTGAATAAATTGCCATGAAATTCTGTTCAGACATGCCCTTAGGATCAATCATACTGTTTAGGATGATCTCTTAACCCTTCTTAAGCACCAATGGCAACATTATTTATCGAGAATTTTAATTAATTACATTTGACTCGAGTGTTTCGTCAACTTAATGTGTTGCTTAAAATAATACTTCTGCATACAGTAAGGAAATATATGATACATTATGATGTGATGTGAATGATAATGAGACACATCGACATCTGCACTCACAGTGACTGTAGGTAATGTTACTTTGATCCGCTTACTTATATATATATATTTAAGTAGCTTTCTTAAAGACCAAATAATGCCTCAGTTGTACTTTGTGTGGTGTGCTTGTTAGCCTGCTAAACTAACACCTTGAACATGGTAAACATTAGCATGTTAGCATTGTTGAAGGCCTAATAGCATTTAGCTCAAGTTTAGCCGTACAGGGACTCTAGCAATATCTGTATACTGGTTTTGTTTAGTTGTTATTCCTACAATTCTTCAGCAGGATTATTATTTGTTTCCCAACTGACCACCACAGGACAAAATAAACTGGTTGGCGGTGTTATCTGTGTGTCAGGGGAAGAGGACCTGGCCTCGAGCCCTGCTGCAGATTAGAAACAGATTGGTCCTATCGCTTCACTGTGAAATACTGCAGCTGAGGACGGAAAAAAAATACAGCAAACACACACTCAACGACACACACAGAGGACACACACACGAATGCTCGCCTGTGTAATTGAAATGGGCTGGCTGTTTCTTAGTAACCTTTAATGACAACAGCCATAAGATGGAGACGATGATAATGAGAGACACATTACATTGTTACATTACATTACATTACATTTAGCTGACGCTTTTATCCAAAGCGACTTACAATAAGTACATTCGACCAGGAAGACACAACCTTGAAGAAAACAGAATCATAAAGTACATCAGGTTTCAAAGAGCCAATCGTTTCAAGTGCTACTCAACTGGCTGTAGATAAGCCAGCCCTTTATTAGTATATAAGTGCTCTGTTAGTAGTTCTTTGAGGGAGAGACACGAGGGAGAGGAGTAATTTAACTCTGAGGGTCTCTGAGCTTGTGATCTAAGGATGTGTGTGTGAGATTGTGTGTGTACAGTGTGCTAAATATAAAGACCTTTTGAACATTAAAGCATGAAAACATCTCAAAAGAGACATTTGAACCTAATCTTCAAATTACCATAATATAGCCCACTTAAGAAATGTTTATGATTTGAGTTTAGGATATGTTTAAGCTTGGTAGGATAAAAAGGGCTCGAGAAAATGTGTTGCAGTCAATAGTTAACCCTTTTAAGAGAGTATGAACTGGATGTGTTTACATGCACTCGGTTGTATGATTGAATATGTATATGTGTGTGTGTGTGTGTGTGTGTGTGTGTGTGTGTGTGTTTGTGTGTCACACAGACAGAGCTAAACACAGCGAGAGAGGCTGAGCTACTCCTATGTCGTCATGTAATTCCAGCCAACATAACAATAGTGTGGATTTACAGCGAGTGCTTTCCAAGTGCTCAAGGCGCTTTCCTGTGTTCACGGCTACTTAGAGCGCAAGCGTGCAAGTGTGTGTACAGAACTGCGTTTACTCTATGCACATCCGGGGAGAGAGAAAGAAACAGAGCTGTGTTGCCGGCAGACATAAGAACAACACAACTGTATGTGTGTGTGTGTGTGTGTGTGTGTGTGTGTGTGTGTGTGTGTGTGTGTATGTGTGTGTCTGTGTGTGTCTGAAAGCTCACTAATTAACATAAAATATCTAGAGTTTTTTTAATCTGTAAACAACCAGCATGCCATGCTAATCAGCTAGCTTTTGATGTGCTGGAAGGTGGATACTTTTACTTTCGGAGCCAGACTAGGGGCGGTTTACGAGACAATGGCCCTCTGGGTTCAGACATATCATATCTCCCACATGTGTTTGACTACAAATAGACTCAGAATTACGACAAGGACACACTTAACACTTTCAAAGAGAGACAAAACGGCTATAAGATGCATATTATAACTTCAAAGAGACTCAGAATGACTGCAAAGAGATGCAAAGCCACTACTAAAAGAGATATACCAACCATCCTTTTGTATCTCTTTGAAGACATTTTGTGTCTCTCAAGACATAATGGCTGTCTTTGTAGTCAAACTGAGTCCATTTCAAGTCCTTTTGTGTCTCTTTGTGGGTTTCTTTATGTCTCTGTATGGTCAGTTTGTTTATTCTGAGTCTCTGTGTCTGTAGTCCTTTTGATTCATTTTGAGTCTCTTTTTATTTGCTTGGTTGTTTTGCATCTCTGTGTTTCTTCCAGGTCTCTTTGTAGTCTTCTTCCAATGTGTCTTTTTCATCATATTGCGTCTTCTCCTGCTTGAGAAGTGTCTCTCTGACTGACATTTTGTAGGTGAATCCATCCATGAGCCATGCTAGCTTTCCCCCCGTCAGTATTCTTCAGTATTAATGCTAAGCTAAGATAAGCTAACCAAATGTGCGCTAACATTATGTCTGGGATCAGGATTGCTGACATCCTCGTGGATTCATCTTCTTATCACAGACACATGCAGTTCCTAACATTCGGTCTATATGCTGTAAAATGTATTATCTTTTCAATTTACACACGGCATCTATTGCACGTCTGTCCGTCCTGGGAGAGGGATCCCTCCTCTGCTGCTCACCCTGAGGTTTCTCCCATGTTCCCTTTAAACTGTGGGTTTTCTCTGGAAGTGTTTCCTTGTACGATGTGAGGGTCTGAGGACAGAGGGTCTAAGGACAGAGGGTCTAAGGACAGAGGGTGTCAGACTGATAAGGACTTAAAAACGTGGATGACCTTAAACTTTTTGATGTTAAACACGACCAAAACTGAAGTTATTGTACTTGGCCCGAAGAATCTACGAAACAAATTATCTAAAGATATACTAACTATGGATGGCATTAATTTGGCCTCCAGTGAGACTGTAAGGAATCTTGGTGTTATATTTGATCAGGATTTATCCTTTAACGCCCACATAAAATCAATTTCAAGGACCGCCTACTTCCATCTACGTAACATTGCAAAAATCAGGCATATCTTGCCTCAAAACGATGCAGAGAAACTAGTCCATGCATTTGTTACTTCTAGGCTGGATTATTGTAACTCTTTACTATCAGGGAGTACCAAGAAGTCAGTCAAGTCGCTTCAGCTGATTCAAAATGCTGCGGCTCGTGTACTCACCAGAGTTAGGAAAAGGGACCACATTACTCCTGTTCTGGCTGCCTAACACTGGCTCCCTATAGAACACAGGATAGAATTTAAAATTCTTCTTCTCGCCTACAAAGCCCTTAATGGGCAGGCGCCATCTTACCTTAAAGAACTCATTATACCCTACTGTCCTACTAGGGCATTGCGTTCCAAGAATGCAGGGTTGTTGGTTGTTCCTAGAGTCTCTAAAAGTACAATGGGAGCCAGAGCCTTTTCTTATCAAGCTCCACATTTGTGGAATCAGCTTCCAGTTTGTGTTCGGGCGGCAGACACCCTATCCGTTTTTAAGAGTGCGCTTAAGACCTTCCTTTTTGATAAAGCTTATAGTTAGGGCTGATTAGATCCAGCCCCTAGTTTTGCTGATTTAGGCTTAGTTTGTCGGGGGACATCTTACTTCTTCCTTCTCTCTGTCTATACCTGTGTACTCTCATGTTCCCATCAACCCAGCTTCCCCAAATGTCTTTCCTTTTGGTGTCTATATACGCCGGGATCCAGAGTCATGGATGATCCTGCGGTCCTGTGTCCTGGATCGCGAGCGCTGGATCTTGAGTCGTGGCTGTGGTCCTGGATCATCGGTCCTGGATGGATATCCTCGTGGATTCATCTTCCTATTATACACACATGCATTTCCAAACATTTGGACTACCTATGTTGCAAATGTATTATCTTTTCAATTTACACACGGCATCTATCGCACGTCTGTCCGTCCTGGGAGAGGGATCCCTCCTCTGTTGCTCTCCCTGAGGTTTTTCCATGTTCCCTTTAAACTGTGGGTTTTCTCCGGAAGTATTTCCTTGTACGATGTGAGGGTCTAAGGACAGAGGGTGTCGTATTGTCATACTGATATTCTGTACACACTGTGAAGACCACTGAGACAAATGTAACATTTGTGATATTGGGCTATATAAATAAACATTGATTGATTGATTGATATTCTGTACACACTGTGCTGTATAGTGTCCTTACTGTAAGGTAATTATG